>OY288272.1:35596085-36796085 GCA_958450335.1 Hibiscus tridactylites | reverse complement strand
GAGTCCACCTTGAATCCCTTGCTCCTTGCTGTCCAAACTTCAAGAATCTGCATTGACGGACAAAGAGGAGCGTAAGCACATAATGCTTAGTGAGGAATGCTCAAAACCAAAACACCATCAATGCAGCGGGTCTTTAAAACACATTAAAACCAACCCGATTTGCTTTCCAAAACCATGTTCGAAAACCCTTTTCAACATCAATCTCAAATCATGCATAAACACCATATGCCAAGCTTAAACAAAACCATGGAAAACACATCCTTCCCACAACGTACCTTTCTTTAACTTGGAAACCACATCAAGCAAGAAACCATTTAAAAACCATAGTTCAATCAAACCATTTCATGCATTTAATCAAGGCAACATAAAACCATAGCATCATCATCACATGCCTTTAACATCAAGTCATACATGACTCCAATGCAACGTAGGTAATCCATGCTCTCATGCATCATTTATCAAATGATAACCAACACTTGTTCAACATACAAGTAACATGCTTTCACTAGCATCATACACATCTCATGCAACAATGCATCTTACCAAGCATCTCATGCTTCTCATGCAAACATGCATCAATTCAAGCATCTCATGCTTCACATGCAACCATGCATCATTTCAAGCAATCTCATGCTTCACATGCAACTATGCATCATTTCAAGCAATCCCATGCTTCACATGCAACTATGCATCATTTCAAGCAATCCCATGCTTCACATGCAACTATGCATCATTTCAAGCAATCCCATGCTCAACATGATCAAGAACATTATATTGGCTTCCAAGAGATCAACCATATTCACTTTCCACTTTTCAACCCGATCGGATACGCGGATTACAAGCGCGTCCCAACGCTTCCTACACACTACCCAATCCAAGGTCTTCCAAATGGGCAAAACCTCCATTTGACCTTAACAACCTAAGGTTCCCATGTATGGACTTTTAAACACCATACAACCTTAGCTTTTCCTCAAGGTTACCATGTATGGACTTTCAACCGCCATACACCCTTGACATGCACAAGGTCTTCCCGTATGGACTTTCAACCACCATACAACCTTTGCATAACCGATTGGTAGTTGTAGACATCATCTAACGAGATCCGGGACATCACACACAAGATCCACACATGGACTTAACCATTGCCATTGTGATCTTAACAAGTACAAGGTTCTCACATAAGGACTTTTAACCACCTTATAACCTTTACTTAACCAAGGTCCTCGAATGGGCAACAACCTCCATTATGACCTTAAACAACTCAGGTCCTCGAGTGTGCAACAACCTCCACTATGACCTCATCTCGTTAGGAATACTTGAGGGGAGTCTAACCGGTCCACACTTGACCACTCCGCCTTCAAGGCGACTTTATTCACGGTGCACCCAATCCTATAGCCGGCTAATTATACCCGATCAACGAACCAAGAACCATTCACATCTCTTGCCAACATAACCATCTTACCATAATATCCAATGTTCCACATGCATAAACATAATGCAAGGCCATCACATCATTAGCTCAATGATTCACATGCATACACATAATGCAAAACCATCACATCATTAGCTCAATGATACACATGCATAAACAATATGCAAAAGGTACAATTATCATCATTAATCATCATCAACTCACTGTTTTTAAGCATCATACAAAGCCAATGAACAACATGCAACACTATGCATCAAAGCCACATTTTCAATGCACTAAACCAAGGATCTCTTACCTTGAGCATCCTTTTCAGTTGACTTTCAAAACCAGCATTAAACCATGCTAAAACATGCTTACAAAACAGAATTTAACCATGCAAATCACATGCATATCAATCGTCAACCACTTTTGATTTTTAAAGCCAAAACATACACAATCCAAGAGCAAAAACTCATCCACTTACTCTTGAGCTTAGCAAAGTTGTTTAGACTTAAACTAAGCTCCCAAAAACCTTCAAACCTTGTTTCAAAAGCTGAAATCCCAACTTCACTCACCGATTACCAAACAAGCTAGCCAACAAGCTTTCCAAGCTTCCGAAACCTTCCGAAAACACCTCCAAGGCTCAAGGATCAACCTCCCCTGTTTCAAGCACACAAAAACAGAACATTAATGCATCCTTATGCATTAAAACACCAGCAACATCAACACAACTCGCTGCTCATCACAAATCTAACAATTTGGCTACCAAACATAACCGAAATCACCTCCAAACACTTCCAAAACTTAACCCAGCCAAGATCCGTCACTTCTAACCATTTTTATACATCAAATAATATGCAAAATGATCACAACCACGTCCTTATACCTCCAGGTATAACAGATCACCAAAAACACTCCAAAAACAACAAAAAACTCAAGCCAAACTTAGGAAATTCAACCTATCCGGGATTGCATTGATTAAACCTCAACTTCTAATCATTTTAGCATTCATTTAACATCAATTTAACACCTCAAAACCCTGCTTAAACAGATCACACGAAATTTTCACCAAAATCATCAAATCTTGCATTTTAGCCAAAAATCAAGATCTCAATTGAAAAGCCTTTAATAAAACATAAATCAAGGATTGAGAACTTAGGAATTTCAGTAAAGTACTGATAGTTTAGAGGAGAAGGACGTTCTTACCTCCAAACTTGAATTTCTCCAATTTAGAGCCAAAAAGCTTGATGAATCAACTTGTAAATTGAGAGGTTTTGATGATGAGATGATTAGGAATCAAATGAGAATTGAAATGAGAGATTAAGATGTCAAAATCAGAGAAAGAAATCTGGAGAATCTTGTTTGGGTTGAGAGAAAATGAGAGAAAAGAGAATTTGAGAGAAAATGGAAAATTAGTTGGAAATTGGTTAAAATGATTTTCCCTCCTTTTTCTAAATCTTTAAAATCAGATTTTAGACTTAAAATATCTTAGAAAAATCTGGAGAAATCCTTTTTGGAATAATAGCTCCTTAAAGATTCAAAGTTTCAATCCTTTATAAAACTGTCCCGCAACTTTCAAAAATTACATTTTGGTCACTAGCCAAAATGTCAACCTTCCGAACCTCATTTTCCAAAATTGATTTCACAGTTCACTTATATATATTAAAATATGATTTTAGAACATTTTTCCATATTTTTAATGCAACCCGAACTAGGCTTTCCTAAGTTCACTCTTATATATTCGATCAACACTTTGACCGAACCGGTCAACACCCAAAACTTCCGAGCCCAAAACCGGGGCGTTACAACTCTCCCCCCCTTAGGAAATTTCGTCCTCGAAATTTCAACCGGCGAAAAGAGAAACAAAACCTTCTCAAGCAACACACAAGACAACACAAAAGCCTCAACCAACAACACTGATCACTTTCCACACAAAACTTCCACCACTCACTGTTCACAAACCCACACTCTCAAGGGTAACCACAACCCAACCTTCCACATAACCGAACTGTACACAATCCCAACATCAACCTGAAGAACTTCAGCTCTTTTAGCAGACGACACTGTAGCACACAACTTCCAAGACTTATCTTCACAAAGACAACAACCAATCCAATTCAGCCATTAGGCAAACTCTCAGCCTCTAAAACTTTTGCGAACTCCCAAACCTCTTCCCAAGACTTTCCCAACAAGCAGAAATCCTTAAACATCAACTGTTTACATAAGCTCTTCAACGAAGCTGACAATCCTTCACATCCGCCAAAGACATTACCATAACAGCTCACCAGCACTATTCACCCAAATACCAAAAAAAAAAATTACATCACAACCCCAACTTGAAACCTTCAGCCGTTCCACATACCATCAGCAGACTTCAAACAGAACTTTCTTAACCACAACTAGCCAACCACTGCTCACAAGAACCCAAACAACCAACAAAAACCTTCGATCTTTCACAGCCCCTTCACTACATACTCAACCAGAACACTTGCATTACCAGAACATCACTGAACCAAAACACACATAACAGCTTCAGAACTCTTCAAAGATTGCTAAGAACCAACACAACCCTTTCACAACAACTTAAAAGCTAGACCACTTCAGCACCTGGAAACTCAACCTCAAACTGCGACATCACTTAGCACCAAGGAACTACCACTTCCCTTTTAGCTAAACAAACCACTCAACCGATACTAACCTCAACAATACCCTTCACCACCACGCTACTAAACTCTCAGAGCATCAAACACTATCCTTCTACCAACAGGCCATTCCACTCTCACTCAGCACCAAACAACCTCTACAAACCCATCATTCCACTTAATCCAACCACAACACTAACAGATTCGATTAGTTATTAGCGAGTGTGAACATCGTATGCATGATCACCTACATGCCCTATCAATGCCTGATGTACATGTATGCAAAACCCCTAATGTCATGCCACATGTATGCATGGACCAACATATATAATATAGCATATAACAATGATTTTAAACTGTGCATGAATGCCAATTCACACCCTCCAATAACATCCTCAAAATCCGTCTAAGAACACCCTCCTTACTCACCTTTAACTTATCTAACTCCATCATACCAACAACTGCTAACCACAAGATACTTACCCAAGCCTTCTTCACACCAAAGATATTACCAACCACAACTACCATTACCTCAAACATGCTAGCAACAAGACTAGACTTACCACGCAAGGAAAAACCAACAGAAACCAAACTAAGCAACTAAAGCAAGGATCACTTAACAAGGTTACCTGAAAACACAACACCACCCTGAAGCTTCGTCAGACAAGCCCTCTTCCTTGCGGAACCATCACCCTCCTGCGGCACAACTGCAGCACCAACAAACACACCAGGGTCAACACCAACTCCTTGCGGTAAAGAACCTTGGCTGTTCCGAGCCAACATCAAACAATCACGCTTCATGTGTCCAGCAGACCCACATTTCCAGCAAACTTCATTCCCTAAACTCTTCACAACCTTCTGCTTTTTCTGCCGCTTCTGAACCTCGCCTCGGCCGTGCCCACGACCTTTCAAAGATCCTTTGGCCAACATCAAAGCTGACTTCACTCCAAGAGGACAATCACGCTTAACATGCAACTTAGAACCACATCTCCAGCAAACACTTGTGTCCCAACAATTTCCAACATGTTGCCTTTTACAACGGTCACACACAGATGACTGAGCTTCCACTCCTTGCTCAGGCAACACTTGCTCACCAACAGCATTAGCCGCACCTTGCTCAACCCTTGGAAATTCCCTTCCAAGATACCTTTCATAGAAAGCAGATACGAAGAAATCCCAATCAATATCAAGGATATGTGACGCCACAGCCACAGATGTCCACCAAGAACAAACATCCTCCAGCATCAGAGAAACAACACTCCCCAGCTTACAGGCATAATCACAGCCCTCCTGATCCAAAATCAGAACCACATTGGCTAACCAGGCCTCAAACATCTCCGGGGAAGAACCATGATACTCCACAGCACCCAAATCAAGCAAATGCTGCTTCGGCAAACCCACACATTTAGCCAGCACATCCACTGACTTAACCTCAACCGCAGCCTGAGATGTTCCCAACACCTCCTGAACAACAGATAAAGAACTTTCCACCACAGAACCAGCTTCCTTCCCTTGCCTTACCATCTCAACTCCAGTCACAGAAGACTGAGACAAAACACCTTTACAAAAGGGTGAATTCCTTGCCTTAACAACCTGCCCCAAGGCAGCAACCATTTCACTCATCCTCCACTCTTTCATCATCTTTGCCATACCACTAACAACAACAAACATACAATCACAACAACAAACAAAACCAGTTAGACCAGCATTAAGCAAGGATTCAAACTCCAACTCCAAAATAACACAATAGCTATATTAATAAGGCAATGGGTATCCCGAATCCTCCCCCTCTACATGACATAACAGTCAACACAACATGGATATCACAACATCAAGCATATCAACAACATACTTTGATCATGCTTACACCAAACAACATCCAATAGCACCAGCACATTGGCAACATAACATGCTCAAAACACATTCACCATGCATAACATCAGCTCATAGCATCAACACATATCCACATGAACTCAACCAAGGTTCGTAACCACAAATCATGCTTGCATACATCAGCAACATGCTCAAAAACATCAACAGCATACTCAGAAACACATGCTTCAACCAGCTTTCAACCATACAACAAGATAAACATCAAGCACACATATCACAACAACTTACCGTTTTCCCCAACCTTCGCAACTCAGCTCTGATACCACCAAATGTAACCCCCGTGGCCCGGCCTAGACGGTTGACCCGAACTACGAAGATTACACAGGGAAAACCAAAGTCAACCCGAAAGTCAACCTTGATTAACGACCCTTTTTTTTTTCTTTTTAATCTTGTCTAGATGCACATTAACCTTAGATGTGATCACACAAACACCATGCTCAAGGATCACAAACATCAGAGATCAAATAGGGACCCAATTGAACAAATTACAACTTTAGGGACCAAATTGTAATTTCTGAAAACTTTAGGGATTTAACCAGATTTCAAGTTATCAACTTAAAATTAGTCATGTTTCATACTTCCCTGCCAAATTTCAGCTCAAACGGACATCCCGAACTCACACAATTGCACAAACAAGATTCAGGACCAAAACGCAAACATTTCAAAACATAAAAGATACTTTCAACTGATTTTAACGGTTCGGTATCGATACGCCACGTGTCGTATCGATACTCGGGGAAGGCAGTAACCAAATTCTAGCAAGGGTATCGATACCCTCCCCCCAGTATCGATACTCCACTCATAAGGTATCGATACTTGTTCATTAGTATCGATACCCCTGGCCTGAAACTTGCATATTTGGTTCAGGTGTATCGATACCCAAGCCCGAGTATCGATACCCCTGCCTCAAAACAACTCGAAAACAGCATCAAACATGCTTCAAACATCAAATTAACATCACCAAATCATTCCACAAAGATGAACAACATGCAGAGACCATAAATGCATCATCAATTCAACATATAACCAACACATATGGAAAGCCCCAAATCTATAGGCATGCTTCCTACACAAGCAACCATTTAAGCACAAACCTTCCAAAGCAACCTCAATTAAGCCAATTCATGATTCAACAATATTAACAACAACATCTAACATTCATGATCAACACATACGATCACAATAACAACAACCCGAGAGATTCTACCCCATTGCCCTTATTAACTATAGCTATTCACCGAGACATACATCTCCATTGGAGTCCACCTTGAATCCCTTGCTCCTTGCTGTCCAAACTTCAAGAATCTGCATTGACGGACAAAGAGGAGCGTAAGCACATAATGCTTAGTGAGGAATGCTCAAAACCAAAACACCATCAATGCAGCGGGTCTTTAAAACACATTAAAACCAACCCGATTTGCTTTCCAAAACCATGTTCGAAAACCCTTTTCAACATCAATCTCAAATCATGCATAAACACCATATGCCAAGCTTAAACAAAACCATGGAAAACACATCCTTCCCACAACGTACCTTTCTTTAACTTGGAAACCACATCAAGCAAGAAACCATTTAAAAACCATAGTTCAATCAAACCATTTCATGCATTTAATCAAGGCAACATAAAACCATAGCATCATCATCACATGCCTTTAACATCAAGTCATACATGACTCCAATGCAACATAGGTAATCCATGCTCTCATGCATCATTTATCAAATGATAACCAACACTTGTTCAACATACAAGTAACATGCTTTCACTAGCATCATACACATCTCATGCAACAATGCATCTTACCAAGCATCTCATGCTTCTCATGCAAACATGCATCAATTCAAGCATCTCATGCTTCACATGCAACCATGCATCATTTCAAGCAATCTCATGCTTCACATGCAACTATGCATCATTTCAAGCAATCCCATGCTTCACATGCAACTATGCATCATTTCAAGCAATCCCATGCTTCACATGCAACTATGCATCATTTCAAGCAATCCCATGCTCAACATGATCAAGAACATTATATTGGCTTCCAAGAGATCAACCATATTCACTTTCCACTTTTCAACCCGATCGGATACGCGGATTACAAGCGCGTCCCAACGCTTCCTACACACTACCCAATCCAAGGTCTTCCAAATGGGCAACAACCTCCATTTGACCTTAACAACCTAAGGTTCCCATGTATGGACTTTTAAACACCATACAACCTTAGCTTTTCCTCAAGGTTACCATGTATGGACTTTCAACCGCCATACACCCTTGACATGCACAAGGTCTTCCCGTATGGACTTTCAACCACCATACAACCTTTGCATAACCGATTGGTAGTTGTAGACATCATCTAACGAGATCCGGGACATCACACACAAGATCCACACATGGACTTAACCATTGCCATTGTGATCTTAACAAGTACAAGGTTCTCACATAAGGACTTTTAACCACCTTATAACCTTTACTTAACCAAGGTCCTCGAATGGGCAACAACCTCCATTATGACCTTAAACAACTCAGGTCCTCGAGTGGGCAACAACCTCCACTATGACCTCATCTCGTTAGGAATACTTGAGGGGAGTCTAACCGGTCCACACTTGACCACTCCGCCTTCAAGGCGACTTTATTCACGGTGCACCCAATCCTATAGCCGGCTAATTATACCCGATCAACGAACCAAGAACCATTCACATCTCTTGCCAACATAACCATCTTACCATAATATCCAATGTTCCACATGCATAAGCATAATGCAAGGCCATCACATCATTAGCTCAATGATTCACATGCATACACATAATGCAAAACCATCACATCATTAGCTCAATGATACACATGCATAAACAATATGCAAAAGGTACAATTATCATCATTAATCATCATCAACTCACTGTTTTTAAGCATCATACAAAGCCAATGAACAACATGCAACACTATGCATCAAAGCCACATTTTCAATGCACTAAACCAAGGATCTCTTACCTTGAGCATCCTTTTCAGTTGACTTTCAAAACCAGCATTAAACCATGCTAAAACATGCTTACAAAACAGAATTTAACCATGCAAATCACATGCATATCAATCGTCAACCACTTTTGATTTTTAAAGCCAAAACATACACAATCCAAGAGCAAAAACTCATCCACTTACTCTTGAGCTTAGCAAAGTTGTTTAGACTTAAACTAAGCTCCCAAAAACCTTCAAACCTTGTTTCAAAAGCTGAAATCCCAACTTCACTCACCGATTACCAAACAAGCTAGCCAACAAGCTTTCCAAGCTTCCGAAACCTTCCGAAAACACCTCCAAGGCTCAAGGATCAACCTCCCCTGTTTCAAGCATACAAAAACAGAACATTAATGCATCCTTATGCATTAAAACACCAGCAACATCAACACAACTCGCTGCTCATCACAAATCTAACAATTTGGCTACCAAACATAACCGAAATCACCTCCAAACACTTCCAAAACTTAACCCAGCCAAGATCCGTTACTTCTAACCATTTTTATACATCAAATAATATGCAAAATGATCACAACCACGTCCTTATACCTCCAGGTATAACAGATCACCAAAAACACTCCAAAAACAACCAAAAACTCAAGCCAAACTTAGGAAATTCAACCTATCCGGGATTGCATTGATTAAACCTCAACTTCTAATCATTTTAGCATTCATTTAACATCAATTTAACACCTCAAAACCCTGCTTAAACAGATCACACGAAATTTTCACCAAAATCATCAAATCTTGCATTTTAGCCAAAAATCAAGATCTCAATTGAAAAGCCTTTAATAAAACATAAATCAAGGATTGAGAACTTAGGAATTTCAGTAAAGTACTGATAGTTTAGAGGAGAAGGACGTTCTTACCTCCAAACTTGAATTTCTCCAATTTAGAGCCAAAAAGCTTGATGAATCAACTTGTAAATTGAGAGGTTTTGATGATGAGATGATTAGGAATCAAATGAGATTTGAAATGAGAGATTAAGATGTCAAAATCAGAGAAAGAAATCTGGAGAATCTTGTTTGGGTTGAGAGAAAATGAGAGAAAAGAGAATTTGAGAGAAAATGGAAAATTAGTTGGAAATTGGTTAAAATGATTTTCCCTCCTTTTTCTAAATCTTTAAAATCAGATTTTAGACTTAAAATATCTTAGAAAAATCTGGAGAAATCCTTTTTGGAATAATAGCTCCTTAAAGATTCAAAGTTTCAATCCTTTATAAAACTGTCCCGCAACTTTCAAAAATTACATTTTGGTCACTAGCCAAAATGTCAACCTTCCGAACCTCATTTTCCAAAATTGATTTCATAGTTCACTTATATATATTAAAATATGATTTTAGAACATTTTTCCATATTTTTAATGCAACCCGAACTAGGCTTTCCTAAATTCACTCTTATATATTCGATCAGCACTTTGACCGAACCGGTCAACACCCAAAACTTCCGAGCCCAAAACCGGGGCGTTACAAGGCTCGGAGCGAAGCCAGCTTGTCCACAGGGGCTCAAACATACTGGGCAACAAGAGGGGTAGGCTGAACTGATGGTGTTACTTGCATCGCACTCATAAACTGCTTAAACATGTTAGCCACGTTTTGATAGCATTCAGCCTTAGCAGTAGGTGCTGCAGGCTTAGTACCCTCAATATGAGGGTCCTGTGGTTGCGGTGGATTCTGAGGATTTCCTCCTCTAATCTCCTCGCCGTGTGTCGAGGAGCCGGTAGCAAGCTCGTTAATGTGAGCTTTATTTGTCTCAGACATATCTATATGAAAGATCGGATTTGTCGACAAGTCACAATATAAAACTCCTAGGTGGCATAGTAACACATTAACAATGCAATAGACTTCAGTTTAGTCCTAGAATCGACTAAACTCTAGCTCTGATACCATAAATGTAACACCCCCTTCCTGCCTGGTAGAGAACCTGGTCAGAGCGTATTACCGGAGGACTATACGATGGTTGGTGCTATAAAATTTCATCTTAACATCATTCTTAATCAATATTAGTCATACAGAACGTTGCCAATATGTTTATTAGTCCAATTCAATTATAAGAAATCCACAAATAACCATTAGGATCATATTATAATTTTTATAAGTTTGGGGACTAATCTGTAAAAAGTGACAGTAATAGGTCTTTTGAAGCAATAGACAGTAAAACAATGTAATTCAATGTATGGATAACTAGCCTATAAACTTTCATACAATTTGGAGCTTGTTAACATAGTCAATTTATGTTTAAAAAATTCAGTGGCTAAATTGTAACAATAGCAATATGTCTGATAATTCTTTAACCAATTTACCTAACCCCGTATCGAAACACCCTAGGCTATTTCGAAATGGTGCATGGGAGTCAACTCCTATTGACCTTTCCCTTTAGACCGTTTTGATATAGGCTTGACCAGTATCGAAACGGATTGACCACCTTTGACTCGTTTCGGTACGATATGAACCTGTACCGAAACATTGGTCTCTAGTGACAAAATGTTCTGAAACAACACTATTCTGTTTTGGTACACCCATACCCTTAGGTTCAATATTGTGTGCCCGTACCGAAACGTCATCACCCGTTTCGATACGGTCTAGCCTGTAATGACATATTTTTGCTGGTTTTTATTCGATTTACCTTGTCGAACTATATGCAACGAAAATTTACACGCAATACTTCAATGGTAGAAACTACTAGCATGCAAAATTTCATGACCATATGAATACGTTTATCATGTTTTTAACTTTTTCAGCTATGTATGCATTTTCCATCCATTTTCAACTTTACCAAAAGGGGCATTTTAAGCTATATAACTTATTACAACCTTAGCAATGCACCAACACAACAACATAGGCACAAATGACTAGTTCAACTACTTTGCAACCTTCCTAGGAGTTTATAAGACAAAAACACATTACTTGGGGCTGGTAGTGACTTGTCCCGCTTTCGGATCCGATCTTCCGACACACAA
The DNA here is from genome assembly GCA_958450335.1 of Hibiscus tridactylites. Taxonomy (NCBI): domain Eukaryota; kingdom Viridiplantae; phylum Streptophyta; class Magnoliopsida; order Malvales; family Malvaceae; genus Hibiscus; species Hibiscus tridactylites. The sequence goes on along the minus strand of OY288272.1, from coordinate 36,784,174 downwards.
ACCTTCTTAACCTGAAAAAGCATGAGATGAGACACGTTAGGCATACTTTGCCTAGTGAGCTAGTAAGAAACGATGTAGGTAACAATAATGCCATGGTTATACTTATGCATAATCTCGTGACAACAATGTCAATGCTATGCAACAATACATATTGTATAAACATGTTTCATCTTCATTCTTAGTCCTTGGATTGAATCAAGATCGTGGATACGCGAGTTCCTACGCCTCGCCAAATCAATAAATGGTCTAGTCCCTCTGCCTTTCCAATTTGACCAATAACAATACAGATCCCTCCGCCTCGCCAAATCAATATAGGCAGTAGCCTTAGGACTGTAGTCCACTCGTACACTAAGCTCATGAATTCTATTGCATGCCAATTGTATCCAAAGTCCATTCCAATCCAAGGTTGCAATATTCATATTCATTTCAATAATCAATGATGTACCAATGTCCGATGAATTCCATATTATCAATGACCAATATATGTATCTCATCATCAATAACTCATGGTTTGATATCAATATCAATGTTCGATGATCTCTATGCAATAATCCAATGACAATTCCTATATCAATGACAATACACAATGACAATAACCAATGTTCAATAACAACTTACCGACACTTACCAAAGTGTTTGATTAACCATCCAATGCAATTTCTTCAATAACAATGTTAGCGATGAAATCAAAAATATCAAATAATGATATGGGAAGGCCTTTCGCCTAAACCCGAGACTCCGACTACACTCACCTTAACAATCCAAAGCTTCAAGGCTCTCAGATAGTAATCCCTTTGTTTCTAGCTTGTGATGGAGACGGTGAAACCTCTTTCTCCACTTCTTGAGCTAGAAAATAAATAGAAAACTATTAGGATCAATATTTCGATATCAAAATCGATATCCGACTTCAATAGAGATGACAACGATAAGATATCCATGGATAGTCAAAACCCTAGCTTAGATTACACTCAATATATCTATGGAATTCAATAAATGATTGAGGAATATAGCTTACCCGATCGATAGCAATGATTCGATATCGATAAAAAGAAGAAATAACAAAGCTTGAAATTCCTCCAATGGAGGTGTGTGCTTAGTTGAAGAAGATGAGAGGTGCTTGCTTAAGAGTTTTCTCGGGTAAGCTATCTCTCTTGCTTTTGTTTCTATAATTTAACACCAAGTTTTCCTTCAATTGAAGGAAAGTCATCAGATAACTCCACGTAAGTGGAGATTTTAATTAAAGAGGGCTAATCGCAAGGTTAGTCCCTCACTTTTCATTCAACTATTATTTTACCCTCCAACTTACACTTTCTTCAATTTAGTCATAATATAGGTTCACTAATATTCAATAGAGTCGGATGGCGATATTTTAAGTTCATTTAGGGTTCGATATCAGTAATTAACTAGTCGATACAATATTTAGGCTTCATCAATATAGGATTTCTGGTCATTGGAACCTAATTCCGACTAGACCGGATTTCGGGGTGTTACAGTTCCTGTGTCCAACTACTGAGATACGGTCGTGCGTAGATATTTTGAAGTTGTTGTGCGATGATTGTTTACAGGTTAAAGTGAATTGGGCCAAGTATGTTTACGACACACTTATTGAGGCAATAAGCTGTTTACAAAAGCCAGGAAGGCACATTTATCCAAAAGGGTGTATTGCAGTCTTAGAGGTAAAGTTAAATTAGCATTAGTTATGAAAAATCAGTGGGACAAAGTGTTGTCATATTAATGTTGTGTTGTGAATGATATGGAATTCAGGTTCGGCTTTATGATTACTAGTCTAGATTTGATAGATTAGGCAATGCAACTTCTAATAGTGGTGAGGCTCGCATTCTTTACTAGGTGGAGTCGAAGGTCGCGTCTGTTTATTCTCGCTTGAAGACAGATCGAGCTTCGAATAGATCAAAGGTATATGTTGGTTTATTATTTATCTAGTATGTCAAATTGCAATAATGGTTAAGTATTTTTTTTGCACTCTAAAGATTATTGCCTAGAAGCATCCATTACCTCAAACTTTTGAAGCACGTAAAGTCAAGGAATATGTGGAAGTCATGGAAGCACACCAAGGAATGAAAGCTTTGAAGAGACGTAAGGTAATATGTTATGAGTCATTGTATTAATCATTTATGATGTGGAAGGCAAATCTTTAATATTTATTTAATTTGCAAGGTTGCATTCGCAGAGTATGACGTTGCGAGATGCAACGATGGTGGTGTAACGAAGGAGATGATGTCGAAGATTCTTCAATAAATAATGTCGGAGGTGGAAGGGTTAAAAGAGGTTGTCAATAGTGAAAGGAAAAGCAAATTAAAGTTGAGGAGCAAATAACGTCCGAGGTGAATGGGCTAAAAGAGGTTTTCAATAGGGGAATTGAGAAGCAAATAAAAGCTGAGAAGAAATTAGACAATATGAGAGGGTAGATGATAATAAGTTTGGAGAGAAAATGAGTATTCTTTCCGAAGACTTTGTAGAAGTATGAGCTGACACGATCTGCCAGAAGTAGAGCTTGGTAGAGAATAAACGATGTTGAAGTCAAAATCGATAGTGTTCATCAAGCGGTCAGAGCCTTTTTGTACGAAATGAAAAGTACTTTACAGCAGATGTTAAGGAATATGAAGGCTAATAGGGCAAGTATTGTGAATGAATTTAATAGGATTGTTTCCTGTAAGTTAAGGGAGACGCTACATCATAGATTTGATGGTCAGAGCCGTATTCATACAGAGATAGTAGAAAATATTACTTCGTCTTCTAAATTCAAAACATCCGAAGGTAGAGCTAAGCGCTGCTTAAATTTAGATAGAAACTATGACTGTCCAGCGCTGATGAAGAATGAGATAAAATCTAACCTTATTTAAAGATCATTTTCATCTTGTTCTTGTCTTGACAAGTGTAATGTTCCATTGTAGGATCTGCCACTTATCCACCAGGTCATTCGAAAATCCCCTAGACCTTCAAAACATAACCATGAAACTGCATAAAGTTTGGGAAGTTAATTTGGAATAATTATGTTGTGTAATTACCATTCTCAATGGTTAGCGTTGGTTGTGTGTACCGTATACTTCAATAATAGCAAATGAAGGTTGTCATATGCATTGAAAATTGAGCATTAAGCCCATCGAAGTGAACATTGGAAATTATGTTGTTTTGGCCATTAAGGACATCGAATTAAATGTTATACATTAATGGTTATGAATTTATTATTTTTGGTGACATAATTTATGGTTGTTTTTGTTGTCATCATACCTTTCTTTGTTTTGAAAGGTTGACAATGAGTCAAAAGAAATTCCGTATGTTGTACTACCTGATGGGCTTCATGACGAAGAATGGGCCTACTGTGATTATTTATGGAGTACCCCATTGGCGCAAGAGTAAACCTTCAACTCTAAAAATTTACGTTGTCATATTGTGAAATGTAAGATAAAAAACATAGTACAATGTTTTGTATGCAGCTATGTGGTCATTAAATTCGACAACATTTATTGCACTGTTAGAGAATTTGATACGTTACGACCCAATGAACAGCTAGACAATATGGTTAATGTAATAAATAGCATGTATGGCTTGAAATTATATGAAACATTGGGAGCCTACTTTTCTAAGTGGTCATTATTATTTTGTAAATTTACAAAATTATTGATATGGTGTCCTTGTGCGAGGCTCGCAAGGAGGTGATGGAAAAAAAAAATTAAATTTGGGGCCTTATGCCTTGTTATCTTGATGTATGTTTTTTTCTTACCATCTCATACAGTGTTTATGCCACATGTCATTGTTGATAAATTGTTTTCGATTGTATATAACAAACGTTATTAATTGTTGCGTACTCAGGAACGACAGAAAAATTCCACAATGTCATCATTTGCAGAGTTTTATGCAGGAACAATGATGTATTATGGGAACTTTGCTGGCTCTGATATAGTAAATAGAAATGGGTTAAGGGATTTAGTTGTTAATTTGTTTGAGGATAAGGTAAATTTTAATTAGTTGAGGAGAAAATATTTTGCAGGTATTCATCCCCATTAATGATTTATGGGATTGGTACTTGTGTGCCTTGCAAAAGGCATGTGGGGAAGTGTGGATACTAGATAGCCTACCAGATACTAATGAGAGGCAACGTAGGGATGAAGTAGTTAGGAAAATGGTGAGAACACATCCATTTGTCGTGTCACCATGTTAGCATTGTATGTTATTAACGTATATGAATGAATTTTGTACTATGTTTTCATTATTGTTCAGGTACGCACTTTTGCAGAATTTGCTAAGCATGCGGACTTCGTTAAGGTGTTTGACAAATCGAAGATGGCATTTGAGAAGCTGAAATTTGAACGTCCTAAAGTAAAAGAAGAATGACAGTATTCAACTTTTCATATTTCTTTTATTGTTATCATGAAATTAGTAATTAAATGACTAGAACCATATTGAACTTGAAAGAGTGGACAATGGTATGCTCGTCATTGCATGGATTAAAAGAATACAAGTAGGTACCCAAATCGGTTATTTGCCGCATACCGTAAGTGAATGATTATCAATCCTGTTTCATTTATAATCAAACATTGAATGCTTAAGATGAAAGGGAATTTTGTACAAACATATTTACTTATATCCAAGTATAGGGAGTTAGAGAATGTGACATGATTCAACTGCTATACCAGTTGTGTACATGAAGCAAACACAAACATGTTTGCGCTGCACCGTGATGTGGAAGAACATAAGAAATTGTCATAGGGAAATGACTTTGGAAAGAATACAAAATATTCGAGAAGTATTACTCGGCGTCAGTATTCACGCAAAACCATAGAGGAATGCGCCAGGTTTATTTCTAAACCATTATCATTGCACAATTATATCATGTTAATTCGATATGCAATCATAGTTATTGATTTCTATTATGGAATAACAAAATTGGGTCTTTGGAAAATTTATAATATGAGTTATGCGGCTTGGTCCCCATTTTGTCTTGGATTGATAGCATATTCTACATCTATTTGTAACCCTCAAACATTTTTTTGTGAGAAATGATCATCGGTCCCATCTTGACGGACGATAAGTTTAAATTTTAAGAAATGTTTGTAACAACTAACTAAGATCATTCATACTTAATTGAGGTGAACTAATGCATGCAAGCAGATATGTGTAGATGTTCAAAATCTGAGTGGTCGATCTTGGTTCGTGCGGATTTGGCAGCGTCCCTCGTTTTTTTTGAAAAAAATATTGTTGTACATCCCCGTACAGAAGTCAACATATTTTGTCCACTAGTTTGAAACTTTGCACCCCACATTTAACATATTATTACTTTTAATGTTTTTATAGCCATAATAAAGAATTTAGAAATAGGTTCGAAACTATGGATGGCGGGTATACAAATTTGTAAAGCAAAAGTTAAAATGGAATCGTTAGGAAATCATGTTACATTTGAGGTTTGACGTGATACGTTCTCTATTGTATTTGCAAACGTTCAATACACATGGTATTATAACGAAATGACACTTTCTGCGAGGTAAATGACATTTTAAAGGGTATGGTCTGCGATACGCATGGTATGTTAGACAAACCCCATTTTAAAGGCAAGACCACAGTGCAACACTTGTAACGGACCACCCTCAAGTGGCTTCTAAACAATTCCTGAACTGCAACCTTAACTCCTATCCATGACAAAACCAATTCAGTAAAACAAAAACAAAACAAAACAATGTAAGAACCCAATCAATCCTTTCATTTCTTCTTCCCCTATCATTGGCCCAAACTTTTCTTAATAGTCCATGAATAAGTACAAGTGCACGCGGACTCATAGGTGGTTCATACCCCTGAAAAAAATACATGATTTTTGAAATCTTTTTTCCATGGTTAGAACACCCAAAAAATCTTCTTCCCGGATTGTTATCTGACCAGGATGTCTTCAACATGGTTGGCTTTCTACAGCTGCAGGTCAAAATATCGTTCGCCTCAAAGACAGAGTCTATCTATATACTTTTGTTTCTTCCTTCTTCTTCTTCAAGAATTTAGCGGACAGAGGGACCTTGAGGGTTTCTTTTAAATGTTGAAAGTTAGAAATTAGGGTTAGGTATTTTAGGGGTATTTAATTAGGATCTTTGTAGTTGGGGCTATTATAACTGAAAAGACAAATTCGGGCAAGAAGCAGAAATTGAGCTTAAACCGAAATCTTCAAGCAATTTATCTGAAAAGACATTGTTCGGCTATATGCTACAAGAAAAAAGAATTATCTACAGGTAACGTTTCGAAACGAGTATCAAAGATTCAAAACTGACAATGAAAAGATGCTTGCTTATTGGGACCATGCGCCGATTGAAATTCGAAACCTTAGTCATAAATGTATGAAAAAAGTTCTTAACATCGGTTATGGAACTCAAAAATTTAAGTTCGATACTAATTACAATAAAACTAAAAATGTGAGAAGAAAAGGTAATAGTTTAGGTTGGTATTTCAAGAGTTCTGAACAAATTTTCACCTTATAAATACCTCCACTTTGTGTTCTTTTACGCCATTCTCGTCTTATTTCTTCATCTACTTTGAGAGATCAACATGGGTTCGCTTGGACGTATTCGAAGGGAGTTCCGTCCTGATCTGTTAGAGAATCCATTTGTAGCCCCTCATCCACTTTCTGGTAAACATCCCTCTGTTACGTTGTCATTTATTCAAAAAGTTTCATTTTCAGGCACTTTATAATTACCATTATTCTGCTTTAGTAATGGCGGATGTTGACGACGTTTCGTATCATTATCGACTTCAAATGGCAGCACCTAAAGACATCCCTTATGAAGGGTATAATTTTGAAGTTAGCATTTTCTTCCCACCTGATTACCCTATGAATCCTCGTAAAGTAATGTAATTAGCCTCCCAATATTGTTGTTATAGGTTGTTCATTTTGTTTATGCTGAAGCATTTCAAAGATTATTGTTATCTATTTATGTAGGTTGCTTTAAAATTTGATGGGGACTTATTCCATCCCAACTTCAGTGAAGCTGGCGCAATTAGGCTGGACTTGCTCCATGAAAACTGGAGCCCTGACATTAGAGTTGTAGAGATTCTTGTGTGTATATTGGGTTTGCTGAGTGTTTCAAACCCAGACGACCCTTACCCGGGCTGTGAGAGGGTTACTCTAATTTACAGGAACAATTCACCAGCGCTTTGCAAACTATGCGAGGAAGATTATGGGTTGAAATGCATTGGCCACATCTGCTTTTATTATGTGTTTTTTATGTTTAAGTATTGGTCACTTCTTATATATAAAGTTTTTTTTAATATTTTGATTTATATTACGGAAAGTTTCGAAACTACAACTAAGACTGATAAGTCATGAATGAGACAAATTTCATTGATGTTTTAAGTATAAAATCTACCGTAAAGAAACTTTCTCGAGCAGTTAAATAACATTTGTGGCGCGTTTAAAAGTATACCTGAGAAGACAATTTAGGGCGGGAACCTCAATTTGTAAATAGTAACGAACATACACATGTTGGTTCCGATACTTTTAAACGTAAGCTTAAACTTAAAACGTTAGGAGAGAATATTATATTTCATGTTTTCCAAGAAAAAGTTCGATATTGTAGATGCCAACGTCCGGTACTTGTCGGATTACTGAAAAGATGCTTTCTGCGAGCAGTTCAGTTAAATGGCACATTTATGTTAAAAACTATTGTATTTAGCATCCAAATATTGAAATCCAGCACACATTAATTTTTTATAAAAATGTGAAGAATAAATTTGGAAATATGAATATGAAATAAAATTTTGGAAAAAATAAATATTAAAAAAATATGAAATTATATGTACAAACTTTGTTTACTTTGTTCGATGTTGTGATATTAAAATTGGAAATATGAATACAAAATAAACTTTATTTTTGGTAATTTCAATTGGCTAAATTATGGAAGAAAATATTGTTTAAAAATGATTTGCTGTAATGAAAGAGTATTAATTACAAATAAGGAATGAATATTTTTCCAACATTTAAGTGTATAATAACATATGAAGTTAAAAGAAATATATATATATATATATATGGGAATGGTTTACACATATTTAAAAATGAACTTTAAAATTTGTGGAGAATCTTCGAAATATGGTATGGTAAGTATAATGATATGAATAATCAAGCAATATTTTTTGCCGTAATATGGTTGGATGTGGTTACTGGGGAGGTGTTTCCTGGATGATGATTCCCTTGTGTTTGTCCCGGGTGGACGTTGGTTTCTTCGCACGGTGAAAGGTGGCACCAACATTAGTATGTTGGTGATGTCTCTTCGTGGTGGTGGTGGTGGTGATAGGTGCAGGTGCGAGGAGTTCAATTGGTAGTGAGGGAAACTCTGGAGCAGACATAGTTCCTACTTCATCGAGTTTTCGCTACCCCTTCATGAATTAGACCTGCTGGGGGAGCCATCCGGTCAATCGTTCAATAATCTGATCATTTCCCCATTCATCGACTCTAGCCTTCTGGCACAGGGTTGTGATCATATTGTGAAAGGGTAAATCCTTGTACTTTTGTTTGGATGCTTCCCTGGCTACGATGCCTTCATGGATGAACTCGTACGGATTTACTACCCTATTATTAAGTATAGAGTGGAGGAGAATCAGACGGCGAAATGAAACAACTGATCGGTTCCTTATCGGAAGGATGCGATTGTTGATGATCTGCAACCAAAACTTTGACTCTAGTTTGAGTTCTTCCCATCCACAGTACTATTATTATCACCTAGGATAGTGCTGGGAATGCACAGGTCACGAAGTACTTGTGCGTATGTGTCGTCCGTCGCAGTGGCGACAAAGTCTTTATGTGTGCCACCGATTGTGGATAACTTGTAGTGGTCTGATGTTGCTTGAGCCGAGATTTTGATAATTTTCACACGAACATAAACCCTTCCGTTGTCCAGGTATCCAACATGTGTGTAGAATTCATGTACCTTGATGGGTGCCGAATCTGTCAAAAATAATTCCTACTTGTTCTCTGGGTTTGTAGTAGCAACAAGTAGGGTCAATTCCACAGAGAGCGATAAGTAAATTCACGAACTAAAGCAATTAAAGTAAAAGGGGGTTTTGGAATTATTTTGAAGAAAGCAATTATAAATAGGAAAAACTCAATGTAAATTGGGATTCTAGTCAAGGTAGAACTTGGAATATTAAATCAAGAATTTAGATCATAGATTTCACAAAAGATCAATCAACATCAATCTCAAATAGCTTGGTTTCAAGTTATATGATAACCCACAAATAACTTAAATCTCTTCTTTGATAGAAAGAAATTTAATAACCCATAAATTACTAACTATTATTATCAAGGTTAAAACTCCTTAGATAACCTACTAAGAATTAAAACGTATCAAATAACATTAAGAACCATAGAGACCCAAACACATATTCTTACTAAGAACAAACCCGTTACTTATTAAGAACATGAATTCATACCATTGGAAATCTAACCCGAATTTCCTTACCACTCGCATCAATAAACCATGACTTGGTTGCATGCAAACGTGTAACCCAACATACACATGATGATGAAGCACAAAAGATATGAAGATACTTGAATAAAGATGAAGATAATTTGGGAACAAAAAATCTCACTAAAAACTTAAAATAATATCCTTGTAACTACACTTGACTAAAAAATAGGGGTTTAGCCACTCATGGTGGTCGACAACTACAAGAAAAAGGGGAGAGGGTTTCAACTACTCTAGGGTTTCTTGGATGATTTTCCATTCTCATTATGATCTCTATTTATAGGGAAAATAAGGATAAGATATTACATTAAATGCAACAACCCCAATCTACTTTAATTATTGTAAAAGTAGAAGTCCTTATTGTAGTAGGATTGCTTGTCATCCAAGTCAAAAAGTCTGTACTGCGCCGTGGTCACGCTTTGTTCCGCGACTACTACTGGTTTTGCGCGAATGATTTTCCATAGGTGCCAAAAAGGTGCTAAAACTCTTCTTTTACGTATAAAACGTCATTAAAGCCCAAAAACATCTACAAAACTAAATAAGAACCGAATCAAGGCTTTTAAGATAGATTAATGTGCTAAAACATAGGATTTAATAAGTGAAAACATGCAAAATAATGACTTATCATATACGCCCACACTTAGATTATGCTTGTCCTCAAGCATATTGAAATTCAAGATCGAGGGTCCTTTTGGCAATGAAGAGAGGATAAGAGAAGTAATAAATCATGATTGCAAATTAGCACAAGAAAATACTATCCCAATTGATTATCATGAAGTCAAGGATGGAATAAAATAGAACACCCTCATGAAGGATTCACTCAATATCGCTCAAAGTGTTTAAGGGACATCAACACTCAAGTCAAAGCATGAAAAGAGACTTACCATAGTCTCGATAATATATCACATCTCCACCACTTAGTTAGGATGAATCACAAGATCAAGAGGTCTTTAAATGTGTTGTAACGGGGCTTAGGACAAGGTATGATAAGAAGGACTTTTGGGCTCTTTGAATCGAAGAACTTCACACTCCCTTTTCTTTTTTGTGTCAAGCTTTTGCACAATTTTAAATTTGGGAGAAACAAGGATCTTTTTCATACTTTTTGTCTTTTCTTTTCTTTTGATTTTAATTTTTTCTTTGATTTTTATTTTCCTTGTTTTCAAGATTTTCTCCATTTTCTTTTTCTTTTTGCTTGATTTTTCTCTTTTTCAAGTAAGGAAAGTGTGTAGTTCTCCAAATTCGGGTGCAAATTGGGGAAAATCAACAAAAATGAATTAGGCTTATAATGTGGTTAATTTCCAAACAAAAGGCTTAGGCTCAAAAGTGGTTCTCTAATGGTCATAATTACCAAGGTAGGCTTTTTGGCTCAAGGTTCATACCTAAGTGCCTTAATCACCTCAAGTAATCCAATCCTACAATGTGGTCTCGACATGCATAACATCACAAGTTCTAGAAGAAATCCAATCATGCTTTACAATCATTCAATGAAAAAATATAAAGCACAAAAGATATATGCTTATTAAGGCTCAAATCTCACAAAGTGGTTTGTTGTGTCAAATTTTATCCATCCGGCTATCTAATCAATTAATATGAGAAACAATTTGCAAGTCTAACAAGATCTTATCAATCCCATTTTACTTCCCATATCAATCTCATATTTACCTAAGGATCCAATTTTCTCAAAAATCTCAACATGTCAAGATCAAGAAAAAATTTCATGTGAAAGTAATAATTAAAGTCATTAAAAGGCATGCAATTTCACACAATATATCCCAAGTTAAGCACATGAAATTAATCCCCCACACTCAAACCTAACATTGTCCCCAATGTTATTTAACCTACATGTAGAAAATAAAAGAAAGCAAGTAAAAAGGTAAGGGAGAAGAGTGCTCCCTCATGCGGCATGCGGCGGTTTAGGGGGTGTAGGGGTGTGGCGGGTCAAACTCCGCATGCTCGAAGAATGCCCTTTGGTTCGCCTCGACTCTTAGTATTCGATACTCCAAGCGAGCAAGACGTTACTCGACGGTCATGGTTTGCGAAGATGAGGCTTATTCCGTGGTTCCATATGGCGACTTCATGACTAGATTCCCGCTTGCATTTGTATCGAGCATCTTCATTGCTTTCAAGCAAGAGATGTCGATTGGTTTCATTTGTCTTACAACCTGCAAGTTAGTATTTGCGGCAGACAAGCCGTCTTTGAAAGCTAAATGACAAATATATGAACCAAGGATCAAGGGTTTACTCTTCCTATTTCTTACGGTGGTGAGTTTCTGTGCAAATCAATAGCCAAAGTTTACTTTTCTTCCCTTTACCATACACCAAAGGAAGAAAAAATCAGCCTTGTTCAATATGTTTGCCGAGTGTACTCTACCGAAGAAAGAATATGCTAGGAATTGATGGATGTATTTAAGCGCCAGATCTTTGAGTTCATAGTCTTTCGAGTGGCTTGGATTGTACTTCAAGGTACTTGTCGACCATTCTTTGAAGATGTTTTTGGGCTCAAAATCTGCATTATTGTCACACAAACTTGATGCATAGTCATTAGATAGTGCATAATCATTAGAAATAAAGTCCATGTCAAGATTAAACTCTGTAATAGATAAAGAAAATTGTTTGCTCATCAAACAGAATTTAATAACATTAGGTGCATTTAAATCAACATCTCCTTCATCTTCAAACTCAAAGGTAGCATAAAATTCCCATAACAATTCGGCATAAACCGAAAAGGTAATAGTCATGTAGTTCATCCAACCAATTGCATGAAAGTAATTTCTTACTTTCTCTAGTAATCTAAGAGTAGAAAGAGTTTCAAGATGAAAGTACTTACAACCTTGGATTGTTCTCATTTGTATGTCGACTAACCTTTTCTTATGTTTTGAAGAGGTTAAGGTGAGGTTGTCGGCATTGGGGGCTTCAGTTGGTGGAGGCGGCAGACGGTGGCGGTTGCGGATGCGTGAGGAGAAGGCACTAACCCAACATAAATTAAGAACTAACCCGTTACTTACTAAGAACATGAATTCATACCTTTGGAAATCTAACCCGAATTTCCTTACCACTAGCGTCAATAACCTATGACTTGGTTGACTGCTTACATATATCCCAACATACACACGATGATGAAGCACAAAAGATATGAAGATACTTGAACAAAGATGAAGATGATTTGGGAACAAGAAATCTCACTAAAAACTTGAAATAATATCCTTGTAACTACACTTGACTAGAAAATAGGGGTTTAGCCACTCATGGTGGTCGACGGCTACAAGAAAAAGGGAAGAGGGTTTTGACTACTCTAGGGTTTCTTGGATGATTCTCCTTTTCCTTATGATCTCTATTTATAGGGAAAATAAGGAGAAGATATTACATTAAATGCAACAACTCTAATCTACTTTAATTATGGTAAAAGTAGAAGTCCTTCTTGTAGTATGAAGTCTTGTCCTCCAAGTCAAAAAGTCTGTACTGAGCCGTGGTTATGCCTTATTCCGCGACTGCTACTCATTTGGCGCGAATGATTTTCCATAAATGCCAAAAAGGTGGTAAAACTCCTCTTTTACGTATAAAATGTCATTAAGGCCCAAAACACTTGCAAAACCAAATAGGAACCGAATCAAGTCTTTTAAGATAGATTAATGTGCTAAAACATAGGATTTAATATGTGAAAAACATGCAAAATAATGACTTATCATACCCAATCAACGTTAACTTGCTCTGGTTGACGAATGAAATCCTCCTAACTCTGTGTGGTGACGACAACATGTATGTCGACCTTGAATTTATATCGGTAGTTTGGAGTGAAGTCCAAACCTTCTTCCAAAATAAGTTCTTGTTGTACCATATGTCCGCTCCATGAGAATATTATTTAGTATGTATAAGCGGATATCAAGATCTTCGAGCTCCGACCAAGTCGTATCACTAGAGGATGCCGTATTCGATTTAGGAGACAATGGAGGAGAAAGAGAAGATGGAGGAGTATAGTTTCTGTCCATTCGAGGAGGTTGTTGGCTGCGATGGGTTACTATGAGTTGGCTGACCATGATTCCTGAGTAAGGAGAGGGGAAGATGAGTTAAGGATGCACAGATAAGTTAAGGCTATGACGGTAGAATTCTAAGTCCTTGTGTTGTATTTAAAAGGATAAAAATAACTAATGGATGGAAAGGCCCTCGAATTGAATATTGGGAAAAGGCATATTTTCATGAATTGATGTGCCAAATAAATTTCTCCCAGGCGCGTTCTTCTCCCAACTGTTTTGCTGGTTCAGTGTTACTATGAATGGGTTTCAAAACGCAACAATCGTAACCTAAACATAAATCATTGGGAAAGTATGTAATATTTTCTGTTTCACGTGAAACGTTTGAAACTGTATATACAAACGTTCGATACATGTCGTACTATTATATTTTATTTAGCCAGTCAAATATGCCTTCAGCACACGTTTTACATGTTTCATTCTCAAATTTAGTTTTTATGTAATAATTTGAATATGGTGATATTTCTCTTCATTTTTGCTGCTATATTTATTTTTTCCCTTTATAGTGCAGAAGCAAAACAAAAAACGTAGCAACAATATAGGTGTATGGTGTACTTTAGGGTTATTAGTTTCAGAGATTACTTTTTAGGGCATAAAGGTTTATGGTTTATGACATAGGACATAGGACTTAGTATTAATGGGTTAGGGCTTATGGTGTAGTTTAATGTTAGTCATGTATTTTTTACCGGTTATAGGGTAATAGCCTATATATTAGGGTTTATGGTTTATGATGTAGGGTTTAGTATTAACGGATGCGATTTATGGTTTTACAAGTCTTGGACTAAGGGATGAAATTGAAAAGCATTTATTTGTGATCATGCTAATTTTGTACAATAAAGTAAAGATAGTGTAATTTTTGTTCAAATAAGTCCATAAAAGTATATTTTTCTCCGTAATTAACCCATATTATCTCAAACTTTTGTAATTTACTCGAAAATTTATAATGTTTGTAATTTTGTTCCACCCGTATAAATTATAAGTCCATATAAGAATTCTAAAACCAAAGCTCACATTTCAATTATAACCTAAATCAAGACTTCATTGCATTAAATTAAAATGTACCAGTTCCTTCTATGGCATGACCCGACTTGAAGTTCAAGAGAAAACAATATTACCTGCCCAGAATTTTATCTGTCAACGACCTGACCATAACAAAAATCCAGCCGAACCTGAATTAACCTGTTCCTTAACTGATTCAAACCTGAACTCATTTTGACCTCTATTATTTTATTGTATTTAAACCGCGAACATTAAAATTCTTTGCCACACATTTAAAACATATCTTATTATAAACATTACAAGGCTTTATTAACATATTCAAGGTCCAATTGCTATATTAAATAACATAACTAATGATCATACAATGGAACATGGAAAGTTCAAGGTCCAATTTTTGCGATGATAGTCTTAAAGGACAACTTAAACTGAAATCATTAGGAATACATGTGACAATGTAGGTTTCAAGGTCCAATTAATATATTATGTGTGTTTTGTTTTAAATGTTGTGTTTTAAAATTTGTAAATATTGGAATTCAAAAAATAAATATGAATATTCGACTCATAATGAAATAAGAACATTTCATTAAAACTTTCTGCCTTTTAAGGGGGTAAAACATTCTTGCAGATTTCTTCTAACGAAATAAGAACATTTCAGACGCCACTACTATTATGAGATTCTTGCAGATTTCTTATAACAAAATAAGAACATTTCAATCAACCAAACTGACAGCCCTTTAAACGGAGGCAAAAATATTGTAGTTATAGTACAAGGCTGCAACATGAAACAAGAAATTTCAGATTGTAATCATCTGGTGGCTGGTGTTGCATACGTGTAATACCGAGATAAACATTTTAGACGACCAAACGTTCAACCCTTTGAAGGGGGATATGAAACATTTCAGACGTCCGAACATTTTCAACATTTCAAATACCATTGTTTGTCGACATGAACAACCTAGATAAACAAGCAGCACTCCTTCAGGATCTATAAAAATAAGTCTCTGCATAGTAGTAATCAACCAACACATATAATGATGTAGAGACGAAACTACAAAAGAAAGAAGTCGGTCATTACCCATTAGGGTATGAAGCTAAGAACTCAAAAGGACACATATTTATCATATAAATTTAATTAATTTATATTTAAAGCAGTTTCTATAACTGCTAATCATACATTTCATGAAGACTTATCTGTAAATTGTTCTGCCCGATGCAACAACTGAAAAGTCATATATACTGCTGATGAATTGGAACGAGTTACAGAGATTCGAAACGGACATTGAAAAGACATATATTTATTGGGAACACGTGTGTTTTGAAAACATGTTCATTGAATTATCAATTTAATGTAATTTTTTAATGAACACCCCAAATTAAATTTAAATTGTTTTACGTGTTCTTTTGAATTTAGAATTGAAATGGCATTGTTGGGCGGGAAGAACAAAGTTTATATAGTTTCAAACCACTGAATATGTGTTTCGATAGGTGAGAAGCAACAATTAAACTGAAATCATTAGTGAAAATTTTAATATTTTACATTTAGGATAAAAGTTCAAGAGGGTATATGTACTGAAGAATAGATGGAAACTGTCAGTGAAAAGAATGTCCGTGAAAAGACTATTTTATATTGAGAACATGCGTCTTTTGAATTGTGTTGAACACGCCAAATTAAATTACGCGTCCTGTTTGAAAAATGGAACTGAAATGGTACGTTCTTTGATAACAATTTCCATACTTACAAAAACGTAAAATGTTATCAAGAGCGATGAAAGTTAGGTACTCAAATCTTGAGTTTTGAAACATAGCGATAACAGAAAATGTTATTAAGCAGTGTAACATTTTTAGTTCAATGAGGTAAAATTTATAACATTTTCAGTTGGACACGACCCCGTTCTTTCAGTAACGTAACGTTTGCTTACGAACGGTTACATTTATGCCATCGTTTACTATAACAACGTAAAAGATAGTTCGGAGGGGGAAACACAAATTTAACTAGTTTCGAACCTATAAAATGAGTTTCGATTCATATTAAGCATAATCTAAGCAGAAATCGCTAGTGAATCATGTATTATGTAGAAATAATGTTTTGATATAATAATTGAAAAATGTTTTCGACAAAGGTAAAAAGAATTCAAAACTATTTCTAAAGTCCAAACAACTTGAAACTATGTTCAGGGGATGTTTAAAAGGTTTTTACATGTTTTCAAAGCCAAATTAAACAAAACCATCCAGGTGTTTCGAAACACCCCTAGGTGTTTCGATACGGGGTCTTACAGTGTCAAAATGTTTCGAAACAGGTTTCGAAACGGGCTTTATCTAGGGGGAGATTTTTGCCAAGTGTTTCGATACGGCCTATGCCGTTTCGATACCCCTACGTGGCATCGACCTCAACAGTCATAAACCCCAACGGATATTTCCCAACTAACATTTAAATACATATCGTTTCGATACAGTGATATGCGTTTCAATACGACCAACAGTGTTTCGATACGGGTGCTACATCAGACTGCAACAACTCTTTCTACTTGAAGAGCGTTTCGAAACGGGTTCGAGTGTTTCGAAACGAGGAGCTGCAAAACTGAATTTATGGTGGGAAATTAAGTCTCCAACGGCTCCAATTCAACCCCAACGGCTACAAACTCATTAAGGAGTATAAAAGGGACCTCTAAGCATCTAGTAATGGTTAATGCTTCAATTGTCAACAACAAATGATCAAGAAATTGTCTTAGTGCTAAATTGTCATTTCTTTGTATAGACAAACACCAGTGTGCCAAAATTGTTAGATTTGCTCAAGTGTTTTAGGTTTTGGGTGAGAGCTAAATTGTGAAAACAAATACCTATTAGAGGGATTTGAGTTTGCTTATCTTTTCTCTTGTAAAGAGGGTTTGATCAAGGCTTTGGGTAGAAAGCTTGATCGGTGTATAAGGGTTTCCTCCTAAGCCTAGAAAATGGGACGAATCGATAGTAGATTGATTGGAAATCCTTAGTGGGAAGCTAAGGTAGTGGATGTAGATCTTGGTTAGAAGGTTGAACCACTATAAATCATTGTGTCCTTAATCTTTTTAGCTTCCACACCACTTACACCCAAAGTTCCACTTGGCGAGCAAGAACGGTTGAAGAAATCGAGCACTATAAAACCCAACAATTGGTATCATAGCTTGGCTCAATTGAAGGGATTAACATCCTATTGAGTAGATCCAGCAAGCTTGATCATCATTTCAATCAACCGACTCAATAGCGCAATCCATCGACAAACTGCCCTTCTTCGACGGAACTCACTATGCCCATTGGAAGACAAAGATGAAGTTCTTCATAAAGTCAAGGAACTACAAGCTATGGGACATAGTAGAAGACGATTCGTTCGTGCCTCAATGAAGCAAAGCAGAATGGAGTGTCGAAGATCGCAAGAAGATGAAGCTTTATTGCAAAGCCTTGCACATCCTCTTTTGTGCTTTTGGCCCAACCATCTATGAGAAGATGTCTTCTTGTGAGAGTACCAATGAAGTATGAGACAAGCTTGAAGTCACATACGAAGGAACCGATGAAGTGAAGCAGACCAAGATAGGCCTCTTCAACCTAGCGTATGAGAACTTCAAGATGGATCTGGAAGAAAACATTGAGAAGATGTTTGATAGGTTCTCCACTATCACGAATGGTCTCAAAGGCTATGGAGAAGCCATCCCGGAAGAGAAGCTTGTCCGAAAGCTCATCTACTCACTTCCCGAGTCATAGGACTCAAAGAGGACCGCCATCATCGAAGCTAAGAATTTGAAGACCTTGAAGCTTGATGAACTCATGTGGTCACTTCTCACTCATCAAATAATGAAGAAAAACAAAGAAGATGAGAAGAGGAGTGCAGAAATTAGATCTATGGGGGAGAAGAAGCTCAAAGGGCTTGGCATCAACGTAAATGTCGTTGCTCTCAAATCCTCCACATGCCATCATGTAGATTCAAGTGAAGAGGAGGATGAAGAAGAAGAGATAGTTCATCTCTTCAAGAAGTGTGCCCCTTTCATGAAGAAAGCCTTGAGAGGGCTTGAACGAGATTCCATGAAAAAGAAGAGGACAAACACTTCAAGCCATAAGAAGAAGACATATGTGGCTACTTGGAGTGATGAAGACTCCACCGACGATGAATAAGCCAACCTTTGCCTTATCGCCATCGAAAAAGATTCAAGGGTAACTTCTAATTCATAAATTTCATGTTCATATTCTTTTGATGAATTACAAAATGCCTATGATGATTTGGTTTTAGAGTTTAAAAATCACATTTTGAAAAACAATAAAATGATTTCAAAGTTGAAAATTCAAAATGATTTGATTTCTAAAACCAAACTTGAACTTGAACCAAAACTCGAAGAGTTTGAACAAAAATGTTTTGATTTACAAAATTTGCTTCATAAAGTTCAAGAAGAAAAAGATTTGATTTCCAAAGAGCTTGAAAAGAAAAATAATTTTGGAAAATCAAATTTCTATGTAAGACAATCTAGTGCCCCTAGATTTGTAAACTGTAAATGTTTTAGAAGTGTTTGAGTCCCAAAAGGTCTAATCACTTCAACTAAAAAGGATGAAATTGAAAAATGGATTCCTAAAGGGACTAAATTTTGTGCTACTAACGTCTATAGATCCGAAGCAATTTGGATACCAAAAATTACTTGATTGTCTTTTGCTAGGTGTGATGGAGAGTGGTCAACAAATCAAAAATTGAGGGGGAGCTCCATGCACACAAAGGAAAAACACTTGAATAAGGAAGTCTTCACATCCTCCCTTGGATTCAAGTGTGGTAAAAATCTAGTTGTTTTTTTCTTTTATTTGATTTATTTTTTTAATTTCAACTAGATGATCATATATGTTGGACTAATATTTTAATGATGCTTTGAGTAAGGGGTAGCCATTTTAAAACCAAAATTCTTATTTTTGTCATCTTTTCAAACCTCCTAAGTTATTTTGAACTTAATGTTTTTTGAATTCTTTTTGATATAACAAAAAGGGGGAGAAATGGTTTGAAAAATTGAATTTTCAAATGAATAAGGGGGAGCTTTAGTTGATTTAAAATTTTATCTCTTATTCACATTTTTTTAACTTAAAGGGGGAGAAACCCAAATAATTTTTCAAGTTGGTTTTATTATATCAAAAAGGGGGAGATTGTAGAACTAATGTTTTGATATAATAATTGAAAAATGTTTTGGAAAAAGTTAAAAAGAATTCAAAACTATTTCTAAAGTCCAAACAACTTGAAACTATGTTTAGGGGATGTTTTAAAAGGTTTTACATGTTTTCAAAGCCAAATTAAACAAAACCATCCAGGTGTTTCGATATGGGGTCTTATAGTAACAAAACGTTTTGAAACGGGCTTTATCTAGGTGAGATTTTTGCCAAGCGTTTCGATACGGCCTATGCCGTTTTGATACGCCCACGTGGCATCGACCTCAACGGTCATAAACCCCCAACAGCTATTTCCCATCTAACATTTAAATGCATATCGTTTCGATACGGTGATAAGCGTTTCGATACGGCGAAGGGTGTTTCGATACAGGTGCTGCATCAGACTGCAACGACTCTTTCTACTTGAAGAGCGTTTTGAAACGGGTTTGAGTGTTTCGAAACGGGTTCGAGCGTTTCGAAACGGGGAGCTGTATAACTGCATTTATGGTGAGAAATTAAGTCTCCAACGGCTCCAATTCAACCCCAACGGCTACTAACTCATTAAGGAGTATAAAAGGGACCTCCAAGCATCTAGTAATGGTTAATGCTTCAATTGTCAACAACAAATGATCAAGATATTGTCTTAGTGCTAAATTGCCATTTCTTTGTATAGACAAACACTAGTGAGCCAAAATTGTTAGATTTGCTCAAGTGTTTTAGGTTTTGAGTGAGAGCTAAATTGTGCAAACAAATACCTATTAGAGAGATTTGAGTTTGCTTATCTTTTCTCTTGTAAAGAGGGTTTGATCAAGGCTTTAGGTAGAAAGCTTGATCGATGTATAAGGGTTTCCTCCTAAGCCTAGAAAAGGGGACGAATCAATAGTGGATTGATTGGAAATCCTTAGTGGGAAGCTAAGGTAGTGGATGTAGACCTTGGTTAGAAGGTTGAACCACTATAAATCATTGTGTCCTTAATCTATTAGCTTTCACACAACTTACACCCAAAATTCAACTTCTCCACCACTTGGCAAGCAAGAACGGTTGAAGGAATCGAGCACCATAAAACCCAACATATTATTTCTTTTTTTCATGTGAAAGTCTCGAAACTATATATGCGAACATCCGATACATCACGTATTATTATATTCTATTTGACCGGTCAAGTATTCCTTCCACACACGTTTTGCACTTGTTCATTCTAACAAACATTACCATTGTTAACATATTACTTAGTTCCTAAGATGAAATTTCTAATGTGGTGCTATTTGTGTTCATTTTAGATCATAAGATGCAATTTTTACACTAACCCCACAAAAGCAAAACAAAAATCGGTTAGAGTAACTACTATGTTGTAATTTAAGGTTATTGGTTCGTGAGATTATTTTCTATGGACTCAAGGTTTTTGGTTTACGATTCAAGTCATACTAGTTGTTTTTTTGGGTTTTTGGTTTATGTTAGGGTTATTAGTTTATGATATTAACTTTCTATGTCTTTAAGGTTTATGGTTTAAGAAAATGATTTAAGGCTTAGAAATTAATTACTTAGGGTTATATTATAATTGAGGGTTATTGGTTTATGAGATGGGTTAGATGGTAAAGAAGGTTTAGTGTTTAACTTTGAGTATTAGATTAACTTCAACCATTCTATTATGTATAGTCTACAATCAATATGAAATATACCATACGTTATTTCCTCAAGGACAATACATATATTATTAACCTCTAACTAATCTTATATTCCCTCAACCAAACATGTAATATTACATTCCTAAAAAATAAACACAACCATGTACTGTTATAATTGCGCGAACAAAATGAAAACCTTAAAAACGTTTCAGATAATAGTTATGACACAAACAACCTCCTTCATACATATGGGGAAAATGATCCAATTCCTCCGCATATCGACATCTTTGATAGTCTGAGCTGCAGATGCAGACTCCCGATGTAGTTTCAAACACCAAACACCATATGGAATGTTCAAGCTTGGTCTTTTGACGTAGTTCTAAAAAACAACAAACAATGGTATTTGAAAAATCTTGAGACCAAGGAAAAAGGTTTTCCAAATACTATGTTTGTTGTTGTTAATCCCTACAAATGACTAATCATAGACTTCCAAATACCATTGTTTGTCTACAAGAAAAACCCACGAACAAATCACAACTCCCCTAGGATATATAAAATGAAGTTTGTGCACAGTTGGCATCGCCTCCAGTAGAATACAAAATTCACACATATAATTCTTACAAAGGAAAGAATTGCCAATAAGGGCATGACTCTAGGTACCCAAAAGAGTCCTATTTATAATAGAAAAAATGAATATCGAAGCCAGTGTTTAGGATTTATTTATAATAGAAAAATAATTTCACCGAGATATAGTCCTTTGTTTGCAGTGCTTATATTTAAAATTGTTTCTGTGCTATTGAAATTATTTCGAAACAAATTTCATTGCTTAGGAAACCGAAATTCTTTACAATACAAATAAGATTTCCAATTAGTTTTCAGGGTTTCGATTTTTGTTAAGCGGTTTTGGAACTTCTCTACAAGATTTATATTCAAGCTTTTATGCCCAATGCAACATTTGAAAAGACTTATCTACTGCCGACGTATCGACAAGGGTTATAGAGATTCTAAATTGACAAGTGAAAAGACTATTGCATTATTGGGAACATGCGTCTTTTGAAATTTGAAATCCATTGAACCCCAATTTTTTTTTTTTATTTCTAAACAAGCCACATTAATTGTTTTACGCGTTCTTTTATTAGTTGGTGTTGGCTTTGTTTTAATGCCACGTTTAATATCACAATGAAAAAGACAGTTCGAAGCGGGCACCAAAAATCTGAACTAGTTTCGAACCTATGAAAATGAGTGTCGATATGTTTTGAGGGGAAATTAAATGGAAATCCTGACTAAAACATGTAATATTTTAGGTTTAACATCAAATGATCGAAAACTGTATATGCAAACCTATAGGAACATTTTACAGTAAAAAATGTAATATTTTAGGTTTATAATATAAGTTTGAGACTGTATATGTAGACGTTCGATATGCGTTTTAATTCCTCTATTGAAAATATTAATAACCAAAGATTAGATTAAATCAGGTGAATATTACCATATCAAAAGCAAAATCATATAAAATCAAAATATTAATTCAAAATATTAATGGTTTAAATGAAAGCGATGGAAGGCCATAAGCATAGGGGGAAACTATCAGTGAAAAGACTCGTATATATTGGGAACATATGTCTTCGAAATGTATTGAATACACCAAATTAAAATACACGTTCCTTCATGTATTATTTCTTGTTGCATGTGAACGATGATTCCAACATGTAATTTTAATATGGTGCTATTTGTGTTCATTTTAGGTTTAAGTCATGTCAATGGTTCGAATCTGTATATGCAGTCGTTCGACACTACTCCTATTACTATGGACTATTAAAACAACAAATTTTCGTCAGCAAATGTTAAACATGTTCATTCTTACATACCATTCATATCATATTATTATTATTATTATTATTATTATTATTATTATTATTATTATTATTATTATTATTATTATTATTATTATTATTATTATTTCATTGACACGAACTACGTAACATTTTATTATTGACTTGATGCAAATTTATTATTCATTTGATTATTTCAATCGTGATTTGAAATCCGAGGAATATATTCCTAATATATTAAGTATAATTAAGGGAAAATTACACCGGTGGTCCCCAAACTATTACCATCTTCCTATTTTAGTCTTAAAACTATTTTTTTGGTAAAATCGCCCTTCTGTTACATAGTTCTCCTGTTTTGGTCCCGCTTTAGTTAAAAAGTAACGGAATTGCTGACGTGGAAAATTTTTTCTTATTTTTTAAATATTTTTTTATTATTTTCTCTCTCTTATATATATATATATATTATTTAAATTTTTTATTCAGACTAATGTGTTGGTGAAACGTGTCACCACCATAACAAAGAAAATAAATTGATTGTGATGGGGGAGCTGTGATTTGAACCCGCATCCCCCACATCCCCAGCCAATGAATTAACCATTGGGCTAAACTCCAATTATTGTTATGTTTTAGCACAAACTAGATTAAAAACAATCAAATGGGGACACGGATGACATCTTCTTCCACCATATTCGTACTGCACTTAAATTCCCTACTTTCTTCTCCCTCTGTAGCATCAAAAAGTTCATCAACAATTTGTTTCTGTTCAGAACATGAAGCTTCTGGATTCACCGGAAAGTTCATAACAATAAATGGAGTTTAGCCCAATGAAGTTTAGCCCAATGGAGTTCATCAACAATTTGTTTCTGTTCAGAACCATTTCTGTTCAGAAGCGGATTAGTTTCAGCTGGCGGCCTGTTTTTCCAAACCTCATCAACCAAATTGGTTGAGGTTTGAACTAATTTCTGTTTCTTTTTCGCAAAAGCTTGTTCCCAGCTTTGAGCCGTGTCCACTGATACACTCCAAGGATCAATCCCGATAGCGGCCTCTCTTTGCAAATTCTAAATCATTCATTGAATATACTTGTATATTAATAAAAGTATCAAATTTAGAAGCAAAATATTGAAATTTTAGTTAGCAAAATGGTAAATTTTACATCAAATATCCAAGCATCAACAGAAGAATCTTCTTCCATACGCATTAGTTTCCACTGATCACTAAGCTGCTGCGTCGCTTGCAAGAAGTATCGTCCATCAGTCCATAGCCTTGCTTCATGTTTAGTAATAAGTGCCAATCCTGGAATAATTTCCAAAATCAATAAAACTTAAACAATGATAATAATTATGATTGTTAATATATGAGAAAAAAAATGAAATAGAGACCTGCCTCTCCGGTGAATCCAGAAACAAACTGGCGCCTCTTATCACGAGCAGAAACATATTCACTATGCAAAAAAAAAACGATTCAAAATTAAACAAAGAATAGAAATGGTTCTGAATATAACAATAAATGTAATTTGTGCTAAAACATATCAATAATTGGAGTTTAGCCCAATGGTTAACCCAATGGTAGGGGATGTGGGGGACGCGGGTTCGAATTCCATTAGTTTTTAACGACATGGGACCAAAACAGGAGAACTATGTAACAGAAGGGACGATTTTGCCAAAAAAAATAGTTTTGAGACTAAAATAGGAAGACGGTAATAGTTTGGGGACCACCGGTGTAGTTTTCCCTATAATTAATGGGGTACCGCACCATGCCTTACGTTAGACACACACATATGAAGCATCAACTGTAACACCCTGGTTTTAGGGCCCGACAGTTATCGGTGTTGATCTAGGATTAGTTTCGAGTTAAATTTAAATTAAAGAGCCGATTTTTATAAAAGTTCTCATTATTTACGATAATGCCATTAATGAAATTTTAAGAGGGTTTTGAAAATCAAAACCACTCATCTTCTTCCAAAAACCATGTTCTCTCATTTTCATCCCCTTTCCTCCATTGAAGACCTTTGAAAGTAAATCCTCTTTTTCTTTTCCTTGTTTTACTTAAATTTAACTTAAATTAAAGTTGGGTTTGCAATGCTCATTAATTCTCAACCTTGAAATTTCAAGATTTATGAAAAGTGGGGATTTTGGGTGAAATATCGTATGGGTCTTTTAGGGCAGTGTTTTGGGGTGTTTTTAAAGTTTATTTTGAAGTCATAACATGTTAAAAAGGTTGTTTAATTATACTATACCCGAAACTAGTCTTAGGGGTGGATTTTAGAAGTGAAATAAGTCAGTTTTTGGCTTGATTTTGTGGTAAAAAGAGGGCTGAAGGTATGTCGACCTTGGATAGGTGTTTTTAGATGTTATTTGATTATTTTTGAGTGGTGATAGTGCTGGTTTGATTGGATTCCTGAAACCACTGCTGTAGGTGGTTTTTAAAAGTGGAAAATAAGAGTTTTAAGGTGTTCATGTGGGGAAATGAAGGGCTGATGGTTGTACAGCCTTCGAGTGATGTTTTGGAGTGTTTTAAGTGTTTAAATTGAGGGGTAATGGCTGGGTTTTGCTGGAGTACGAAAATGAGAATATTTTGGTGGAATTCGGCTTTGAATTGTTGAGAAAATATTGTGGAATTGTGAGATGAAGTATAACAACAAATTTGTGGTTGATTAAGAGGTTAATACATTGTTTTTGATTGGTTAGAATCAGCGGATTTGGCCTTGGGTGGTTCGGACGCGGTCTCGGGAAGTTCGAAAGCTTGAAACGACTTTGTGGTTTGCATTGGTGTGCGAATGGTGAGTGGAATTTGTTTTGAGGTTTAAATATGTTCAAAGAGGTTCCTTGGGGGTTTGGGTGGAACCTTAAGGGCTAGCCTAAACCCAAGTGTAAGTTGCTATTTCACCTTGTTTCATTAAGTGTTAATGTGTGTGTGATTGTTGTGATATATATATATATATATATATATATATATATATATATATATATATATATATATATATCATGTTTGATGGTTTGATGTTTTGGCACGGGTTGGAAGGATCTAAATGTGTGTCTCTTGCTGTCCTTGAATCATAGGTATGCTCTATGGTCGATCATGCTTGTGGTAGGTTGGATTGCCTCTAGGTTATGTGTATGTTTGTTGTTTCATGTTTCTTGTGGTTTGGGAGTATGTTTGTTATGGCCTTTAACTATTTTGTTTGTTTGCTAAGCATGTTTGTTTGCTAGTTTCCTCTATGTATGCTTAATTGGTGTTGTTGCTTCGTTGTATGCTTAAACCGCTCTGTATGCTTATCTATAGTTGATTAGTGATGTATGTGAGTTGGTATGTTGCTAGTTGAGTCGTCAAATGCATCTAGAGTTGAGTCCTTGTGTTTTTAGCTGCTAAAATGAGACTTGCAGTGCAGGGCGTATCAGAAAGCTCAAGGGCTGTACCGATACGGTCCTTGATTTGGGGCTCATTTTGGGCAGAGCGAACCGATACATGGGGGCGTATTGATACGCCAAAGGCTCTCTAGAAATCTGAGAAATTGACGAGATTTTGGCGTATTGGTACAGGTCCTAAGGGTATCGATACGACTTTTGTAGTTTGACCGTGAGAAGTTGACCGTCGAGGGCGTATTGGTACGGTCTTTCTGTGTACCGATACGGTCTCCCTGGGTTGACTTTAGGGAGTTGACCAGGTCCAGTCGTATCGATACGGTCATCTAGCGTATCGATACGGCCTATTATAAAAGTTAAAATGGGCTGTTTAATTGCATGTCTTGGATGTTTTGCATCCATGTGTATGTTCATTGTGTGTCCTATCACATAGGGTATAATAGATGCATCTAGAAAAGATAAGGAACGAAAAAAAAGAAAAGGGTTGCTAATCGGAGTGAGACCTTAGCAGGTTTCTGTTGCGTGTAAAAGAGTCTATCGCAATTGTAGTGCAAGTATACACGACGCAAGTAGTAAAGTGATACGAAGTATCGGATATCGTCTCCACAGGGACTGGGCTAATAGCTTCACCTTGAATCACTGCACGAAAATAAAGAAAATAATTGAGAAAGTTGTCACGAGAATAATAAAGAAAACGTAAATAAAAGAGTAGAGAAATCAGGATAGAGAGAATGGGCTGGTATTGAATTGCTCAGTAGTGCAGGTATTGCTAAGTTTAGGAGATCCAGTTCTGTCGTCGTTCCTGTCGCGGCAGCACCTATCGCGGCAGCAGTCCGTTGCTTATCGCGGCATCGAATACTCAACCCAGTACTTCAAGTTTGGCAAGAATCCCTGATGTGCCTTGGCCTATCCCTAGGTCCAAGTCTGTCAATGATCACGTCTTTGATGATACCTCCCGGTGTGAATCGAAGGATGAACACCGATGTTGTTGAATTCTTCTTTAGCCACTTAACCTCGTCCTATCCCTAGGTCCGAGATAGTTCAACTATAAACTAGAGAACTCGCACTTATTCCTTTCGTATACTTAACTCTCCCGATGCTAAGTAAATAGATAATCTCACAATGCTCTCCCGATGCTCTTGCAAGATATTAATAACCAGAATAAGAGAACTTGAAGTTTATTTTATTGAACTGAAAATTCCTAAAACAAAAACAACCCTTGCAACTACTTTACAAATCAACCCGTGGCCCTAGGGGGAATTTAGAACATGTTGAGGGAAGGAAAACGGCTAGGGTTTTGGGAAGAAGGCTAGAGAATCGGTTCTTTTCCCTAAGTCGAAATATATGCCCTTATATAGGCTTTGGGTCCAAGTTATCTAAAATAGCAAGAATACAACTTTAAATTAAAGTACAATTCTAATAAAGACTAAATCTTCATAGAATCTATCTTTAAGCCGCCATCTTTCTTGCTTGGGAATTTCTCTCCTTGAACTTTGGGCTTGACATTCCTTTCGATCTGGGGCTTGGAAAATTATGGTAGTTTCAGACGACAGACGGGCTGAATTTTCTCTATCTGTCGAGGTCCACTTTGCTTCTTCTCCTCAAAACTGCTGTCATCCTCTGCTGTCACGGCGGCAACCATGGCAGCATCGTCCTCTTTGACTGCTCGTCCAGTTCCAGCTCTTGTGCTTCACTGCCCAGCGCGTGCCTCTCCTATCTGCTACAGCAGTAACCTGCAAAAGCAGCCAATTTCAGTAGAAACTGTGCCTTTTAATATATTTCTGATGTTTAACTGTAAACTGACCTAAATGCAATGAATAATGCTTGAATGCAGCAGAAATATGGGTTAAATAGGGGTAAATGTTGCGTGTAAAAGAGTCTATCGCAATTGTAGTGCAAGTGTACACGACGCAAGTAGTAAGTGATACGAAGTATCAAATATCGTCTCCACAGGGATTGGGCTAATGACTTCACCTTGTTTACTGCACGAAAGTAAAGGAAATAATTAAGAGTTGTCACGAGAACAATAAAGTAAAAAAACGTAAATAAAAGGATTGGGAAATCAAGATAGAGAGAATGTGCTGGTATTGAATTGCTCAGTAGTGCAGGTATTGAATTGCTTAGGATCTCCAGTTCTGTCATCGCGCCCATCGCCGACAGCACCTATCGCGGTGGCTGTCCGTTAGCTGTCGCGGCAGCGAACACTAACTCTGTACCTCAAGCTTGGCGAGAATCCCAGATCTGCCTTGCCCTATCCCTAGGCACAAGTCTGTCGATGATCACGTCTTTGATGATACCTCCCAGCGTAAATCGAAGGATGAACACCGATGTGTATGAATTCTTCCTTAGCCACTTAACCTCGCCCTATCCCTAGGCACGAGATGGTTCAACTATAAACTAGAGAACGCGCTCTTATCTCTTTCGTATACTTAACTCTCCCGATGCTAAGTAAATGGATAACCTCACAATGCTCTCCCGATGCTCTTGCAAGATGTTAAAACCAAGATAAAATGTAACCCCCTTAACCCGGCCTAGACGGTTGACCCGAATTAAGAAAGTCACACGGGGAAAACCAAAGTCAACCCGAAAGTCAACCTTGATTAACGACCCTTTTTTTTTCTTTTTAATCTTGTCTAGATGCATATTAAACCTTAGATATGATCATACAACAGCATACTCAAAGATCATAAACATCAGGGATCAAACAGGGACCCAATTGAACAAATTACAACTTTAGGGACCAAATTGTAATTTCTGATAAATATGAGGACTTAACCCAAATTAAAGTTACCAACTTGAAATTAATCAGGTTTCATGCTTCACTGTGAAATTTCAGCACAAAAGGACTTCCCAAACTCATACAATTGCACAAACAAGATTCAGGACCAAAGTGCAAACATTTCAAAACATTTAACTGCCAATGTCAGCCCCCAACGGTCACCCGTTCCGAAACAGGCAGAGCCCGTTTCGAAACGCGGGGCCGTTCCGCAACGCGTACCGCAACACGGGCTGGCAGTAGCCAAACCGTTTCGGAACGGTCCCTCCCGTTTCGGACGCATAGGCTTGTTTAAGGCACCTGTTCCGAAACGGGTGATACTGTTCCGAAACACCCTGCATAGATTGCCCCAAAATGCATTCTTAAACATGCAATTAAACATCCAATCATGCTCCAATTGCCACCAAACTTTACCAGCATGCAATTCAACATATATAAGACATACTTGCATCAACAATTCATCAAAACAACATCACATATGAAAAGCCCCAAATCAATAGGCATGCTTCCTACACAAGCAAGCCATACAAGCATAAACTTCCAATTCAAGCATATTAAGGCCAAACACTAAAACCAGCATTCTCATCAACATTCAACATACTTAGGGAGTTCAAAACCTCTCCCAAAACATACACAAAGGTCCCCCATTGCCAAATTACCAAAAGCTAAAAATGTACTTAAGAAACCTTCCATACTTTGAGCTTTACTTTCACTTGATTGCTTGCCCTTCTTGCTGCCCTCAAAGTACTCTAATGTTCTGCATTATTGAATTAAGAAAACGAAAGAGAGCGTAAGCAAAAGCTTAGTGAGGAATGCTCATAAAACCATTCAACAATGCATTTATAAAACATTTATAAATCATGCTTCAAATCATCAATTGCTCATGCTCAAAAGCATACTTAAAACAAGCATCTCATGCTTCATATCATAACATGTCATATTGGCCACAAGTGATAAGTTCCATTTCTTTAAAAACAAGTTCATCAACTTTCACCCCAAGGACTTTTAAACACCTTGGCCCCAAGGACTTTTAAACACCTTGGCCCATGGACTTTTAACCACCATGGAAAGGACCACACAAGGACTTTTAACCACCTTTGTGTCCGTATCAAGTTTCACCCCAAGGACTTTTAAACACCTTGGCCCCAAGGACTTTTAAACACCTTGGCCCCATGGACTTTTAAACACCATGGCCCCATGGACTTTTAAACACCATGGAAAGGATCACACAAGGACTTTTAACCACCTTTGTGTCCATAACAAGAACCATCCAAGGACTTTTAACCACCTTGATCTTCTTAAGTAAACAAGGCTCACTCAAGGACTTTTAACCACCTTAGTGACCTTAACCTTTTCAAAACATCACTTGCCAATGTACATCATTATCATCAATTTATCCACTGTTTTAAAGCATTAAACCAAGCCATATACATCATGCATTTAAAAGCATCAAACCACATTTTATCAATGTACAAAAACAAGGAACTCTTACCTTGAGCTTCCTTCAACATATGGCTTACAACAACATCAAATACCATGCTAAATCATGCTTTCAAAACAATATTTAAATCATGCTATAAACCACATTGCATCACAACAAAATCATGGCCACCACTAGAGAGTACTTTCCGAAAACTTACACTTGAGCTTAGCAAAGTTGTTTAGACTTAAACTAAGCTCCCAAGACATTGGTTTCAAAGCCGAAAACCCAATTTCACTCACCGATTCCACTTCGCCTCTTGCCAAAGCACCGATTCAAGCTTCCGGATCAACAATTCTTGGATCCAAAGATGCCTCCCCTGTTTTAACACATCAAAGCAGAGGATTAATGCATCATCATGCATTAATTGCTTCAATGAAAGCACCTAAACTCGCTGCTCTCATCCACACTCCATTTTCGGTTACCAAACACAACCGAAAATGCATCCAAACCACTTCTCAACAAAGCCCAGCCATAAACCATCAAAACCTAACATCCTTTAATATCATTCAACATCTAAAAAGAGCCTAACAACATCCTTATACCTCCAGCAACACCAAATCCACAAGATCACCTCAAAAACAACCAAGAACACAAGCTAAACTTAGGAAACTCAACCTATCCGGGATTGCATTAATCAAAACTCAATTCCTTATCAATTTAGAGTTCAAATATCATCAAAAACACATCTCAAATCACAGACTTAACAGATCAAACGAAAATCATCAAAAATCACCAAAACTTGCATTATAAGCCAAGATCCACTTCACATTTTAAAAGCCTTTAATAAAACCTCAATTAAGGATTGACAACTTAGGAATTTCAGTAAAGAACTGATAGTTTAGAGGAGAAGGACGTTCTTACCTCCAAACTTGAGTTTCTCCTCTTTTTGGAATCAAAAACCTTGATGAATCAAGTAGCAAATGATGAGGTTTTGTAGATATGATGATTAGGAATCAAAAGAGAGTTGAAAGGAGGGATTTAGGTGAGAAAATCAGAACCAAGTCTCTGGAAAGAAAGTGTTTGGGTTGAGAGAAAATGAGAGAAAGAAAATTGGAAAGTTAGTTAACAAAATAGCCAAAATGGCTTTCCCTCCTCTTTTGACATCTTTTAAAATCAGAATATATCATTAAAATATCTTAGAAAAATCTGGAGAAACTACTTTTGGAATAATAGCTCCTTAAAGATTCAAAGTTTCAACCCTTTCGAAAACAGTCACCAAACTTTCAAAAATTACATTTTGGTCACTAGCCAAAATGTCACCCTTCCAAAAACTCATTTTCCAAAATTGATTTCACAGTTCACTTAATTATATTAAAAGATGATTTTAGAACATTTTTCCATATTTTTAATGCAACCCGAACTAGGCTTTCCTAATTTCACCTCTTTAGATTCGAACAGCACTTTGACCAAACCGGTCAACGCCCAAAACTACTAAGCCCAAAACCGGGGCGTTACAACTCTCCCCCCCCTTAAGAAATTTCGTCCTCGAAATTTACCTGAAGGAAAGAGATAAGGAAACTGCTTCAGCATGTCTTCCTTCCGCTCCCACGTGGCCTCCTCAACACCTCGATGCTTCCACAGCACCTTCACCAACTCAATGGTCTTGCCACGAATAACCTTGCTATCCGAATCCAGAACCTTCACCGGTTCCTCATCATAGGTCAAATCCGGATTCAATTCCACTTCCTCCACAGGCATCACATGCGAAGGATCAGATCTATACCTCCGGAGCATAGAAACATGGAACACATCATGAATCTTCTCCAACTCTTGAGGCAACCTCAACCGATACGCAACAGGACCCACACGCTCAACCACCTCATATGGTCCAATGTACCTAGGGCTCAACTTACCCTTCCGGCCAAACCTCATCACCTTCTTCCAAGGCGAAACCTTCAAGAACACACGGTCACCCACCGCATACTCTATCTCCTTACGCTTCAAATCCGCGTAAGACTTTTGCCGATCAGAGGCAGCCTTCAACCGCTCACAGATGAGCTTCACCTTCTCAGTGGTCCCCTTCAACAAAGCCGGCATCGAAACCAACTTTTGACCAGTTTCAGCCCAACAAAGAGGAGTCCTACACTTCCTCCCATACAGAGCCTCATAAGGTGCCATCTGTATACTCGCCTGGTAACTATTGTTATAAGCGAACTCAACCAAAGGCAGATGCTTCTCCCAAGAACCTTGGAACTCAATCACCCAGCACCTCAACATATCCTCCAAAATCTGAATAACTCGCTCAGATTGACCATCCGACTGAGGATGATAGGATGTACTGAAATGCAACCTTGTACCCAAAGCTTGATGCAAACACTGCCAGAAACGCGATGTGAACCTCGGATCCCTATCCGACACAATCGACTTAGGCACACCATGCAGCCTCACAATCTCAGCAATGTACAGCTCTGCCAGCTTATCCAAAGAAAACGTAGTATGCACAGGCAAGAAATGCGCACACTTCGTCAGGAGATCCACAATCACCCAAACCGAATTCTTCTTCGATGGAGACAAAGGTAAACCAGATACAAAATCCATGGTAACCCTCTCCCACTTCCATTCAGGGATTTTCAACGGTTGCAACAACCCAGAAGGAACCTGATGTTCAGCCTTAACTCGCTGACACACCAAACACTTGCTCACAAACTCTGCAACATCCTTCTTCAAACCCACCCAATAGTACACATCACGAAGATCACGACACATCTTAGTACTACCAGGGTGCATAGCAAAAGGACTACTATGACCTTCAGTCAGAATAGCACGCCTCAACTCAGCATCATTGGGCACTACTATCCGACTCCCAAAACACAACACACCATCATCATTAAAACAGAAATCCGAAGGTCTACCCTCCGCGATATCCTGAACATGAGACACCAAGGAATCATCCAGCAACTGTTTTTCCTTGATCATCTGAACCATGGACGGCTTCACTTGCAACTCAGCTACAAGACCACCATCACGCGAAATACTCAGGCAAGCAAACATAGCCCTCAGCTCAACAGCTACCTTCCTACTCAAGGCATCCGCAACAACATTAGCTTTTCCAGGATGATACTCAATCGTCAGATCATAATCCTTGAGCAACTCCAACCAACGACGCTGCCTAAGATTCAACTCCTTCTGTGACATCAGATACCTCAAACTCTTGTGATCCGTGTACACAGTACACTTCTCACCATACAGATAATGCCTCCAGATCTTCAGAGCAAAAACCACTGCAGCCAACTCAATATCATGCGTAGGGTAATTGCGCTCATGCACTTTCAACTGCCGCGATGCATAAGCCACCACCTTACCCTCTTGCATCAGCACACACCCCAAACCAACATAGGATGCATCACTATAGACCACAAACTCTTTCCCTGATTCAGGTTGAACCAAGATAGGAGCTTGCGTCAAAGCCACCTTCAGCTTCTCAAAAGCCTACTGTCTCGCTTCTGTCCACTCATACTTAACATCCTTTTGCAACAGCTTTGTCAAAGGAGCAGCAATCTTGGAAAAACCATCCACAAACCTTCGGTAGTATCCCGCCAAACCAAGGAAACTACGGACCTCATGAACAGACTTAGGAACCTTCCAGTTCATCACCGCCTCAATCTTCTGAGGATCAACACGACTCCCCTCAGCTGAGACCACATGCCCAAGAAACACCACCTCTTTAAGCCAGAACTCACACTTGCTCAGCTTAGCATAAAGCTGATTCTCCAACAAAGCTTGCAGCACAATCCTCAAATGCTCTTCATGCTCTTCCTCAGTACGCGAGTACACGAGGATATCATCAATGAACACCACAACAAACTTGTCCAGGTATTCATGAAACACACGGTTCATCATATCCATGAAAGCAACAGGAGCATTTGTCAAACCAAACGGCATCACAAGGAACTCATAATGCCCATACCTTGTCCTGAAAGCTGTCTTAGGCACATCCACATCCTTCACCTTCAACTGATAATACCCTGACCTTAAGTCAATCTTAGAGAACACAGCAGCTCCCCGAAATTGATCAAAGAGATCATCAATCCTCGGCAAAGGATACCGATTCTTGATAGTCAACTTATTCAGCTGACGGTAATCAATGCACATCCTCATGGTGCCATCTTTCTTCTTCACAAACAAGACCGGTGCTCCCCAAGGTGACACACTCGGTCGGATGAAACCACGATCAAGCAGCTCTTGCAACTGCGTCTTCAGCTCCTTCAGCTCCTTAGGTGCCATTCTATAGGAAGTAATGGACACAGGAGTTGTATTCTCATACAGCTCAATTCCAAACTCCACCTCGCGATTAGGAGGTAAACCAGGCAACTCCTCAGGAAAAACACCAGGAAACTCCTTCACAACTCTGATATCTTGCACCCTCAACTCCTTAGAGCTAGGATTCATCACAAAAGCTAGATAAGCTTCGCAACCTTGCCTCAGCATCCTGCTCGCCTCCAAGGTAGACACCACATTGGCAAGAAACTTCACATTCTCACCAACCACCACAACTTCATAATCATCCGCAAGCTTAAGCGAAACACGCTTATTTTCACAATCCACAACAGCACGATGCTCAGCAAGCCAATCCATACCAAGGATCACATCAAAACCATAAAAGGGCAACTCCATAAGGTCAACATGAAAAACATGTTCTTGAACAACCAAGGGACACCTTCTATAAAGCTTTCGAGTCACAACAGTTTCACCAAAAGAACTAGTGACACGAACGCCAACATCCAAAGACTCAACAGGCAAACCAAGCAATTCAGCATGCTCACGCAAAATGTATGAATGCGTAGATCCAGAATCAATCAAAGAAAGCAATGACAAGGATTGCAAAGTAACGGTACCTGCAATCACATCCGCATCATTCCTTCCTTCACGCTGAGCATACACCCTCGCTTGGCCTCCACCCTCAGGCTGAATAGCCACAACATGGGCTACTCCACGACCACCTTCCTCACGCCTCTGGAAATTACCACGGCCGCGCCCACGACCTCTTTGCGGTGCAGCAACAACAGGAGCACGCACCTGATCACCAGCCAACCTAGGACAATCTCGCCTCAAGTGGTCTGCAGAACCAAAATTCCAGCACCCATAACCAGCTGCCGCAACAGGAGCTTGCACCTCCCTCACAGCACGAGGACAGTCACGCTTCATGTGACCACGTGAACCACAGATCCAACAAGCACTAGGGTCAGCTCTAGCATTACCTCCTCTAGCAGGTGCACCACCACCTCTCTTAGCTGAGGACTGATACTTCTGATCACGTCCCCTCTTGTTCCGTCCCCCACCAGAACTATACTCAGCAGCTCTCTTACCAGAACTTGCTCCAGCACCTTTCGCAGATAAACCCAAGTTCATCTCTATGTCCTTGGCTCGGCCCACCAACACATCAAAATCATCATATTCGGTGGCCAGCACATACATCTTAACATCCGTCACAAGACCATAACGGAACCTCTCGCACCTTGCCCGCTCATCAGGTATCAGCTCCGGTGCATACTGACTGAGTCGCACAAACTGCACTTCATACTCAGCCACACTCATGCTCCCTTGGGTAAGAGACATGAATTCACGCTTCTTCTCATCTAGATATCTCACTCCAAGATATCTTCGCTTGAACACATTCTGAAAGAATGTCCAAGTGATATCAGCTTTAGCCATCCCAGCTATGGTGGTCGTCCACCACGTATACGCATCGTCCTGCAGCAAGGACACAACACAACCCAGCTTTTACACATCCGTGCAGCTCATCTGTCCCAAAATTCGCTTGGTGCTCTCTAGCCAAGCTTTCGAACTCTCAGCAGACATACCCCTGAACTCAGTCCCACCAAGACTGCGCAGACGCTCCAAAGGTAGTCTAACTCCAGCATCTCCCTGATGCCCAGCTCCTTGAGCTCCAGCTACTGCTGCTCGAAAAGCACCCGCAATAGCTTGTACTAACATCATCATATCAGGCATAGCTTGCCCCTGACCAACCTCTGCTCCAGCAGCTCCAGCACCAGCTGCAGCTTCAGCTCTTCCTCCCTCAGCACCACCACCACCAGGTGGAGGAGGAGGTAACACCGCACTACCCGTGTTTTCCTCATTCTCATTCTCATTAGGAGCCGTAGCTCGCACATTACCTCGTAACTCTCTACGTGGTGCCATACTTTTACCATGCAACAACAATGCAAATAAAACAAAGTCAGGCCCAGCAAGGTAAGCAATCCAAGTATTCAAGCTCAGTTTCATTCAAAATCAACATCATTTCATTAGCTTTTATTTGGCAATGGGTACCCACAACATGCTACATCACAGCATACATCTCAATTGCATCCAAATCACAAGCCACTAAACATGCTTTCAAACAACAAGCATACAAGGCATACATACTTCAATCATGCACACATTCATTCCCAATTACTCGAGAACTCAGCTCTGATACCACCAAATGTAACCCCCTTAACCCGGCCTAGACGGTTGACCCGAATTAAGAAAGTCACACGGGGAAAACCAAAGTCAACCCGAAAGTCAACCTTGATTAACGACCCTTTTTTTCTTTTTAATCTTGTCTAGATGCATATTAAACCTTAGATATGATCATACAACAGCATACTCAAAGATCATAAACATCAGGGATCAAACAGGGACCCAATTGAACAAATTACAACTTTAGGGACCAAATTGTAATTTCTGATAAATATGAGGACTTAACCCAAATTAAAGTTACCAACTTGAAATTAATCAGGTTTCATGCTTCACTGTGAAATTTCAGCTCAAAAGGACTTCCCAAACTCATACAATTGCACAAACAAGATTCAGGACCAAAGTGCAAACATTTCAAAACATTTAACTGCCAATGTCAGCCCCCAACGGTCACTCGTTCCGAAACAGGCAGAGCCCGTTTCGAAATGCGGGGCCGTTCCGCAACGCGTACCGCAACACGGGCTGGCAGTAGCCAAACCGTTTCGGAACGGTCCCTCCCGTTTCGGACGCCTGGGCTTGTTTAAGGCACCTGTTCCGAAACGGGTGATACTGTTCCGAAACACCCTGCATAGATTGCCCCAAAATGCATTCTTAAACATGCAATTAAACATCCAATCATGCTCCAATTGCCACCAAACTTTACCAGCATGCAATTCAACATATATAAGACATACTTGCATCAACAATTCATCAAAACAACATCACATATGAAAAGCCCCAAATCAATAGGCATGCTTCCTACACAAGCAAGCCATACAAGCATAAACTTCCAATTCAAGCATATTAAGGCCAAACACTAAAACCAACATTCTCATCAACATTCAACATACTTAGGGAGTTCAAAACCTCTCCCAAAACATACACAAAGGTCCCCCATTGCCAAATTACCAAAAGCTAAAAATGTACTTAAGAAACCTTCCATACTTTGAGCTTTACTTTCACTTGATTGCTTGCCCTTCTTGCTGCCCTCAAAGTACTCTAATGTTCTGCATTATTGAATTAAGAAAACGAAAGAGAGCGTAAGCAAAAGCTTAGTGAGGAATGCTCATAAAACCATTCAACAATGCATTTATAAAACATTTATAAATCATGCTTCAAATCATCAATTGCTCATGCTCAAAAGCATACTTAAAACAAGCATCTCATGCTTCATATCATAACATGTCATATTGGCCACAAGTGATAAGTTCCATTTCTTTAAAAACAAGTTCATCAACTTTCACCCCAAGGACTTTTAAACACCTTGGCCCCAAGGACTTTTAAACACCTTGGCCCATGGACTTTTAACCACCATGGAAAGGACCACACAAGGACTTTTAACCACCTTTGTGTCCGTATCAAGTTTCACCCCAAGGACTTTTAAACACCTTGGCCCCAAGGACTTTTAAACACCTTGGCCCCATGGACTTTTAAACACCATGGCCCCATGGACTTTTAAACACCATGGAAAGGATCACACAAGGACTTTTAACCACCTTTGTGTCCATAACAAGAACCATCCAAGGACTTTTAACCACCTTGATGTTCTTAAGTAAACAAGGCTCACTCAAGGACTTTTAACCACCTTAGTGACCTTAACCTTTTCAAAACATCACTTGCCAATGTACATCATTATCATCAATTTATCCACTGTTTTAAAGCATTAAACCAAGCCATATACATCATGCATTTAAAAGCATCAAACCACATTTTATCAATGTACAAAAACAAGGAACTCTTACCTTGAGCTTCCTTCAACATATGGCTTACAACAACAGCAAATACCATGCTAAATCATGCTTTCAAAACAGTATTTAAATCATGCTATAAACCACATTGCATCACAACAAAATCATGGCCACCACTAGAGAGTACTTTCCGAAAACTTACACTTGAGCTTAGCAAAGTTGTTTAGACTTAAACTAAGCTCCCAAGACATTGGTTTCAAAGCCGAAAACCCAATTTCACTCACCGATTCCACTTCGCCTCTTGCCAAAGCACCGATTCAAGCTTCCGGATCAACAATTCTTGGATCCAAAGATGCCTCCCCTGTTTTAACACATCAAAGCAGAGGATTAATGCATCATCATGCATTAATTGCTTCAATGAAAGCACCTAAACTCGCTGCTCTCATCCACACTCCATTTTTGGCTACCAAACACAACCGAAAATGCATCCAAACCACTTCTCAACAAAGCCCAGCCATAAACCATCAAAACCTAACATCCTTTAATATCATTCAACATCTAAAAAGAGCCTAACAACATCCTTATACCTCCAGCAACACCAGATCCACAAGATCACCTCAAAAACAACCAAGAACACAAGCTAAACTTAGGAAACTCAACCTATCCGGGATTGCATTAATCAAAACTCAATTCCTTATCAATTTAGAGTTCAAATATCATCAAAAACACATCTCAAATCACAGACTTAACAGATCAAACGAAAATCATCAAAAATCACCAAAACTTGCATTATAAGCCAAGATCCACTTCACATCTTAAAAGCCTTTAATAAAACCTCAATTAAGGATTGACAACTAAGGAGTTTCAGTAAAGAACTGATAGTTTAGAGGAGAAGGACGTTCTTACCTCCAAACTTGAGTTTCTCCTCTTTTTGGAATCAAAAACCTTGATGAATCAAGTAGCAAATGATGAGTTTTGTAGATATGATGATTAGGAATCAAAAGAGAGTTGAAAGGAGGGATTTAGGTGAGAAAATCAGAACCAAGTCTCTGGAAAGAAAGTGTTTGGGTTGAGAGAAAATGAGAGAAAGAAAATTGGAAAGTTAGTTAACAAAATAGCCAAAATGGCTTTCCCTCCTCTTTTGACATCTTTTAAAATCAGAATATATCATTAAAATATCTTAGAAAAATCTGGAGAAACTACTTTTGGAATAATAGCTCCTTAAAGATTCAAAGTTTCAACCCTTTCGAAAACAGTCACCAAACTTTCAAAAATTACATTTTGGTCACTAGCCAAAATGTCACCCTTCCAAAACTCATTTTCCAAAATTGATTTCACAGTTCACTTAATTATATTAAAAGATGATTTTAGAACATTTTTCCATATTTTTAATGCAACCCGAACTAGGCTTTCCTAATTTCACCTCTTTAGATTCGAACAGCACTTTGACCAAACCGGTCAACGCCCAAAACTACTAAGCCCAAAACCGGGGCGTTACATAAAAGAACTTGAAGTTTATTTTATTGAACTTGAAAAAATCCTAAAACAAAGCAACCCTTGCAACTACTTTACAAAACAACCCGTAGCCCTAGGGGGAATTTAGAACATGTCGGTGACGGGTGGACGTCAGGGGTTTGATTTCGGTTATCGGGTGATCGGTTATGCCCTAGGTTAAATCTATGCCCTTATATAAGCTTTGGGCTCAAGTTATCTAAGGTAACAAGGATTACAACTTTAATTAAAAGTAAGATTCTAATAAAGACTAAATCTCTAAAGACTCCTACTTTCCAGCCGCATCCTTGCTTTTAGGAATTTCCTCTCCTTGGGGCTTTGGCTTGACATATCTTTTGATCCGGGGCTTGGAAAAATATGTGGCTTTCACACGACAGACGAGCAGATTTTTCTCTATCTATCGAGGTCCACTTTGCTTTTCCTCTTCATAAGTCTGCTGTCACGACAGGTCCATGACAGGTTCGTCTTCTTCGGCTGCTTGTCCAGTTCAGCTTTCCTTCTTATCTGCCCTGCGCCTGCCTTCAACATCTACTATGGCAGATACCTGCAAAAATAGCCATCTTTCAGTAGAATCCGTGCCTTTTATATAATTGTGATGTTTTATTGAAAACTAACCTAAATGCAATGCAATGGTGCTTGAATGCAGCAGAAATATGGGTTAAAAAGGGTGTAAATAATAGAACTTTTACACACTCAACACACCCTCAAACTCAAGTTTTTGCTTGCCCTCAAGCAATGAAGACTTAAAAGAGAACTGAAATTTTTTGTGTTGGCCTTCAAACAATGAACTGTCCCTTACCCGTCGCTCATTCTCTATGGCGGCAGCAACCTGTCGGCAAGGTTAGGATCTGTCCGGAATCTCCCTATAGCTCTCGTGCAGTGTGTGCATGCTTGTGAACAGTTATATGCTAAGACTCTCTTAGTTTCACTAGAATATTCAACTTCTTAACTCGAATTTTTATGCCAAAGCTTATTTTTTTAGAAGGAACATTTTCATGCTTCTTTTTCTTCTATTTTCAAGCTAAGTTTTCCTAGAGCCGGTTTCGGGCACCTCTAGTTTTTTAGTTTTCTTTTGCTAAACTTCTTTCCTAGAGCCAGTGTTAGGCACCTCTAGGGGCAATTCAAGTTCTAAGCATCCTACTCTAGTTTGGCTAAAAGAAATCTAAGCAATATAACAGTTACAAAAGTGTTTAAGTTTTCAGAACTATAGAAAGGCTCTAAACTTTTCCTTAACCTGTCCTAAAGATGCTGCCACGACAGAGCCGTCATGACAGGTTAGTTACTTTCACAGTTTTAAGCCAACAGTTTAAATTTTCTGATTTTCTGATTTTTTTTTTGAAGAAAAATAGATAAAAAATAAGACACAACAATTAATAAAAAGATGTACTTAAGACTCCATTAATGATGGAGGGTTGCCACCCCCAAACTCGAGGGTTGCATTGCCCTCAATGCAAAATGACATGAAAAATAAAAGAAAGAAAAAAAAGTACATCACAAAATATAAAGGCAGGCAGCAATAGGAGGTAAATAAAAACTTAAATTTTAGTCGCTGCCTTCACTGCTGCTGACGCGGATCTGATGGCGGCGTCTGCGCTGTGGGGGGGGGGGGGCTGGGCAGATTCAGGAGCAGGTTGATCAGCAGGTTCATCGGCAGGTTGAGGGGCAGGTTGCTTCACTAGCCGGACGTCGGAACTGCTACCACTATCCCAAGAGCTGCTGGTGGTGATGGCTTTGGGCAGCCTTTTCTTGTGTGCCACATGCTTAATTCGCTTGACCCGCGTAAAGTCCCTCTCCAAATTCCTCCGGATAAGAGGGCTATCATCAGTGGCAGGTCTCTTGGTTCCTCGAGGGGAGGTGTCTGCCGGTGGGCTGCCTTCTGCCGTTGGGGCAGGGGTTGGTGTGGAAGCGGCATAGTGCATATGGGAAGAGACAGGTGGTGTGGGTGTGGGGGAGGGGATATGGAAATAATGGGCGGGGAAGGTGGGAAAGATGACATCCGAATAATGTAAAGTATTAGTAATGAAATTTACCGTTGCATTTGAGAAGTCGCGGATAAAAGTCATCAAACCCATTTGCCGCTCCTCTACCCATAGGATTGCAGCAAGGATGTGGGCGGACTGGTCTGTCGGAGTGGTGTCGGCGGCAGCTTCTGGGGCAGGGTCGGTGGCAGGTTCATCATCAGAGTCAGCAGGAGGAGCATTTGGGTCGAAGGTGTTGATGGGTGATACGACTATGACCTCAATGAGGCTGGAGATGTTGTTGTCAGTCCAGCCACTGCCCATCTTGATTTTGTCGGAGGGTTCCTCTGGTACGGCAGCACAGCGGCAGAGGGCGGTGATGGTGAACGGCAGGCAGAGTCGTGAGTCTGAGTGGAAGGCACAATCGATGATGTTGTCCCTCATGTACCTGCCCACATTGATGGGCCTGTCATGCATAATAGAGTGAATGAGGGCCAAGCGCTGTCGGTTGACTGTCGTATGGTGGGACGAGGGCAGGATACGCTTTTTGATGAAAGCGTTCCACAGTTTTGCTTGGGGGAGAAGCTGCCCCCTATTGACTGAGTGGGGGTTTTTCTTGCTGGTAGTCCATGTCGTACCAGCTTCTGTCAGCTCCACCATGATGGCATCATAGGCAGCAGCGTCGAGGGTGTCCAGAAATTGTTGGTGAGCATCATCATTGGGGCCAAAGAAGAGGCCGAACACATGGTTGATGCTGTTGGTGGTAAGGGGCACTTCCACTCCTCGGACAGTGACAGATGTCGCTGTTTTGCTGTCGATGGCCTCGTAGAATTCTCGGACCAAAGTATCATTTAACTCTGCCGGCTGCTCTGCAAAGTCCTCCCATAGCTGTGCCGTTATGGCCTTCACAATGAACGGCCGCAGTCCCATATGAGGGGCATCTCTGTTGTATATAAAGCCACGCTCCTCCCATAGCTCCTTTTTGGCGAATGGTGATGTTGCTGCTGAAGAAGAAGCGGCAGCAGCGTTCTGACGGGTTTGTCTCGACGACATTTTGGTTGCAAGGGCTGTGAAAGAGAGAAAACAAATAAAACTAGAGGAGAACAACAAGAGAGAAAAATCAGAAGTGATGAAAAATGAAAATGGGAAGGGGTTTATATAGCGGTCGAGTAGCTGCCCATTTAATGCCGCAACGGCAGACGGGAATAACGGGGCGGCAGATTGGATGTAGCGTGTCTGACGCGTC
Source organism: Hibiscus tridactylites (assembly GCA_958450335.1). Lineage (NCBI taxonomy): Eukaryota > Viridiplantae > Streptophyta > Magnoliopsida > Malvales > Malvaceae > Hibiscus > Hibiscus tridactylites. The sequence continues at coordinate 36,740,627 of OY288272.1, read as the reverse complement.
TGACACGCATTTAAGCGTCTGTTACGCGTCTGCCGCACGCTTCGTCGTCTGCCGTGTCAGTCTGTTGACAGCCTGTCATATCCGTCCGCGGCGGCAGCCGAAACGACAGGTTTCCATAAATGGGTTTTATTGGGCTGATGGATGGGCGGTGGGCCTGGGTCACTTCTCCTTTTCTTCTTTACTCCTTTATTTCCTAAAAACTGAAATTAGAAAAACAAAACATTATTCGAATAAAATAAACCTAATTTCCTAATAATAATAAATAAATAAAATAAAATAAATAAAAATAAAAATTAGGTTAAATTAGGGATGCCTTGTGGGGCATCACCTAAAGTAACCACTTCCTGTATTCCTGGGGCTTCAGTCCCCTGATAATGCTTGAGGCGTTGTCCATTGACTTTGAATTGGTGCCCGTCCTTTAATGATTGAATTGTAATGGCACCATGGGGAAAAACTTGAACCACTTAGAACGGGCCAGACCATCTAGATTTGAGCTTCCTTGGAAAGAGTTTCAACCTAGAATTAAACAACAACACAAGCTGCCCTGGGCAGAACTGTCGTGGTAGCAGCTTCTTGTCATGCCACTTATTAGTCTTTTCCTTGTAAATCCTTGCATTGTCGTAGGCCATTGTCTGTATTTCATCGATCTCATTCACATCTAACAGCCTTTTCTGGCCTGCCTTGTCCAAGTCCATGTTTACTGCCTTGATTGCCCAATATGCTTTGTGCTCGATCTCGACATGCAAGTGACAGGTTTTCCCATAAATCAGTCGAAATGGAGACATGCCCAATGGAGTCTTGAAAGCTGTCCTGTATGCCCATAATGCATCATTCAGAAGTAGAGACCAATCTTTCCTAGTTGGTTTAACCATCTTTTCAAGAATGTTCTTCACTTCCCTGTTGGAAATCTCAGCCTGTCCATTGGTCTGTGGGTGGTATGCTGTTGCGATCCTATGCTTAACACCATATTTCTTCAAGGCGGCAGCAATTACCCTATTATCAAAATGTCTCCCTTCATCACTGATAATCGCCCTAGGGATGCCAAATCTAGAAAAGATGTTTTTGTGCAAAAACTTTTGGACCGTTTTGGCATCATTCTTTTGAGTTGCGATTGCTTCTACCCACTTGGAGACATAATCCACTGCTAGGAGGATGTAAAGATTTCCACATGAAGATGGAAAAGGTCCCATAAAATCAATCCCCCAAACGTCGAAAATCTCAACTTCTAGGATATTCTGCAGTGGCATCTCGTTTCTCCTCGAGATGTTACCTGTCCGCTGGCACCTGTCACAGTTCTTGTAAAAGTCCTGTGCATCTTTATACAGTGTCGGCCAGTAGAACCCTGACTGCAGCACCTTGGCAGCAGTTTTGTTGCCTCCTAAGTGACCTCCATATTGTGAAGCATGACAGTGATGGAGAATGTCTTCTTGTTCTTCTTGTGGTACACACCTCCTTATAACCTGATCTGCGCACATTTTGAAAAGAAGAGGTTCGTCCCAATAATAATGCTTAACATCATTTTGGAACCTCTTCCTGGCTTGATAATTAAGATCAGAAGGAAATATTCCGCTAACTATAAAATTAACGAAATCAGCATACCAGGGAAGGTCAGAAGACTTACCTGCCGCCATGGCTGTCGCGACAGCGATTGCAGCAGCAAAGAGCTGCTCATCTGGGAAGGTCTCAAGTATGTGTGTCTCATCGAACGGTAGACTCTGTCCCTTCTCCAACCTCGACAAGTGATCTGCCACCTGATTTTCTGTCCCCTTTTTGTCTTTGATCTCAAGGTCGAACTCTTGTAATAGCAAGATCCATCGTATCAACCTCGGCTTTGCATCTTTCTTTGCGAATAAGTACTTAAGGGCAGGATGGTTGGTGTGCACTATTACCTTCGTCCCAAGTATATAAGAACGAAACTTGTCGATGGAGAACACCACAACTAACAGCTCTTTTTCTGTGGTGGTATAGTTCAGTTGGGCATCATTCAATGTTTTGCTGGCATAGTATATGACGTGAAACAGCTTGTCCTTGCGCTGCCCAAGTGCTGCCCCGACAGCATAATCACTGGCATCACACATGATCTCAAACAGTTGTGTCCAGTCTGGTGGCTGTACTATGGGGGCTGTCACTAGCTTTTCCTTCAGAACCTTGAATGCTTCAGTACATTCTTCATTAAAGTCAAAGGGTCGGTTCTGCTCTAAGAGATGACATAGGGGCTTCATGATTTTTGAGAAATTCGCGATAAATATCCTATAAAAACCGGCATGCCCTAGAAAACTCCTAATGCCCTTGACTGTGGTTGGCGGCGACAGCTTCTCAATTAACTCTATTTTGGCCCTGTCGACTTCTATCCCACGACAGCTAATCTTATGGCCAAGGACTATCCCCTCATCCACCATAAAGTGGCATTTTTCCCAATTTAAAACAAGATTAGCTTTTTCACATCTTTCAAGTACCTTTTGTAAGTTGCCGAGGCAGCTCTCAAAATCGTCTCCAAAGACGGAAAAATCATCCATGAAAACCTCAAGGAAGTCCTCAACCATGTCGGAGAATAAAGCCATCATGCACCTTTGGAAGGTGGCAGGTGCATTACAGAGTCCAAACGGCATCCTCCTAAACGCGTATGTTCCGTAGGGGCATGTAAAAGTCGTTTTCTCTTGATCCTCTAGTGCAATAGCAATTTGGTTATAACCTGAGTAACCATCAAGAAAACAATAGTAAGGTTTACCTGCTAATCTATCAAGCATTTGATCAATAAAGGGTAAAGGAAAGTGGTCTTTTCGGGTAGCTTTATTAAGCTTCCGATAGTCCATACAAACCCTCCAACCGGTCACAGTCCTGGATGGGATTAACTCATTGTTTTCGTTGGTTATCACGGTCATGCCTCCTTTCTTGGGAACACATTGCACTAGGCTTACCCATTTGCTGTCGGAGATGGCGTAAATAATACCAGCATCTAACCATTTGATTATCTCTTTACGCACTACCTCCTTCATCGCAAGGTTTAACCGCCTTTGGGCATCAATAGTCGGCTTATGATCTTCCTCTAGGAGGATTTTGTGCATGCATATTGCCGGACTAATGCCCTGTATGTCTGCTATCGTCCATCCAATCGCCCTCTTGTGCTGCCTTAACATGTCGATCAGCTGTCGTTCCTGTTCCTGCGGCAGCTTAGCAGAGATGATTACGGGCAGTGTGTCATCACAACCAAGATAAGCATATTTAAGTTGCCCTGGCAGGGGCTTAAGTTCTAAGACAGGTGGTTCAACAGTAGATGGATTTTGGATTAAATGGTTATCCGAAGTGTAATTCAAGGGTTCGAATAACTTACCTGGACGATGGTCTAACCAGTCTACCTCCTCATGACCTTCAGTATCAGATGTATCGGGTTCAGAGGAATCGCTGTCGTCAGTGCTGTCGTCATCGCTGTCGTGACATGCCTGTAGGTGGCTGTCGCAGCAGTGACCAAATTTTATATCACGGCAGCCCGACCTGATGTAGGGTTGATCAAAGGTCACCTCAATGATGGCCTTACATTCTTCATCCACATCAGCATGTTTCATTGCTTGGAGAACATTCAACTTAATTTCTTGATCGTTCACGTGCATGGTGAGTTCTCCTTTCTCCACATCAATCTGTAACGCCCCGGTTTTGGGCTCGGAAGTTTTGGGTGTTGACCGGTTCGGTCAAAGTGCTGATCGAATATATAAGAGTGAATTTAGGAAAGCCTAGTTCGGGTTGCATTAAAAATATGGAAAAATGTTCTAAAATCATCTTTTAATATATATAAGTGAACTGTGAAATCAATTTTGGAAAATGAGGTTCGGAAGGTTGACATATTGGCTAGTGACCAAAATGTAATTTTTGAAAGTTGCGGGACAGTTTTATAAAGGATTGAAACTTTGAATCTTTAAGGAGCTATTATTCCAAAAAGGGTTTCTCCAGATTTTTCTAAGATATTTTAAGGCTTTATTCTGATTTTTAAAGATTATGAAAGGGAGGGAAATCATTTTAACCAATTTCTTAACTAACTTTCCATTTTCTCTCAATTTTCCTTTTCTCTCATTTTCTCTCAACCCAAACACAATTCTCCAGATTTCCTTCTCTGATTTTGGCATCTAAATCTCTCATTTCAACTCTCATTTGATTCCTAATCATCTCATCAACAAAACCTCTCAATTTGCAAGTTGTTTCATCAAGCTTTTTGGCTCTAAAATGGAGAAATTCAAGTTTGGAGGTAAGAACGTCCTTCTCCTCTAAACTATCAGTTCTTTACTGAAATTCCTAAGTTCTCAATCCTTGATTTATGTTTTGTTAATGGCTTTTCAATGGAGATCTTGATTTTTGGCTAAAATGCAAGATTTGGTGATTTTGGTGAAATTTTTGTGTGATCTGTTTGGGCAGTGTTTTGGAGTGTCAAAATGATGTTAAATGAATGCTAAATTGATTAGAAGTTGAGGTTTAATCAATGCAATCCCGGATAGGTTGAATTTCCTAAGTTTGGCTTGAGTTTTTGGTTGTTATTGGAGTGTTTTTGGTGATCTGTTATACCTGGAGGTATAAGGACGTGGTTGTGATCATTTTGTATGTTAATTGATGTATAAAAATGGTTAGAAGTGATGGATCTTGGTTGGGTTAAGTTGTGGAGGTGTTTGGAGGTGATTTCGGTTGTGTTTGGTAGCAAAATTGTTAGATTTGTGATGAGCAGCGAGTTGTGTTGTTGTTGCTGGTGTTTTAATGCATAAGGATGCATTAATGTTCTGTTTTTGTGTGCTTGAAACAGGGGAGTTTGATCCGTGAGCTTTGGAGGTGTTTGCGCAAGGTTTCGGATGCTTGGAAGGCTTGTTGGCTAGTCTTGTTTTGGTTATCGGTGAGTGGAGTTGGGATTTCAGCTTTTAAATCAAGGTTTGAGGGTTTTTGGGAGCTTAGTGTAAGTCTAAACAACTTTGCTAAGCTCAAGAGTAAGTAAAAGGATTTTTGCTCTTGAATTGTGTTGTGATTTGGTTTTAAAAGCAAATGTGGTTGATGATTGAAATGCATGTGTTTTGCATGGTTTAATTCTGTTTTGTAAGCATGTTTTAGCATGGTTTAATGCTGGTTTTGAAAGCCATTTGTGAAGGATGCTCAAGGTAAGAGATCCTTGGTTTTGCGCATGGTAATTGTGATTTTGATGCATAGTGTTGCATGTTGATCAATGGCTTTGTATGATGCTTTAAAACAGTAAATTGATGATGGTAAATGTTACCTTTTGCATATTGGTTATGCATGTGAATCATTGGATTAATGAGGTAATGGTTTTGCATATTGGTTATGCATGTGAATCATTGGGCTAATGTTGTGATGGCTTTGCATTACGTTTATGCATGTGGAACATTGGATTAATATGGTAAGATGGTTATATTGGCAAGTGATGTAAATGGTTCTTGGTTTGTTGATCGGATATAGTTAGCCGGCTATAGGATTGGGTGCACCGTGAATTAAGTCGCCTTGGAGGTGGAGTGGTCAAGAGTGGACCGGAAAAGCTCCCTTCAAGTATTCTAACGAGATGAGGTCATAATGGAGGTTGTTGCCCATTCGAGGACCTTGGTTGAGTAAAGGTTATATGGTGGTTAAAAGTCCATATGTGAGAACCTTGTACTTGTTGAGATCACAATGGCAGTGTTAAGTCCATGTGTGGATCTTGTGTAGGGTGTCCCGGACCTCGTTAGTGATGTTCTACAACTACCAATCGGTTATGCAAAGGTTGTATGGTGGTTAAAAGTCCATACATGGGAACCTTGGGGAAAAAGCTAAGGTTGTATGGTGTTTAAAAGTCCATACATGGGAACCTTAGGATGATGAGGTCATAATGGAGGTTGTTGCCCATTCGAGAACCTTGGATTGGGTAGGGTGTAGGGAGCGTAGGGACAACGCTCGGAATCCGCGTATCCGATCGGGTTGTTGAGTTGAAAAGTGAATGTGGTTGATCTTTTGGAAGCCAATGTAATGTTCTTGATCATAGAGAAGCATGAGATGCTTGAAATGATGCATGGTTGCATGTGAAGCATGAGATGCTTGAAATGATGTATGATTGCATGTGAAGCATGGGATGCTTGAAATGATGCATAATTGCATGTGAGGCATGAGAAGCTTGAAAAGATGCATTGTTGCATGAAAAGTGTATGATGCTAGTGAATGCATGTTACTTGTTAAGTTGAACAAGTGTTGGTTATCATTTGGTAAAGGATGCATGTGAGCATGAAATATCTATGTTGCATTGGAGTCTTGTAAGACTTGTTTTTAAAGGTATGTGAGATGTTGTTATGGTTCTTATGTTGCCTTGGTTAAATGCATGTGATAGAATATTTGAGCTATGGTTTTAAAAGGTTTCTTGTTTGAAATGGCTTCAAGTTTAAGAAAGGTATGTTGTGAAATGGGAGTGTTTTCCATGGTTTTGTTTAAGCTTGGCATATGGTGTTTATGCATGATTTGAGCTTGATGTTGAAAAGGGTTTTCAAACATGGCTTTGGTAATCAAATCGGGTTTGTTTTAAAAGTGTTTTAATGACCCGCTGCATTGATGGTGTTTTGGTTTTGAGCATTCCTCACTAAGCATTATGTGCTTACGCTCCTTTTTGTCCATCAATGCAGATTCTTGAAGTTTGGACAGCAAGGAGCAAGGGATTCAAGGTGGACTCCAATGGAGATGTATGTCTCGGTGAATGGCTATAGTTAATAAGGGCAATGGGGTAGAATCTCTCGGGTTTATGTGTATGTGATCGTTTATGTTTGATCAAGAATGTTTAAATGTTGTTGCTAATGTTGTTGGATCATGAATTGGCTTAAATGAGTTTGATTTGGAAGGTTTGTGCCTAAATGGTTGCTTGTGTAGGAAGCATGCCTATAGATTTGGGGCTTTTCTTATATGTTGTGTTTCTGTTGAATTGTTGATGCAAGTATGTCTCATTTATGTTGAATTGCATGTTGGTAAAGTTTGGTGGCTTTTGGAGCATGTTTGGATGATCAATTGTGTGTTTGAGTGAGCAAAATGCAGCATTCTGGGCTAGGCGTTTCGGAACAGATGACACCGTTTCGGAACGGGTGCCCTGCATGAACCCAGGCGTCCGAAACGGGTGCCACCGTTCCGAAACGGAAAGCATTCTGCCAGACCCCCGTTGCGGAACGGCCCCGTGTTTCGGAACGGGCTTGGCCTGTTTCGGAACGGGTGACCGTTGGGGGCTGACATGGGCGGTTAAATGTTTCAAAATGTTTGCATTTTGGTCCTGAAACTTGTTTGTGCAATTGTATGAGTTTGGGTTGTCCGTTTGAGCTGAAATTTGGCAGAGAAGCATGAAACATGATTAATTTTAAGTTGGTAACTTAAAATCTGATTAAGTCCTTAAAGTTTTCAGAAATTACAATTTGGTCCCTAAAGTTGTAATTTGTTCATTTGGGTCCCTGTTTGATCTCTGATGGTTGTGATCTTTGAGCATGGTGTTTGTGTGATCACATCTAAGGTTAATGTGCATCTAGACAAGATTAAAAAGAAAAAAAAGGGTCGTTAATCAAGGTTGACTTTCGGGTTGACTTTGGTTTTCCCCGTGTAATCTTCGTAGTTCGGGTCAACCGTCCAGACCGGGCTACGGGGGTTACACAATCAATGATCTTCCCGTGGCTAAGAAGGGTCGCCCAAGGATGACTGGTGCGTTTTCATCTGCCTCACAATCTAGGATAAGAAAGTCAGCAGGAAAAATAAGCTTATCCACTCTTACCAAAATATCTTCAATTTTTCCCTCAGGGTGAACGTAAGAGCGGTCGGCTAGCTGTAGGGTAACTGTCGTGGGCCGCGCCTTGCCAATACCTAGTTTCTGAAAAACAGATTTGGGCAACAGATTAACACTAGCACCTAGATCACAAAGTGCCTTACCCACAAATCTGTCGCCGATTACACAAGGTATGATGAAGCTCCCCGGATCCTTCTTTTTCTGGGGTGGCTGCCGATGAAGAATACTCATGCAACCTTCTTGCATCCTTACCGTTTCAAATTCCCCAAGTTTAGATTTTTTTGACATAACATCCTTGAGAAATTTAGCATAACCGGGCATCTCTCTAACAGCATCTAACAACGGAATATTGATATGAACCTGTTTAAAAATATCATAAATCTTTTTAAGTTGAGATTCATGCTTAGCTTGCTGTATCCGTTGCGGAAAAGGTGGTGGAGGACGATAATCAGCAATGCATCCTTCCCACTGCATGCGAATCTGAGGACGGTAATCATCATTTTTGTCCTCTGTCGCTTCTGCTGTCGTGACAGGCTCATCGGCAGCAGTCTGTTTATCACCTGTCGGGGCAGCTTCCTCGGCAGGTTTATCTAAGGCTGGATCCTTTTCTGTTTCAGCTTCTTTTTCCGGCCCTGGTAACTTTTTCCCACTCCTAGTAGTAATCGCCTTACATTGCTCATGTGGGGGCGGTCTAGCATTTTCAGTATTGCTAGGGAATCCTCCATTCTGCCATGGCTTAATATGCTGCGACACCTGACCCAGTTGTGTCTCTAGAGATTTCAAGGTAGCCTCATGATTTGTCATTCTCATCTTGGTTTCATCCATAAAGGTTTCCGTCTTCTTGACAAGCTGATTAATATTCTCCATATACGTACCAGTCTGAGACATAAAGGTGGCCAGAGTCTGCTCCAATATACTACTCGTGGCAGGTGGTGGCTGCTGTTGTTGCTGAGGCGGCAGGTTCTGCGGCAGATGCTGTCGCGTCAACAATCTAGGACCCCCCTGATTCTGATTATGCGCTTGTGGATTCAGGGCGTTGTTGGGGTTACTCCAGGAGAATTTGGGATCCTTCCTCCAATTGGGATTATAGTTGTTGGAATTGTAGTTCGGCTTGTAATTTCCAACATATTTTCCCTCTTCTATATTTATTGGGCACTCATCCCTACTATGATTTCCCTCACAAGTAGCACAAACTTCCTCGACAGCAAATCCTTGTAATTCATCATCATTCAGTAACTTTTTCATTGCTTTAGTAAGGAATGCTACCTGCGATTTCATAGTGCTGTCGGCCTCATAGTCCTTGACAGCAAGTACCCGTTTACCTCCTCTTCTAGCGGTTGGAAACTGCTCCTAATTCTTAGCCAGATTTTTCAAAACTTGCAATGCCTCATCCGGATCTTTATCCAATAATAGTCCATTTGCTGCAGAATCAATTCGAATGCGAGTTTGTAAGTTAGCAGCATTATAGAACTTAGTTACCTGATTCCAGACAGGGAATCCATGCATTGGGCAGTTCCGTAGAAGAGTTGTAAATCTGTCCCAGGCCTCGTGCATCGGCTCGTCATCTTCCTGTTGAAAAGTAGCAATTTCATTACGTAATCGCTCAGCTAAATGTGAAGGATTAAAACGAGACAAAAATTCACGAGTTAAATCTGCCCAAGTCATAATAGAACCCGGTGTAAGTTTATTCCACCAAGTTTTAGCTCTGTCCCTCAATGAATGGGGAAATAACCGAAGCCTCAGTATCTCTGGACTAACTCCTGGCAGTCTAAACGAACCACAGATCTCCTGGAATGTTTTGAGATGCTCCCTGGCATCTTCTGTCGCAGAACCACTGAACTGCCTGGCGTTGTTGATCATACTAAACATAACAGGTTTAAGTTCGAAGTTGTCAACGTCAATATCCGGCAGCGTGGTCTCCAGTTCTACATGATCGTTCAGCATGTAGTCACGACATGACCGTCGTCCATCTGCCGCGGGCGGGTCACCGACAGGCGGTATAATTCCATCACCGGGCTGATTACGGGCCATCTGCTCTAGCTGTTCCTCAAGGTACTCGTTCCGGTCTAAGAGGTGGCGAATCTGTTTCTTGAGATTGAAGGAACGTTCGATTTCCGGATCTAATTTATACTCAGGATCTTCACCTCTTTTGGATATGCGCATAAACAAGATAACCTCGTGAAAAGCGAGAGTTGAAAACACAAAAGAAAAATTAAAGAAAATTTAAATAAAAATAAAAACGAAAATAAAAACAAAAAGTGCAAGGAAAGAAAGGTGTAGTTATGTTGCCAATCCCCGGCAACGGCGCCAAAAACTGTTGCGTGTAAAAGAGTCTATCGCAATTGTAGTGCAAGTGTACACGACGCAAGTAGTAAGTGATACGAAGTATCGGATATCGTCTCCACAGGGATTGGGCTAATGACTTCACCTTGTTTACTGCACGAAAGTAAAGGAAATAATTAAGAGTTGTCACGAGAACAATAAAGTAAAAAAACGTAAATAAAAGGATTGAGAAATCAAGATAGAGAGAATGGGCTGGTATTGAATTGCTCAGTAGTGCAGGTATTGAATTGCTTAGGATCTCCAGTTCTGTCGTCGCGCCCGTCGCCGACAGAACCTGTCGCGGCGGCTGTCCATTAGCTGTCGCGGCAGCGAACACTAACTCTGTACCTCAAGCTTGGCAAGAATCCCAGATCTGCCTTGCCCTATCCCTAGGCACAAGTCTGTCGATGATCACGTCCTTGATGATACCTCCCGGCGTAAATCGAAGGATGAACACCGATGTGTATGAATTCTTCCTTAGCCACTTAACCTCGCCCTATCCCTAGGCACGAGATGGTTCAACTATAAACTAGAGAACGCGCTCTTATCTCTTTCGTATACTTAACTCTCCCGATGCTAAGTAAATGGATAACCTCACAATGCTCTCCCGATGCTCTTGCAAGATGTTAAAACCAAGATAAAAGAACTTGAAGTTTATTTTATTGAACTTGAAAAAAATCCTAAAACAAAGCAACCCTTGCAACTACTTTACAAAACAACCCGTAGCCCTAGGGGGAATTTAGAACATGTCGGTGACGGGTGGACGGCAGGGGTTTGATTTCGGTTATCGGGTGATCGGTTATGCCCTAGGTTAAATCTATGCCCTTATATAAGCTTTGGGCTCAAGTTATCTAAGGTAACAAGGATTACAACTTTAATTAAAAGTAAGATTCTAATAAAGACTAAATCTCTAAAGACTCCTACTTTCCAGCCGCATCCTTGCTTTTAGGAATTTCCTCTCCTTGGGGCTTTGGCTTGACATATCTTTTGATCTGGGGCTTGGAAAAATATGTGGCTTTCACACGACAGACGAGCAGATTTTTCTCTATCTATCGAGGTCCACTTTGCTTTTCCTCTTAATAAGTCTGCTGTCACCATGCTGTCACGACAGGTCCATGACAGGTTCGTCTTCTTCGGCTGCTTGTCCAGTTCAGCTTTCCTGCTTATCTGCCCTGCGCCTGCCTTCAACATCTACTATGGCAGATACCTGCAAAAATAGCCATCTTTCAGTAGAATCCGTGCCTTTTATATAATTGTGATGTTTTATTGAAAACTAACCTAAATGCAATGCAATGGTGCTTGAATGCAGCAGAAATATGGGTTAAAAAGGGTGTAAATAATAGAACTTTTACACACTCAACAGTAAATAATAGAACTTTTACACACTCAACACACCCCCAAACTCAAGTTTTTGCTTGCCCTCAAGCAACTAAGACTTAAAAGAAAAATGAAATATTTTTGTTTTGGCTTAAACCAATGAACTTTCCCTTACCCGTCGTTCGTTCCCTGTGACGGCAGCAACCTGTCGAAAAATCTAGGGTCTGTCCGGAATCTCACTATAGTCCTCGTGTAGTGTGTGCATGCTTGTGAACAGTTATATGCCAAGATTCTCTTAGTTTCACTAGAATATTTCAGCCCTTAACTCGAATTTTTATGCCAAAGTTTATCTTTTGAAGATATTTTTCATGCTCCTTTGATTTTTTTGTTTTGACTCGATTCCACTATTTTTTTAAGCTAAAGTTTCACTAGAGCCAGATTTAGGCACCTCTAGCTAACTTCCTAGAGCCAGTTTCGGGCACCTCTAGGGCTGTTGAGTCTCTTTTGCTAAACTTCTTTCCTAGAGCCAGTGTTAGGCACCTCTAGGGGCTATTCAAGTGTTAAGCTTCCTATTCTAGTTGGCTAAAAGAGTTCTAAGCAGTATAACAGTCACAATGGTGTTTAAGTTTTCAGAACTATAGAAAGGCTCTAAACTTCTCCTAAAGACTATCCTAAAGGCACTGCCATGACAGAGCTGTCACGACAGGTAAGTTCAGGTCACAGACTTAAGCCAAAATTTTCATATTTTCATTTTTTTCATAAAAAATAAGCTAAGTAAAAGACACAAATTTTAAAACTAAGATGGACTCCATTAATGGAGGGTTGCCACCCCCAAACTCGAGGGTTGCATTGCCCTCAATGCAAATGACAACTAAAAACAAAGATAAGGCAATACATCACAAAATATATAAGCATGCAACAATAATAAGATAAGAAACTTAAATTTTAATCGATGTCTTCGTTGCTGCTGCTGAGTCTGATCTGGCGGCGGGCTCTAGCTTTCGGAGCTGGCTGGGGCACGGGGGAGGCAGATGTGTTCTTTGCTTTGGCCTCCCGTGGTGGCTGGATCCTGGTTGGGGAGATGTGAGGAGGTTGCTCCACAACCTGCACTTCAGAACTGCTGCTGCTACTCTCACCGCTGCTACTGCTGCTGTCACCGCCACTGCTACTGCTGTCACCGCCACTACTGCTGGCTTTTGGCAAGTTGTTTTTGTCTATCATCCGGTTCTGCCTCTTCACCGGTGAGAACTCCTTCGAAAGATTCCTCTTAATAGAGGGTTCATTGTCACTGGCGGCCCAAACGGAGGAGGATGAGAATCCGACAATAAATGCATCAAGCTCCTCCGATGCCATTCTTCGTTTCGTGCCATGGGCAGATGGCTCAGCATGGGTGTTGCCGGCGGCTTTCGGGGCAGGTGATGGTGTGGAGGCGGCATAGGGTGTTCGTGGTGTGGCAGCAGGTGTGGGGTATGGGCATGTGTAGTGATATTGAAATGATGTGCAGGAAATGTGGGGAATACAACATCAGGAAAATTTAAAGAATTTTGTATAAAGGTTACCATAGAGGCAGAAAAATCCCTGATGAAGGTCAGTAAACCAAGCCGTCGTTCCTCCAGCTTCTGAATGGCAGCTAAGATCTGGGAGGAGGAGTCTGTCGGGGCGGCTGCTGCGGCTGTTGGTTCAGTTTCTGGCTGCTCTGTCGTGTCTGCTGTTATGGTAGCTGGATCAAATGACGACAGAGGAGTGGCGACAGTCAGCTCCATAAGGCTGAGGATGTTCTTTTTAGTCCAACCTTTCCCTTGAACTCGCATATCAGTGACCACTTCCGGTACGCCATGGCCACGGCAGAGTGAGGTGATGAGGTATGGGAGGTAAAGGGGACCCGTCGGTCTGTGCGCGCGCTCCAAGATGCTCTCACGAATATAACTGCCAACATTAATGGTCCTTTCATGTAAAATGGAGTGTATCAAGGCTAACCTCGGCTGGTCGACCGTGGTATTGTGGGATGACGACATGATCTGCTTTTTTATGAAGGCATTCTATAACTTCGCCTCCGGAAGCAGCTGGGTCCTCTTTATCGTCCGTGGATTCTTCCGACTGGTGTTCCATTGAGTCCCGTCATTTGTCAACTCTGCCATGACTGCGTCATAGGCAGCATGGTCTAATGTGTTAAGGAACTGCTGGTGAGCGTCGTCATTGTTGCCGATGTAGAATCCATACAATGTGTTAATGTATTCAGGTTCAAACGACACTTCTTTCCCTCGAACAACCATTGTTGTCGCCGTCCTGGTGCTGATGGCAGCATAAAACTCTCGCACCAGCGTGACGTTCATTTCTTCAGGCTACTCAACAAAAGTTTGCCACTGTAGAGCTCGAACTTTCCGAGATATGAACGGCTTGAGGCTTAGATTTTCCTCCGTCGATGTGTAGATGAAGCCTTTCTCTTCCCACATATCTCTGAAAGCAAAGGAGCATGGGGTGGTTGCTGTCGGTGTGGAACTGGAAGCAACATTCTGACAGGTTTTCCTAGAAGACATTTTTGCAAGGGTTGTGGAAATAAAACTGAAAGCAAATAAAAATATAAAGAGAGAATAAGTAAGAAAAGCAGAAGTGAGTGAAAATGAAAAATGAAACGGGGTTATATAGAGAAGGTTTTGCTGCCCGTTGAAGCTGTAACGGCAGGCGCGAATAACGGGGCCAGCTGTTACGCTGTAGCGTGTCTGACGCATCTGTCACGCGTTTCCATGTCTTTTGCGCGTCTGTGACGTGTTTCCGCGTCTGTCGTGACTGCGTGTTGACAACCTGTATTTTCCGCGTCTGTCGCAGCAGTTGTAACGACAGGCTTCGAAATTTGGGCTTTGTTGGGCTGGTGGATGGATGGTGGGCTGAGGTCACTTCTCCTGTTCTTCTTGACTCCTTTATTTCCTAAGAACAAAAATAAAAACATTATTCAAATAAAATAGATCTTATTCCTAATAACTAATAATTAATAATAAAACTAAAAATAAAGAAAATAGAAATTATGTTAAATTAGGAATGCCAGGTGGGGCATCTCCTAACGTAACCACTTCCTGTAGTCCTGGGGCTTCAGTCCCTTGATAATGCTTTAACCGATGTCCGTTGACCTTGAATTGGTGCCCGTCTTTTAATGATCGGATTGTGATGGCACCATGGAGAAAAACTTGTACGACTTGGAACGGGCCAGACCATCTAGATTTCAGCTTCCCTGGGAAGAGTTTCAGTCTAGAATTGAATAGCAATACAAGCTGCCCTGGGCAGAACTGTCGCGGCAGTAACTTCTTATCATGCCACTTCTTAGTTTTATCCTTGTATATCCTTGCATTGTCATAGGCCATTGTCCGGATTTCTTCAATTTCGTTCAGATCCAATAGCCTTTTCTGCCCTGCCTTGTCCAAGTCCATATTCACTGTCTTGATTGCCCAATATGCTCTGTGCTCTATCTCGACAGGTAGGTGACATGTTTTCCCGTAAATCAATCGGTATGGAGACATTCCCAATGGAGTTTTAAAGGGTGTCCTATAAGCCCATAATGCATCATTAAGGAGTAAAGACCAATCTTTCCTAGTTGGCTTAACCATCTTCTCTAGAATGTTCTTGACTTCCCTGTTGGATATTTCAGCTTGTCCATTGGTCTGTGGGTGATATGATGTTGCGATCCGATGCTTGACACCATATTTCTTTAAGGCAGCAGCAATAACCCTGTTGTCGAAATGTCTCCCTTCATCACTGATGATCGCCTTAGGGATGCCAAACCTAGAAAAGATATTTTTGTGTAAAAATCTTTGAACTATCTTGGCATCATTGTTTTGAGTGGCGATAGCTTCAACCCACTTAGAGACATAATCTACTGCCAGGAGGATGTATAGATTCCCACATGAAGATGAGAATGGTCCCATAAAATCAATCCCCCAAACGTCGAAGATCTCGACTTCAAGAATGTTCTGCAGCGGCATCTCATGTCTCCTTGAGATGTTTCCTGTCCTTTGGCACTTGTCACAACTCTTGTAGAAGATTTGAGCATCTTTATATAGTGACGGCCAATAAAACCCTGACTGCAGCACCTTGGCAGCATTTTTGTTACCTCCTAAGTGACCTCCATACTGTGAGGCATGGCAGTGATGAAGTATGTCTTCTTGCTCTTCCTGTGGTACGCATCTCCTTATAACCTGATCTGCACGGATTTTGAAAAGAAGGGGTTCGTCCCAATAATAATGCTTAACATCATTTTGGAACCTCTTCCTGGCTTGATAATTAAGATCAGAAGGAATTATTCCGCTAACTAAGAAATTAATGAAATCAGCATACCAGGGGAGTTTAGAAGACTTACCTGCTGCCATGGCTGTCGCGGCAGTGACTGCGGCAGCAAAGAGCTGCTCATCTGGGAAGGTCTCCAGTATGTTTGTCTCGTCTGTTGGTAGACTCTGTCCCTTCTCCAACCTTGACAAGTGATCTGCCACGTGATTTTCTGTCCCCTTTTTGTCCTTGATTTCAAGATCGAATTCTTGCAATAGCAGGATCCACCGTATCAATCGAGGCTTAGCATCTTTTTTCGCGAACAGATACTTCAAGGCAGAATGGTCTGTGTGCACTATGACCGTCGTTCCAAGTATGTACAAACGAAACTTTTCAATGGAGAATACCACAGCTAATAACTCTTTTTCTGTGGTGGTGTAGTTTACTTGGGCGTCATTCAGTGTCTTGCTGGCATAGTATATGACATGGAATAATTTGTCTCTCCGCTGCCCAAGTGCTGCCCCGACAGCATAGTCACTAGCATCACACATGATCTCAAATGGCTGTATCCAGTCTGGTGGCTGTACTATTGGGGCTGTTACCAGTTTTTCCTTCAGAACCTTGAATGCTTCAGTACATTCATCATTAAAGTCGAAGGGTCGGTTCTGCTCTAAAAGATGACATAGGGGCTTTGTGATTTTTGAGAAATTCGCAATGAACCTCCTATAAAAACCAACAAAGCCTAAGAAGCTTCTAATACCCTTGACTGTGGTGGGCGGCGACATCTTTTCGATCACTTCTATCTTGGCTCTGTCGACTTCTATGCCACGATAGCTAATTTTATGGTCAAGGACTATCCCTTCATCCACCATGAAGTGACATTTTTCCCAATTCAAAACTAGGTTTGCTTTTTCACATCTTTCGAGTACCTTTTGTAGGTTGCCTAGGTAGCTTTCAGAGTCGTCTCCACAGACTGAAAAATCATCCATAAAAATTTCGAGGAAGTCCTCCACCATATCGGAGAATATAGCCATCATGCACCTTTGGAAGGTGGCGGGTGTATTGCATAATCCAAATGGCATTGTCCTAAAAGCATACGTTCCATAGGGGCATGTGAAGGTTGTCTTTTCTTGATCTTCCGGTGCGATAGCTATTTGATTGTAACTTGAATAACCATCAAGAAAACAATAGTAAGATTTACCCGCTAATCTATCAAGCATTTGATCAATAAAGGGTAAAGGAAAGTGGTCCTTTCAGGTAGCTTTGTTAAGCTTCCGATAGTCCATACAAACCCTCCAACCGGTCACAGTCCTGGTTGGGATTAACTCATTGTTTTCGTTGGTCACCACAGTCATTCCTCCTTTCTTGGGGACGCATTGCACCGGGCTCACCCATTTGCTGTCCGAGATGGTGTAAATTATACCAGCATCTAACCATTTGATTATCTCTTTACGCACCACCTCTTTCATCGCATGGTTTAGCCGCCTTTGAGCATCTATAGTCGGCTTATGATCATCCTCTAAAAGGATTTTATGCATACATAATGCCGGACTAATGCCTTGAATATCAGCGATCGTCCATCCAATTGCCTTTTTGTGCTGCTGCAGCATCCCTATTAACTGCTGTTCCCGTTCCTGCATCAACTTGGAAGAGATGATTACGGGCAACGTATCATTTGAACCAAGAAAAGCATATTTTAGCTGCCCTGGCAGGGGCTTCAGTTCTAAAACAGGGGGCTCAATAGTTGATGGCTTTTGGATTGCATGGTTATCCGAAGTATAATTTAAAGGTTCGAATAACTTACCTGGACGATCGCCTATCCAGTTAACCTCCTCCTATCCTTCAGTATCAGATGTATCAGGTTCTGAGGAGTTGCTGTCGTCGGTGCTGTCGTGACAGTCCTGTAAGTGGCTACCGCGGCAGTGACCAATGTTGATGTCGTGACAGCCCGACCTGATGCAGGGTTGGTCAAGCGTAACTTCAGTGATAACCTTGCATTCCTCTTCTACATCAGCATGCTTCATAGCTTGGATAACATTCAACTTAATCTCTTGATTGTTAACTCTCATGGTGAGTTCTCCTTTCTCCACATCAATCAGTGATCTTCCAGTGGCTAAGAAGGGTCGCCCCAGGATGATTGGTGCGTTTTCATCTGCTTCACAATCTAAAACAAGAAAGTCAGCAGGAAAAATAAATTTATCCACTCTTACCAAAATATCTTCGATTTTTCCTTCCGGATGAACATAAGAGCGGTCTGCCAGCTGCAGAATTACTGTCGTGGGCCGAGCTTTTCCAATACCTTGTAACCCCCTTAACCCGGCCTAGACAATCGACCCGAATTAAGAAGATCACACGGGGAAAACCAAAGTCAACCCGAAAGTCAACCTTGATTAACGACCCTTTTTTTTACTTTTTAAACTTGTCTAGATGCACGTTAACCCTAGTCATGATCGTTCAAACAACATGCTCAAAGATCATAAACATCAGAGATCAAACAGGGACCCAATTGAACAAATTACAACTTTAGGGACCAAATCGTAAATTCTGATAATTACAAGGACTTAACTCGATTAAAGGTTACCATCTTGAAATTAGTCTCATTTCATGCTTCACTACCAAATTTCAGCTCAAACGGACATTCCAAGCTCATACAATTGCAATAACAAGATTCAGGACCAAAATGCAAACTTTCCAAAACAATTAACTGCCATTGTCAGCCCCCAACGGTCGGCTGTTCCGAAACAGGGTGAGCCTGTTTCGAAACACGGGGCCGTTCCGCAACGCGTACCGAAACGCGGGCTGGCAGTGGCCTTTCCGTTTCGGAACGGTGTCCCCCGTTTCGGACGCCTGGGTTGATTTAAGGCACCCGTTCCGAAACGGCAGCCTCTGTTCCGAAACACCCTGCACTGGATGCAGCAAAAGGCTTCCTTAAACATGCAATTGGCCAACCGGACATGCTCCAAATGCAATCAAACCATACCAGCAAGTTACTCAACACCCAATGAACATATATGCATCAACTTCTAGATACATGATCACCCCTAGGTGCACCAACACATTAAACACATTCAAAACTCATTCATGCCTTTAAACAAGATGCATAGCAAAACAACTTAAGCACAAGATGATCCAAACGT
The DNA here is from genome assembly GCA_958450335.1 of Hibiscus tridactylites. Lineage (NCBI taxonomy): Eukaryota > Viridiplantae > Streptophyta > Magnoliopsida > Malvales > Malvaceae > Hibiscus > Hibiscus tridactylites. The sequence continues at coordinate 36,721,835 of OY288272.1, read as the reverse complement.
TGCAACACTAATCCTCATGATTTAACAACATATATCAAACTTGTCCAACATACACAATCTCGTTACACATCCACATAAAAGATTCTTCCCCCATTGCCTTTATTAACTATAGCTATTAACCGAGACATACATCTCAAGTGGAGTCCTCCTTGAATCCCTTGCTCCTCGCTGTTCCAACTTCAAAGATCTGCATTGATGGACAAAAAGGAGCGTAAGCACATAATGCTTAGTGAGGAATGCTCAAAACCGAAAAACCATCAATGCAGCGAATCATAAAACCTCTTTGAAAAGCAACTCGATTTGATAAACCAAAGCAATGTTTGAAAACCCTTTTCAACAACAAGCTCAAATCATGTATTACTCAAACATGAAAACCAACCCTTAGCTTAGCAAGCTAAGTAAACCTTTTCAAAGCACAACTTGCAAAACATCAATTTAACCTTTCAATGCATAAACACCAAATGCAAAGTTAAATTCAAAACCTTGGAAAACACTTCCACTTCACATTATTCATTTCTCATACTTGATTATCATCTCAAACAAGAAACCTTTTAAAACCATTTATTTAATCAATCCAACACGTGCATAAAACCAATGCAACATATGAACCACATCATCAACACTTGCATCATATGCCTTTAAAATCAAGTCTTAGCAAGACTCCAATGCACTAAAGAGATTTCATGCACACATGCATCATTCTCAATAGATAAACAATACTTGTTCAAACTTAACAAGCAACATGCATTCTTAATACATTATGCACATCCCATGCAACCATGCATCATTCCAAGCATCTCATGCTTCATTATAATCAAGAACATCATATTGGCTTCATTATAATCAACTCAACACCCAATCAGATACGCGGATCACAAGCGTTGCCCCTACGCTTCATACACACTACCAATCTAAGGTCCCCAAATGGACTTTTAAACACCATTTGACCTTACCATTCACAAGGTTCCCATGTATGGACTTTTAATCACCATACAACCTTAACTTCCACAAGGTTCCCATGTATGGACTTTTAATCACCATACAACCTTAGCTTACACAAGGTTCCCATGTATGGACTTTTAATCACCATACAACCTTAACTTACACAAGGTTCCCATATATGGACTTTTAAACACCATATAACCTTAACATGCACAAGGTTCCCATGTATGGACTTTTAAACACCATACAACCTTAGCATCACCGATTGGTAGTTGTATAACATCACTAACGAGATCCGGGACACCCTATACAAGATCCACACTTGGATGGGGTTTATCGGTTCACACTTAACCACTCCACATCCAAGGCGACTTTATTCACGGTGCACCCAATCCTATAGCCGGCTAACTATATCCGATCAAAGAAACCAAGAACCACTTACATCACTTGCCAATATAACCATCTTACCATATTAGTCCAATGATTCACATGCATAACCATAATGCAAAAACCATCATTTACCATCATCAATCCACTGTTTTAAAGCATTACACAAAGCCATTGAACATCATGCAACACTATGCATCAAAACCACAATTTCATTGTATAAAACCAAGGATCCCTTACCTTGAGCATCCTTCACATATGGCTTCCAAAACCAGCATTAAACCATGCTTAAATATGCTTTCAAAACAGAATTTAAAACATGCAAATCAAATGCATTGCAACCATCAATCACAATTGCTATTAAAGCCAAATCACAACACAACCAAGAGCGAAAATCCATTTACTTACTCTTGAACTTAGTTAAGTTGTTTAGACTTAAACTAAGCTCCCAAAACCTTCAAACCTTGGTTTAAAAGCTGAAAACCCAACTTCACTCACCGATACACAAAACAAGGCTAGCCAACAAGCCTTCCAAGCATCCAAAACCTCCCGCACCACCTCTAATGCTCACGGATCAAACTCCCCTGTTTCAAGCACACAATAACAGAGGATTAATGCATCATTTTGCATTAAAAACACCAGCAACACAACTCAACTCGCTGCTCATCACAAATCCAACAATTCGGCTACCAAACCCAACCGAAATCACCTCCAAACACCCAAGACTTAACCCAGCCAAGATCCATCACTTCTAACCATTTTTAAACATCAATTAACATCCAAAATGATCACAAACACGTCCTTATACCTCCAGCTATAACAAATCATCATAAACACTCCAAAAACAACCAAAAACTCAAGTAAAACTTAAGAAATTCAACCTATTCGGGATTGCATTAATTAAATCTCAATTCCTCATCAATTTAACATTCATTTAACATCAATTTGACACCTCAAAACCCTGCCCAAACAGATCACACGAAATTTCACCAAAATCAAGCAAATCTTGCATTTTAAAGCCAAAATCAAGATTCCAATTGAAAAGCCTTTAACAAATCACAAATCAAGGTTTGAGAACTTAGGAATTTCAGTAAAGAACTGAGAGTTTAGAGGAGAAGGACGTTCTTACATCCAAACTTGAGTTTCTCCCTTTTTGGAAATCAAAATCTTGAAAATCCAATTAGCAAATGGTGAGGTTTTGTTGATGTGATGATTAGGAATCAAAAGAGAGTTGAAAGGAGAGATTTAGATGACAAAATCAGAAGAAATTCTCTGGAGAGAAAGTGTTTGGGTTGAGAGAAAATGAGAGAAAGGAAAATTGGGAAAATAGAAAGTTAGTTACAAAATAGCCAAAATGATTTCCCTCCACTTTTCTTTTGCTTTAAAATCAGAATTATACATTAAAATATCTTAGAAAAATCTGGAGAAACTCCCTTTGGAATAATAGCTCCTTAAAGATTCAAAGTTTCAATCCTTTCTAAAACAGTCACGCAACTTTCAAAAATTACATTTTGTTCACTAGCCAAAATGTCACCCTTCCAAACCTCATTTTGTAAAATTGATTTCACAGTTCACTTATATATACTAAAAGATGATTTTAGAACATTTTTCCATATTTTTAATGCAACCCAAACTAGGCTTTCCTAATTTCACCTCTTTATATTCGAACAACACTTTGACCGAACCGGTCAACGCCCAAAACTTCCAAGCCCAAAACCGGGGCGTTACATACCTAATTTCTGAAAAACAGATTTTGGCATTAAATTAATACTAGCACCAAGATCACAAAGTGCCTTACCCAGATATTTATCTCTGATTACATAAGGTATGATAAAGCTCCCCGGATCCTTCTTTTTCTAGGGTGGTTGCCTATGAAGAATACTCATGCATCCTTATGTCATCTTAACCGTTTCAAATTCCCCAAGTTTAGATTTCTTTGACATGACATCCTTGAAAAATTTAGCATAATCGGGCATCTCCCTCACGGCGTCTAACAGCGGAATATTAATATGAACCTGCTTAAAAATATCATAGATCTTTTTGAGCTGAGATTCTTGCTTCACTTGCTGTAACCGTTGAGGAAAAGGAGGTGGGGGACGATAATCAGCAATACGTCCTTCCCACTGCATACGAATCTGAGGAGGTTTGGGTTCATCATTTTTCTCCTCTGTCGCTTCTGCTGTCGTGACAAGTTCATCGGCAGCAGACTGTTTGTTACCTGTCAGGGCAGCTTCCTCGGCAGGTCTGTCCAAGGCTGGTTTTTTCACTGTTTCAGCTTCCTTCTCTGGCCCTGGTAGTTTCTTCCCACTCCTAGTAGTAATGGCTTTACACTGCTCATGTGTGGGCTGCCTAGCATTTTCAGTATTGCTAGGAAATCCTCCAGTCTGCCTTGGGTTGATATGCTGGGAAACCTGACCCATTTGTGTCTCCAAAGATTTCAGAGTAGCTTCATGATTCGTCATCCGCATCTCTGTTTTAATCATGAATGTCTCTGTCTTTTTAACAAACCGATTCATATTCTCAATATAAGTACCTGTCTAAGACATAAAAGTAGCAAGGGTCTGTTCCAGTATATTGTTTGTGGCAGCTGGTGGCTGTTGCTGCGGCTACAGTTGCTGTCGAGTCAGCAATCTAGGTCCTCTCTGATTCTGATTATTGTGTGCTTGAGGATTCAGGGCATTATTAGGATTACTCCAGGAAAATTTGGGATCCTTTCTCCAGTTGGGATTGTAGTTGTTGGAGTTGTAATTCTGCTTATTGTAGTTTCCAACATACTTTCCCTCTTCTATCTGTATAGGACACTCATCCGAACTATGATTTCCCTCACAAATTTCACATACCTCTTCGACAGCAAATCCATGTTGTGTGTCATCATTCATGAGCTTTTTCATTGCCTTAGTAAGGTATGCCACCTGTGATTTCATCGGGCTGTCAGCCTCATAATCCTTAACAGCTAGGACCCATTTACCCCCTCTTCTTGCTGTCGGAAACTGCTCCTCATTCTTAGCCAGATTTTTCAATACTTGCATTGCCTCGTCTGGGTCTTTGTCCAGTAGTAATCCGCTTGCTACTGAATCAATTCGAATACGATTTTGTAAGTTGGCAGCATTATAAAACTTAGTTACCTGGTTCCAGACGGGGAATCCATGCATTGGGCAGTTCCGTAAAAGAGTGGTAAATCTGTCCCAGGCCTCGTGCATCGGCTCGTCATCTTCCTGTTGAAAAGTATCAATTTCATTACGTAATCGCTCAGATAAATGTGAAGGATTAAAACGAGATAAAAATTCACGAGACAAATCTGCCCAAGTTCTAATTGAACCGGGCGTAAGTTTATTCCACCAAGTTTTTGCTCTGTCCCTCAACGAATGGGGGAATAACCGAAGCCTCAGTATCTCTGGATTAACTCCTGGCAGTCTAAACGAACCACAGATCTCCTGAAATGTTTTCAGATGCTCCCTAGCATCCTCGGTTGCAGCACCACTGAATTGACCGACATTGTTGATCATGCTAAACATAACAGGTTTCAGCTCGAAGTTGTCAACATTTATGTCCGGCAGCGTGGTTTCCAGTTCTACATGGTCATTCAACATGTAGTCATGACAGGACCGTCGTCCGGCAGCGGCAGTAGGGTTGCTGACAGGAGGTATAACCTCTATCTCCAACAGGAGGGTCGTTTCCTTGATGAGCCATTGTCTCTAACTGTTCCTCAAGGTACTCGTTCATGGCTAGTATGTGACGAAGTCGGTTCTTGAGATTGAATGAACGTTTGATTTCTGAATCTAATGGATACTCAGGATCTTTTCCTCGTCTCGATCTGTGCATAAACAGGGAACCTTGTGAAAATCAAGAGTTGAATCAAACCAAAGAAAAACAGAAAATAAAAATAAAATAAAAACGAAAAGTGCAGTAAAAGAAAAGGTAGAGTTATATTGCCAGTCCCCGGCAACGGCGCCAAAAACTTGTTGCGTGTAAAAGAGTCTATCGCAATTGTAGTGCAAGTATACACGACGCAAATAGTAAAGTGATACGAAGTATCGGATATCGTCTCCACAGGGACTGGGCTAATAACTTCACCTTGAATCACTGCACGAAAATAAAGAAAATAATTGAGAAAGTTGTCACGAGAATAATAAAGAAAACGTAAATAAAAGAGTAGAGAAATCAAGATAGAGAGAATGGGCTGGTATTGAATTGCTCAGTAGTGCAGGTATTGCTGAGTTTAGGAAATCCAGTTCTGTCGCGGCAGCACCTGTCGCAGCAGCAGTCCGTTGCTTATCGCGGCAGCGAATACTCAACCCAGTACTTCAAGTTTGTCAAGAATCCCTGCTGTGCCTTGGCCTATCCCTAGGTCCAAGTCTGTCGATTATCACGTCTTTGATGATACCTCCCGGCGTGAATCGAAGGATGAACACCGATGTTGTTGAATTCTTCTTTAGCCATTTAACCTCGTCCTATCCCTAGGTCCGAGATAGCTCAACTATAAACTAGAGAACTCGCACTTATTCCTTTCATATACTTAACTCTCTCGATGCTAAGTAAATAGATAATCTCATAATGCTCTCCCGATGCTCTTGCAAGATATTAATAACCAGAATAAGAGAACTTGAAGTTTATTTTATTGAACTGAAAATTCCTAAAACAAAAACAACTCTTGCAACTACTTTACAAATCAACCCGTGGCCCTAGGGGGAATTTAGAACATGTTGAGGGAAGGAAAACGGCTAGGGTTTTGGGAAGAAGGCTAGAGAATCGGTTCTTTTTCCTAAGTCGAAATATATGCCCTTATATAGGCTTTGGGTCCAAGTTATCTAAAATAGCAAGAATACAACTTTAAATTAAAGTACAATTCTAATAAAGACTAAATCTTCATAGAATCTATCTTTAAGCCGCCATCTTTCTTGCTTGGGAATTTCCCTCCTTGAACTTTGGGCTTGACATTCCTTTCGATCTGGGGCTTGGAAAATTATGGTAGTTTCACACGACAGACGGGCTGAATTTTCTCTATCTGTTGAGGTCCACTTTGCTTCTTCTCCTCAAAACTGCTGTCGTCCTCTGCTGTCACGGCGGCAACATGGCAGCATCGTCCTCTTTGACTGCTCGTCCAGTTCCAGCTCTTGTGCTTCACTGCCCAGGGCCTGCCTCTCCTATTTGCTACAGCAGCAACCTGCAAAAGCAGCCAATTTTAGTAGAAACTGGGCCTTTTAATACATTTGTGATGTTTAACTGTAAACTGACCTAAATGCAATGAATAATGCTTGAATGCAGCAGAAATATGGGTTAAATAGGGGGTAAATAATAGAACTTTTACACACTCAACAGTTTCGCTTCGGTTTTCCCTGTGTAACTTGTTCATACCGGTCTGTCGGCTAGACCGGGACGAGGGTGTTACATTTGGTGGTATCAGAGCCTCAGTTACGAGGTCTTCCGAGAAAGGTAAGTCAGGTAAGTTTGTTTGTATGGTTGCTTGCTATTGCATGGTGTATGAAAGCATGCTTTGATGGCCTTGTTGTTGGTCGAGGGTTAGTCGAATGTTCCCATTGCTAGGTGTTATTATCGAAAAATGGTTTTTGGTTTAAGGAGCTTGAGAACTTGGGTCATTGCCCTTTGCTAACCCCATATATTTTTGTTTCCGTGTTTTGTTTGTTGTTATATTATTGCTTTTGGCAAGTATGAGACCAAGGCGTGAGCCTGGAGCTAGTATTCATGAATTTGAAGTTTCAGAGAATGTGAATGATGAGAGAGTTCATCGCTCTAGTTTAGAGCAGTATGGCCGTACCAGAGTTTAAGGTACAATTTGTCTGTTTGGGTCATCGTGCATATGAGTTGGTTCCTGTTGAGAAAGAACAATGTGACTGATCCTGATATGAGTTGGTAAAAGAAGTGAAGACCTATGAGTTTGCTTCAGAATGATATTGATGTTATAGCAGGTAATTTCTCGATACATACATTGAGTTTGTTTTCTCTGATTAATTTTGGATCCACGGATTCGTATATTTTGAGTGAGTATGCAAAGTTGTTGAATTTACCTTGTGAGGTACTAGAGGTAGGTGTTAGTGTTACTAGCTCCTTCGGGGATACAGTTGCGGTCAGAAAGATGTACAAAAGATGTCTGTTGATGGTTCAGGGTCACGTGTTTCCAGTAGATGTGATGGAATTGCCTTTTTACGAGTTTGATGTGATATCGGGCATGGATTGGCTTGTAGAACATAGAGTTGGGGTAGACCTTGAGACAAAGAGAGTTTTCTTAAAGCTTGCGGATGACTATGAGATTGTAATGGTAGGTGAGAATGTGAAATTCTTATCGAATGTTGTTTTAGCTTTAGAGGCTCTGAGATTGTTTGAGTTTGGTTATCAGGCCTACCTAGCTTAGGGATGAATCCGAACATGAGTGAGGTTAGACCGTAAGACATCAGGATAGTCTGTGATTTTCCGAGTGTTTTTCCGAAAGATTTGTCGGGTTTGCTTTCAAATAGAGTAGTTGAGTTTGCTATCGAGACGTATTCCGATTCTGCACCCGTGTCTATTGCTCCTTACCGTATGGAACCGAAAGAATTGAAAGAGTTGAAGACTCAGTTGCAAGAGTTGTTAGATAGTGGTTTTATCTGTCCGAGTTCTTCGCCTTGGGGCGCACTAGTATTGTTTGCGAAGAAGAAAAACGGTAGTATGAGAATGTGCATCGATTATAGACAGTTGAATTAGTTGACAGTGGAGAACAAGTATCCCTTGCCCCGTATCGATGACTTGTTTGACCAGTTGAGAGGGGCATCAGTTTTTTCAAAGATAGATTTGAGGTCCGGGTATTACCAGTTGAAGGTAAAGGAGGTTGATGTTCCGAAGACAGCTTTTAGGACTAGATATGGTCACTATGAGTTCTTAGTTATGCCGTTTGGGTTGACGAATGCACCGGCTACTTTCATAGACATGATGAATAGGATTTTCTATCAGTACCTAGACCAGTTTGTGGTTGTTTTTATAGATGATATTTTGGTGTATTCGCGTATCGAGGAAGATCATGACCGACATTTGAGATTATTTTTGCCAACTTTGCCAGACAACCAGTTGTACGCTAAGTTGAGTAAGTGCGAGTTCTGGATCCGAGAAGTAGTCTTCCTAGGACATGTAGTGTCAGCCGATGGGAATAGAGTTGATCTGAAGTCTGTGATAGAGATTCATAGTTTTCTAGGCTTAGCCGGATACCATAGGAGGTTTGTGAATGGTTTCTCGAAGATAGTCGCTCCTTTGACAAAGTTACTTCAAAAGAATGTACAGTTTGAGTGGTCAGATGCGAGACATCAAGCCTTTGAGAAATTGAAAGAAGCCTTGACCAATGCACCGATTTTGATTCAGCTAGAGTCGGGGAAGGACTATGTGATCTGCAATGATGCTTCATATGTAGGATTAGGTTGTGTACTCATGCAAGATGGGAGAGTTGTGGCTTATGCCTCGAGACAACTAAAGACTCATGAGCGTAAGTATCCGACACATGACATAGAGTTAGCTACAGTTGTGTTTTCTTTGAAGAAGATTCAGAGGCATTACATGTATGGTGAGAAATGCACAATGTATATAGATCACCAAAGCTTGAAATATTTGATGACACAGAAAGAGTTGAATCTTAGACAACGTAGGTGGTTAAAATTGCTTAAGGATTATGATATCAAGATTGAGTATAATCCGGGAGAGCCAACGTAGTAGCCGATGCTTTAAGTAGAAAAGTGGCAATTGAATTGCGAGCTATATTCGCTAGAATGAGCTTGTCGAGTGATGGTGGGGCCGAGCTTCAGGTTAGACCTACGTTGAACTAGATGATTAGAGAGGAACAGTTGTTAGATAGATCGTGGGTTGAAAGATGAGTACTATTGGGTTCGTCTGAAAAGAGATGTTGCCGATTTTGTGAGCAAGTGCATGGCTTGTCAGTGTGTTAAGGTAAAACATCAATTTTCGGCTAGTTTGTTACAGTCGTTGAGAATTTTAGAATGGAAGTGAGAAAATATTATTATGGACTTCGTATCAGGTTTGCCTTTGACTCCTTCTAAGAAGAATTCAATTTGGGTGATTGTTGACCGTTTCACAAAGTGTGCTCATTTCATAGCCGTTCATACGACCTACTCTCTAGATAAGTTGGCCGATTTGTACATTAGTGAGATTGTGAGATTGCGTGGTGTGTCGAAGTCGATTGTGTTGGGTAGAAATTCGAGGTTTATAGCTATATTTTAGGGAATGTCTGCATAGTGCTTTGGGTACCCGTCTGAATTTCAGTACATCGTATCGCCCTCAGTCCGATGATCAGTCAAAATGAGATATTCAAATATTAGAGGACGTGTTGAGATGTGCATTATTGACCTTCAATGTTGCGTGGGAGATCTATCGAGCTTGTCAGGGTTAAGTGGCAACACAGAGGTGTGGAAGAAGCCACTTGGGGGTAGAGAAATGAAGATATGGAGAAACGGTTTCCGTATCACTTTCCGTCAGGTAATTTCGAGGACGAAATTTCTTAAGTGGGGGAGAGTTGTAACACCCCAGTTTTAGGGCCCGAGAGTTATCGGTGTTGATCTAGGATTAGTTTCGGATTAAATTTAAATTAAATAGATGATTTTTATAAAAGTTCTCATTATTTACGATAATGCCATTAATGAAATTTTAAGAGGGTTTTGAAAATCAAAACCACTCATCTTCTTCCAAAAACCCTATTCTCTCATTTTCATCTCCTTTCCTCCATTGAAGACCTTTGAAGGTAAATCCTCTTTTTCTTTTCCTTGTTTTACTTAAATTTAACTTAAATTGAAGTTGTGTTTGCAAAGCCCATTAATTCTCAACCTTGAAATTTCAAGATTTATGAAAAGTGGGGATTTTGGGTGAAATCCCGTATGGGTCTTTTAGGGCAGTGTTTTGGGGTGTTTTTAAAGTTTATTTTGAAGTCATAACATGTTAAAAGGTTGCTTAATTATAATATACCCGAAACTAGTCTTAGGGGTGGATTTTAGAAGTGAAGTAAGTGAGTTTTTGGCTTGATTTTGTGGTAAAAAGAGGGCTGGAGGTATGTGGACCTTGGATAGGTGTTTTTAGATGTTATTTGATGATTTTTGAGTGGTGATAGTGCTGGTTTGATTGGATTCCCGAAACCACAGCTGTAGGTGATTTTTAGAAGTGGAAAATAAGAGTTTTTAAGGTGTTCATATGGGGAAATGAAGGGCTGATGGTTGTACAACCTTTGGGTGATGTTTTGGACATGTTTTGGAGTGTTTTAAGTGTTTAAATTGAGGGGTAATGGCTGGATTTTGCTGGAGTACGAAAATGAGAATATTTGGGAGGAATTCCGCTTTGAATTGTTAAGAAAATATTGTGGAATTGCGAGCTGATGTATAACAGCAAATTTGTGGTTGATTAAGAGGTTAATACATTGTTTTTGATTGGTTAGAAACATCGGATTTGGCCTTGGGTGGTTCGGACGCAGTCCCGGGAAGTTCGAAAGCTTGAAACGACTTTGTGGTTTGCATTGATGTGCGAATGGTGAGTGGAAACTGTTTTGAGGTTTAAATATGTTCAAAAAGGTTCCTTGGGGGTTTGGGTGGAGCCTTAAGGGCTAGCCTAAACCCAAGTGTAAGTTGCTATTTCACCTTGTTTCATTAAGTGATAACGTGTGTGTGATTGTTGTGATATTGCGTGAAATATGGATTGCTCTTACTCTCTGTTTAATGTTGTTGTGTAGTCGTTATTGCTGTCGAGCCTCACGTGATGGTTGTTGTTGCTACGGTGATGTGTGGTCCCACCGATAGTGACTAGTGAAGAGTACGGTGATGTGTAGTCCCACCGGTACAAACTAGTAGAAGAGTACGGCGATATGTAGTCCCATCAGAAAACTACTAGTTGTGAACGGTGATGTGTAGTCCCACCGGGTATTGGTTATGCATGTGCATACCATGTATTGTTGATGTTTGTGTATTATTTCATCTTTCCTTAAATGATTTTGCTCTAAAATCTAAGTTTGTATTTTAAAAAAACTGCATTATTGTTGTGTTTTAGAGCTCCGCTCACTATGCTTTTAAGCTTACGCTCTCCTTTTTCCAACAATGCAGATCGTTAGAGGCTTGAGAGGCAAGTGGGCAAGGAAGGAGTTCCTCGGAGTTCTCGGGTAGCTCAAGTATGGTTTATGCTATGTAATAATGCTTAGACAATGGGAATATTAGGCTTTTATATGGAGTTGATGTTCAAACTCCTTTGTTGGCTTGTTAATGTTTCTATCATGTTTGGTTTGGTGATACTATGTTGAAGCATGCCTCGTTATGGCCTTGTTACTTGACGGATGTTAAGCATGCTTTATTGCCTTATATATATATATATATATATCATGTTTGATGGTTTGATGTTTTGGCACAGGTTGGAAGGATCTAAATGTATGTCTCTTGCTTGCCTTGAATTATAGGTATGCTCTATGGTTGATAATGCTTGTGGTAGGTTGGAATGCCTCTAGGTTATGTGTATGTTTGTTGTTTCATGTTTCTTGTGGTTTAGGAGTATGTTTATTATGGCCTTTAACTCTTTTGTTTGTTTGCTAAGCATGTTTGTTTGCTAGTTTCCTCTATGTATGCTTAATTGGTGTTGTTGCTTCGTTGTATGCTTAAACCGCTCCGTATGCTTATCTATAGTTGCTTAGTGATGTATGTGAGTTGGTATGTTGCTAGTCGAGTCGTCAAATGCATCTAGAGTTGAGTCCTTGTGTTTTTAGCTGCTAAAATGAGACTTGCAGTGCATGGCGTATCGGTACGCTCAAGGGATGTACCGATACGGTCCTTGCTTTGGGGCTCATTTTGGGCATAACGTACCGATACACGGGGGGGGGGGGGTATCGATACGCCAAAGGCTCTTCTGAAATTTGAGAAATTGACGAGATTTTGGCGTATCGGTACGGGTCCTAAGGGTATCGATACGACCTTTGTAGTTTGACCGTGAGAAGTTGAACGTCGAGGGCGTATCGGTTTGGTCTTGCTATGTATCGATACAGTCTCCTTGGGTTGACTTTTGGGTGTTGACCAGGTCCAGTCGTATCGATACGGTCATCTAGCGTATCGATACAGCCTGTTATAAAAGTTAAGATGGGCTGTTTAATTGCATGTCTTGGGTGTTTTGTATCCGTGTGTATGTTTGCTGCGTGTCCTATCACATAGGGTATGATAGATGCATCTAGAAAAGATAAGGAACGAAAAAAAAGAAAAGGGTTGCTAATCGGAGTGAGATCTTTGCGGGTTTCGCTTCAGTTTTCTCCGTGTAACCCGTTCGGACCGGTCTGTCGGCTAGACCGGGACGAGGGGGTTACATCAACCACATAATTTTTAATTATTATTTAATGTCAAACTTGTTAAAAATAAAATATATCACAAGGACAATACATATTTTGTATTGGGACCAAGTCATCTTTTATTCCCTCAACAAAACATGTAATCTTACATTCCTACAATAAAACCATGTAATCAAAATATTATGTTTGTTGTTGGTAGAGCATTGTGGGGGTGTAGAGACCAACAAATTATTAATCATCCAAGTGCACAACCAGCCACTGTTGGTTTGTATGTACTGGCTATCGAACCTCGTCTAGGTTCAAGTGAGAAGCACCTAATCATTGAGGACGACTAGAGACCAAATTTTCAAATACCATTGTTTGTCGACTATAGACCCTAAAAACAAATCACCAGTCCTCCAAGATCTATAAAATGAAGTCTATGCCCAATAACCATCGCCTCCAGTAGAAACCTAAACCACACATATAATGATGTAGAGACGAAGGGAATGAATTGGTAACGAGGGTATGACATTCTCGATCCAAAGGAGTCCTATTTACGGGCGGGGATATGGTCCTTTGTTTGTAGTGCTTATATTTAAACATGTTTCGGTACTTTTTAAAATGTTTTTGGAACAATGTTCATTATACTTAAACCTAACAACATTACAATGCAGTTATAAGATGCATGTAACGCCCCAGTTTTGGGCTCAGAAGTTTTGGGTGTTGACCGGTTCGGTCAAAGTGTTAATCGAATATAAAAGAGGGAATTTAGGAAAACCTAGTTCGGGTTGCATTAAAAATATGGAAAAATATTCTAAAATCATATTTTAATATATAAAAGTGAACTGTGAAATCAATTTTGGAAAATGAGGTTCGGAAGGTTGACATTTTGGCTAGTGACCAAAATGTAATTTTTGAAAGTTGCGGGACAGTTTTATAAAGGATTGAAACTTTGAATCTTTAAGGAGCTATTATTCCAAAAAGGATTTCTCCAGATTTTTCTAAGATATTTTATGACTCAAATCTGATTTTAAAGATTAAGAAAAGAGAGGGAAATCATTTTTAACCAATTTTCAACTAACTTTCTATTTTCTCTCAAATTCTCTTTTCTCTCATTTTCTCTCTACCCAAACAAGATTTCCTCAGATTTCTTTCTCTGATTTTGACATCTACATCTCTCATCTCAACTCTCATTTGATTCCTAATCATCTCATCATCAAAACCTCTCAAATTGCAAATTGTTTCATCAAGCATTTTGGCTCTAAAATGGAGAAATTCAAGTTTGGAGGTAAGAACGTCCTTCTCCTCTAAACTATCAGTTCTTTACTGAAATTCCTAAGTTCTCAATCCTTGATTCATGTTTTATTAAAGGCTTTTCAATTGAGATCTTGATTTTTGGCTAAAATGCAAGATTTGATGATTTTGGTGAAAATTTCGTGTGATCTGTTTAAGCAGGGTTTTGAGGTGTTAAAATGATGTTAAATGAATGCTAAAATGATTAGAAGTTGAGGTTTAATCAATGCAATCCCGGATAGGTTGAATTTCCTAAGTTTGGCTTGAGTTTTTGGTTGTTTTTGGAGTGTAATTGGTGATCTGTTATACCTGGAGGTATAAGGACGTGGTTGTGATCATTTTGCATGTTATTTGATGTATAAAAATGGTTAGAAGTGATGGATCTTGGCTGGGTTAAGTTTTGGAAGTGTTTGGAGGTGATTTCGGTTGTGTTTGGTAGCCAAATTGCTAGTTTTGTGATGAGCAGCGAGTTGTGTTGATGTTGCTGGTGTTTTAATGCATATGGATGCATTAATGTTCTGTTTTTGTGTGCTTGAAACAGGGGAGGTTGATCCTTGAGTCTTGGAGGTGTTTTCGGAAGGTTTCGGAAGCTTGGGAAGCTTGTTGGCTAGCTTGTTTGGTAATCGGTGAGTGAAGTTGGGATTTCAGCTTTTGAAACATGGTTTGAAGGTTTTTGGGAGCTTAGTTTAAGTCTAAACAACTTTGCTAAGCTCAAGAGTAAGTGAAGAGGTTTTTGCTCTTGGATTGTGTATGATTTGGTTTTAAAATCAATTGTGGTTGATGATTGATGTGCATGTGTTATTGCATGGTTTAATTCTGTTTTGTAAGCATGTTTTAGCATGGTTTAATGCTGGTTTTGAAAGTCAATTGAAAAGGATGCTCAAGGTAAGAGATCCTTGGTTATGTTTATGGAAATTGTGATTTTGATGCATAGTGATGCATGTTGTTCATTGGCTTTGCGTGATGCTTAAAAACAGTGAGTTGATGATGATTAATGATGATGATTGTTACCTTGTGCATATTGTTTATGCATGTGAATCATTGAGCTAATGATGTGATGGTTTTGCATTATGTGTAAGCATGTGAATCATTGAGCTAATGATGTGATGGCCTTGCATTATGTTTATGCATGTGGAACATTGGATATTATGGTAAGATGGTTATGTTGGCAAGAGATGTGAATGGTTCTTGGTTCGTTGATCGGGTATAATTAGCCGGCTATAGGATTGGGTGCACCGTGAATAAAGTCGCCTTGAAGGCGGAGTGGTCAAGTGTGGACCGGTTAGACTCCCCTCAAGTATTCCTAACGAGAAGAGGTCATAGTGGAGGTTGTTGCCCACTCGGGGACCTAAGTTGTTAAGGTCATAATGGAGGTTGTTGCCCATTCGAGGACCTTGGTTAAGTAAAGGTTATAAGGTGGTTAAAAGTCCTTATGTGAGAACCTTGTACTTGTTAAGATCACAATGGCAGTGTTTAAGTCCATGTGTGGATCTTGTGTGTGATGTCCCGTACCTCGTTAGATGATGTCTACAACTACCAATCGGTTATGCAAAGGTTGTATGGTGGTTGAAAGTCCATACGGAAAAGACCTTGTGCATGTCAAGGGTGTATGGCGGTTGGAAGTCCATACATGGTAACCTTGAGGAAAAGCTAAGGTTGTATGGTGTTTAAAAGTCCATGCATGGGAACCTTAGGTTGTTAAGGTCAAATGGAGGTTGATGCCCATTTGGAAGACCTTGGATTGGGTAGTGTGTAGGAAGCGTTGGGACACGCTTGTAATCCGCGTATCCGATCGGGTTGAAAAGTGGAAAGTGATTATGGTTGATCTCTTGGAAGCCAATGTAATGTTCTTGATCATGTTAAGCATGGGATTGCTTGAAATGATGCATAGTTGCATGTGAAGCATGGGATTGCTTGAAATGATGCATGGTTGCATGTGAAGCATGAGATGCTTGAGTTGATGCATGGTTGCATGAGAAGCATGAGATGCTTGGTAAGATGCATTGTTGCATGAAATGTGTATAATGCTAGTGAAAGCATGTTACTTGTATGTTGAACAAGTGTTGGTTGTCATTTGATAAATGATGCATGAGAGCATGGATTACCTATGTTGCATTGGAGTCATGTATGACTTGTTGTTAAAGGCATGTGAATATGATGTTATGGTTTTATAATGCCTTGATTAAATGCATGAAATGGTTTAATTGAACTATGGTTTTAAATGGTTTCTTGCTTGATGTGGGTTTCAAGTTAAAGAAAGGTATGTTGTGGAAAGGATGTGTTTTCCATGGTTTTGTTTAAGCTTGGCATATGGTGTTTATGCATGTTTTGAGCTTGATGTTGAAAGAGTTTTCGAACATGGTTTTGGAAAGCAAATCGGGTTGGTTTTAAAGTGTTTTAAAGACCCGCTGCATTGATGGTGTTTTGGTTTTGAGCATTCCTCACTAAGCATTATGTGCTTACGCTCCTTTTTGTCCATCAATGCAGATTCTTGAAGTTTGGACAGCAAGGAGCAAGGGATTCAAGGTGGACTCCAATGGAGATGTATGTCTCGGTGAATAGCTATAGTTAATAAGGGCAATGGGGTAGAATCTCTCGGATTGTTGTTATTGTGATCGTATGTGTTGAACATGAATGATTAAATGTTGTTGTTAATGTTGTTGAAACATGAATTGGTTTGATTGTGTTTGAATTGAAAGGTTTGTGCTTAAATGGTTGCTTGAGTAGGAAGCATGCCTATAGAATTTGGGCTTTTCATATGTGTTGATCATATGTTGAATTGTTGATGCAAGTATGTCTCTTTTATGTTGAATTGCATGTTGGCAAAGTTTGGTGGCTTTTGGAGCATGTTTGAATGATCAATTGTGTGTTTGAGTGAGCAAAATGCAACATTCTGGGCTAGGTGTTTCGGAACAGGCAACACCGTTTCGGAACGGGTGCCCTGCATAAACCCAGGCGTCCGAAACGGGTGTCACCGTTCCGAAACGGAAGGCATTCTGCCAGACCCCCGTTGCGGAACGCGTTGCGGAACGGCCCGTGTTTCGGAAAGGCCTTGGCCCGTTTCGGAACGGGTGACCATTGGGGGCTGACATGGGCGGTTAAATGTTTCAAAATGTTTGCATTTTGGTCCTGAATCTTGTTTGTGCAATTGTTTGAGTTCGGGATGTCCGTTTGAGCTGAAATTTGACACAGAAGCATAAAACATGATTAATTTCAAGTTGGTAACTTAAAATCTGGTTAAGTCCTTAAAGTTTTCAGAAATTACAATTTGGTCCCTAAAGTTGTAATTTGTTCAATTGGGTCCCTGTTTGATCTCTGATGTTTGTGATCTTTGAGCATGGTGGTTGTGTGATCACATCTAAGGTTAATGTGCATCTAGATAAGTTTAAAAAGAAAAAAAAAGGGTCGTTAATCAAGGTTGACTTTCGGGTTGACTTTGGTTTTCCCTGTGTAATCTTCGTAGTTCGGGTCAACCGTCCAGGCCGGGCTACGGGGGTTACAATGCAGTTGGTAGGTTGTGTTTAAAACTTCGTTACTCGGTTTCGGAACTTCTCTACAAGACATATATTCAAGTTGTTATACCCAATGCAGCATTTGAGAGGACTTATCAGTTGCTAACGTATCGACAAGGGTTACAGAGATTCGAAAATGACATGTGAAAAGACTTTCATTTTTGGGAACATGCGTCTTTTGAAATTCGAAATCCATTGAACCTCCAGAGATTAAAAAATGACTATGAAAAGAGTTTCATATTGGGAACATGTGTCATTTGAAATTCAAAACGCATTAAACCTCAAATTTAATTTCTTTGTTTCTAAACACTCACATCATTACTTTTTTTACGCGTTCTTTCAGTTGGGTTTGATTTATGGCACATTTAATATTACAACAAAAAAGACAGTTCAGAGCGGGAACCACAAATGCCAAGCTAAGTTTGAACCTATCTAATAGGTTTCGATATATATGAAGGGAACCATAAATTGAAATAAATTGTAAAACATGTAATAGTTTAGGTTTCACCTAAAAAAGCTCGAAACTGTATACACATACCTTCCATAGTCCTCCTATCATTATACTCTTTTTAAACCACACATATTCCTTCACCACTCTTTCAACTTGGTTCATTCTAACAAACATTAGCATTCTTATCATATTACTTTGCTCCTAAGATTTAATTTCTAACCCTAATAATTTTAATATGGTGATATTTGTATTCATTTTAGTTCCCACCATTAAATTTTTAACCTAAACCTACAGAATCAAAACCAGAATTGTTAAGAGTTACCTGTAATATAGGATTATTGGTTTATGCGATAAATTGTTATAAAATTAAGGTTTTTGGTTCTACGACTTAGGTCCTTTTGTTATGTTGTTTGGAGTTTATGGTGTAGTTTAGGGTTATTACTTTTGTTGATTAATTTGTATGGCTTTAAGGTTTATGGTTTATGATTTAGGACATTCTTTTAATGGGTTAAGGTTATGGTGTAGTTTAGGGTTAGTGGTTATGACATTAATTTTGGTTGATACAGTTAAATGTTTAGCTTTGTGTATAAGATTAACTTCAAGCATTATATGGGCTATAGTCTACAATCCATACATAATATAGCATACGTTATGATATCATTATTAATATAGTCTATAGGATATGTCTCTATGATCCATAGTCTATACTGGTACGTGAATAACTCCTATTGTGGCATGATAGTTTTTTTTTTTTGCCTTTTAGGATTATACCCAATAGGTTTATGTACTTCGTTTAGATGAAGTTTAGGGGTGAAATTGAACCACATTTATTTTAAATTTCTATAATATACTTGGTGTTTCATGATACGGTCTTCATCTTCTATTTATCATTTTTTCTCCAGTTTATGAAAATTTATTATTCATTTCATTATTTAAATCGTGCTTTATAATTTGAGGAGTATATTTCTAATATGGTAAGTATAATGATATGAATCTTCAAGAAAATAATTTTTATATTAATATTTTCTTTTAAAGTTCAAAAACCACAACTCTAAATGTTCAACCTTGAATGTTACAAAGTCATTTAATATTTTACGTATGCAAACTATGTCACATTTATAATATTTATGGCACATTTAATATTTTTTATGAAATGGAAGTTTTGGGCGTTAACCAGAAAGGTTTAAAACTATGGATGCAGGTGTCGGTACATGTTAAGGAAAACTGCAACTGTAATCGTTAGGAATATATGTTACAATTTAATGTTTGAACTGATAAGTTCGAAGCTCTATTCAAACGTTCGAAACATGTCGTAATTCTGAGATTTGCCATTTTATACGATTAATTACATAATTAATGAACATAAAGTGGAAAATGAGAAGTTCAAGGTACAATTTGGATGATCAGAGTCTCTAATTAAAAGAAAATTTAAACTGAAATCATAAGGAATACATGTTACAATTTAGGTTTGAAGTGGAAAGTTCGAAATCGTCTGCAAATACTGCGAAACTCGTCGTATCACTGCGAAGAAACTTTCTACGAGTAGTTCATGACATTTGTGGCAAGTTTAATATTATAAATGAAAAGACCGTTTTCCAATATAAAAAGATTGATCAGTACTCACTGGAATGTGGTGGTAACAGTCTGCGGTTGCAAAAGGGTTGGGGAGAATTTGCAGAGCATTACACATTGGAAATTGGGTCTTTTGTGGTTTTCTGATACAAATAGAATAATCAAATTCCTAAGATTTATTTTTTGATAGAACTGCTTCAGATATCGATTATCCAAATACTCATTGGAATGTCATGATGCCAGGGTGTGGTTGCAAAAAGGTTGGCGAGAATTTGTAGAGCATTACTCACTGAAATTTGGTGACATCGTCACGTCCCTATGTAGTTCCAAACACCAACAAAAAATAGTATTCGAAAATCTTTAGAGCAAGGTTCTTCAAATACTATGTCCATTGGTGTTCATGCCTGAACAAAAAATGGATAATCATAGCCTTTAAAATATCATTGTTTGTCGACCCAAACAACCTAAACAAACAATCAAAACTCCACTCGGATTTCTAAAAAAGAAGTCTCTGAGTAGTAGTACATAATGGTGTAGAGACGAAAACTAGAAAGGAAAATAATACCCTAGATTCGGTGACTAGGGTATGAAGCTAAGAACTCAAGGAACTCCTATTTATAATAAAAAAGAATATTTTATAATTACACATGTTTCGATAAGCATAATCCAGTTTCGGAACAACGTTCATGAGGAATAAACCAAAAATCTTAAAAGTACATTTTAAAATTTCGATTGAACAGTTAGGTTTCGGAACTTAACCACTGGTTTCGACACTCCTATAAGACATATCTGTACACAATTCTACACACTGCATCAAGTGAAATGACTTATCTGCTGCTGACGTATTGGAACATGTTACAAGGATTAGACATGGACATTGAAACAACGTTTACTTGGGAACATGCGTCTTTTGAAATTATTTCATCGAATCAAGGATTTAATTTACTTTTAAATTGAACCTGTCAAATTAATTTTTTTTACTTTTTCTTTAAATAATAGAACTAATAAGACATGTTTGAGGAGGCAACCACTAAATTTAAATAGTTTCGAACCAATGCATATGTGTTTTCGACACTTCAACAACGCCACTGAAACTTAAATTGTTAGTAAGAAATGTAATATTTTAGGTTTAGAATGAAAACTTGGAGCATGTATATGTACACGTTTGATAGTCGCAACATTATTGAAAAGACGCTTTCTGCGAGCAATTAAATGTCATATACTTCATAAGATTAAATATTTATGGGTTTAAGGTTTAGAGTTTGGGGTTTAGTTTTTTAAGGTATTTGTTCAATATTGATTTATAGTATAAATAAGAAGGCTTGTGTAAAATTTATTTTACGCAGCTCGTGTATGAAATTTAAACCCTAATTTTAATAGGATTTATATCCAATACACTGGTGGTGGAAACTGTTAGTTTCCATAAGTGTCTTAGTTTTAGGGTTTAGGGACTTATTTTAAAGTGTATGGTTTAGGGATTTAGGTGTATGTGTTTAGAATTTAAGGACATTGTTTAAAATTTAGGGGGTATGGATAGAAATTAGGGTTTAGATGTTAGGGTTTAGACTTTAGGGTAATATGTTGAGGATTTAGGTTTTGAATCTATCAACCCTAAATTCTAATCATAAACACTAACTTCTATTTACAATCTCTAATTTCCAAACTACTAAACCTAAACCTCTAAAATTTACTCCCTAAACTAAGTCTCTAAACCCTAAAACTAAGGCACTTGTGGAAGCTTTTAGTTTCCACCACCAATGTATCAAATATTTATTGTTGCGTGTAAAAGAGTCTATCGCAATAGAGTGGAAGTGTACACGATGCAAGTAGTAAAGTGATACACGAAGTATCGGATGTCGAATCCACATGGACTGGAAATAACCTTAACCTTGGATTGCTGCACAAGAAAGAAAGAAGATAATTTAATTGTTTGTAGGGGAATAATAAAGAACACTGAAGATAAAGGATTACAGGATTCAGGGTAAAGAGATAGGCCGGTATTGAATTGCTCAGTAGTGCAGGTGTTGCACTGTATAGGACTTCATGTTCTGTCGTCGCTCCTATCGTGGCAGCACTTGCGGCGGCAGTGGTCTGTTGTTGTCGCGGCAACGATCACACAACTCTGTACTTCAAGCTTGGCAAGAATCCCTGCTGCGACTCGTCCTATCCCTAGGTCCAAGTCTGTCGATGAACATATCTTAGATGATACCTCCCGACGTGAATCGAAGGATGAACACCGATGTTGTTGAATTCTTCCTTAGCTACTTAACCTCGTCCTATCCCTAGGTCTGATATATTTCAACCATAAACTGGAGAACTCGTACTTATTCCTTTCGTATACTTAACTCTCCTGATATTAAGTAAATGAGTAATCTCACAATGCTCTCCCGAAACTCTTGCAAGATGTTAAAAACCAGAATAAGCAAACTTGAAGTCTATTTTATTGAACAGAAAAAAATCCTAAAACAATACAATCCTTGCAACTACTTTACAGAATCAACCCTTAGCCCTAGGGGAACTTTAGAACACGATGAAAAGGGGGAACAACTAGGATTTGGGGGAAGAAGACTAGAGAATAAGATGTCCTTCCCTAAGACGAATTACATGCCTTTATATAGGCCTTGGGTTCAAGTTTTCTAATATGTAAAGAATACAAGTTTAAACTAAAGTACAACTCTATTAAAGACTAAATCTTCAGAGTAGATGCCTTTAATTCGTCCTCTTTTCTTGCTTTGGGTTTCTTCCTTGAAATTTGGGCTTGGCCTTCATTCTGATCTAGGGCTCAGAAAAATATAGGAGTGACCCACAACATACCAGCTTAATTTCCTCTTTATGTCGAGCTCCACTTCACTTTTCCTTTTCAGCAATGATGTCGTCATTGGCTGCCACGGAAGTGGCCACGGCAGCGTCTTCCTTCTCGACTTCAGTCCTGTGTTTCAGCTTTGCTTCTTCACTGCCCTGAGTCTGCTACAACAGCTACCTGCAAAAGTAACCAAAATAAGTAGCAACTGTGCCATTTTAGATAATTGTGATGTATATGTGAAACTGTACCTAAATGCAATGAATTATGCTTGAATGCAGCAGATATATGGGTTAAATAAGGGGTAAAATATAGAACTTTTACTCACATAACATTTATCCATTTTAATATTGTCATATTTGTGTTCGTTTTAGTTTATATATTTCATTTTTACACAAAAAATATTAAAATGCTTATATTTTTGTTCATTTTACTTCCTTAGAGTTTTAAGTTTTACCTTGAATCAGTGAACCCTACATTACCTACCACTTATATTCTATCAAGAGCAATACCTTGTCGGGTATTTCTGGATTCATTCGGAACCATGCTATAATTCTTGTGTTGTGTGTGTAGGTTTTGTGAACAACTATGTATCTAGACTACCTTAGTATATCAAAATAGTTATGCTTACAAACTTGAGGTTATGCCAATTTAATTTTTTCTGGAGGCAATTCTTAGGCTCCTTTAGTTTATTCTGACTCTTGAATTAACTGCATCTTTTCTGGAGGCAATTCTTAGGCTCCTTTTGTTTTTTCTAACTTAGCTCAAAAAGAATCTCCTAAAATAAGTGCAAGGCAGTTTTGCATGCAATTGAGTCTGAATAATTTTCTTTCTTTTATTGTTTTCCTAGAGCCAGTGATAGGCTCCTCTAGGGGCAATTTCAAGTGGGTAAACATTCCTATTCTAGTGTACTAAAGTAATCTAGAAGCATAAGAGTCACAAAGAGTGATGTACATATTAGAATCATAGCAAGGCTCTAAACAAATCCTAAAATTTCCTAAAGGCACTGTAACGAAAGCATATGTCACGGCAGGTAAGTTCAGTTCAAAGACTTAAGCCAAATGTTTTTTTTAGCAAAACTAAACTAAACACTTAGACACAATTTTTAAACATAATAAACACTTCATTACTGGAGGGATGCCACCCCCAAACTCAAGGGATGCATTGCCCTCAATGCACGATGACAGAAAATAAAAAAAGGAAATAAATACATCACAATTATAATAAAACAACAAACATAAAAAATAAGATAGAAACTTAAATTTAGGTGTTGTCATCGCTGCTGCTGCTGTTGATCTCTAGCTGCCGGCGGGCAGTGACTTTCGTTGTGGGTGCCGGTAGAATGATCGGAGAGGTGGAGGCAGTCTTCTTCTTAGCTTCCCTCGGGGGCTGGATGCAAGTAGGTGAGATATGGGGTGGTCTTTCCAGCACTTGTACCTCTTCAGAAGAGCTTCTACTGCTGCTGCCACTGCTACTGCTGGCAGACTTGCCCTGGCCGGATGGTCCTTCACCAGTGTTGGGCTTCTGCCTTTTCATTAGAGTGAACTCCTTTGAAAGGTTTCTTTTGACAGAGGGCTTTCCATCAGATTCCTCCCAGATGGAGGAGGAAGAAAACCCAGCGATAAAATCATCAAGGTCAGACAGCGGCTCCTTTCGTTTCTCTACTCTGGCAGAGACAGTAGCGGTATGGCTGCCACCTTCAGCTATCACAGCCGGGGTTGGAGTGGATGCAGCAGAGGGTGTTTTTGGTGTGGCAACAGGGGTAGGGGTATGGGCAGGTGTAGGGGCAGCAAAATAATGCTATGGGAAAACAGGAAACTGTACATTTGCAAAATTTAAATTGTTTTGAATAAAATGTACCGTTGCTGCTGTGAAGTCTCTGACAAAACTCATCAGACCCATCTGTCGTTCCTCCATCTTTTGCAGTGTGGCTAGGATCTGGGTGGAGGAGTCTTCTGGAGGAGTTACTGCTGTTGGCTGCTGCTACTCTGCAACGACATGTTCTATCTGAGTGGGCTATACTGGATTTTCTGCCACGGCAGACGGGTTGAAACAGGAGATGGGTGTGGCTGCTTTCAGCTCCATCAAACTAAATATGTTGCGTTCCGTCCATCCTTTCCCTTGGACCTTGTGATCTTCAGGGATTTCAGGAACGTTGTGGCCGCGGTATATCTCGGCGATGAGATGCGGGAAGAAAAGGGGTCCTGGTGGCTTAAGGGCACACTCCAAAAATCCCTTTCGTATATACCGACCGACATTAATAGGTCTCTCATTTAAAATGGAGTGAACGAGAGCTAACCTGGGTCTGTCGACCGTGCTGTTGTGGGAAGAAGGCATAATCCTCTTCTTGACGAAGTGGTTCCATAGTTTTGCCTCTGGAGTGAGTTGAGTGCGTTTGACTGTCCAACGATGCTTGGGATCACTATTCCACTCTGTCCCCTCTTCAGTTAATTCTGCCATGACAACATCGTAGTCTGCCGGCGACAGACTTTCCATAAACCTCTTGTGCTCGTCTTCCTACTTGTCGACGTAGATGCCGTAGAGGGTATTGATGTATTCTAGCTCGAAGGTGACTTCCTTACCTTGCACTGTCATGGTCTGTGTGTCCTTGCTGTCGATGGCAGCGTAAAATTCTCGGACCAAAGTGACATTCATCTCCTCGGGCTGGGCAGCAAACATCTGCCATTTGAGGGCTTTAATCTTCCGAGCTATGAACGGTTCGAGCCCAAAATTTTCGTGCGTTTGGCCTAGAGGAACCCTCTATCTTCCCACATCTCCCTTTTTGGAAGGAGGTGTAGTAGCGGTCAACGGAGTCGGAGGTGGCAAAGAGGTTGGGGAGTCTGTCGTGGCTGGGTGTGCCTGCTGCTGCGGTAGAGCTGGAGGCAGCACTTCATCTTGTTTGTATGGTACTCATAATTGCAAGGCTGTAGAAAAATGAAAGAAAAATCTGAGATCTAGAGAGAAAGCAAGTTGAGAGAGTAAAAGTGAGGTGAAAATGAATAGTAATATGGGGTTTATATAGATGAAGGTGTTGCTACCCGTTGGAGCTGTAACGGCATGCGCGAATAACAGAGCTAGCTGTTACGCGGTTTCTGACGTGTCTGTCACGCGTTTCCGTGTCTGCTGCGCGTCTGTTACGTGTTTGCGTGTCTATCTCAGCAGCGTGGTGACAGGTTGTATTTTTTGCGTCTGTCGCGACAGCTGTTGACAGGCTCTGACGACAGACTCCTTTGGGCTTTTTGGGCTGCTGGTGAGATGGTGGGCTGGTTCACTTCTTCTCCTCTCCTTGGTTCCCTTATTTCCTAAAAGTAATTAAAATAAAAAACTTAGTCCTTAAAAATAAAATAATTCTAATTTCCTAATATATATATATATATATATATATATAATTGTAATAATAATAATAATAATAATAATAATAAATTAAGTTAAATTAGGGATGCCTTGAGGGGCATCTCCTAAAGTAACCACTTCCTGTATTCTTGGGGCTTCAGTCCCCTGACAATGCTTTAGTCTTTGTCCGTTGACTTTAAATTGGTGCCCATCTTTTAAGGATTTGATCGTGATGGCACCATGAGGAAAAACTTGTACAACTTGGAATGGGCCAGACCATCTAGATTTCAGCTTCCCTGGGAAGAGTTTCATCCTAGAATTAAATAACAACACAAGTTGCCCTGGGCAGAACTGTCGAGGCAGCAACATCTTGTCATGCCACCTTTTTGTCTTGTCCTTGTAAATCCTTGCATTGTCATAGGCCATTGCTCGAATTTCATCAATTTTATTCGAGTCAAGTAACCTCTTTTATCCTGCCTTGTCTAAGTCCATGTTCACTGCCTTGATAGCCCAGTAAGCTCTGTGCTCTATCTCAACAGGTAAATGGCATGTTTTTCCATATATCAGCCGGTAGGGTGACATTCCCAATGGTGTTTTAAATGATGTTCTTTATGCCCAGAGTGCATCATTAAGGTGTAAAGACCAGTCCTTTCGAGTGGGTTTAACCATCTTCTCAAGAATGTTCTTTACTTCCTTATTGGATATTTCAACCTGTCCATTGGTCTGAGGGTGATAAGCTGTTGCGATTCGATGCTTTACGCCATATATTCTTAAGGCAGCAGCAATTACCCTACTGTCGAAATTTCTCCCTTCATCACTGATGATTGCCTTAGGTATGCCAAATCTGGAAAAAATATTCTTGTGTAGAAATATCTGAACAGTCTTGGCATTGTTTTTCTGTGTGGCGATCGCTTCAACCCATTTGGACACATAGTCCAATACTAGGAGGATATATAGATTCCCGCATGATGCTGGGAATGGTCCCATGAAATCAATCCCCCAAACGTCAAAGATTTCGACTTCAAGAATGTTTTGCAGCGGCATCTCATGTCTCCTTGAGATGTTTCCAGTCCGTTGACACTTGTCACAGCTTTTGTAGAATGCTTGTGCATCCTTGATCAGTGAGGGGCAATAAAAACCAGACGACAAAACCTTGGCAGCGGTTTTGTTACCACCTAAGTGTCCTCCATATGGTGATGCATGACAGTGGTGAAGCACAGCTTCCTACTCATCCTGCGGTACACACCTCCTGATGATCTGATCTGCACAATGTTTGAAAAGAAGAGGTTCGTCCCAATAATAATGTTTAACATCATTTTGGAACCTCTTCCTTGCTTGATAATTAAGTTCAGGAGGTAATATTCCGCTAAATATGTAATTAACGAAATCAGCATACCAGGGAAGTTCAGAAAACTTATCTGCCGCCATGGCTGTCGCAGTAGTGCTTGTGGCAGCAAACAACTGCTCGTCAGGGAAGGTCTCCAGTATGTGTGGCTTGTCTGTTGGCAGAATTTTCCCCCTCTCTAATCTTGACAAGTGGTCTGCAACTTGGTTTTTTGTCCCCTTTTTATCCTTGATTTCAAAGTCGAATTCTTGCAGCAGCAGAATCCAACGTATCAGTCTAGGTTTTGCATCTTTTTTAGTGAACAGATATTTCAGTGCAGAGTGGTCTGTGTGGACTACCACCTTCGTTCCAAGTATGTATGAATGGAACTTGTCAATCGAAAACACCACTGCTAACAATTCCTTTTCTGTTGTGGTGTAATTCACTTGGGTGTCATTTAGTGTTTTGCTGGTGTAATAAATTACGTGGAACAGCTTCTCCTTCCTCTGCCCAAGTGCTGCCCTTACAGCATAATCATTGGCATCACACATAATTTCAAAAGGCAAACTCCAGTCCGATGGCTGTACGATTGGGGCTATTACTAGCTTCTCTTTCAGTATTCTAAATGCCTCAATACATTCAGTATTGAAGTCAAAGGGACGATTCTGCCCTAGTAGGTGGCGTAAAGGCTTGGTGATCTTCGAAAAATTTGCTATAAACCTTCGATAAAACCCAGCATGCCCTAACAAACTCCGAATTCCCTTGCTTGTGGTGGGTGGCGGCAACTTTTCAATCACCTCTATCTTTGCTCTATCGACTTCTATGCCGCGGCAGCTTACCTTGTGGCCTAGGACTATCCCCTCATCCACCATGAAGTGACATTTTCCAAATTTAACACCAAGTTCGCTTTCTCACATCTTTCGAGTACCTTCTGTAGGTTGCTTAAGCAGCTTTCAAAACTATCTCGAAAGACGCAAAAATCGTCTATAAATATTTCCAGGAAATCCTCCACCATGTCGGAGAATATCACCATCATACACCTCTGGAATGTTGTTGGTGCATTGCAGAGTCCAAATGGCATTCTCCGAAAAGCGTAATTGCTGTATGGGCAAGTGAAAGTCGTTTTCTCTTGATCCTCCAGTGCGATAGCTATCTGGTTATAACCTGAGTAACCATCAAGAAAACAATAACAGGGCTTTCCCGCTAATCTATCAAGCATTTGATCAATAAAAGGTAGGGGAAAATGGTCTTTCCGGGTAGCTTTGTTAAGCTTCCGGTAATCCATACAAACCCTCCAACCGGTTACAGTCCTGGTTGGGATTGGTTCGTTCTCTTCATTGGTCACCACGGTTATTCCTCCCTTCTTAGGAACGCACTGCATCGGGCTCACCCACTTACTATCCGAGATGGCATAAATTATCCCAGCATCAAGCCATTTGATAATTTCTTTTCGAACCACTTCTCGCATAGCGTCATTCAAGCGTCTCTGGGCATCAATGGTCGGCTTATGATCATCCTCTAAGAGAATTTTATGCATGCATAGTGCCAGACTGATGCCTTGGATATCAGCTATCGTCCATCCAATAGCCTTTTTGTGCTGCTGCAGCATCCCTATCCGCTGCTGTTCCTGTTCCTGCATTAACTTGGAAGAGATGATTACGGGCAACATATCATTTAATCCAAGAAAAACATATTTGAGCTGCCCTGGTAGGGGCTTAAGGTCTAAAACATGTTGTTCTACAGTTGAGGGCTTTTGGATGATATGCTCATTCGAGGTATAGTTTAAGGGCTCGAATAACTTACCTGGACGATTGCCTATCCATTTTACCTCCTCATGACCTTCAGTGTCAGATATGTCAGAATCTGAGGAACTGTTGTGGTCGTCGCTGCCGTGACAGTCTTCCAGGCGGCTGCTGTGACAGTGACCAAATTTGATGTCATGGCAGCACGACCTGATGCAGGGTTGATCAAGGATTACTTCAGTGATAGCCTTGCATTCTTCTTCTGCATCATCATGTTTAACATCCTGGAGAACATTTAGCTTGATTTCTTGATCATTCACTCTCATTGTAAGTTCTCCCTTTTCTACATCAATCAGTGATCTGCCTGTGGCTAAGAAGGGTCGCCCTAGGATGATTGGTGCATTCTCATCTGCTTCACAATCTAAAACAAGAAAGTCAGCAGGAAAAATAAACTTATCCACTCTTACCAGAATATCTTCAATCTTCCCTTCTGGATGCACGTAACAGCGGTCTGCCAGCTACATCATAACTGTCGTGGGCCGTGCTCGTCCAATACCTAATTTCTAAAATACAGATTTTGGCATTAAATTAATACTAGCACCTAGACCACAAAGTGCCTTACCCACGAATTTATCACCAATTATGCACGGTATGATGAAGCTCCCATGATCCTTCTTTTTCTGGGTGGATGCCTATGCAGAATAGTCATGCATCCTTCTGTCATTTTAACCGTTTCAAATTTCCCAAGTCTGGATCTCTTCAACATAGCATCCTTGAGAAATTTGGCATAACCGGGCATCTCCTTGATGGCATCTGTAGCCCCCTTAGCCCGGTCTAGACGCTAGACCCGAACTACGAGATCACACGGGGAAAACCAAAGTCAACCCGAAAGTCAACCTTGATTAACGACCCTTTTTTATTTTTATCTTCTCTAGATGCACACTAAAACCTATGTGAAAGATCAAGAACCTTGGGAGAAAAAACACAGCGATCGGAAAACGTTTAAGGACTCAATTGCAAGAAATACACTTTTAGGGACCAAAATGTAAATTTTTGAAAATAAAAGAACTTTCAAGATTTTAGTTTTACCAAACCTCAATTAAACATATTACAAGCCTCTCTGTCAAATTTCAGCTTAAAAAGACATCTAAAGCTCAAGAAATTGCGATTAAAAATTTCAGGACTAAAATGTAAAGCATGCAGACTTCAAGTAATTCAAAATTGTGTCCAAACGGTCACTCGTTTCCAAACACTGACAACCGTTTCGAAACACCCATGTCGGACGCCCATATCGAAATGGTGTTGACTGTTTTGGTACGCGAGTATGTTCCGAACCTAATTCCGAAACAGACACTTCTAGTAGCCAAAGTGTTCCGAAACACTTCTAGCCGTTCCGAAACGCCCAAGCCATTTCAAGCACCCGTTTCGAAACAACCAAGGGTGTTTCGATACACCATGCCTAGAAACAGCAGAAACTTCTGGTTTTTCACTTCAAAACACCATCAAACATAATTGAAACCATTTCATAACATATCATCAACACGATAAGAATTATAACTATCAAATTGCATCAAAAACTAGATACATAACAAGCATTAGGCACACCAACACCCTAATCTCATTCAACACAAGATCTTACCTTAATCAAAGAACATAGCATATCAACATATGAAGAAGAAGATCCAAAAATTGCAAAGCGATCATCAACAAGTATTAAACCATAAACCGAACTTGGTCAAGATAAACAATCTCATTACACATCAACGTAAAAGACTCTCCCCCATTGCCTTTATTATCTATAGCTATAAACCGAAACATACTTCTCAAGCGGAGCTCTTCTTGAATCCCTTGCTTCTTGCTGTCCCAACTTCAAATATCTGCATTGATGGACAAAAAGGAGCGTAAGCACATAATCCTTAGTGAGGAATGCTCAAAACCAAAACACCATCAATGCAGCGATTCATAAAACCTTCTTAAAATGTATTCACAACCCAATAAACCAAAGTATTGATTGAAAATCTCCTTTGAAACACCATTGCTTTAAAACATGCAGTGCTCAACAAGAAAACCAACTTTTAACTTTGATACACTAAACAACTCACCCAAACATCATTCTTGCATTTACTATCATTTAAACCTTTCTATGCATAAACACTTCATGCACAGTTTAAACCAATTTCCTTGGAAAACACTTACACATCACACCATACTTTTCTCATGCTTGATGATCGTTTCAAAGCAAAATACCTTTTGGAAACCATATGTTCCTTCTATCCATCTCATGCATTCAACAAATGCAAAACTCATGGCAAAGCCGCACATGCTTGTTACTCAAAAGCATTTTATAAACTCAAAACCTCATTTGCATAAGCAAAACTCCATTTTGAAAACCACATATACCATCTAGCTAACACATGCATACAACCTATGCAAATCTCATGGCAAGGCCACATATGCTTGATACACAAAAGCATTTCATACAATTATTATCTCATATGCATTTCTCATTACTTACAACATCTCAAGCATTGGTACATGTGACACATTTCATTCTCATATATTGGCATTTACATATTCTATTGTACACGGATATGCAGATTGCTTGACTCGAGGTCAAGTCCTACCCCGGTGGGATCTCGCCACCGGCTCTCATGGCGGTATCTACCCTCGCCACTTAGCTTGGATATTTCACCAAGTCCTACTACGATGGAATGCCCCTCATCGATTTCACATGGAAATAACTCTTGTTGCCAAAAAGCTTGGATAATTCACCAACTCCTACTCCGATGGAATGCCATTCATCGGTCTCATGGCAATAACTCTTGTTGCGAAAAAGCTTGGATAATTCACCAAGTCCTACTCCAATGAAAATCCCATCATTGGTCTCTCTCTTTGGGACGATACCCAAGAGCACGTACGAAATTTTAGTTTATAGTGCACTCTACATCCTATTGATCGATCAATATATCCGGTAATCTTTACATCATCTATGCCAATATATATCATGTTAAACATCAACACATTCGCTGTTTTTAAAGCATGCAACACTAACTTCTATTTACAATCCCTACTTTATAGTGTCTTAGTTTTAGGGTTTAGGGACTTATTTTTAAAGTGTATGGTTTAGGGATTTAGGTGTATGGGTTTAGAATTTAAGGACATTGTTTAAAATTTAGGGGTATGGTTAGAAATTAGGGTTTAGATGTTAGGGTTTAGACTTTAGGGTAATATGTTGAGGATTTAGGTTTTGAATCTATCAACCCTAAATTCTAATCATAAACACTAACTTCTATTTACAATCCCTAATTTCCAAAGTACTAAACCTAAACCTCTAAAATTTACTCCCTAAACTAAGTCTCTAAACCCTAAAACTAAGGCACTTGTGGAAGCTTTTAGTTTCCACCGCCAATGTATCAAATATTTATTGTTGCGTGTAAAAGAGTCTATCGCAATAGAGTGGGAGTGTACACGATGCAAGTAGTAAAGTGATACACGAAGTATCGGATGTCGAATCCACATGGACTGGAAATAGCCTTAACCTTGGATTGCTGCACAAGAAAGAAAGAAGATAATTTAATTGTTTGTAGGGGAATAATAAAGAACACTGAAGATAAAGGATTACAGGATTCAGGGTAAAGAGATAGGTCGGTATTGAATTGCTCAATAGTGCAGGTGTTGCACTGTATAGGACTTCATGTTCTGTCGTCGCTCCTATCGTGGCAGCACTTGTGGCGGCAGCGGTCTGTTTTTATCGCGGCAGCGATCACACAACTCTGTACTTCAAGCTTGGCAAGAATCCCTGCTGTGACTCGTCCTATCCCTAGGTCCAAGTCTGTCGATGAACATATCTTAGATGATACCTCCCGGCGTGAATCGAAGGATGAACACTGATGTTGTTGAATTCTTCCTTAGCCACTTAACCTCGTCCTATCCCTAGGTCTGAGATAATTCAACCATAAACTGGAGAACTCGTACTTATTCCTTTCGTATACTTTACTCTCCTGATATTAAGTAAATGAGTAATCTCACAATGCTCTCCCAAAACTCTTGCAAGATGTTAAAAACCAGAATAAGCAAACTTGAAGTCTATTTTATTGAACAGAAAAAAATCCTAAAACAATACAATCCTTGCAACTACTTTACAGAATTAACCCTTAGCCCTAGGGGAACTTTAGAACATGATGAGAAGGGGGAAACGACTAGGATTTTGGGGAAGAAGACTAGAGAATAAGATGTCCTTCCCTAAGACGAATTACATGCCTTTATATAGGCCTTGGGTTCAAGTTTTCTAATATGGAAAGAATACAAGTTTAAACTAAAGTACAACTCTATTAAAGACTAAATCTTCAGAGTAAATGCCTTTAATTCGTCCTCTTTTCTTGCTTTGGGTTTCTTCCTTGAAATTTTGGCTTGGCCTTCATTCTGATCTAGGGCTCAGAAAAATATAGGAGTGACCCACAACATACCAGCTTAATTTTAGATAATTGTGATGTATATGTGAAATTGTACCTAAATGCAATGAATTATGCTTGAATGCAGCAGATATATGGGTTAAATAAGGGGTAAAATATAGAACTTTTACTCACATAACATTTATCCATTTTAATATTGTCATATTTGTGTTCGTTTTAGTTTATATATTTCATTTTTACACAAAAAATATTAAAATGCTTATATTTTTGTTCATTTTACTTCCTTAGAGTTTTAAGTTTTACCTTGAATCAGTGAACCATACATTACCTACCACTTATATTCTATCAAGAGCAATACCTTGTCGGGTATTTCTGGATTCATTCGGAACCATGCTATAATTCTTGTGTTGTGTGTGTAGGTTTTGTGAACAACTATGTATCTAGACTACCTTAGTATATCAGAATAGTTATGCTTACAAACTTGAGGTTATGCCAATTTAATTTTTTCTGGAGGCAATTCTTAGGCTCCTTTAGTTTATTCTAACTCTTGAATTAACTGCATCTTTTCTGGAGGCAATTCTTAGGATCCTTTTGTTTTTTCTAACTTAGCTAAAAAAGAAATCTCCTAAAATAAGTGCAAGGCAGTTTTGCATGCAATTGAGTCTGAATAATTTTCTTTCTTTTATTGTTTTCCTAGAGCCAGTGATAGGCACCTCTAGGGGCAGTTTCAAGTGGGTAAACATTCCTATTCTAGTGTACTAAAGTAATCTAGAAAGCATAAGAGTCACAAAGAGTGCTGTACATATTAGAATCATAGCAAGGCTCTAAACAAATCCTAAAATTTCCTAAAGGCACTGTAACGACAGCATATGTCACGACAGGTAAGTTCAGTTCAAAGACTTAAGCCAAATGTTTTTTTTAGAAAAAATAAACTAAACACTTAGACACAATTTTTAAACATAATAAACACTTCATTACTTGAGGGATGCCACCCCCAAACTCAAGGGATGCATTGCCCTCAATGCACGATGACAGAAAATAAAAAAAGGATATAAATACATCACAATTATAATAAAAAAACAAACATAAAAAATAAGATAGAAACTTAAATTTAGGTGTTGTCGTCGCTGCTGCTGCTGTTGATCTCTAGCTGCCGGCGGGCAGTGACTTTCGTTGTGGGTGCCGGCAGAATGATCAGAGAGGTGGAGGCAGTCTTCTTCTTAGCTTCCCTCGGGGGCTGGATGCAAGTAGGTGAGATCTGGGGTGGTCTTTCCAGCACTTGTACCTCTTCAGAAGAGCTTTTACTGCTGCTGCCACTGCTGCTGCTGGCAGACTTGCCCTGGCCGGATGGTCCTTCACTAGTGTTGGGCTTCTGCCTTTTCAGCAGAGTGAACTCCTTTGAAAGGTTTCTTTTGACAGAGGGCTCTCCATCAGATTCCTCCCAGATGGAGGAGGAAGAAAACCCAGCTATAAAATCATCAAGGTCAGACAGCGGCTCCTTTCGTTTCTCTACTCTGGTACAGACAGTGGCGGTATGGCTGCCACCTTCAGCTGTCACGGTCGGGGTTGGAGTGGATGCAGCAGAGGGTGTTTTTGGTGTGGCAACAGGGGTAGGGGTATGGGCAGGTGTAGGGGCAGCAAAATAATGCTCTAGGAAAACAGGAAATTGTACATTTGCAAAATTTAAATTGTTTTGAATAAAATGTACCGTTGCTGCTGTGAAGTCTTTGACAAAACTCATCAGACCCATCTGTCGTTCCTCCATCTTTTGCAGTGTGGCTAGGATCTGGGTGGAGGAGTCTGCTGGAGAATTGCTGTTGTTGGCTGCTGCTGCTCTGCAACGGCATGTTCTATTTGAGTGGGCTCTGCTAGCTCTTCTGCCGCGGCAGACGGGTTGAAATAGGAGATGGGTGTGGCTGCTTTCAGCTCCATCAAACTGAATATGTTGCGTTCCGTCCATCCTTGCCCTTGGACCTTGTGATCTTCAGGCATTTCAGGAACGTTGTGGTCGCGATAGATCTCGGCGATGAGATGCGGGAAGAAAAGGGGTCCTGATAGATTAAGGGCACACTCCAAAATTCCCTTTCGTATATACCAGCCGACATTAATAGGTCTCTCATGTAAAATGGAGTGAAAGAGAGCTAACCTGGGTCTCTCGACCGTGCTGTTGTGGGAAGAAGGCATAATCCTCTTCTTGACGAAGTGGTTCCATAGTTTTGCCTCTAGAGTAAGTTGAGTGCGTTTGACCGTCCAACGATGCTTGGGATCACTATTCCACTCTGTCCCCTCGTCAGTTAATTATGCCATGACAACATTGTAGTCTGCCGGCGACAAACTTTCCATAAACTCTTGTGCTCGTCTTCCTACTTGCCGACGTAGATGTCGTAGAGGGTATTGATGTATTCTGGCTCGAAGGTGACTTCCTTACCTCGCACTGTCATGGTCTGTGTGTCCTTGCTGTCGATGGCAGCGTAGAATTCTCGGACCAAAGTGACATTCATCTCCTCGGGCTAGGCAGCAAACATCTGCCATTTGAGGGCTTTAATCTTCCGAGCTATGAACGGTTCGAGCCCGAAATTTTCATGCGTTTGGCGTAGAGGAACCCTCTATCTTCCCAAATCTCCCTTTTTGGAAGGAGGTGTAGTAGCGGTTGACGGATTCGGAGGTGTCAAAGCGTTTGGGGAGTCTGTAGTGGCTGGGTGTGCCTGTTGCTGCGGTAGAGCTGGAGGCAGCACTTCGTCTTGTTTGTATGGTACTCATAATTGCAAGGCTGTAGAAAAATGAAAGAAAAATCTGAGATCTAGAGAGAAAGCAAGTTGAGAGAGTAAAAGTGAGGTGAAAATGAATAGTAATATGGGGTTTATATAGATGAAGGTGTTGCTACCCGTTGGAGCTGTAACGACATGCACGAATAACAGAGCCAGCTGTTACACGGTTTCTGACGTGTCTGTCACGCGTTTGCGTGTCTGTTTCGCGTCTGTTACGCGTTTGCGTGTCTATCTCAGCAGCGGTGACAGGTTGTATTTTTTGCGTCTATCGCGATAGCTGTTGACAGGCTGTGACGACAGACTCCTTCTTTAGGCTTTTTGGGCTGCTGGTGAGATGGTGGGCTGGTTCACTTCTTCTCCTCTCCTTGGTTCCCTTATTTCCTAAAAGTAATTAAAATAAAAAACTTAGTCCCTAAAAATAAAATAATTCTAATTTCATAATATATATATATATAATTGTAATAATATAAATAATCATAAATTAAGTTAAATTTGGGATGCCTTGAGGGGCATCTCCTAAAGTAACCACTTCTTGCATTCTTGGGGCTTCAGTCCCTTGATAATGCTTTAGTCTTTGTCCGTTGACTTTAAATTGGTGCCCGTCTTTTTAAGGATTTGATCGTGATGGCACCATGAGGAAAAACTTGTACAACTTGGAATGGGCCGGACCATCTAGATTTCAGCTTCCCTGGGAAAAGTTTCATCCTAGAATTAAATAACAACACAAGCTGCCCTGGGCAGAACTGTCGAGGCAGCAACATCTTGTCATGCCACCTTTTTGTCTTGTCCTTGTAAATCCTTGCATTGTCATAGGCCATTGCTCGAATTTCTTCAATTTTATTCAAGTCAAGTAACCTTTTTTATCCTGCCTTGTCTAAGTCCATGTTCACTGCCTTGATAGCCCAGTAAGCTCCGTGCTCTATCTCAACAGGTAAATGGCATGTTTTTCCATATATCAACCGATAGGGTGACATTCCCAATGGTGTCTTAAATGATGTTCTGTAGGCCCAGAGTGCATCATTAAGGTGTAAAGACCAGTCCTTTCGAGCGGGTTTAACCATCTTCTCAAGAATGTTCTTTACTTCATTATTGGATATTTCAGCCTGCCCATTGGTCTGAGGGTGATAAGCTGTTGCGATTCGATGCTTTACGCCATATATTCTTAAGGCAGCAGCAATTACCCTATTGTCGACATGTCTCCCTTCATCACTGATGATCGCCTTAGGTATGCCAAATCTAGAAAAAAATATTATTGTACAGAAATATCTGAACAGTCTTGGCATTGTTTTTCTGTGTGGCGATCGCTTCAACCCATTTGGACACATAGTCCAATACTAGGAGGATATATAGATTCCCACATGATGCTGGGAATGGTCCCATGAAATCAATCCCCCAAACGTCGAAGATTTCGACTTCAAGAATGTTTTGCAGCGGCATCTCATGTCTCCTTGAGATGTTTCCAGTCCGTTGACACTTGTCACAACTTTTGTAGAATGCTTGGGCATCCTTGAACAGTGAGGGCCAATAAAAACCAGACAAAAAAACCTTGGCAGCGGTTTTGTTACCACCTAAGTATCCTCCATATGGTGAAGCATGACAGTGGTGAAGCACAGCTTCCTGCTCATCCTGCGGTACACACCTCCTGATGATCTGATCTGTACAATGTTTGAAAAGAAGAGGTTCGTCCCAATAATAATTTTTAACATCATTTTGGAACCTCTTCCTTGCTTGATAATTAAGTTCAGGAGGTAATATTCCGCTAAATATGTAATTAACGAAATCAGCATACCAGGGAAGTTCAGAAAACTTATCTGCCGCCATGGCTGTCGCGGCAGTGCTTGTGGCAGCAAACAGCTGCTCGTCAGGGAAGGTCTCCAGTATGTGTGGCTTGTCTGTTGGCAGAATTTTCCCCCTCTCTAATCTTGACAAGTGGTGTGCAACTTGGTTTTTTGTCCCCTTTTTATCCTTGATTTCAATGTCGGATTCTTGCAGCAGCAGAATCCAATGTATCAGTCTAGGTTTTGCATCTTTTTTAGCGAACAAATACTTCAGTGCAGAGTGGTCTGTGTGGACTACCACCTTCGTTCCAAGTATGTATGAACGGAACTTGTCAATCGAAAACACCAGTGCTAGCAGTTCCTTTTCTGTTGTGGTGTAATTCACTTGGGTGTCGTTTAGTGTTTTGTTGGTGTAATAAATTACGTGGAACAACTTCTCCTTCCTCTACCCAAGTGCTGCCCTTACAGCATAATCACTGGCATCACACATGATTTCAAAAGGCAAACTCCAGTCCGGTGGTTGTACGATTAGGGCTGTTACTAGCTTCTCTTTCAGTATTCTGAATGCCTCAATACATTCAGTATTGAAGTCAAAGGGACGATTCTGCTCTAGTAGGTGGCATAAAGGCTTGGTGATCTTCAAAAAACTTGCTATAAACCTTCGATAAAACCCAGCTTGCCCTAACAAAATCCAAATTCCCTTGACTGTGGTGGGTGGCGGCAGCTTTTCAATCACCTCTATCTTTGCTCTGTCGACTTCTATGCCGCGGCAGCTTACCTTGTGGCCTAGGACTATCCCCTCATCCACCATTAAGTGGCATTTTCAAAATTTAACACCAAGTTCTCTTTCTCACATCTTTCGAGTACCTTCTGTAGGTTGCTTAAGCAGCTTTCAAAACTATCTCGAAAGACGCAAAAATCGTCTATAAATATTTCCAGGAAATCCTCCACCATGTCGGAGAATATCACCATCATACACCTCTGGAATGTTGTTGGTGCATTGCAGAGTCCAAATGGCATTCTCCGAAAAGCGTAATTGCCGTATGGGCAAGTGAAAGTCGTTTTCTCTTGATCCTCCAGTGCGATAGCTATCTGGTTATAACCTGAGTAACCATAAAGCATTTGATCAATAAAAGGTAGGGGGAAAATGGTCTTTCCGGGTAGCT
Organism: Hibiscus tridactylites; assembly: GCA_958450335.1. Taxonomy (NCBI): domain Eukaryota; kingdom Viridiplantae; phylum Streptophyta; class Magnoliopsida; order Malvales; family Malvaceae; genus Hibiscus; species Hibiscus tridactylites. Next base: position 36,683,077 of record OY288272.1, on the reverse strand, counting down.
TTGTTAAGCTTCCGGTAATCCATACAAACCCTCCAACCGGTCACAGTCCTGGTTGGGATTGGTTCGTTCTCTTCATTGGTCACCACGGTTATTCCTCCCTTCTTATGAACGCACTGCACCGGGCTCACCCACTTACTATCCGAGATGGCATAAATTATCCCAGCATCAAGCCATTTGATAATTTCTTTTTGAACCACTTCTGGCATAACGTCATTCAAGCGTCTCTGGGCATCAATGGTCGGCTTATGATCATCCTCTAAGAGAATTTTATGCATGCATAGTGCTAGACTGATGCCTTGGATATCATCTTTCGTCCATCCAATAGCCTTTTTGTGCTGCTGCAGCATCCCTATCCGCTGCTGTTCATGTTCCGACATTAACTTGGAAGAGATGATTACGGGCAACATATCATTTAATCCAAGAAAAACATATTTGAGCTGCCCTGGTAGGGGCTTAAGGTCTAAAACAGGTTGTTCTACAGTTGAGGGCTTTTGGATGATATGCTCATTCGAGGTGTAGTTAAGGGCTCGGATAACTTACCTGGACGATTGCCTATCCATTTTACCTCCTCATGACCTTCAGTGTCAGATATGTCAGAATCTGAGGAACTGCTGTGGCCGTCGCTGCCGTGACAGTCTTCCAGGTGGCTGTTATGGCAGTGACCAACTTTGATGTCATGGCAGCACGACCTGATACAGGGTTGATCAAGGATTACTTCCGTGATAGCCTTGCATTCTTCTTCTGCATCATCATGTTTAATTGCCTGGAGAACATTTAGCTTGATCTCTTGATCATTCACTCTCATTGTAAGTTCTCCCTTTTCTACATCAATCAGTGATCTGTCTGTGGCTAAGAAGGGTCGCCCCAGGATGATTGGTGCATTCTCATCTACTTCACAATCTAAAACAAGAAAGTCAGCAAGAAAAATAAACTTATCCACTCTTACCAGAATATCTTCAATCTTCCCTTCTGGTTGCACGTAAGAGCGGTCTGCCAGCTACATCATAATTGTCGTGGGTCGTGCTCGTCCAATACCTAATTTCTAAAATACAGATTTTGGCATTAAATTAATACTAGCACCTAGATCACAAAGTGCCTTACCCACGCATTTATCACCAATTATGCACGGTATGATGAAGCTCCCATGATCCTTCTTTTTCTGGGTGGATGCCTGTGCAGAATAGTCATGCATCCTTCTGTCAATTTAACCGTTTCAAATTTCCCAAGTTTGGATCTCTTCAACATAGCATCCTTGAGAAATTTGGCATAACCGGGCATCTCCTTGATGGCATCTGTAACCCCCTTAGCCCGGCCTAGACGCTAGACCTGAACTACGAGATCACACGGGGAAAACCAAAGTCAACCCGAAAGTCAACCTTGATTAACGACCCTTTTTATTTTTATCTTCTCTAGATGCACACTAAACCTATGTGAAAGCTCAAGAACCTTGGGAGAAAAAACACAGCGATCGGAAAACATTTAAGGACTCAATTGCAAGAAATACACTTTTAGGGACCAAAATGTAAATTTTGGAAAATAAAAGAACTTTCAAGATTTTAGTTTTACCAAACCTCAAGTAAATATATTACAAGCCTCTCTGTCAAATTTCAGCTTAAAAAGACATGTAAAGCTCAAGAAATTGCGATTAAAAACTTCAGGACTAAAATGTAAAGCATGCAGACTTCAAGTAATTCAAAACTGTGTCCAAACGGTCACCCGTTTCCAAACACTGACAACTGTTTCGAAACACCCATGTCGGACGCCCATATCGAAACGGTGTTGACCGTTTTGGTACGCTGGTATGTTCCGAACCTAGTTCCGAAACAGACACTTCCAGTAGCAAAAGTGTTCTAAAACACTTCTAGCCGTTCCGAAACGTCCAAGCCATTTCTAGCACCCGTTTCGAAACAGCCAAGGGTGTTTCGATACACCCTGCCTAGAAACAGCAGAAACTTCTGGTTTTTCACTTCAAAACACCATCAAACATAATTGAAACCATTTCATAACATATCATCAACATGATAAGAATTATAACTATCAAATTGCATCAAAAATTAGATACATAACAAGCATTAGGCACACCAACACCCTAATCTCATTCAACACAAGATCTTACCTTAATCAAAGAACATAGCATATCAACATATGAAGAAGAAGATCCAAAAATTGCAAAGCGATCATCAACAAGTATTAAACCATAAACCGAACTTGGTCAAGATAAACAATCTCATTACACATCAACGTAAAAGACTCTCCCCCATTGCCTTTATTATCTATAGCTATAAACCGAAACATACTTCTCAAGTGGAGCTCTTCTTGAATCCCTTGCTTCTTGATGTCCCAACTTCAAATATCTGCATTGATGGACAAAAAGGAGCGTAAGCACATAATCCTTAGTGAGGAATGCTCAAAACCAAAACACCATCAATGCAACGATTCATAAAACCTTCTTAAAATGTATTCACAACCCAATAAACCAAAGTATTGATTGAAAATCTCCTTTGAAACACCATTGCTTTAAAACATGCATTGCTCAACAAGAAAACCAACTTTTAACTTTGATACACTAAACAACTCACCCCAAACATCATTCTTGCATTTACTATCATTTAAACCTTTCTATGCATAAACACTTCATGCAAAGTTTAAACCAATTTCCTTGGAAAACACTTCCACATCACACCATACCTTTCTCATGCTTGATGATCGTTTCAAAGCAAAATACCTTTTGGAAACCATATGTTCCTTCTATCCATATCATGCATTCAACAAATGCAAAACTCATGGCAAAGCCGCACATGCTTGTTACTCAAAAGCATTTTATAAACTCAAAACCTCATTTGCTTAAGCAAAACTCCATTTTGAAAACCACATATACCATCTAGCTAACACATGCATACAACCTATGCAAATCTCATGGCAAGGCCACATATGCTTGATACACAAAAGCATTTCATACAATTATTATCTCATATGCATTTCTCATTACTTACAACATATCAAGCATTGGTACATGTGACACATTTCATTCTCATATATTGGCATTTTACATATTCTATTGTACATGGATATGCAAACAGCTTGACTCGAGGTCAAGTCCTACCCCGGTGGGATCTCGCCACCGGCTCTCATGGCGGTATCTACCCTCGCCACTAAGCTTGGATATTTCACCAAGTCCTACTACGATGGAATGCCCCTCATTGATTTCACATGGAAATAACTCTTGTTGCCAAAAAGCTTGGATAATTCACCAAGTCCTACTCCGATGGAATTCCATTCATCGGTCTCATGGAAATAACTCTTGTTGCGAAAAAGCTTGGATAATTCACCAAGTCCTACTCCAATGAAAATCCTATCATTGGTCTCTCTCTTTGGGACGACACCCAAGAGCACGTACGAATTTTTAGTTTATAGTGCACTCTACATCCTATTGATCGATCAATATATCATGTAATCTTTACATCATCTATGCCAATATATATCATGTTAAACATCAACACATTCGTTGTTTTTAAAGCATGCAACGCCTTCAAGACTAAAAAGCCGAACAAAGCATTTGAGACACAAATTGACATCTCATACTCACAAGGAATATCAATTTCATGCATCTTTCCTCAAACCAAGTTTGACAACCAACCCACATGCTTTAAAACCATGCTCAAACAACAAATTAAACCACATTGTCAAATCAATCACATCAAAACCCACTTTGATAGTTTTCGAAACAATAATAGCACAATTGAGAGAGAATTTCCACTTTACTTACTTCCGAACTTAAACCGGCATTTCAAGCCTAAATTTAAGTTCCCAATGCTCTTTTCAAAACCATTCCAAAGCTGGAAAACACGATCTCACTCACCGATACACAAAACTATGCTATCCGACAAGCCTCCCAAGCGTCCGAAACCTCCAACGCCACCTCTATTGCTTCCGGATCATTCTCCCCTGTTTTAAACACATAACAACAGAGGATTAATGCATCACCATGCATTAAAATCACCAGCAACACAACCCAACTCGCTGCTCTACCCAAGAACCTCATTTCGGCTACCAAAAACAACCGAAATCATCTCCAAACTCTCCCAAAACAAAGCCCAGCCAAAATCTATCAATTCTAACCTTTTATAAACATCAATTAACATCAAAAAGCAACAAAAACATGACCTTATACCTCCAGCAACAGCAGATCACCAAAACCACCCCAAAAACCACCATTCTAGCAAGCAAAACTTAGGGAAAAAAACCTATTCGAGATTTGATTGATAAAACCTCATTTGTAACATCAGTTAACATCCAAAATACATTAGAAAACAACCTCAAAACAGAGCCTAAACAAGATCCACGAAAATCTCCAAGATCTCTTCCAAAAACTTGAGTTTTAAGCCAAAATCTTGTTTCCAACATTAAAACCATTCATAAAACTTTAATAAAGGATTGAAAACTTGGGAATTTCAGTAAAGAACTGAGTATTTGGAGGAGAAGAACAAGATTACCTCTAAATGATGATTTCTCCTTGATTTGGGCAAGTTTCCATGAAAATTCAATGTAGAAAACAAATAGATTTGATGAAAGATTGATTAGGAATCAAAGAGGAATTGAAATCTCATCAAATGAAGTGTAAAATCAAAGTAAATTTGCTGGAGAAAATGTGTTTGGTTGAAAGGAATTTGAGAGAAAATGAAGAGAGGGAAAATTTGTGAAAAGTAGTTATGAATAGTCAAAGTTAGTTTCTCATTTAATTAACCCTCATTTCCTTTAATTAAAACACTAATAAAATTACCCAAATTAAGGAAAAATCTGATGAAAACATTTTGGTAAAATTAGCTCCTTAAAGATTCAAAGTTTCAATCCTTTACAAAACAGTCACTATTTCACTTTTGCAAAAATTGTGATTTGGTCACTACACCGAAATGTAGTATTTCCAAACTTCATTTTGTAAAACTGATTTCACCATTCTCTTTTATATATTAAATGATGATTTTGAGATATTTTTAAAGCACCCTAACTAGGTGATCCCTAAAACTCCCTTTTAGATTCGAACTGATTTCCAGACCGATCCGGTTCAGACCCTAAACTTCTAAGCCCAAATTTGGGGTGTTACAACTCTCCCCCTCTTAGGAAATTTTCGTCCTCGAATTTCAACCTGCGAAAAGAGCACGATACCAAACTTCCCAAAGCATCACACAATGTAACACAGGAGACTTAACCACCACTGAAACATCCTCAGCCCAAAACACCACAAAATCAACTCATCCTCAAATCAAACTTACACTATACCCAAATGCAACACCACTACTTACGGTGCAAGACTTCCAGAACACTCGGTTATTAATCTCAGCTTAACCTTTCACACTTTCGAACTGTGCATAGCCCCCAACAACCCGAAGAACTCTCAAATCTTTACAACATACTCCGCCTTATCTCATAACTCCCTCAACAAAACTTACACACACGGTGACACCAACCCATCCACTTTTCAGCCACCATGTGACCCACAACCTACTCTGCTTCTAAAACCTCTCGCCAACCGTTCAACCCCTGCTCAACGGTTACCACGATAAGCAAAAACTTCTTAAGCATCAACTACTTACTCAAACTTCTCAATGTAATGATAACATTCCTTCACTTCCGCCACTATCATTACTATAACAACTCATCAAAACTACTCACACAACATCCGAAATCCACGTCACCCGACTCCAACCTTAACTCTGCCAGCTGTTCCACACACCCCTAGCTGACTTAGAAAAGATTTACTTATACCCAAGTAACAAACCATTTCTCACAAGAACCCGGCCAACCAACAATGGCCCTTGAACTTACATTGCCCTTCCTCTTCAAGCTTTGACCATAACACTAACCTTACCAGGATACTACCCACTCCATACAAACATATTAAGATTACTAAACCTCTATTCCTCCCAAGCCAAACATTATCTACAGCTCTCAACACAACCTCCTCCCAACTCCTCGAAGGTTGCTACGAACCATCACCTACATAAACAACCCTCCTATTGCAAACATCAACGCCAAGACACCACAACACTCCGGAAACACATCCACTAGCCTACAACATCATCTAACACAAAGAAACTACCACACCTATTAGCTATTCACAACCACCTTGACCGATTCTAACTTCAACCGGTAACCTCCTTACCACCACACCGCTAAACTCTTTAAGCACCAAAACACCTTCCTTCTGCCAACACGCTAGATAACACCTACCACTACTGACAACATGTTTACTATCTTCTACTACTTCTAGCATTCACCTAGCACCAAAACAACACTTATAACCCACCATCCAACCTAATCATACCACAACACTAACGGACCCAACTAGTTATTAGCAAGTGTGAACATTAGTATGCATGGTCACCAATATGCCCTATCAATGCCTGTGTACATGTATGCAAAACCTCTAATGGCATGTCGCATGTATGCATGTACCAACATATATATATAATATATATCAAATGGTTTTAACTGTGCATGTATGTCAGTTCACACTTACCAACAACGTCCTCAGGATCCGCCTAAGAACAACATCTTACCTCACTTCTAACTTTTCCAGCTCTACCATTCTAACAATTTGCTAGCTACAAAATACTCCACTAATACCCTATTCACACTAAAGTTGTTTTCAAAACAACACCGGCTACTACCCCAACTTGCTAGCTATAAGACCTTACCCACTACACAAGGGAATCCAAACCAGAACCAAACAAAGAAAACTCAGGCAAAGATTACTTAGCAAAGTTACCTGTAATCACCTCATTGCCCCGAAGCTCCAACAGACAAACTCTCTTCCTCGCAGAACCATTATTCTCTGGCCGCACCGCCGCAGCATCAACCAACACTTTAAGGTCATCACCGTCTCCCTACGGTAAAGAACCCTGACTACCCCGAGCTAACTCCAAACAATTCCGTCTCAAATGTCCAACAGACCCATAATTCCAAAAAGATCCATCCTCCAAACACCTCACACCTTTCTGCCTTTCTTGCCACCTCCGAACTCTGTCTCGGTGGCGCTCACGACCCTTCTGACACCCTTTTGCACCCACTAAAGCTGATCCCACCACTTGAGGACAATTTCGCTTTACCTGCTCCATAGAACCACAGTTCCAACAAACTCCCACACCCCAACAAACTCCAACGTGACGCCTTCTACAACAGTCACACATCGGCAACCGAGCTACCACTCCTTGGTCATATAGTACTTGACCCACATCAGCACCACCACCAAAACTTCGATTCAAGCAAACCCTTCTGTCACGTAGCCTCTTACGCTGACCGCTCTCGAGACCACTACCCACAGCTCTTTTACTTATACTTTTCTCACCATCATAATCTGAAGCCACACCCCCGCGTTGCCTAACCTCTTAGAACTTCTCTCCAAGGTATCTTCCATTAAAGGCAGACACAAAGAACTCCCAATCTATATCATGGATATTCGTTGCCACCGCCACATATGTCCACCAAGCACAAGCATCCTCCAACATTAACGAGACAACACTTCCCAACTTACAGACATTGTCACAACCTTCCTGATCCAAAATCAGAATTATACTGGCTAACCAAGCCTCGAACGCCTCAGGTGTCGAACCATGTTACTCCACAACTCCCAAATCATGCAAGTGCTGCTTTGAAAAACTCTCATGTCCCACAGATGAAGAATCCTTCACCACAGAACCAACTCTCTCATTCTGCCTTACCACCTCAACTCCAAGCACAGTTGACTGAAACGAAACACCTCCACCAAAAGGTGAATTCCACCCCTTAACAACCTGCTCTAAAGCAGCAACCATCGTACCCAAGTGCCATTCTCTCACCGATCCCATTGTGCTATTATTAACAAAGCAATGATAACAAAACAAACAAAACGATCAGGCCAGCTTCAAGCAAGGATTCAAGACTCCAACTCCAACATAACACAATAGATATAATAATAAGGCAATGGGTATCCTGGATTCTCCCCTTTTATATGACATAACAATCAATAAAAACATTAATATCACAAACATCGAGCATATCAATCAACAAACTTCAATCATGCTCTCATTAAACAACATTCACCCTCAACAACATAACATCAACATATCATACCCATCACATTTTCATTATTCAGAAAATCAACTCACAACACCAACATATGTTCACATTAGCTTACAGAAGAATCGTAACCACAAAGCACGATAAAAACATCAACAATTCACTCAGAAACGTATTTTTCAACCAACTTTCAACCACACATCAGAATAAACATCTAACACTTACTATAACAACTTACCACAAACTTACCATCGCCCCAAATATTCGCAACTTAGCTCCGATACCAACAAATGTAACCCCCTTAGCCCGGCCTAGACGCTAGACCCGAACTACGAGATCACACGGGGAAAACCAAAGTCAACCCGAAAGTCAACCTTGATTAACGACCCTTTTTTATTTTTATCTTCTCTAGATACACATTAAACCTATGTGAAAGCTCAAGAACCTTGGGAGAGAAAAACACATCGATCGAAAAACGTTTAAGGACTCAATTGCAAGAAATACACTTTTAGGGACCAAAATATAAATTTTGGAAAATAAAAAAACTTTCAAGATTTTAGTTTTACCAAACCTCAATTAAACATATTACAAGCTTCTATGTTAAATTTCAGCTTAAAAAGACATCTCAAGCTCAAGCAATTGCGATTACAAATTTCAGGACTAAAATGTAAAGCATGCAGACTTCAAGCAATTCAAAACTGTGTCCAAACGGTCACCCGTTTCGAAACACTGACAACTGTTTCGAAACACCCATGTTGGATGCCTGTATCGAAACGGTGTTGACCGTTTCGGTACGCGGGTATGTTCCGAACCTAGTTCCGAAACAGACACTTCTAGTAGCCAAAGTGTTCCGAAACACTTCTAGCTGTTCCGAAACGCCCAAGCCATTTCAAGCACCCGTTTCGAAACAGCCAAGGGTTTTTCGATACACCCTGCCCAGAAACAGTAGAAACTTCTGGTTTTTCACTTCAAAACACCATCAAACATAATTGAAACCATTTCATAACATATCATCAACATGATAAGCATTATAACTATCAAATTGCATCAAAGACTAGATACGTAACAAGCATTAGGCACACCAACACCCTAATCTCATTCAACACAAGATCTTACCTTAATCAAAGAACATAGCATATCAACATATGAAGAAGAAGATCCAAAAATTGCAAAGCGATCATCAACAAGTATTAAACCATAAACCGAACTTGGTTAAGATAAACAATCTCATTACACATCAACGTAAAAGACTCTCCCCCCATTGCCTTTATTATCTATAGCTATAAACCGAAACATACTTCTCAAGTGGAGCTCTTCTTGAATCCCTTGCTTCTTGCTGTCCCAACTTCAAATATCTGCATTGATGGACAAAAAGAAGCGTAAGCACATAATGCTTAGTGAGGAACGCTCAAAACCAAAACACCATCAATGCAACAATTCATAAAACCTTCTTAAAATGTATTCACAACCCAATAAACCAAAGTATTGATTGAAAATCTCCTTTGAAACACCATGGCTTTAAAACATACATTGCTCAACAAGAAAACCAACTTTTAACTTTGATACACTAAACAACTCACCCCAAACATCATTCTTGCATTTACTATCATTAAACCTTTCTATGCATAAACACTTCATGCAAAGTTTAAACCAATTTCCTTTGAAAACACTTCCACATCACACCATACTTTTCTCATGCTTGATGATCGTTTCAAAGCAAAATACCTTTTGGAAACCATATGTTCCTTCTATCCATCTCATGCATTCAACAAATGCAAAACTCATGGCAAAGCCACACATGCTTGTTACTCAAAAGCATTGTAACCCCCTTAACCCGGCCTAGACGGTTGACCCGAATTAAGAAAGTCACACGGGGAAAACCAAAGTCAACCCGAAAGTCAACCTTGATTAACGACCCTTTTTTTTCTTTTTTACTCTTGTCTAGATGTACATTAACCCTAGTTATGATCACACAAACAACATACTAAAAGATCATAAACATCAGAGATCAAACAGGGACCCAATTGAACAATTTACAATTTTAGGGACCAAATTGTAAATTCTATAAAATACAAGGACTTCATCCAAATTAATGTTACCATCTTGAAATTAGTCAGATTTCATACTTCTCTGTCAAATTTCAGCTCAAAAGGACTTCCCAAACTCATACAATTGCACAAACAAGATTCAGGACCAAATTGCAAACATTCAAAAACATTTAACTGCCATTGTTAGCCCCCAACGGTCGGCTGTTCCGAAACAGGGTGAGCCTGTTTCGAAACACGGGGCCGTTCCGCAACACGTACCGAAACGCGGGCTGGCAGTGGCCTTTCCGTTTCGGAACGGTGTCTCCCGTTTCGGATGCCTGGGCTGATTTAAGGCACCCGTTCCGAAACGGTAGCCTCTGTTCCGAAACACCCTGCACAGAATGCAGCAAAAGGCTTCCTTATACATGCAATTAAACATCCAATCATGCTCCAAATGCTACCAAACTTTACCAGCATGAAATTCAACCTATAAGAGACATGCTTGCATCAACAATTCAACATATTAACATCATATAAGAAAAGCCCCAAATCTAAGGCATGCTTCCTACACAAGCAACCATTCAATCATAAAACCTTCAAAGCCAAACACATATAGACCAATTACAAATCCAGCATTTCCAACAACATTAAACATACTTAGGGAGTTCATAACATCTCCCAAAACATACACATAGGTCCCCCATTGCCAAATTGCCAAAAGCTAAAGTGTATAAGAAAACCTTTCCATACTTTGAGCTTAATCCCACTTGATTGCTTGCCTTCCTTGATGCCTTCAAAGCACCTTAATGATCTACATTATTGGTTTAAGAAAACGAAAGAGAGCGTAAGCAAAAGCTTAGTGAGGAATGCTCTTTAAAACCATTCAATAATGCATTTATTAAACCACTTTATAAATCATACTTCAAAGCATCATATATACATGCTCACTAGCATTCTTAAACAAGCAATACATGCTTCCATATCAATTCATGTCATATTGGCCACAAGTGATAAGTTTCATCTTTTAAAAACAAGATCAACATAAGACTCACACATGGACTTTTAAACACCATTGTGATCTTATAATTCTCAAGAACCACATAAGGACTTTTAACCACCTTAGTGTTCTTCCCAAGGACTTTTAAACACCTTGGCCCCAAGGACTTTTAAACACCTTGGCCCATGGACTTTTAAACACCATGGCAAGGACCACACAAGGAATTTTAACCACCTTTGTGTCCTTAACAAGAATCATCCAAGGACTTTTAACCACCTTGATGTTCTTAAGTAACAAGGCTCACTCAAGGACTTTTAACCACCTTAGTGACCTTAACAAGAATCATCATGGACTTTTAACCACCATGAAGTTCTTAGAATCCACAAGGCTCACTCAAGGACTTTTAACCACCTTAGTGACCTTAACCTTTTTCAAAACATCACTTGCCAATATACATCTTTATCATCAAATAATCCACTGTTTTAAAGCATTTAACCAAGCCATAAACATCATGCATTTATAAGCATCAAACCACATTTTAACAATGTTCAAAAACAAGGAACTCTTACCTTGAGCTTCCTTCAACATATGGCTTACAAAATCAGCAATAACCATGCTAAATCATGCTTTCAAAACAGTATTTAAAACATGCAACAAACCACATTGCATATCAATCAAACCATGGCCACCACTAGAGAGTTTTCCGAAAACTTACACTTGAGCTTAGTAAAGTTGTTTAGACTTAAACTAAGCTCCCAAGACATTGGTTTCAAAGCCGAAAACCCAATTTCACTCACCGATTCCACTTCGCCTCTTGCCGAAGCACAAATCAAGCTTCCGGATCACCACCACTTGGATCCAAAGATGACTCCCCTGTTTTAAACACATCAAAGCAGAGGATTAATGCATCATCATGCATTAATAGCTTCAATGAAAGCACCTAAACTCGCTGCTCTCATCCACACTCCATTTTCGGCCACCAAACATAACCGAAAATGCCTCCAAACCACTTCTCAACAAAGCCCAGCCATAAACCATCAAAACTAAACATCCTTTAACAACATTCAACATCTAAAAAGAACCTAATAACATCCTTATACCTCCAGCAACAACAGATCCACAAGATCACACCAAAAGCAACCAAGAATCACAAGCTAAACTTAGGAAATTCAACCTATCCGGGATTGCATTAATCAAAACTCAATTCATTATCAAATTAACATTCATTAATCATCAAAAACTCATCTCAAATCACAGCTTTAACAGATCCAACGAAAATTCATCAAAAATCACCAAATCTTGCATTTTAAGCCAAGATCCATTTACACAACTTAAAAGCCATTTATAAAACATCAATTTAGGATTGAGAACTTAGGAATTTCAGTAAAGAACTGAGAGTTTAGAGGAGAAGGACGTTCTTACCTCCAAACTTGAGTTTCTCCTCTTTTAGAACCAAAAACCTTGATGAATCAAGTAGCAAATGGTGAGGTTTTGTCGATATGTTGATTAGGAATCAAAAGAGAGTTGAAAGGAAAGATTTAGGTGACAAAATCAGAAGAAATTCTCTGGAGAGAAAGTGTTTGGGTTGAGAGAAAATGAGAGAAAGGAAAATTGAGAAAATAGAAAGTTAGTTACAAAATAGCCAAATGATTTCCCTCCTCTTTTCTTTTGTTTTAAAATCAGAATTAAGCCTTAAAATATCTTAGAAAAATCTGGAGAAACTCCCTTTGGGTAAATAGCTCCTTAAAGATTCAAAGTTTCAATCCTTTCTAAAACAGTCACGCAACTTTCAAAAATTACATTTTGGTCACTAGCCAAAATGTCACCCTTCCAAAACTCATTTTGTAAAATTGATTTCACAGTTCACTTATATATATTAAAAGATGATTTTAGAACATTTTTCCATATTTTTAATGCAACCCGAACTAGGCTTTCCTAATTTCACCCTTTTTAGATTCGAACAGCACTTTGACCAAACCGGTCAACGCCCAAAACTTCTAAGCCCAAAACCGGGGCGTTACAAGCATTTTATAAACTCAAAACCTCATTTGCATAAGCAAAACTCCATTTTGAAAACCACATGTACCATCTAGCTAACACATGCATACAACCTATGCAAATCTCATGGCAAGGTGTTGAGTTGTGTGGGGCTCGATTCGATCAACTAATTTAGCTCACCAAGTGGTGGAGAGATGGATATTTGGGTGGAAGGGTTGTGGAAGCTAGAATGTAAAAAAGACACAATGATTTATAGTGGTTCGGCCTTCTAACAAGCACCTACATCCACTACCTTAGCTTCCCACTAAGGATTTCACAATCAATCCACTAATTGATTCGTCCCCTTTTCTAGGATTAGGAGGAAACCCTTACAACCGATCAAGCTTCTACCCAAAGCCTTGATCAAAACCCTCTTTACAAAGAGACAAAGAAAGCAAACTTAAAACCCTCTAATAGGTGTATGTTTGCACAATTAAGCACTCACCCAAAACCTAAAACACTTGAGCAAATTTGACAATTTTGGCTCACTAGTGTTTGTCTATACAAGAATTGACAATTTAAGCACTAAGACACTTTTTGATCATTTGATGTTTTACAATATGAGCATTAGCCTTCTCTTGATGCTTGGAGGTCCCTTTTATACTCCCAATTGAGTTTGTAGTCGTTACTAGCCGTTGGGATCAAATTGGAGCCGTTGAGGACTTTATTTCCCTTCATAAATGTTGTTCTGCAGCTACCAGTATCGATACACGTGGAACGGTATCGATACGACCTTCATAGGAACTAGTCGTTGAGCTCTTGCCAGCTGAGGCGTATCGATACGCTTGAGGGTGTATCGGTACGGGTGCACATTTAAATGGTCGTTGGGAAATAGTCGTTGGGGTAGTTGAAATGGGATCGGTACGCTTACCTGGCGTATCGAAATGATCCCGACCGTATCGATACGGCAAAGGCCTGTATCGGTACGGGGTTTGACAGTGGCCAAACTGGGGCAAAAAGGTATCGGTACGGGTACAACCGTATCGATACTGTTGACGTGAAAATACAAGTTTGGCTGTTTAAAACATGAAAAATCTTTGCCAAAAACCTCTTAAAATACCTCAAACATAAATTCAAGTTGTTTGGACTTAAAACTAAGTTTTAAATTCTTTTCAAATTAGTCCAAAACATTTTTCAATTATTATATCAAAACATAAGTTCTACAATCTCCCCCTTTTTGATATAATAAAACTCACTTGAAAAATTGTTTGGGTTTCTCCCCCTTTAACTTTAAAAATGTGAATAAGAGATTAAATATATGAAATTAAGTAAAGCTCCCCCTTATTCATTTGAAAATTCAATTTTTCAAACCATTTCTCCCCCTTTTTGTTATATCAAAAAGAATTTAAAACATTAAGTTTTAAAATAACAATAGGGATAAAAACTTTGACACAAATAAGAATTTGGTTTAAAATGGCTCCCCCTTACTCAAAGCATCATCAAAAGTGTTAGTCCATCATATATGATCATCTAGTTGAATACTAAAAATAAGACAAATAAATTCAAAACAACTAGAAATTTTACCAACACTTGAACCCAAGGGAGGATGTGAAGCCTTCCTTCTTCAAGTGTTCTTCCTTGTGTGTATGGAGCTCCCCCTCAATGTTTGACTTGTTGAACATCTCCATCACACCTACAATAGACAATCAAGTAATTTTTGGTATCCAATTGCTTTGGATCCATAAACGTTAGTTGCACAAATTTTAGTCCCCTTAGGAATCCATTTTTCAATGTCATCCTTTTTAATTGAAGTGGTTAGTCCTTTTGGGACCCAAACACTTCTAAAACATTTACCTTTTATAAATCTAGGGGCACTAGGTTGTCTAACATAAAAATTCGATTTTCCAAAATTATTTTTCTTTTCAAGCTCTTTGGAAATCAAATATTTTTCTTCTTGAACTTTTTGAAGCAATTTTTGTAAATCAAAACATTTTAATTCAAACTCTTCAAGTTTTGCTTCAAGTTCAAGTTTGGTTTTAGAAAGCAAATCATTTTGAATTTTTAACTTTGAAATCAATTTATTGTTTTTCAAAATGTGGCTTTTAAAATCTAAAACCAAATCATCATAGGCATCTTGTAATTCATCAAAAGAATAAGAACATGAAGTAGATGAATTAGAAGTTACCCTTGAATCTTCTTCGATGGCTATAAGGCAAAGGTTGGCTTGTTCATCGTCGGTGGAGTCCTCATCACTCCAAGTAGCCACATGTGCCTTCTTCTTATGGCTTGAAGTGTTTACCCTCTCCTTTCTTTTAGGTTCTCATTCAAGCTCTCTCAAGGCTTTCTTCATGAACGGGGCACACTTCTTGAAGAGATGAACTATCTCTTCATCTTCATCCTCCTCTTCACTTGAGTAGACATGATGACAAGTGGAGGATTTGAGAGCCATGGCACTTGCATTGATGCCAAGCCCTTTGATTTTCTTCTCTCCCATAGCTCTAATTTCTTCCCTTTTCTTCTCATCCTCTTTGTTCTTCTTCATGATTTGATGAGTAAGGAGAGACCCCATGAGTTCATCAAGCTTCAAAGTCTTCAAATTTTTGGCTTCGATGATGGCGGTCCTCTTTGAGTCCCAAGACTCGGGAAGTGAGTAGATGAGCTTCCGAACAAGCTTTTCTTCCGGAATGGCTTCTCCATACCCTTTGAGGCCATTTGTGATGGTGGAGAACCTATCGAACATCTTCTCAATGTTCTCTTCCGGGTCCATTTTGAAGTTCTCATACTCCAAGGTTAGGAGCCCAATCTTGGTCTCCTTGACTTCATTTGTCCCCTCGTATGTGACTTCAAGCTTGTCCCATACCTCCTTGGCACTCTTACAAGAAGACATCTTCTCATAGATGGATGGACCAAATGCACAAAATAGAATGTGCAAGGCTTTGCAATTTAGCTCCATCTTCTTGCGATCGTCGACACTCCATTCCGCTTTACTTCTTTGAGGCACGAACGGACCATCTTCAACTATGTCCCATAGCTTGTAATCTCTTGACTTCAAGAAGAATTTCATCTTTGTCTTCCAATGGGCATAGTGGTCTCCGTCGAAGAAGGGCGGTTTGTCGATTGATTGTGCCATTGAGCCGGTTGATGAAATAATGATCGAGCTTGCCGGATCTTCTCAATAGGATGTGAATCCCCTTCGATTGAGCCAAGCTCTGATACCAATTGTTGAGTTGTGTGGGGCTCGATTCGATCAACTAATTTAGCTCACCAAGTGGTGGAGAGATGGATATTTTGGTGGAAGGGTTGTGGAAGCTAGAATGTAAAAAAGACACAATGATTTATAGTGGTTCGGCCTTCTAACAAGCACCTACATCCACTACCTTAGCTTCCCACTAAGGATTTCACAATCAATCCACTAATTGATTCGTCCCCTTTTCTAGGATTAGGAGGAAACCCTTACAACTGATCAAGCTTCTACCCAAAGCCTTGATCAAAACCCTCTTTACAAAGAGACAAAGAAAGCAAACTTAAAACCCTCTAATAGGTGTATGTTTGCACAATTAAGCACTCACCCAAAACCTAAAACACTTGAGTAAATTTGACAATTTTGGCTCACTAGTGTTTGTCTATACAAGAATTGACAATTTAAGCACTAAGACACTTTTTGATCATTTGATGTTTTACAATATGAGCATTAGCCTTCTCTTGATGCTTGGAGGTCCCTTTTATACTCCCAATTGAGTTTGTAGCCGTTACTAGCCGTTGGGATCAAATTGGAGTCGTTGAGGACTTTATTTCCCTTCATAAATGCTATTCTGCAGCTATCAGTATCGATACATGTGGAACGGTATCGATACGGCCTTCATAGGAACTAGCCGTTGAGCTCTTGCCAGCTGAGGCGTATCGATACGCTTGAGGGCGTATCGGTACGGGTGCACATTTAAATGGTCGTTGGGAAATAGCCGTTGGGGTAGTTGAAATGGGATCGGTACGCTTACCTGGCATATCGAAACGATCCCGACCGTATCGATACGGCAAAGGCCTGTATCGGTACGGGGTTTGACAGTGGCCAAACTGGGGCAAAAAGGTATCGGTACGGGTACAACAGTATCGATACTGTTGACGTGAAAATACAAGTTTGGCTGTTTAAAACATGAAAAATCTTTGCCAAAAACCTCTTAAAATACCTCAAACATAAATTCAAGTTGTTTGGACTTAAAACTAAGTTTTAAATTCTTTTCAAATTAGTCCAAAACATTTTTCAATTATTATATCAAAACATAAGTTCTACACAAGGCCACATATGCTTGATACACAAAAGCATTTCATACAATTATTATCTCATATGCATATCTCATTACTTACAACATCTCAAGCATTGGTACACGTGACACATTTCATTCTCATACATTGGCATTTTACATATTCTATTGTACACGGATATGCAGACAGCTTGACTCGAGGTCAAGTCCTACCCCGATGGGATCTTGCCACCAGCTCTCATGGCGGTATCTACCCTCGCCACTAAGCTTGGGTATTTCACCAAGTCCTACTACGATGGAATGCCCCTCATCGATTTCACATGGCAATAACTCTTGTTGCCAAAAAGCTTGGATAATTCACCAAGTCCTACTCCAATGGAATGCCCATCATCGATTTCACATGGCAATAACTCTTGTTGCCAAAAAGCTTGGATAATTCACCAAGTCCTACTCCAATGAAAATCCCATCATTGGTCTCTCTTTGGGACGACACCCAAGAGCACGTACGAATTTTTAGTTTATAGTGCACTCTACATCCTATTGATCGATCAATATATCATGTAATCTTTACATCATCTATGCCAATATATATCATGTTAAACATCAACACATTCGCTATTTTTAAAGCATGCAACACCTTCAAGACCAAAAAGCCGAACAAAGCATTTGAGACACAAATTGACAACTCATACTCACAAGGAATATCAATTTCATGCATCTTTCCTCAAACCAAGTTTGACAACCAACCCACATGCTTTAAAACTATGCTCAAACAACAAATTAAACCACATTGTCAAATCAATCACATCAAAACCCACTTTGATAGTTTTCAAAACAATAATAGCACAATTGAGAGAGAATTTCCACTTTACTTACTTCTGAACTTAAACCGGCATTTCAAGCCTAAATTTAAGTTCCTAAACCTCTTTTCAAAACCATTCCAAAGCTGGAAAACACGATCTCACTCACTGATACACAAAACTATGCTAGCCGACAAGCCTCCCAAGCGTCTGAAACCTCCAACGCCACCTCTATTGCTTCCGGGTCATTCTCCCCTGTTTTAAACACATAACAACAGAGGATTAATGCATCACCATGCATTAAAATCACCAGCAACACAACCCAACTCGCTGCTCTACCCAAGAACCTCATTTCGGCTACCAAAAACAACTGAAATCATCTCCAAACTCTCCCAAAACAAAGCCCAGCCAAAATCTATCAATTCTAACCTTTTATAAACATCAATTAACATCAAAAAGCAACAAAAACATGACCTTATACCTCCAGCAACAGCAGATCACCAAAACCACCCCAAAAACAACCATTCTAGCAAGCAAAACTTAGGAAAACAAACCTATTCGGGATTTGATTGATAAAACCTCATTTGTAACATCAATTAACATCCAAAATACATTGGAAAATAACCTCAAAACAAAGCCTAACCAAGATCCACGAAAATCTCCAAGATCTCTTCCAAAATCTTGAGTTTTAAGCCAAAATCTTGTGTCCAACATTAAAACCATTCATAAAACTTTAATAAAGGATTGACAACTTGGGAATTCCAGTGAAGAACTGAGTATTTAGAGGAGAGGAACAAGCTTACCTCTAAATGATGATTTCTCCTTGATTTGGGCAAGTTTCAATGAAAATTCAATGTAGAAAACAAATAGATTTAATGAAAGATTGATTAGGAATCAAAGAGGAATTGAAATCTCATCAAATGAAGTGTAAAATCAAAGTAAATTTGCTGGAGAAAATGTGTTTAGTTGAAAGGAATTTGAGAGAAAATGAAGAGAGGGAAAATTTGTGAAAAGTAGTTATGAATAGTCAAAGTTAGTTTCTCATTTAATTAACCCTCATTTCCTTTAATTAAAACATTAATAAAATTACCCAAATTAAGGAAAAATCTGATGAAAACATTTTGGTAAAATTAGCTCCTTAAAGAGTCAAAGTTTCAATCCTTTACAAAACAGTCACTATTTCACTTTTGCAAAAACTACGATTTGGTCACTACACTGAAATATAGTATTTCCAAACTTCATTTTGTAAAATTGATTTCACCATTCTCTTTTATATATTAAATGAGGATTTTTAGATATTTTCTATATTTTTAAAGCATCCTGAACTAGGTGTTCCCTAAAACTCCCTTTTAGATTCGAACCGATTTCCAGACCGATCCGGTTCAGACCTTAAACTTCTATGCCCAAATTTGGGGTGTTACAGCATCTAATAACGGAATATTGATGTGAACCTGCTTAAAAATATCATAGATCTTTTTGAGCTGGTACTCCTGTTTCTGCTTCTGTAGCCACTATGGAAAAGGAGGTGGAGGATGGTAATCTTCAATTCGTCCTTCACACGGTATTCGGATCTGAGGAGACTTAGGTTCTTCATCCTTCTCCTCTGTCCCTTCTGCTGTCGTGACAGGTGTGGCGGCAGCAGGCTGTTTATCGTCTACCGGGGCAGTGTTCGCGACAGTCGATTCTAGGGCTGGTTCCTTAATCGGTTAAGCTTTCTTCTCCGGCCCTGGAAGTTGTTTCCCACTCCTTGTTGTGATGGCTTTGCATTGCTCATGTGTGGTTTGTCTAGCGAACTCAGTATCGCTAGGGAATCCTCCATTCTGCCTTGGCTTAATATGCTGGGAAACCTGACTCATCTGTGTCTCCAGTGACTTAAGTGTAGCTTCATGGTTAGTCATTCTCATCTCTGTTTTATCCATGAATGACTCAGTCTTTTTAATGAAGTGATTCATGTTTTCCATGTAAGCTCCTGTCTGTG
This sequence comes from Hibiscus tridactylites, assembly GCA_958450335.1. Taxonomy (NCBI): domain Eukaryota; kingdom Viridiplantae; phylum Streptophyta; class Magnoliopsida; order Malvales; family Malvaceae; genus Hibiscus; species Hibiscus tridactylites. Next base: position 36,662,984 of record OY288272.1, on the reverse strand, counting down.
ACATGAATGTAGCCAAAGTCTGCTCCAGTATACTAGGTGCGGCTACCGGCTGCTGTTGCGGCTGCTGCCGTGTCAGAATTCCAAGTGCCCCTAATTTTGGGTGTTCTGCACTTGAGGATTCAATGCTTTGTTTGGGTTACTCTAGGAGAACTTGGGGTCTTTCCTCCAGTTGGGATTGTAATTGTTGGAGTCATAGTTTCTCGGCTTGTTATAGTTTCCAACATACATCCCTTCCTATAGCTGTAACGGGCAGTCTTCCGAACTATGATTCCCACTGCAAGTACCACATACCTCTTCTGCAGCATAGACCAGTTGTGAATCTTTCTTCAGCAAGTTTTCTACTACCTTTGTGAGGTATGCAACCTGTGTCTTTAGGGAATTGTCGGCTTCATAATTCTTCACAGCTAGTACATGTTTACCTCTCCGCACTGTAGGAAATTGCTCTTCATTCTTCGCCAAATTTTTCAATACCACCATGGCTTCATCTGGATCTTTATCCAACAGCAATCCATTGGCTGATGAATCTATTCTCATACAGGTATGTGTGTTGGCAGCATTGTAAAATTTTATGACTTGATTCCAAATAGGGAATTCGTGCATCGGGAAATTCCTCAGAAGAGTAGTAAACCTGTCCCATGCCTCGTGCATTGGCTCGTCATCTTCCTGTTGAAAAGTAGCAATTTTGTTACGTAATCGCTCAAATAAATGGGAAGGATTAAAACGAGATAAAAATTCACGAGTTAGATCCGCCCAAGTTCGTATTGAACCCATCGTTAGTTTGTTCCACCAAGTTTTTGCTTTATCCCTCAATGAATGGGGAAATAACCAATGCCTCAGTATCTACGGATTTACTCATGGTAGTCTAAACGATCCACAGATTTCTTGGGACGTTTTTAGATGTTCGCTAGCATCCTCTGTAGCAGCACCACTAAATTGGCCAGCGGAATTAATCATGCTGAACATGACAGGTTTCAGCTCGAAATTTTCAGCTTCCACGTCTAGCAGGGTGGTCTCTAGTTCCACATGATCATTGATCATGTAATCACGACATGACCGACGTGTGGCCACGGCAGCGTTAGGCTGTCTGTTTCCTTTATCTCCGATAGGATCTTCAGGGTCTTCGCGATTCCTTTGGTTGTTCCTCCCGTTATTCATGGCTTCTAATTGTTCCTCAAGATAATCGTTTTTGGCTATCAAAAGACGGACTCAGTTCCTAAGATTGCACGAGCATTCGATTTCAAGATCTAGCTGATACTCAGGTTCCTTGCCTCGTCTCGATCTGCGCATAAGCAAACGATAAACCTTGTGAAAAGCACATGGTGAACAATCCAAAAAACAGAAAAATTAAAAAGAATGTGTAGTAAAAGTAGGGTAAAGATATGTTTCCAGTCCCCGGCAACGGCGCCAAAAACTTGTTGCGTGTAAAAGAGTCTATCACAATAGAGTGCAAGTGTACACGACGCAAGTAGTAAAGTGATACACGAAGTATCGGATGTCGAATCCACAGGGACTTGAAATAGCCTTAACCTTGGATTGCTGCACAAGAAAGAAAGAAGATAATTTAATTGTTTGTAGGGGAATAATAAAGAACACTGAACATAAAGGATTAAAGGATTCAGGGTAAAGAGATAGGTCGGTATTGAATTGCTCAATAGTGCAGGTGTTGCACTGTATAGGACTTCCTGTTCTGTCGTCGCTCCTGTCGTGGCAGCACTTGCGGCGGTAGCGGTCTATTGTTGTCGCGGCATCGATCACACAACTCTGTACTTCAAGCTTGGAAAGAATCCCTGTTGTGACTCGTCTTATCCCTGGGTCCAAGTCTGTCGATGAACACATCTTAGATGATACCTCTCGGCGTGAATCGAATGATGAACATCGATGTTGTTGAATTCTTCCTTAGCCACTTAACCTCGTCCTATCCCTAGGTCCGAGATAGTTCAACCATAAACTAGAGAACCCGTACTTATTCCTTTCGTATACTTAACTCTCCCGATATTAAGTAAATGAGTAATCTCACAATGCTCTCCCGAAACTCTTGCAAGATGTTAAAAAACAGAATATGCAAACTGGAAGTCTATTTTATTGAACAGAAAAAAATCCTAAAACAGTACAATCCTTGCAACTATTTTACAGAATCAACCCTTAGCCCTAAGGGAAGTTTAGAACATGATGAGAAGGGGGAAACGACTAGGGTTTTGGGGAAGACGGCTAGAGAATAAGATGTCCTTCCCTAGGTCGAATTACATGCCTTTATATAGGCCTTGGGTTCAAGTTTTCTAATATGGCAAGAATACAAGTTTAAACTAAAGTACAACTCTATTAAAGACTAAATCTTCAGAGTAGATGCCTTTAATTCGTCCTCTTTTCTTGCTTTGGGTTTCTTCCTTGAACTTTGGGCTTGACCTTCATTCTGGTCTAGGGCTTAGAAAAAATATAGGAGTGACCCACGACAAACCAGCTTAATTTCCTCTTTCTGTCGAGCTCCACTTCACTTTTCCTTTTCAGCAATGATGTCGTCATTGGCTGCCACGGCAGCGTCTTCCTTCTCGACTTCAGTCCTATGTTTCAGCTTTGCTTCTTCACTGCCCTGAGTCTGCTACAACAGCTACCTGCAAAAGTAACCAAAATCAGTAGCAACTGTGCCATTTTAGATAATTGTGATGTATATGTGAAACTGTACCTAAATACAATGAATTATGCTTGAATGCAGCAGATATATGGGTTAAATAAGGGGTAAAATATAGAAATTTTACTTACTCAACATTTATCCATTTTAATATTGTCATATTTGTGTTCGTTTTAGTTTATATATTTCATTTTTACACAAAAAATATTAAAATGCTTATATTTTTGTTCATTTTACTTCCTTAGAGTTTTAAGTTTTACCTTGAACCATACAGAAACAAAACCAAATTCGCTAAGACTAACTACCATATTGTAATTTAGGGTTATTTGTTTATGAGATGAATTATTTTCCTGGCTACAAGGTTTTTGGTTTAAGTTGGAGCTCTTTTTATTAGTGGTTTACGGTTTATGTTGTAGTTTAAGGCTTTATGGTTTAAGGAACGAATTGTTATGGTTATAAGGTTTATAGTTTATGATTTACGGCTTAGTAGTAATGGGTTAGGGTGTAAGGTGTAGTTTAACCCGGTTTATGTGATTACATTTTATGGTGTAAGGTGTAGTTTAGGGTTAGTGGTTTATGTGATTAAATTGTATGCTATAAGGTTTATAGTTCTATTGCCACTAATTAAGGCAACAATCGACAAGGCCTTTGGAGAAGGGTTTAAGGTTAATCATTGGTGGATCCATAATGTTTTTTGAGGGTGGGCATAAGTAAAAAAACCTCAAAAGTTTAGGGTGGGAACAAATTATAAAATTTAAGGACTAATTCATAAAAATTAAGAAAATTGAAGCCAAATATAAAAACTTTGGAAAGTTCAGAATGGGCCGATTAATGGTTTATGGTTAAGGGTTTTTTAGGGTTTAGGGGATAAATCGGTGGTTGCCGACACACTTATGTTGCACTCCTACATGAACACGACAGTTCGGAAGCAAGAAAGAATCTAAATGGTCACATATCACTCTCTCTCCTACTTATACCAATTTCACTTCCCCATGATATCAACAGCCATAGACGTGTTTCAACTGTTGTTTCCCCAAGCCATGCTTAATGGCTGATTAATACCCCTAATACTGATTCACTTCTCCTCAGCCTTTCTATCCCATTATCGCCAAACAATTAGGAGGAGTATATCTCTGATTATTCAATTTTCAATTTTATACAAATGTCTCTGTGATATTCCAAAGTATAGTTTTACACATATTAAACAATAATTTTAATATTTAAATAATTTGCAGAGCAATACTCACCGAAATTTGGTGACATCGCCGTGTCCCATTGTAGTTCCAAACACCAACAAACAATAGTATTAGAAAATCTTTAGAGCAAGGTTCTCCAAATACTATGTTTGTTGGTGTTCATGCCTGAACAAAAAATGGATAATCATAGCCTTTTAAATACCATTGTTTGTCGACCCAAACAACCTACACAAACAATCAAAACTCCACCGGGTGTATAAAAAAGAAGTCTCTGAGTAGTAGTACATAATGGTGTAGAGACGAAAACTAGAAAGGAAAATAATACACTAGTTTCGGTGATTAGGGTATGAAGCTAAGAACTCAAGGAACTCCTGTTTATAATAGAAAAAAAAGAATATTTTATAATTACACCTGTTTCGGTAAGCATAATCCAGTTTCGGAACAATGTTCATGAGGAATAAACCAAAAATCTTAAAAAGTACATTTCCAATTTTCGGTTGAACAGTGAGGTTTCGAAACTTAACCACTGATTTCGACACATCTATAAGACTTATCTGTACACGATTCTACCCGTTGCATCAAGTGAAAGGACTTATTTGGCGCTGACATATCGGAACAGGTTACAAAGATTCGACACGGACATTGAAAAGACGTTTATTTACTTGGGAACATGCGTCTTTTGAAATTATTTCATCGAATTGGCAATTTAAATTACTTTTAAATTGAACCTGCCAACTTAATTTTTTACTTTTTCTTTAAATAATAGAACTAATAAAACATGTTTGGGGAGGCAACCACTAAATTTAAATAATTTCGAACTAATGTATATGTGTTTTCGACACTTTGACGCCACTGAAACTTAAATTGTTAGTAAGAAATGTGATATTTTAGGTTTAAAATGAAAACTTGGAGCATGTATATGTACACGTTTGATAGTCGCAGCATTATTGAAAAGACGCTTTCTGCGAGCAGTTAAATGTCGTATACACTTCATAAGATTAAATGCTTATGGGTTTAAGGTTTAGAGTTTGGGGTTTAGTTTTTTAGGGTATTGGTTTAATATTGATTTATAGTATAAATAAGATGGCTTGTGTAAAATTTATTTTACATAACCTGCCCTGTTTGTAGTTAGTTATATATGAAGTATAAGGACTGTTTTTAATACGTAAAATGTATATTTAAGTGTTCCGAGACTATTTCTTATACACATAAAAGTTCAGGACTGTTTTCATATAAAATAGGGACTGTTCGAGGCTGTTTTGAGTATGTAAATTGAAAATAATGTGATAAAAACTGTTCGGGATTTGTAGGAGGAAGCAGTGGACTGTTTTGGCAAAAACAAAAAGAAAAGGAAGAATGGGGGGATATTTGTACACGCGCATATGATTGGATGAAGATGGAACTGTTTTGTGTATTTATGCAAACATGTTTGATTGTTTTAATGTGTAAATGAGAATACATGTAGTATGGATTGAAGTATATATATATATATATATGGATAGGATCCGTTTACACCTTTTTTGGACCGTTGGATGAGTGAAACGGATGGACGAGATTAACAGTAAATATGTGAAGATTATCACTTGGGAAAAAAAAGTAAGAAATTAATCTAAGCCATCCATTTTTTCTATCCAACGATCCAAAAAACGTGTAAAACTTAAAGAGTTTTACACTGTGTAAGTTGATCATAACTCATATATATATATGTGTGTGTGCGCGCGCGTGCGCGCACAGCGCATTGTAACTTTTGGTAAATGAAGTGAATCAATACTGGTGATTTGTTATTTAATTAGAGGTTCGTACCGTGATAAGGAAGTGGATAATGGCAAAAGGGCTAGAATGGGAAAAATGAATTAGGAGTGTAAGGAAATGTGGATTCACGTATCCCGTAACTTTGGGATAACAGGTGAGTGTAGTTAAAGTCTCGGGATGGACTAATAACCTTCCCAAGTAATTCTTTCTTATTAAGATTGCTTTGATTTGCTTAGTTAATATTGTGAATACTCAAGCTTGGAATCAAGGTATGTGCCTTAATGAAAGAAGTACCCTATGATATGAGCTTTTGATTAAAAGCATGATTATGATTTGAATTGTTCAAATGTGTGAGATGTTTGTATAGTCGAATGATATCAATGAATAGATATGGTTGTTTGTAAAATGAAGAATGGTTATGAAACATAAAAGATGCTTATATGGTTCGAATAATCTATATATATATATATATATATATATATATATATATATATATATATATATATATATATATAGAATGATGGATTGTTGTTGGTGAAAACAATCTTGTTCATGCTAGCTTCGTATGAGATCCTTGATATAAAATATGTAAAGAAAGTTATAAATGAATTAACAAGTGGTTGTTAGCTAGAAAGGGCCATTCGAATGAAAGAATGAAATGTTGAGTTCACATGTGGTGAACATACTATTGTACCCTTATTGAAAAAAGGGTAATGTGATATGGTTATGGTAACATTAATTGAATGGAGCTATGCTCATTTTATGATGTAAAAGATGATTATTGTGAAAGTCTTGGTCTCGAGTCAGTCTTAGGTATAGTTGGCATGCCATGGAGTCTATAGAGCTACGTGTCGGGATGGACTACGGTCCGAGACAATGGTCTCTATTTGGCGATAGGAGGAAGGAAGTGTGTGTGGTCACTTAGCGACAGTAGGAGGTATTGACCGGTACTGCGAGTACCAAATGATGTTTATGGGCGACATTTGGTTGGAGACTCGTGTACTTAGACTGAAAATTCGATTCGCAAGGCTATGATAATAAGAAAATTTGAATGAAATTACTAATTTAAGAATGAATTATGGTAACTGCCTGTCAAAATATGTGTATCTTGTTATAATTGGTTTTCCTCTATATGATATGATATAATACAATTGACAATTTACCTTGGTATTTTTATATCAAGAAAGCTAGCGACTATGATTAATAAAGAGTGTTACTCGTGAAGTAAGAAAATCAAGTGTGTAATAAGTACTATATGCATTCGAAGGACTTATATGAAAGATTTTCAATGGATTTTGTGTTGAAGTTAAAGGATGATATTAGTGTTTCTTGAATCGTAGAATTCTACATACTACATGATATGTGCTCTGTCTTAAATGACAAGTAATGTTGGATAGGGAATAACATGCAAAATAAGTACCCTATAAGCTATTTAATGTCTCAAGAGTGTGGCTTGTATGGCAAGTATACTATGTTTAAGAAGTTCCGAAGGTTGATATGTGAATAGACAGCAATTACTAAATTGCTTACATATGTGTGGTTTGTTGAAATGGTAACTGCTTGTGAATCGGCATAATAATTGTAGGAGTATGTGAATGCCTATCTCGTGTGTAACTTGTGATTTAAGTAAGTAACAGGTAAAGCCATACAAGAAGGAATCTTGATTAAAATAAAGCATGATTAACATTCTGAGTATTGTCAAGTTTTAAAGAAAAAGAAATGAAGGAAGTTTAGTAGTAAACCATGACAATTACTTGCTATCAGTTATGCTGTTAACATTTATAAATAGTCACTTTCAAAATTAAGAATATATAAGTATGTCTGGTGTGATTGCCTAAATGGTCAAGATTAGTTTAAATATCTTGATACGCATATAAATGGTGTTTTAGATATTAAAGTAATACCGGATCAAGTATTACAAGTGGATAAAATGTTTGATAAATTGTAGAAAAAGGGAAAACTCTATATGGTTAGGTCGATAAAGAACCCAAGAAAGTTTATAGGTTAAATACAAGGACTTATATAACAACTTGTTTCATCAGTAAAATGAATAAACTAATAAGTTAAATACCCTTGCAAGAAATGATGAATCATGTTAGAAAACTTGCTTATATTGGTTATAATGGATGATAAGGTACTCACGCATATGATGTTCTAAATACAGAATAAATGTGGATAGCTTAAATTCCTTTGTAAAATCATTCATAACTTATTCGGCTACCTTAATGAGAAGGTTTCTAATGATAGGGAAATAAGGACCTTGAGGATAAGATGGAACATACTTAATGTCGATATAAAAAGAAACCTATGAACTATTTGTTAGACCTAATTTCTTAAAGGATAAGAAAACTAGAAATATTATAAGTATGATTGGTATCATATGCGGTAACTTGTGAGATGAGACTTATGTTTCTAAATATGTATGTATGTAAGAGATATGATGACTTGTTAGATAAGTAATGTGTTCTTTAATTGAACTCTCGACATTGTGTCTAAGGTGATATTGTTTCGAAGGATGAGCATTTTGAACGAAAGATATGTGTTTAACATCAAATTCAGAGATAAGATATGGAAATTGTTTAACAACCTACAGATTTTAAATGTTTTCAAATATCTAAATGAATAGATGTATATATATATGCGCATGCTTGTATGAAGATTTGTTGTTACCATGAATTAGGTTGTTTACTTGTATGGGAGATGGTTCCCACTAGGGATGTAAAAACAAGTCAGAACCTGGTAACCTGACTGAAACCTGCCCGAGTCAGAACCTGATTTGACCCGAGTTTTTTTTTACCCGAACCCGATTTGCAACTGACTGTTGTTGATCCGAACCCGAATTTGACATGTTACTGTAGCAACCGAACCCGATCTGCGTCCGACTGAAAACGACCCGAACCCGAATTGGACCTGTTAATTTGGACCTGAAACCCGACCTGCGTCCGACTGAAAAGAACCCGAACCCGAAGCCGACCTGGCAAATAACCGAAATTACCCGACTGAATTGACCCGATATCCGATTTTACCCGACCTGAAATGGACCCGACCTGAAATGGACCCGACCTGAAAATGGACCCGACCTGAAATGGACCCGACCTGAAATGGACCCGACCTAAAATGGACCCGACTGAAATGGACCCGACCTGCTTTTGAACCCGACCTGTTCTTGACCTGAGCTGAAATTAACCCGAAACCTATGACATGATGAATTAAAAAATTTATAAAAGTTCATATATCATATACATATATAATGTATATACATATACACTTACGTATATTGATATAGGTGATGTATATGCGCGCATACATGTGTATATATATATATATATATATATATATATATATATATATATATTAAGTACTAAAGTTTGAAAAAAGAATAAGTAATTGATAATTTATGAAAATAAAAAATTAAATGAAGAGTTGTTTTTAATTTTAAAGTTTATTCATGAACTTGAATAAAATTGTAAATTTACAAATTATAAAAAATTAAATAACAATTGTAAACTTATTTGTAGTTCATAAAATTTACTAAAGTTATAACATATATATGTATAGCATTTGTAGTTCAAAAATTTATAAGTCTAAAATTTTATAAGTCTACAATTTTATTTTTTTATACTTAACAGTTAACAGATTTTTCAAGTTTGTAAAACTTAGTGAAATTATAACTTATGTATAACATTTATAATTGAAAAATGATTAAGTAAATTTAGAAATTATAAAAAAATTAAAAGTCTACAACTTTAATATTTCATACTTAACAGATTCAAGTTATAAAAATTGTAAGTCTTCCTACAACTTTTGCAGTTCAAAATTGATAAAATTATAAAATATATGATTTTACTTAATTATAACAAATTAAGTAATTGTTGTCTTAAGTTACAAAATGTAGAATTAAGTTAAGATATAAAATAAAATTCATACACTTAAAGTAAAAAAATTAACATATATAAAATAAAAATAACTAGAATTTCAGATTATGAATACTTTATTACTTAAATAAAATTTTAGATTTACAAATTATAACAAAATATATGTTAAATTATAACAGATTCGGGATAATTGTTTTCTTATTAATCGAACAAAATTGTAGAGTTATTGATTATTTTTATCCAACCTTTAGTAATTTGAACTACATAAATAAATATTTACTATTATCAGCTTGAAACATATTTTCCTAACTATACAATTTAAAGTCTATTTTTGACTAATATTTTTCTTATCTAACCTTTAGTAATTTGAACTAAAAAACCATTTTCCGATGTTTGAATGATGTTATGTAAATTTTCATAAAAATGTTTTTTGAAATTTGTTTTAAGGAAAAAACGCACACATTACAATATTTTATTTTTAATGAAATAAGCAAAATTATTTTCTTTTCTACATACATATCGACCATTGTAAAATAAGCTAATTCATCGTATCATAACAAATATTTTATTGCTCACGTAAAAGAAATAAATAATAAAAAAATTTAAATCTCCTCTTTAACAACATTCATAATAGCGTCTTATATATAAACAATTTATGTAAAAATCTAATGATTTGGTAAATACTACAGGAAAAAAATTAAAGTTGAGACATCTATAATGACTGTGATAAGTGTTTTCTATCTCGAATGCAATCTCATTTCTTCTTGGCATTAGATTTAGTGACCTTCTTAACGCTCTCAACGCCAACAACCATTGCCTGAAACATATCCTTAACAGAAAAAGTCCAAGAAATGAGTAATTAGAGTCTCAAAACTAAAAGATTAGTGGGAACCATCTTTTCCATCTCAGCCTCATCATTGTTCAAGAACATGTGTTCCTAATGTTAAGTATTTCTTATCCATATACACTACAAGATATGGCAGTAAAAGGAGATGTGATAATAATGCTCTTGAGATTATGCCTAACCAGATGTTACACAACTATGAAAAAAGTCAAGGAACTTACATTGGAAAATAATGCTCTGCAGGAAAGTACACCAAGCTTACATTATACCATTCGAATGTTATAAACACTGCTATTAACATATTCATCACATTGCAATCACCGACTATATTAACATGAAATTTTAAAACTTTCAAAATTTTAGTGTATTTTGATACTCCATTCCAATGCATATAATTAATTCAGATAAAACTTGACAATTAAGCAAATTATAGTAGAGTGATGACAAATAACCTTGTAATCTAAGCTATAAGTAAAATAAAAGATACTTAAAGAAAGGCTGCTCTTTTTTTGTTAGCTAAAACTAAACATGATGGACTTAAATTGAACAAAAACAACCTCTTGACAAGAGCTTTACAATTGGAAATTTTTTATTTGTACACAGTTTAAACTTTAACTTGAAAGCTAAAACCAAAATTTAAGAACATAAAATACCACTAACCTATAGAAACAGATTTGGTACACCTTGCATAGCTACACAAGGGTGAAACAATTATGTAGTTAGGTAACTTAGGTCTAATGTGAGTGCAATATTTATTTAAAGTATTTGAAAAAATACAGAGAAAGTAATACAATACATACATGTAGCATAAACAGTTAGTGAGCATTTGCAAGACGTCTGCATTGAACCTGTTTTCATCATACAAGACATGATAATGGGTAGGCATGCCGGTTTCCTACACCAGAAAAATAAATTAAGACAATACAAGAATATGAAAATAGGTATAAAATGTTTATTGTATAAGAAAGCTAGATAGAATCTATTCAAAATAAACGAAGTTATTTTTGTCAATAAAATAGCAGAGTGCTACAAAATCCCACAAAAGATAACCCCTTCGAATACCTTTCGGATAGCATCCATTTCATGGAGTAGAACTTGACTGAATTGGCCTTCACTCACACCATCTATGTCTGATTAAGTAACAATTATCAACAATAATGTTAAAAAAGCATGCAAAATCTGGATGGTCAGAAACACATTTCACTTGTAAAAATAATCCTTTCAAGTCGATTGGTTGACTTGAGAAAAGCCATAAGCAATTCCCTAAAGAGAACAAGAAATGGCTGATAAATGAAGTAGAAGACAATTAACTATGATAGGATCCTGAAATATATCTACCTAATTACCTTATCAGACCACCATGAACTATACCCTTTTGAAGATCCGCAGTTGTTTTACAGTTCTGAGATGAACTTGAAAACAGTAGCCAAAAACAGCAAAAGGTCAGCAAATTAACACATAAAGCCATCAACTAAGGAACTTCACCTTTTAAACAAGAATATGTCAGAAAAGTCAAACATTTTTACATCATGTATCAAAAATTTTAACTAAAAATTTAAAAACGAAATTCAAAATCAGAAAAGGGAAGAATGCAATTACCTTAAAAGAGAGCGATGGGTACAAGAGACGAGTGTGAAGAATTCAAGGGCAAGTGAAAAGGGGTAAGCAGAATAGGCGAAGAGAATCGAAAAGAAGATGAATGGAAATAATTACCGTCGTCGGTGGAGAGATGCTAGCCACCACATATCCCTCGCACATATCCCTAAAAATCTAGCCACCACCTCTCAAATGATCCATTAACAACCCTATAAAAACATATGAGATGAAATTAAAAAGAACGGAGACAAGACGAATCCACACAGATTCAAGGAAAAAGAAATCGAAAAATACCTACAAAACAAAAGGAAAATATCAGTTCTGAAAACAGTGAGAAAGCAAGCAAGCAACCGAAGCATTTCTTACATTTTCCGGCGATTGGAGTTCTAGGTCGCAATTTCGAATGGTGGGCACTTGCACAGCGGCACCAGAAACGATATATTCAGAAAACACCTCGATCCAACGGTGGATTTCCGATATCAAGCAAGGTAAACCTCAGACTATTTTCCTTAAATTCGCGTCGTTTTGTGTCGATTTCGTTTAAACTAACCTAATTTTTAAGTATAGAGAGAAGAGGCGAGTAGGAAAGCTCATTCCTTTTAAAATTTGGCCGTCGCCGGTGATTGAGAGTAGCGGCGGCCAGTGGTGAGCGTTGAGAGGAGATATGGCACTCTATTGTTTAGTTCAAAGTAAAGTTAAAATGAGCTAATAAAATAAATCTTTAAAAATGGGGACATGTGGTTCTCAATTAAAGCATCAGTACATTTGGGAGGGAAAACTCGCGTCGCGCCTTTTTTCCTTTTTTTTTGTTTGTTATTCACGTGAGTCGATATATTTGGGAGGTAAAATCCGCGCCTTTTTTAGCTATAGGCTAAATCACCCTTAGGCCACCTCACATTTTAGGTGTTTTGCATTTAGGTCTAATTTTAGGGGTTAAGGTTTGAGGTTTATGGGTATAGTTTAGGGATATACATACATGATACATTAATAGTAATACATGGATAACAAATATATATAGTTTAGGGGTTAAGGTTTGAGGTTCATAGGTATAGCTTAGGGGAATACATACATACATACATAGTTTAGGGGTAAAGGTAATACATACATAACCCTAGGCATTAATCACTAAACCCTTAGATCCTAAACCCTAAACCCTAAGCCCTAAAGTATGTAAGTATTTATGCATTTAGGTTTTACTGTAGTGTAATGAACTAAGGTTAGTTCGAGTGATTAGTTTGTAAGGTTTAGGGTTTAGTGTTAGGGTCTAGGGTATAGTGCTTAGGGTCTAGGGTTTAGGGTTAGGGTTTTAGGTAGTAAAACCTATAATGTATATATATATACATATACATATATATATATATATAGTGAGGAATCCTCTTTTCGACTCTGACTCTCCCACTCCAGTCGTTGCTTTTCTTTCTGTTACTTCGAAAGTAGCTGCTTCGGCTTCAGCCATATTATATATATATATATATATATAAACTTATAACTTATAATTTATATAATAATTAATAATAATTGGTAATAGTTTGGGCCTTGGGCCTTGGGCCTTTGGGCTCTTATCCTACCACCCATTTATAATAATCAATAATATGATTAATATCAATAATAAATATTAATTATCAATAATAAATATTAATTATTAATATCAATAATTAATAAATAATATTAAATTATAATATATATGGGCGGGAAAATTTGATTTCAAACCGCCAATTTTCAAATTGAATTTCAATTTAGGGTAAATTATAAATAAAGCCCTTTATATTATATAAGTTTTTTATTCAAGTCCTTTAAGTGTGTACATATTAATAAACCCTAAACCTTAAACCCTAAACCCTAAACCATAAACCCTAACCTACATACACTACAACACAACCCCTAATGTATGTAAGTATGTACATGTGTACACATTAATACATTAATCTCAAACCTCAAACCCTAAACCCTAAATCCTAAACCCTAAACCCTAAACCCTAAACCTACATACACTACAACACAACCCCTAATGTATGTAAGTATGTACATATGTACACATTAATACATTAATCTCAAACCTCAAACCCTAAACCCTAAACCCTAAACCCTAAACTCTAAACCTACATACACTACAACACAACCCCTAATGAATGTAAGTATGTACATGTGTACACATTAATACATTAATCTCAAACCTCAAACCCTAAATCCTAAACCCTAAACCCTAAACCCTAAACCCTAACCTACATACACTACAACACAACCCCTAATGTATGTAAGTATGTACATGTGTACATATTAATACATGAATCTCAAACCTCAAACCCTAAACCCTAAACCCTAAACCCCAAACCCTAAACCATAAACACACAAACCCAACCATATTGTATATAAGTAATTAATTATATACGTGTGTACATATTAATACATGAACCTTCAACACAAAACCCTAAACCCTAAACTTTATTTTTATTCTAAATTGACATATACTTATTATTTTTTTTCATTACTCTAATTTTTATACTTTTAATTTGATATTTTTGTTCATTATAGTCCCTAAAACTTTATTTTTATTCCAAAATACCCATTTTCCTTGTTTTTTTTTAATTTGTCTAATGTTTTATAATTTTAATTTGATATTAATGTTCATTATAATCTCAGAAATTTTATTTGTAATCCAAATTGACCCATTTTCTGTCCAAATCGACCCATTTTGATTCTTTTTTTAATTACTCTAATGTTTTATAATTATAATTTGATATGACTTTAAATAATTAGCTCAAAATTAACGACGATTGACGAAGGTCAACCTAAAGTCTATCAACTACTTATATGGTTGTACGACCGAACTCAAACTGAATACGAATTTCAATCACAAAAATACCCCGACCTGAATTACCCGACCTGAAGCTACCCGACCTGAAATTACCCGACCTGAAATGCACCCGACCTGAAATGCACCCGACCTGAAATGAACCCGACCTGAAATGAACCCGACCTGAAATAGACCCGACCTGAAACGGACCCGACCTGAAATGAACCCGACCTGAAACGAACCCGACCTGAAATGAACCCGAACTGAAATGGACCCGACCTGAAATGTATCCGTACCCGAATTAACCTGCCAATTATCTGCTTCAAACCCGACCCGTTCTAACCCGACCTGAAATGGACCCGACCTGAAATGGACCCGACCTGAAATGGACCCAACCTGAAATGGACCCGACCTGGAATGGACCCGACCTGAAATGGACCCGCACCCGACCCGAGTCGAGTCAATTTTTTTTTTACCTGAAATGACCTGTATCCGATTTTACCCGACCTGACAGAACCCAACCTGAAACCTGACCGATTACCTGTTTTTAAATCCCTAGTTCCCACTTATATACTGAATGTTGTTTCAAATAGAATGTTGAATAGGGTACATTGTAAGGTTATGGATAAGCTGGGTTGGTTGGGCTTAAGGATAGAACAAGATTAGTTGTGCAAGGTCTATTGTATTGTTTTAAGACCTTAGGTCTACCTCACTAAGGGATTCCTTACCCTATTCTTTCCCTCGTCTTTCAGGACATTGCTACCACTTGTTAACTCTCAAGCTTGGACGAGGTCACAAGAGGAAGAAGTACATTTTGTAACCTTTCTTCCCTTAAAGAACTCCGAGATTGGTGGCACATAGAGGATATGTTTGCATAAATGCATTAAACCAATTTTGAGATATATGTATATAAGCTTTCTTAGTTCTTAAGTTCTGTAAAGGGCCTTTATATATATTATCTTTGGTTGCTTGCTATTTGCATTAAAGTGGTTGGTGTGTGGTATGGTTGCTTATATATTTATATGTGTTGTATGCCAATGGATAATCTTGCTATCGTATGCTTGTGAACTGTTTTGTGTAAATAAATATCTTTTACTCTATGATACCTCAACCGAGGACGCTTTATGATAGCAGTATAAAAGTTGATATGCAAGAATAAGAGAGTTTATCCATGAAAATGTTAATAGAAGAAATTAGAAGTGATCGATCCACTTAATGTTTCTTTTTCTTTCTTTTTTTTGAATTAATCCACTTAATGTTTCTAGGTGATCAATATGGACTCTTTTTGTGGAGTTTTAAATGCCTTGGTTGTTGCTGAAAATTCATTATGGTCCTCCTTTGATGGATGTGTGAATACGCTACATTTATTAATCAAGAGATTTGACGAAATAACATCCTTATAATTATGAGAATAATGATGCTTCTCTAAGCCCTACCAATAAATTATCTATAATAATCTCTGTATGTTCTAACTGTTTGACTAGAAATTGAGAGATATTGTTTAATGCTTGTATATTTGATTGACAAGATGCATGAGATAATGTTAGATCCATAGATTAAACTTTTAAGAAGGTTTCAAGGGAGTGTTCAATTTAGTTGAACTAAGTTTACCATGAAGTTGAATACGTTTGTTTGGCATGCTTCGATTCTAGTAGTTAAAATACTTTGCTTAAGACGCAATGTGATTGAACAGAAGTTGAGTTAGAAGTAATTTATGAATGAGCTTTTAAAAGTTTCAAATTTTCTGTATTTCTTGGAAGCTTGATCAATAATTTCGAGTTTAGCTTATCAAAATGTTTGTTGTGTTTGCTTCATAAAACTTGTAACACCCCAAGTTTTTCCATAAATTAAAAATCTTATTTTTAAATTATAAAACCCTGACTTTTGGGGATTTCTAAAAACAACTTGGTTTTTAAATTTTGAAATTTCTGAACTCAAAACAAAATTTTGAGAAAATTGGTTTTCGGAGTTAAAAACATAATTTTTGAAAGCTCAAGGACTACTCTATGAATTTATAAATACTGGGGTTAAATTGTAATTGTAGGTACTTGATGTAATTCTCGTAAACCCTAAAAACTCTAGGGACCTATAACGCGATTAACCCCTCGATAAAAATTGAATTCTATTTCATTATCGGACACTACTAAAACTGAAGCTCTCCCTTTTAAACTTAAAATTTATTATTATTATTATTATTATTATTATTATTATTATTATTATTATTAAAAATAAGGCTTAATACAACTTTTCCCCCTAAAGTATACCCGATTTCTTAACTTGCCCTCTAAACTTTATTTTGCCCACTTTTTCCCCTTAAATAATTCGCCGTTACCCATTTTCCCCCATTCCATTACCCTTTGCCGTTAAAAAAATTCAGCCAATAACATGCTGCCATGTCATCAACTCATTGACTAAGTCATTTCGTCTGGTTTTATTTAAAGGGTAAATGACATGTCAAGTCTGTCAGGTTTGTTTTTTGTTCAATTTAGTCACTGAAAAGTCTATTTTTACCTTAAATTGACCCATATTTGTTTCTAATTTTTATAATTTAGTCCATTATTTGCTATTATTAATAATATTATTTTATTTAAATGTTAATATTTAATAAAAAAATATTTTAATACGAAATTCGTAATTTTTTAGATTCGAATTCCAATTATATTCTAAATATTAATTCTAATTTCACTATATTTGAATTATAGTTTTTGAGTAAAATTCGAATTATATTCAAATCATGTTCGTATTATATTCGAATCATATTCAAATTATATTTGAATTATCTTCTAATTATATTCGAATTATTAATTCGAATTTTGCTATATTCGAAATATATTTTTTGAGCAAAATTCAAATTATATTAGAATTATATTTGAACCATGTCTATATTATATTCGAATCATATTCGAATTATTTTCGAAATATAATTTGAATACGATATTTCGAATGTAATTTAAATATGTCGAATATAATATGAACATGATTCGAATATAATTCTAATATAATTACATGTTTTTTCAACTATTATATTCTAATCATATTCAAATTATATTCGAACCATGTCTATATTATATTTGAATATAATTACCTGTTAAACATGATTCAAATATAATTATCTGTTAAACATGATTTGAATATACTATGAACATGATTCGAATAATATAGTTGAAAAAACATGTAATTATATTAAATTATTTTCGAATCATGTTCATATTATATTCGAATCATATTCAAATTACATTCGAAATATGGTATTCAAATTATATTTTTAAAATAATTTGAATATGATTCGAATATAATATGAACATGATACGAATATAATTACTTGTTAAACATGATTCGAATATACTATGAACATGATTCGAATATAATAGTTGAAAAAACATGTAATTATATTAGAATTATATTCGAATCATGTTCATATTATATTCCAATCATATTCAAATTACATTCGAAATATGATATTCAAATTATATTTCGAAAATAATTTGAATATGATTCGAATATAATATTAACATGATACGAATATAATTACTTGTTAAACATGATTCGAATATAATTACATGCTAAACATGATTCGAATATACTATGAACATGATTCGAATATAATAGTTGAAAAAACATGTAATTATATTAGAATTATATTCGAATCATGTTCATATTATATTCGAATCATATTCAAATTACATTCGAAATATCATATTCAAATTATATTTCGAAAATAATTTGAATATGATTCGAATATAATATAGACATGGTTCAAATATTATTCTAATATAATTTGAATTTTGCTCAAAAAAATATATTTCGAATATAGCAAAATTCGAATATAATTAGAAGATGATTCAAATATAATTTGAATATGATTCAAATATAATACGAACATGTTTCGAATATAATTTGAATTTTACTCAAAAACTATAATTCAAATATAGTGAAATTAGAATTAATAATTGGAATTCGAATCTAAAAAATTACTAATTTAGTATTAAAATATTTATTTTTATTTATTTTTATTAAATATTAACATTTTAATAAAATAATATTATTAATAATAACAAATAATGGACTAAATTATAAAAATTAGAAACAAATAGAGGTCAATTTAAGGTAAAAATAGACTTTTTCAGTGACTAAATTGAACAAAAAATAAACCTGGCAGACTTGACATGTCATTTACCTTTTAAATAAAACTAGATGGATTGACTTAGTCAATGAGTTGATGACGTGGCAACATGTTATTGGCTGAAAATTTTTTTAACGGTAAAGGATAACGGAATAGGAAAAAATAGGTAACGGCGAATTGTTTAAGGAGAAAAAGTGCGTAAAATGAAGTTTAGGGGCAAGTTGAGAAATCGAGTATACTTTAAGGGAAAATAGTTGTATTAAGCCTAAAAATAATTATATATACTTTAAATTATTCTTATTATTTAGAGACTTTCACCTTTTTTTCCAAAGAGCAAATCTCAAAACCTTCTAGTTGCGCCGCCGCCGAAACCCAACTATTCCATGTTCTGTAACTATCGGTAATTTTTATTATCATAGTTTAAGGAGGTGTTTGAACCTCAACAAAGCTGCCCGTTCTTTTTAATGCCACCCATCCACACCAGATTAAGGTATGGTATTTGCTCAATTCTTGATAGTCTATTATTCTTTATTATTAGTCTTTAATTTTAATGCAAGTATTTATTCTTTTAATTTCTTTAGAAAAGTATAAGTATATATACTCTATAGAATCTGGTTTCAATGATTTGAACTTCCCAGTTTTAATATATAACACACTGATTTTAATTTGAACAAAAAAAACACTGATTTTAAAGTGATATTCGTTCTTTTTCAAAAAAAAAAACGGTCATATTCGTATATATATTTGTGTATCTAAGCTTTTAAGTAAGTTTTCTATAATCAAAATTCACGCTAGAGTAATTCTTTGTTCTTGATTTCTTTTCTGAGGTCATACCGGACATCAATGATTGAATCCAAGTTATCATTAAAGTAAGGATGTCGTTCTCGACCTACGTATTGTAAAGATAAATAGGTTTCGATTCAATTAGACTTAGTGATGGAAGACGTACTCCATGACATTAGAGATACCATTTGCTTAAGTTGCGTATCCTCCGGTGCTATAAATAAATTACTTTTGTGCGTTCTATTTCTGTGCTATATATTTTGATTTTACACTTAATGATTTTCGACAGTGTTATATGTTTACATTATGTTTTTCGTGCATATTATTTTCAGATTGTGGATAAGATCTTGATTTAAAATAAATGTGTTGTGAATCCCGAATTTATTATCGGACTGTATTGAGATTGTGAAAACTATGATATCTTTTTATTGTGTTATCATGGGTTGGGATTGTATGGAGAAAGTTCAGTGGTTTATACTACTTGTGTTGGTGACTATGTAGAGAGAGGTTCTAGGGAACCTACTCTTTTTGGTGACTATGCAGTATTGGTGCATTGCATTGTGTTTTCATAAAACTGTGTTTAAACGTGTTTTGTGTCCTTTAAATATTTTTGTGAAAATGATTATTTTGAAACTGAGTTTGTGATTGCCTTCACTTTAGAGACACATTGCGCTCAATAGCTTACTCCCCATAGTTTTCTCTTACAGATAGCTTGGACTCTAGGCGACTTGGTACTCGGAGGATCTATTTATTTTATCAAATCTATTTTATCTTCAGTATGGACATACTTTACTTTCGGGAATATTTTATTATTAAAATTATTTTGGGATTTTGATGTTTTTTTAGATTTGAGGCTTATAATTTTCACCATGCATTTTCATATTTTAAATTTGAAAGTTTTATTTAAATTATAAGATTATTATTTTAATGTTCAGATTTTATAAATATTGAGACACTTTATATTATTATCAAAATTAACTTATTTGATGCTATTTTAATATATTATAATTTGAATTAGTTTCTTGAGGGTAAAGTTTTCAATTGTGACTTTTTAATTTCGGCTATTTCTTCTAGGTTGGGTTTAGGGGTTACAAATCTTCTTAATTCGGCTTACTCCTAAGTCGGGTTAAGGGTCTTATAGTCTCAACTTCCTCCGCTACTTTGTGTTCAATTACGTACTATGGCGAACAGAGCTTCGTCCTCTAACTCTGTCGCTGCCGCATCAGACCCCAACAAACCAGTTGTCATCGTCTCCTCTCCAATTCATTCCAGCAAAGATATGAACTGGTACGCCAACAACAGATTCTTGTAAAAGAATGGTTGGAATTCACCCCTATGTATATGCTACACTTCGATGAAGATGTGTTGGATGTTATTCGCAAGCGGATGTGTGATATATTTATTCAGCATCCAGGTCACATCAATGTCTCCTGGTACAAGAATTTTACACCCACATCAGTCGCTATGGAGAGAAATTGGTATAGGTTAGAGGAAGTGTGTGGATTTCTCTACCGATGCAATCGGAAATTACTATGAATTCTCAGACAACTAGGAAGCCCACACCACTTCCATGGCCTTTGATGCGGACCAAACATACTCCTCCATTCTGTGGGACCTTTGTGTTCAAAGAACTGAATGAACTGGAGAAAGCCATGACAAAATGGTGCAATGGCGATAAATTATGCCAGATTCAAAATTTTGAGCACATATCATTAATAACCGACTTTTACCAACCCGAAATCGAGAAACTTTTTCTCTCTGCAGGATGTTGTAATTGGACTCCCTCATCAAGGGACATGACCTATGCCCGACGCGGCTGATTCACGCTGCCATTGTTGAAAGAGTTGCGTTGATAAGCAGACCACATGATCTATTCTTTCCCAACCTGATCACAACACTATGTGCGAAGGCGGGAGTGGAACAATGGACTGGAGTTACCATTATTGAAGCAGTCCCGGGGCATATCCCATTCGATGTAGAGAAACTAAAAGGATACATCCCAAATAGCTGAGGAATGAATTACAACTGTTGCATGTCTTGGAATACTTTAATCATAGCTTAGTTGGAACCTTGAGTATTATGGGCTGCTTACTGCTTTTTATTTCTGCAATTTAATTTTCTTACTTTCATTTTACACAAGCAACAGTTGATATATATCATCCTAAGGTAAATGACCTATATTTTATTTATTAAATATTTTTATTTTTATATTTTTTTAATATTTAAATGTTTTACCCATATTAAACAATAATTTTAAATAAAAGAACAAAATCATGCCTTTGTACATTATTCTATAAAAGTTCGGTAAGCAAAAAAAAAAAATACACACATGTCATATTTCTATACAAACAAGGATAACCTTTGAGTATATTTTCTACAAATTGTCATAATTTAGTGTTTCAGGCTACAACCATTATCTCATATTTATTATTTTTTTCTTAATTAAATTGATTAATAAAGATTACAAATCTCAAGAACTCAACGTATAATTAATAATTATTTAAATTATATTTCCAATTAAATTATTTTTCATACATAAAATATTTTTTTTAAATTTTTGTAATATTTGGTTCACATACCAACCTTGGTCAATTTAGGTTTTTTTAATAATTGGATCAAATACTAACTGTTGAATGGTGGCCCGGCTCGAACGGCGATCGCGTAGGGACAGAGACGTGCGTCCACAATCTCGTCGACGAACGGTGGCTAACGGCTAGAATGCCAAAGGAAAAAGTTAGGGTTTTTTTTATTTTCTAAATTGACTATGGTTGATATTTGATGGAATTTTTTATTCATTTTATTATTTCATTCCTGCTTTAAAATTTTAGGAGTATATTCGTTATAGGGATATGGTAAGTACAATAATATGAATCCTCAATCAACTATTTTTAAATTAATATTTGACAGTTTGACTTGTTAACAAGGTAATAATATATCACAATTACAATTTAGTAAAACATTTCATGTAAGTAATCTTAAATGCTCTCAACCAAACATTTAGTCTTACATTCCGACGAAATAAACCAAACAATATAATCGCACCCCTAACAACATTTTTTATTACACTAATTAAAAACACTTCTAAAAAAAAGAAGATTTCAAAATCATGCAACCAAGATTCGGTACTACAAGAATTAAAGATGAACTTAAAATGTAAGGCTGACTAGTAATATTTTATGTTTACTATCAAGTTTCGATACTGATGAAATGTCATATGTTGCATTATTTGCTATCAAATTATCAGAATGGGTATCTAGGTTTCGACACTTCAACAAAATTTCAACTTTATGTTTTAACATTTTCAGTTATAAACTTAACACGTATAATCTTTTCAGTTTTCGTTCTCGCTTTCTTTTTCATTAACAGTTATGCAACTTATGACCTAGTTCTGCTACTTGACGTGGAATATATATATAGCAAAGTTGGAAGGTCACCCTCATAAGAATTTTTTTTCTCTCACTCAGTTCTGCGAAGTGCGAACCGATTGGATTCCTCCATTCATTCTCTTCACAATCTTTACTTTTCAACTTATTCCTTCACCCATTACTCCTTCTAAACACCATCTTCTCATTTCCTTCGTTTTCAATTTCAATCTGCAGGATTTGCAGTTATTTCTGGAAACCCTAGGTTTTTTAAATAGCCTTGTTTTTTTCTTTGGATTTCAAGTACTTTCCATGGCTGACTGTTCATGTTAAAGATATGATTGCTATTATTTATGGATTTTTTTTCATGTTTCGCGATTATTTTTGTTTAATTTTTTACAGGATCCCTAAACTCAGTTCACTAAGAGACTATTGGATGCAAACAAAGGTATATTTTTAGAATCCCTAACTCTGTTAGAAAACCCTTGGTTTTTATTTGGATTTTTTTTGTTTTCATTTACTTTTCATGGATGACAGTTATTGTTGAATATTTAGTTGATATAATTGATGGGGTTTTCAGATTTTCTGATATTTTTTTAAACTTTAACACGAAGCTTAAACTCAGTTGAATCAAATCCTGTCTGCTTGAATCAAAGGTATATTTCTGGAAACCCAATCTTTTCTCTTAAACATTCCCATGCTTTTGATTAGTTTTCATTTACTTTCCACGCCTCATCGTTGATGTTCACAAAATGGTTGATATTATTGTTTGGGTTTTTAAGATTTCCCGCTAAATTCGTTTAAAATTTAATAGTAACCCATAAATGTTTTCATACCATTTCTTTTGTTTGATTTTCCAATTCTTTCCATGCCTTAGCTTTGAACTTGGAAATTGCTTCACGTTATCGATGTGCTTGGCTTCATGTTCAAAACACGTTTCATATGACTGATGGGCTCCTCTCATTTTTCTTCTGCTTTCATATATTATTCATTGATGGGGTTGGACGAATTCTTCAATTTGTGATGTTGATCAACTTCCAAACAATTTCTTTATTTCTTACAGGATCTCTAAACCCAAATACTAGTGAACTCTTCTTCACTCTACCCATTAACCATGTAGCATCCAACCAAACATCAATGAACCGCCGACCCAACACCATCTTTCGATGAATCATGTTTTAGGGAAACAAATGATAAGACCAAATTTTATAAACATTTCTACGACAGACAAATTCTTAAAGAACGTGTTGTGGCCATGAATTTCCTTTAGAATGAAACCGACAACTTCAAAATGAAGTTAACTTTCACGAAATGGGGTTGGAATGCTTTTCTTGTGATCCAACCGAGGGTTTGTGAAAGACTTGTACGAGTCTTTTATAGTAATGCCACAATTGTAAGTGACCCAAATTCATCTGAGATCATTGCCATCAACTCTTTTGTTATACGTCAAGAACTCTCTATCACCCCTAATCAATTGCAGCTAATTTGGGTATTGGAAATAAAGGCTTTTACGATGAAATTGGTACCAGCTCTATTAAAAAGTACAAAGGCCACAGCCCCAAAAATCTTCCTTTTGAAGAGAGAATCTTTCACCTTATTGTGGCATGGTTTTTTCGATCGTTCGGCCGGAAGGCAGGAAACATTCGAGAGGTTGATTATTGGTGACTTAACCAATATCAAACTGTGGTTGCTCCTAACATTTCCAAAATCATTTTCCTCAAGATATTATTCTGTGTCGCTAAGGGCTATGGGGCCTCAACCTCTCTTTTATATGCTTGTGTCCTTACACACTTCTTTCACAAGAATGATGTTGATTTTTCTTTGGACCCACGTGTCCCTTTAAAAGAAAAGATTGACATTCATTCAACCCACCAATATGGATACATCTTTAAAGAAAAAGAAAAGCGTTGGATTTATTAAGAAACAAAAGATGTCGCCAACTCAAAAAATGTGGAAGAACATTTCCCTTCACCTGCTGAACAAGTTTCTTATATAATTCCATAGGAGATTACGATGAATTCACTGCGTGACTACATGGTTACTTGTCGTGGCCATGTTGATTCACAATTAGCTGACCTTCGTAACCATGCTAACTCACAGTTTGCGCAGCTTTGAAACCATGCTGATTCTTAGTTTGCTGAGCTTCGTAAGCATGTTGATTCTTAGTTTGCTGAGATTCGCAAGGAAATGGCTTCTCTTCGTCAAGAATTCTATACCCGCAAGACGACTGACTAGACTTTTAATATCATGACTTTTTGAACTTGTTAATATTTTTTTTGCAATGTTTGATGGACTTCATTTTATTTTATACATTTCTTCTATTTGCATTTGCTTTTTATTTTATTTCATTACCCATAATTATATATTGTTCTTATAATCCTCTCCACTTCCATCTCTCCGCACTGCAACATCAACTGTTTCAATTTTCCCTCGACGATGTGTACTGGAAGTGGTCTAAATCACGTGCGAAAGGAAACATTGTTCATTATTATTGTGTATTGCAACCACCAGTTTGCACTTCAACTGTGCCACGGAGCAAAGGAAAAAGATTTTATATATGTTTTGAGAGGACCCGAGGTATTATTTAATAAGTTGGGTTACTATTCTAGTTTTTCGATTAATGGATTATTCTGCACATTTGTAGAGCCGTTGTGCTTTCTTTAGATGGATGTACAATGATGGATATTTGATCGATGTTGACCGATTGAGAAATGGGGTAACAACCTTGTTAACTAAATACATGGAAATTAGAATTCATAATGCCAAATTGCAACAATTGGTGAATATGGATGAAGAAGGTTGTACAAAAAATGGAGAAGTTTCAAGTTAAAGGAAAAAACCTGAAAAACAATGCGATGTTCTACGAGTCTGGTTTGATTATTTCATCATGTGTTACCTTATGATAAAAGTTTTCATCTACAGATGTGAACACGATCAAACTTACCTTTGCTATAAATAAACAATGCCAAAATACATTACTTCCCTTATCATCAATGTAATATACGACTATCATCAACTCGTGTCAGGAATCTCTTACGCACGTTGCTGACACGTCATCTAATTAATAGGATTCTCTACTGCATGGGCCTTACACGTCTTCTCTTGTTAGGAATCTTAGCTGTAATGTAACATAAATGAGGGTTATGATACTACTCGTCTACAATGTTCACGTTCCTGTATAGTTGCATATGTTCATATGTAATTAGAAGTATCGAAATGTATATAAGAATTTCGCTACATGTACCAAGAACGACCACCTTAAATGTTACCATATCTTGTAAGATTTTAGCTTCATGTTGAAGAATATCGAAACACGAAGTTTAGTATTGATACTTTTCGGTGCTAAAATGATGCCCAACATGTTTAACGATATGCTCAACTCTTATCGAGGAACCGAGAGAAATATGATCACCAACATAAACATAATTTACATTAAAAAGTAGGGTATGGAATTAGATGCATGGTTCATTGCTACTAAGCTAGCTTAGTTCAGTTAAAATGAATGGAAGAAGAGTTTGTTTCCATGCTGTCGTAGTTTGTAGATATATTAGATATGACATTCAATTCCTCAATTATTTGTTCTTTTCTGATGTTGTCTCCTGGAATTATGTACACCAACATCGTCTTCGTTCGTGGAAGGTGGAGAATCTCCTGGGATTCTTGATGAAACAACACCTTCATCAAAATTTATATACAACTTGATGTTGATACGCCCTACACGGTTGTATCTCCTAAACATCTTGCGAAGGTCACTTGCATTACATATCTGTAGCATGTAATGAGCTTCAGGGTCGGGATCATCAACAAGGATTTCGGCTTCCAATGAAGACAATTTATTCCTTGTTGATTTGCTAACCTTCATGGAAATCAACTCACATCCTTCTTGATGTTTCTATTGAATGAAGTGTAGATGTATGTTCCTAAAAAGAAAATA
This sequence comes from Hibiscus tridactylites, assembly GCA_958450335.1. Taxonomy (NCBI): domain Eukaryota; kingdom Viridiplantae; phylum Streptophyta; class Magnoliopsida; order Malvales; family Malvaceae; genus Hibiscus; species Hibiscus tridactylites. The sequence continues at coordinate 36,636,099 of OY288272.1, read as the reverse complement.
GTTGTAAAAAATCTTGCCATGATTTTTAATTAAGAATATCTTCAAAATATGTTGGTGTTGAAGAATTTTTATAGAAGATTTGTAAGGGTAAAATTAGGGTTCGGGACCTACAATGTTACTGATATTCAGTTTTTCCTTAAGCACGAAAAATGTTATCGATAGTTAGTTTATTGTTTGGCACCTAAAATGTTACCAGTAATCAGTTTGGGGTTTAACACCTAAAATGATACTGGTATTCAGTTTAGGGTTCTGAATGTAAAATGTTAATGAAATTCAGTTTGGAGTTTGGAATTTAAAATGTTACCCAAAAAGAGTTTTAGGTTCGACACCTAAAATGTTACCAAAAAATTAGTTTGAGGTTCGACAATTAAAATGTTACAAGCAACAAATTTGGAGTTCGTGACCTATAATGTGATCGAAATTTAGTTTAGCGTTTTGAATCCAATATGTCAGTGGAAATTAGTTTGGGGTTCGGACACTAAAATGTTAATGAAATTCACTTTCATGACCAGCAACTACAATGTTACCTACATTTCAATTTGACTCTAAAATGTTAAAGAAATTCAATTTCAGGATCGACTCCCAAAAAGTTACCTACATTCATTTTGGCGTTAGGGAACCTAAATTATTACCGAGATATTGAACCTTTTAAGTTGAATAAAACATTTTATTCACCACCTAAAATGTTACCAAAAAGCAGTTTAATTGGTTAGGGAGCCTAAAATATTAGGAAGATATTCCACTTTCTAAGTTCAAAGGGAAACAATTAACTCGGCACCTAAGATGTTAGAAAAAATCAGTTTAAGGCTAAAACATTTCATTCACCGACTGAAAATCTTAACCAAAACCTGTTAGAATTGGCTAGTAACATGTAACTGGAAAAACATGTGCTTCCGTATAATAGCCGCGCGGACAACCGACTTACCCGATAGAAGCACCTACTCATCCTCTACGGGAGCAGGTTATTTGTTTGATGATAGTGATAGAGCCCCTTCAAAGGCGACTGACTTGAAGCCCATTTCGATTGTGAAACAATATCACCTTCTTGTATACAATCGTAATCTCACTTGGGACGGGTTGTTCACATAACGTCTCATGGACTAGTGGCCCCCACAAAAATATTAAAAAAACATATAATTCAAAATTGCTAAATCCAAGAAACTAAAACCTTAGCAAAATCCTAGCGTAACTTTCTTTTTTTCCTTAGTCTTTGCTAATCCCAAGAAACCAAGCAAAGTGGTTATCCCAATAAGAAGAAGAAACCTGATTGGGCCAAAAATGAAAGCAATCGAAGGAACGTACGTAGTCTCTATAGAAAAAACTATTAGGGTGGAACATGTTCTATTTCCGAATCTTGAAAGATTAAAATAGAGAGATTGGCTTAACTTTCTCTATGCGGTTGCATACTACTTTGCTTGAGTAACGAGTAGGCCGTTACGGATAGGCTACTTTTGCTATTACTGAAGCTTTTAAGAAAAAATGACCTTTCCTTAGCGCAAGCACTAAAAAAGTAAACTACCTTTATGATATTCACACGACGGGCACATTCCAAAATATCCCGTAATGAGAACCTAATCAAAGATGATGTGCTATCAAGAAAGACAAGAAAAAAAGAATCAGATCTGTTTCAGGAACATATTCAAGAAGAATGTATATTTGAGTTTGAAGCAATCCACCACCTTTCCATGCTCCACCTTAACAACGCCGACAAACACCGTCCCACATGCTTATGATCAAAACATGATCAACATGTAAAACGATAAAAATACCAAAATTACTCAAATCTTACTCTTGAGCTTGGATTGGCCTAACGGCACAACCCAAACTCCCAAAATGCTTCTTTTACCTTGTTAAGGCGTTAAAAACATTTCCATTCACCAGGGAAAACCAAAAACCAAGCTGAAACATTTTTCTAGCTTCTTGGTTCGCCCACAAATGTGTCCAACAAATCCGGATCTTCAACCCACGCTTCTAACCAATCCAAAACAGAGGATTAGAGATATTTTCAACACTCTAACTTGCTGGAAAACAGAGATTCAACAACTCATTCAAATCACCTATCGAAATATTGCCAAAACAAACCGAAAACATCGGAAAACTCAACTTGGGAAACTTCTAGCAAAAACCCAGCATTATACATCATCAAAACACATGAATAAACATCTAAAACACCAACCCATCATCATTATACCAACAACTATTGATTGATCACAAAACTCACCCAAAAATTATCTTTTACATCCATCGAACTTCAACACAAAACCCAAATTCGAGATTTCTATCATTAACCCATCATCTCAACATTATTCCACATTAAAAACAAATCCCAAAACAACATTAAACTCAGCTTTAACAGATCTCAACGAAAATCACCCAAAAGAGCTCATTTTACCAAAATTTACCCAAAGTTTCATTAGAAACCTTTTAGAAAATCTTAACCTTAATAAATAAAAGAATCAAAAACACGAGAATATCAATAAAAAACCTTACATCAAAGGAGAATTTCGTCGCTCACCTCCAATGATAGTATTTCCCCCTTTATTAGCAAAGAACACTTGAGAAAACTAAAAATAAAACACGGGTTTTCGAGATAAAAGATAGGAAAACCTTTTGAAAGCATTAGATCAATAAGAAACACCATTTACCTTTGAGAAATTAAGACTAGATGGTTGTTTGGTTGAAAAGAAAATGAGAAGATCTTCAAAATGTGCTTTTGACGTAAAATGATCAACCTTTTTTTAAATTTTAATTATAAAACCCTTTTTTAAAAATATTTGAATAGTCAAAAATAAAGGGGAAAATAACTATATTGGCCCAGCCAATTTAGCTCCTTAAAGATTTTATGTTTTGACTCTTTTACAAAATGGTCACTAAAAACAGATTTTGCAATCTTTACATTTTGGTCACTAAACCAAAATGTCATGGTTTGGAAAACGTTTTTCCAAAATTGATTTTACCAAAACATTTTGATATGATGTCATGATATTGTTAATTTTATATCAATGTTTACCTTCATACAATGAGAAATAATTCGAATATTTGGCCAACATCCATTAAAGCATGACTGTTACGACGCAAATATCGGAATTAATAAATACATCCTTTTAATGTTAAAGTTAATTTCTATGCAATCAAAATACTAAAGGTCACATGAATGATAGTTAAAAATGCATGTCACGCATAAACATCACATTAAAACATCATATCTTACCATATATTAAAGTATATATTTTAAAACAATATTATATTAAATAAGATATCATACATTAAAACCATATATCATATTATATAAATATACACGTTAAAACTATATATTGTAATACATACACATATTCATTAAAACTATAATATATATATATATATATATATATTAAAACCATATAATATGATATATGCATATACATTTAAAACTATATACATTATATATGTGTTAAAATCACATAATATATACGGCATGCATGATGAACTAATCGTACAACACATATGCATATCTACAAAACCACATCGATTTCATACATGTATACGATATAACACGACCAGAAATAGGACACCTGATTTTGGATTAAATAACGCAAAATCCAAAATTTTTGGGCTAAAAGGAATATTAAACCGTTCAAAACTAGATTAAACTTAGAAAAGGATGAAATTAAAAACACTTGGAGAGCTCGAGAGACCACGGAGAGGATTTCAAAACACGGAATGGCTTGCAGGGGAATTTTAAAAACGCGGAGGGATTTAAAGCGCTAATAAACCTATTTTCAAAAAAGGGCTAAGTATATAAACTAAAACTTTTTAAAACATTTAATTTTCCTTTTTGCTTCAAAATAAACTCTCCCCCTTTACTGAAATTCTCTAAAACCCAGCCAAAGGTCGTCGCGTCGGCTGCCGCTAGACGGCAACCGGTGAACCAGAAACCAACAAAAAAACCCTTCTCTCGACCTGAAACCAAATCTAACCTTGAATCTTTCAAAAATTGATAAAGTCGTCTCTTTTAAACCAAAAAAATATCTGAAACCCCTTTTCCTTTAAGATTGAAAACCCTCTTTTCAACCCCGAAATCCAAAAGGCTCACCATGCACGACCTCTAAAATGAAGGTCGAGAGATTTGTTGTCGACTTGATTCAAAATGGCGAGGAGGGGAACGGATGCCAAAGGTGAGAAACCGAAAACCCTAACCCCTTTTCGTTTTTATGCTTTAGAATGCAAATAAAATGAGAGGAAGTATACCTCTGAAAATTCTTGAGGCTGCTTTCTATTTCTCTAAAATTTCCCCCGCTTGAACTTTGAGTTTTACATTGTTTGGTTTCGACTTTATATAGCTGAATTACATGAAATTAGAAATGGAAAAAAAATTCTAATAATCCCTATTGGTTGTTCTATGCAATTTGGACGGATTCGTGTTGTCTCCTATAGATGTCGACTCTGATTTCTGTGTTTTTCTCATCTATGAAATCTTGATTTTGAGCGGTTGCACCATCTGCAATGTTGTTTCTTGTTTGCATGTGTGACCTGGCCGCCTAAGAGGGAGGGGGACCAGAGGACGTTGGAGAGGAGCTGGAAAGGCTTGGGCGTGTAGCACACATGCGAGTGGAGAGGCAAAATGATGAACGCACAGACGCGTGGGAGCTCTAGAAGCTTCTCTGCATTGATCCGGACCGTTGGTGCGCTCTCGGATCTGATAGTCGTGATCGATGTGGTGCTGAAGGATTTGGGCGGATCCTAGGGTTTCCATCCGAGGCTTGATCTGGACCGTCAGATCTAGATTATATCTGACGGGTGTGGTGCGGCTGCGCCAAAAAAGAGAGGGAATTGGGATTTCTTCTTGTTTTATCAGATTAGGGCTAGAGTTTTAATTATTTGGTTCTATGTAGTAAAATTGTTTTTGGGTTTTAATATTTGTAGTAATGGACTGCTAATAAACATATATATGGGCTGATGTTTTTTTATACAATTGGGCTTCTATTTAACTAATAAGCATATGTATATATAGGTATTTTGTTTTTTTTTTTTCAGTTTAATCATAATGATATAATATGATAATAACATTAAGTAACAATAATAGTAACAATAGTAGTAATAATAATAATATGGTAACAAGATAGGAAGATAAAATAATATACTAGTAATATTTTTCTTTGTTTTAACAAAAATAGCCCATAGCTCCTTATTGAGATATTAATAATGTATATAAGCTTGTTATTGTAAAAACACAAATAAAAATATAACGGGTCTACCCCAGACAAAATTAGTGATTACAACTGCCCCTCTTTGCTCATTCTTGTGTTAACAAGGATAGAGCAAAGATTAAAATCACTAATTTTGTCACACTTCCCTATGAGGTTCGGATCATCATGCACTGAAGGTCTTACCGATGGCCAAAAATAAAGGTCCAACACTAAAGGATTCACAAATAACCTAGCTCACCAAGCACTGGAGGTCTTACTGATGGCTAGAAAATGACGCCAAACACTGAAGGATTTACTGACGATCTGTGTAACCCCCTAGACCCGCCTATGCGTTTCACGGATCCTAGGAAGTCACATTAGGGTCACAAGAGCGACCCACAGAAAAATTTCAAATAAACATATGATTAAACCTTTAAAACCATAAAATAAATATCTGATTTAAAATACAATTTCAGAAAATCGTTCGAAATGATAAAACAATCATAATACCAATTGCGAAAAATAGTTTCAGACTCATTTGTATAATACAAACACGACACACATGCCCCCTAGTTACACAGATACCATACTCCTTGACGAGCCGAAGAAACTCTCATACCGACGTTGATAGGTGCAACTTGTCTGATCTTTTAATCCTGAGATGGTAAAAACAACATGAGCTTGGGAAAGCTCAGTAATACAGAACTACCAAAAGATGCTATAAACTCATGCAGACATAAGGTAAGCATAACAATTTCATGATGATCCAAGAAGTGACAGTTCTCTTTTCCTTTTCCGTAATTTCAGGGTAACGTTGTTCTACTATTTCAAGGTTTCAACATACTCAAGAATAATGGTATTTGTTCTTTAATCAGACCTTGAGAATTAGACGGAAATTATATAGGCTGATAATATACGAGGCAAGAATCTGAGAGTTTGGCGTCTAGTGTGTTCCAATAAGTACAGATCAACATACATAAGTACAGATCAACATACATAAGTACAGATCAACATACATAAGTATAGATCAACATACATAAGTATAGATCAACATACATAAGTACCTAGCATTATATCATATGAGCACATAACAGATTAGATGCAAGTGTCCAATGTTTATACTGAAGTTTACAAGAAATACCCTCCAACCTTACACCAATATGCAGTCCCCAGAACTGCATCCATAAGGACTTACCCTAGGCCCGATGGGCGTAGGTGCCACCTAAGGGGGTGCCTTAGGTCCATAAGGACTTACCCTAGGCCCGATGGGCGTAGGTGCCACTCAAGGGGAGACCTTGAGTCCATAAGGACTTACCCTAGGCCCGATGGGCGTAGGTGCCACCTAAGGGGGTGCCTTAGGTCCATAAGGACTTACCCTAGGCCCGATGGGCGTAGGTGCCACTCAAGGGGAGACCTTGAGTCCATAAGGATTTACCAGCTTGATCAGGGCTGTACCGACAGAGACTTCATATCATAACCCAACAGTATACCCCAGACAGAGTCAGTGTTAAGATTTCCAGACATGGTTAACAGAATATATGTGACAGATATTTTACTCATAACATCAGAAACGGAAGATTTCATGCTTTTGACTGATAATTGGGCATACTATTGCAGAGCAGACATTTCAGTATTCATCATGCAAACAGATTGTTCCATCATAGGTCAAGCAACCACATAACAAGTAAACAAATGAGCAAACATATACAATGTCATTCATGATCAAATCATTATACAATCCATTAAACAGAATATAGCATACATGGAACACACTAGATGTGACAGATCATTTCTCAGAGATGCTTGGCATTTACGGAATGAGACATATTGAACTTGTGGCGATTTGAACGGATTTCTGAAACGTGGCCCCTATTAGGAGGGGTTCATACTAACGGTTTAACCCAGATATTCAGGAGATGATATACCAAGATCTTTGAGAGCTTTGGCATATCCCGAGTGATTCAGTCATTTAGGCTTACAAGGGCATTATAGTCATTTTATCATACACGGACATTTTGGTAATTTATACCAACAAGGCATAAACAGTGGCTCGGGAATTCTGTTTGCTCATCAAATTTCTAACCAGGCATTCAGAGATTTCTATGTCAAGATTCTTCACGGTATCGGATACATTCAGAGCTATTTTGATTACTTGGGCCAACGAGGGCATCTTGGTCATTTAACTATCAGGGATGATTTTCGTAATTTAGCCCGTTAATGATGATATGACGATTCATAATATTTAATATTTCCAGAAGTTTATCGAGCCTCCAAAACCATCCGAACTAACATACCTCAACCTTATTTTAAAATCAGGAGTGATTATCGTACATGAGTGTGCTTCCCAACACTTAGGGGCGCTTTAGCCCTTAAAGTTTTATTAGAAATCTCAGAGCTTCGTCAACTGCATAATTGCATATTTAGCTCAAGAGGGCTTTTAAGTCATTTTGGAAATTGTGGTAAATCCATCATTTCTTTCTGAATTACCATCCAGTACCTTCATCATTCACATACTCAAACGAGACTAAGTCGTCATAACTCTCCGCCCCTTTACAGACGATTCATTCAATACAGAACTTGAGGATATAACGTCATTCAAATTAATCAGACATTTCGGTGCTCGAGGGCATTACCGTCTTTTTGGTCATTACGATCATTCTCATTTAATTCACGCATTACTATCATAAGGGTCGACTTATAATTTCAACAATATCTCCAGAGAATTCTCATTCAAGTGTTATACAGAGTTTAAGGGATTATCCGAGTTTGTATCACATGTATTGCATAATCAGGTCGAATGCAGATTTTAGGTCATTTCCTTTATCAGAGGGATAGTTTAGTCATACTTATACTCCAAGGGCATTTTTGTAAAATTCATAATTAACATCTCTCACTCCGTATCCTGGGCCTCGATTCTTACACAATGTTGATTGAGTTGCAGATTAACTGAATTTAACTATTAGAACTTCTGATACTGTTAGCCCATTAGTAATCTTATTCGGATAATTTGGTCTTATTAATATCCATACTTATCGCTCGAATCTAATTCAGTTAGGCAGAATTTACAGTATACGCCATCATAAGCATGCAAGCATTAACCGGATATCGACATGTACATAAAGCATACAAGGGGTAGTAGTGTATTACCTTAGTTCCGAGTTATACCGGTTGACTCGTGATACTACATTCGATCGCATTCGAATCCGGACTGGATGTCCCATGACATTTCGAATACCGAGATACTTGCATACCTTCAAAATACACAAATTAACATTTCAGTTCTTATCCATAGAGCTCTTAACAAAATTAAACACTTTCGGGTTCAAGGTCAGATTCAGAGGCCTTCGGGTCAGAATTTTGCAAAACGAGCTTCAAAATCGGACTCAGGACGTCGAAAAACATAAAATAGGGCTTTTCGGAAAAAGGTGACTTTTTGGTCAAAGTCAACGGTCAACGCTGACGTCAGCAGGTCAACGCTGACGTCAGCAAGTCAAGGTCAACGGGGGAACAGGTCAATGCTGACGTCATGCTGACGTCAGCGATCAATAGAAAGTCAACTGAGTCGACTCGGACGAGTTGACTCGGCTGACTCGGACGAGTTGACTCGGGTTGACGAGTCGGGTCGGGTCGGACGGGTCGGGTCGGACTCGGGCAGACGGGTCGACTGGGCTGACCGGTTCAACCGGTCCAGCCGATTCAGACCGGGTTAGACCGATTTGGACCCGGTTTTTACCTTTCGATAATGCCTCGTCGGACGGTCGCCGGAATTGGTCGCCGGAGACACTTCTGGCACTGATTCTGTCGGAAAAAGAGAGTTCATTAACTCTATAATTCAACCCATACGAAATAAACACGAAAAAGGCAGGAATTCTTACCGATAAAGACCCAAAAGGTCAAAACTTCACCGGAAGAGACGAAGCTCCGACGAAGCCTTTATCGGAGTCGGATGAACGACCAGACATATGGGTTTTGTTCATCTCCTCACCAGGAGCCAGGATCTGGCGGCTGCTTCTCGAACGGACGTCGAGGATGGCCGGAATCTGCAGAAAACAAGACGCTTCAAACCCTAGGTTCGTCGAACCTTTATACGAGTCTTCGCCGGCGATTGGAGGCTCGGTAGCGCGCGTGACAGCCAGGGATGAGGTCGGGACATCGCGGCGCTTCCGGTGATGCTGGCGGTGGTGACCACGGACCAGCGGTGGGGGCAGATCGGGCGGCCGAACAATTTTTGGGGAAGATGGGTTAGTTGAGGGAATTTTCTGGGTTCTTTCATTCGAATACGCAACAACAAAAAAATGGGGGGTAGCTGGAGAGTCGGAGTAGTTATTATTTTTTTTTTTGCAAATACTCAACATGATTAGTTTAAAACTAACCCGAGATAAAATTGATACCAAGGATAGTCTTAGCCCTGATGGCTAAGACATTCCTCCACTTTACCAGAGGGCACAGGTTCAAAACCCCACAACCATAATTCCTTCTTCTTCTTTTTTACCATTTTATTAGAGTGTTACAATCTGGCTCACCAAGCACCGTAGGTCTTACTGATGGCTAGAAAATGAAGTCAAACACTGAAGGATTTACTGACAATCTCGCTCACCAAGCGCTGTAGGTCTTACTGATGGCCAAAAATGAAGGTCCACACTAAAGGATTTACGGAAAACCTAGCTCACCAAGCACTTGAGGTCTTACTGATAGCTAGAAAATGATGTCAAACACTGACAGTCCGATTTATCGTGCACTAGGAGGCTACTGATAGTTTGGACTATCATGCACTAAAGGTCTTATTGTAGTTTTAGCCAGATGGGTTCTTCTCGACAGGAACCCTTGATTCTTGCTGGATGAGTTCATCACGTTGGAGATTCTCGATTTTTCTTGTGATCCACCTTTCAAGAAGTCATGGATCAAAGTCTTGTCTTGGTTTCATGAAAGCATGGGATGAGATCTTGCTGAATTTTACTTCTTCTACCGCAAAGTTGTAGATTAAGATCTACGTAAATCTGTGAAAAAAGATAAAATGATGGATGCATAAATTAACATGCCCTCTATCCTAGGGATGCCTAATTATATGATGCATGAATGAATGAATGTCAACTGAGGACCGCTTGAGAGAGTCTTCTTTTTCAAGGAAGTTGATTGAAAAATCTTGGTCTTGTTTCTTCACTAGGGCTGCATATTCTTATTTCAATGTGAGATGCTTTAAAAATTGGTTTTTTTCTTTTCAGATTGTGAATATATCAAGCTAGATTGAATGCCCTGAATATCAAGTGCACGAGAAACGCTAAAAATGGCTTACTGGGGATTACCCCAAGCAAATCCTATGTCTAGGAGACCTCGAAAGTTGAATTGATGTTGGAAAATGTGAAGTGCATTTTTAAACTCCTTCGGTGCTTGACTATATTGCCTTTGGCAGGTTTCATTTCTGTCTCATTTTAATTTGGGGAATTCAATTCATCACATTCCTTTTGGCTCAAAATAAATGATAGAGAAAACAATAAATTCCGAGCTACTCGGCATTGTCATGATTTTGAAAATATTACCATCACTCATGAAGCGAAGAGTTTCGATTAGAATGGGCTTCAGCGGAGTGCCCCAAAAACTCCACACTCTTATCTGAAAATGCCTATTACCATGTTTCGAACATTGGAGTGCTTTTTGATTAACTTTTGAAAGAAAATGTCTATTACCATGCTTTGAAGTGCTTTTTTGATTAACGCCTAGTACCAGGCTTTGAAAGTTAAATCAATTCATTTTGTTTTGAAAATGCCTAATACCAGGCTTCAAGCATTAAAGTGCACTGATTTATTATTATTTGATGTGAGTCACACCTTCATAATCTCCACAACTTAGGATTTCAATTAGACATAAGCTACTCGGATTCACCCTTTGGGTCATAGTCAATGTTCCTTATGCAATTGATATGCGGGGACTCAATAGACAAGTATATTTACATAATGAAGAGAATTGAAATAAACTGCATCTTTTAATTGAAACTTTGAATGTATGGCCTTGGGCCATTGCAAAACATTGACACCTCTTCCGGGCCTTTTTGAATTTGAATGTAAACTTACAGGATGTGCTTGGGTGCCCTAAATATGGAATCACTTACACTGTCTGAATTGCAAATGTGGGTCATGAAGCTTGTTGCCCCTTTATCGGTCGGGGCATCATCCTTGTCAAACATGACAAATTCTTTAATTTGAACTGATATGATGATGAATGGGGAAAATGCATGTCTCTAAATGCAATGACAATGTGCAGATGTTGATGCAAGTGAATTGTTGAAGATTTGAACAATATTGTAAAAAAGACATGAAACGAAAAAATTGATAATGTTACCATGAAAGGATGAATGCAAATGAGTGTTGATAGACGAACATCCTCATTGAACAACTTTCTATAACGGAGATCAAGTCCCATTACAACAAGAAAAGAACATAACTAGCACATAGGGCACAACTAAAACCTATGTTTCTTCTCCACCAATAATTGGGTTAGCCTTTGCTCATCTTCTGATCAGTCTTAAACTTCGAGATTCTTTAACTCGTTATTATAGACTCTTTTTCTCATTACGAAAGACATAAACTTTGGAATGTTCTCAGATCAACACTTCATTAAGAAAATGCCATGAATATGCGAAAAAATAGTTGAACAAAACAAAACAAGTAGATGTGTTAGTAACACATATAAATATAAAAAAAAGAACTGAATAGATGAAGCAAAAAATACCACACCAAAGTGGATTAACAATGGAAAAAGGCCTAATAGCATGAATACTAGTTCGCTAAGGTTATCCACATGGCTCTAATGGGGTGGGCTTCTTAGATTCTCACACATGGGTTCGATTCTAATTAAGGGTACCCGAACCTATTTTATTACCTAATAAGGCAACAAGAACCCCAATTCTGGTCTATTATAGGCTTGTGAATTGGTTTCGGTTCGAGGAAAAGTATGACTTAGCGATATGGAGGTAGAGGTGGCAATCGGGTCGTTCGGTTCGGGTTCGATTTGGGTCGTTTCGGTTCGGGTCGTTTTGGGTCTATCTAGAATCGGTTTAGATTCGGTTCGGGTCGATTCAGTTCGAGTCTAATTCGGGTCTATGATGAGTCGGATTCGGTTCGGGTATTGGATCAGGTCAAAATCGGATCGATTGTTTTCGGGTCGGGTCAATATCGGATCGGTCGCTTTCAATTCGGGTCAAAATCAGATCGTTCGGGTCGCTTTCGGTTCGGGTCAAAATCGGATCGTTCGGTTCAATTTCGGGTCTGGTCAACATTTGAATTTTCGGGTTAATTCGGTTTGAATTGGGTTTAGGGTTTGAGGTTTAGTATTTGTAGTTTAGTTTAGAGTTATTAGTGTATGAAATTGATTTTGATTCAACTTGTTAATCTATGCATTTAAATTTGATTAAATATTTAAATCAAAGCTTCATGTATCCATATCAAAATTTTGTGTATAATTATATTAAATCAAAGTTTATTATATGTAATAATAATAATAGTAATAATAATAATAATAATAATAACAATAACAATAATAATAATAATAATAATAATAATAATAATAATAATGTCTGAAATGAATTAATTTATTAAACTTAGGATCTAATTGAGCTAACTAAAATCTAGAAGCATAAATCACAGACATAATTAAAATAATTCTAAAACTAAATGTGAAATTTCAATTAAATTAATCTAAATGGAAACTCAATTAAATTAAGAAAAAGAGAAAGAGAAAGACAATTGGTAGAAATAGAGAGGGAAAAGACAAAATTTTGGAGGAAAATAAGCCACCAATTTTTTAAGCTAGATTGAAAAAGAAAAAGACAATCGGTAAAAATAGAGAGGGAAAATACAAAATTTTGGAGGGAAATAAGCCATCAATTTTTTAAGCTAGAGATTAATTAATTTTTAGGTCATGTTGCATTTAAAATGTTACATTTTAGTACTAATATTCAACTTTAAGTTTTAGTTTAATTTAATTTAGTCACAAGTATCCCCACAATTTTAGACTTCGGATATAGAAATCTCCTCCCCGTAGTGATATTTAGTCTCTAAAAATTTACTTTTAGTCGAAATTAACTAATCTTTTTAATTTAGTATATTAATTTAATATAATGATATTTTTGTTCATTTTAATTTCTAAGATTTAATTTTTAGTCAAAATGACATAAAATGTTATTATACCACAACTTTGACAAGAGCAATGGTCTCTTCCATGGTATAGTACAAAAAGATAATAAAACATACTTCATTTTATTATTTATTATATTGTTAAAATAGATAATATTAAAAAAATTTATTCATTTATTTTACCTTAATTTTCGGGTTAAAATTGGGTCGATATTCGGTTCAGATTTCGGTTCGGGTAGAATTCGATTCGGGTCAAATTGGTTCGGTTCCAGTTCGGTTCAACAAAAAATTTCGGGTCGGTTTCGGTTCGTTTCAGCTTATTTCGGGTTTCGGGTCAACTTCGGATCATCATGTTCGAGTCAAAATCGGATTTCAGTTCGGGTAATTCGGTTCGGGTTTCGGGTCTCGGGTCAAGTTTGCCAGGTCTATATGGAGGGCTACTCACGTGTTACATGTGTGGACTCTAGAAGTGAATTATCGACCTATGGAGGGATACTCATGTGGGTATGTGGCGTTTCACTCCCACTTAAGGGACAATGCTCGAGTACAGAGCTTAATGATCATGGTGCAACACATGTCGGTGATTCCTTAGAAATTAAATGAAAAATTAACTCGAAGACCACAAATTATCAAAGCACATACAATCTAAGTCATATTTTCAAGAAAAAAACAACCTCATTAAAGTCAAATTAAATTTCTAAAATTTTCATCGATTAAAAGCAACAAATATTTTCTTGGCTTAACTCTTTTTCGTTTTGCAAAAAAAAAATTTGTCCCCAGCGGAGTCGCCATGCTGTAACGACATTTTTGAAAACTTTTACATAGTAATATCCCCACGTTTTTTAAAACATTTTGCTTTATGAATTTTCTTTTGAAAATTAGGTTTTCGAAGAACGATAAAAACTTTGAGTCGCCATCGGCCACTTAGGTAGGCCGGACACCATAAAAACGAAGATTCATTTTGAAAAGGGTTTGGGAGTTGGTTATGTGTGGGGAATGATTAGCATCCCTATCACTTCCGGAAATCTGTACCAAAATATTTGTTGCCTTTAAATGAAGGAAATGACTGAAATTTTAAAAGAATTTAATTAGGTGTTCTTAATTGAAAATTGACCTTAATTGTACGGGTTTTTATCAAATTGGTGGTTTCAAATTAATTGGACATTTAATTAATAAGGATGATGATACATCGGACCATAGATTAAACCGAAATCGAATAAGCCTGACTGTCGTGTTAATTTACGGTTTAACTTTCGTACGTCACCTTTATGCATGATGCAAACATTTAGATATGATGTCATGATTTTGTTAATTTTAAATCAAAGTTTACCTTCGGACGTGAGAATTAATTCGAATATTTGGCCAACATCCATTAAAACAAGACTGTTACGATGCAAATATCGAAATTAATAAATGCCTCCTTTTTAATGTTAAAGTTAATTTCTATGCAATCGAAACACTAAAGGTCACATAAATGACAGTAAAAAATACATGTCACACATAAACATCGCATTAAAACATCATATTTTACCATATATTAAAGTATATATTTTAAAACAATATTATATTAAATAAGATATCATACGTTAAAACTATATATTAAATATATTAAAACCACATAATATGATATATGCATATACATGTAAAACTCTCTCTCTCTCTCTCTATATATATTAAAATCGCATAATATATAAGGAATGCATGATGAACTAATCGTACAACACATGCATATCTAAAAAACCACATCGAGTTCACACATGTATACAACATAAAACGGCCAGAATATCAAGCACAAACAGTAAATAAGACCGAAAATAAATTAAAAAC
Organism: Hibiscus tridactylites; assembly: GCA_958450335.1. Classification (NCBI taxonomy): domain Eukaryota; kingdom Viridiplantae; phylum Streptophyta; class Magnoliopsida; order Malvales; family Malvaceae; genus Hibiscus; species Hibiscus tridactylites. Next base: position 36,620,978 of record OY288272.1, on the reverse strand, counting down.
AGAACCGAAATGAAATAATGCATGATAAAAAAAGGGGGAACACAAAGAAATAGGACATTGGATTGAGGATTAAATTACGCAAAATCTGAAATTTTGGGGGCTAAAATGAATTGTTGAACTAATATTTTGATATAACAAATTAAGTGAAAAATGTTTTGGACTTATTCAAATATTTCAAAAATAATTCAAAGTCCAAACAAACTTAAAAAAAAATTGAATGTTTTTCAACACAGCTAAACTTTTTCAAAATCAATATGATCTGTTTTTGCACTTGAAGAAGGTCATTTCCAGACCTCAAGGCACAAAGGATCGATCCCCTAGATCAAGGGATCGATCCCTTCGGTGTAACGTTCATATTTTTTGAAAAAGGATCGATCCCTGGAGAAAAAGGATTGATCTCTTTAGTTATAAATGTTGAAATTTTTGGTAGGCAACGGCTATGACTCATGTAACCCCCTCGTCCCGGTCTGGGCGATTGACCGGTCCGAGCGGGTCACATGGGGAAAACCGAGGCGAAACTCGTTAATGCTCCACTTCAGTTAACAACCCGAGGAAAATTTTTCATTTATTATCTTGTCTAGTTGGGTTAAATAGACCATTGTGAAAAGCGACAGCGGAAAACAAGACTCACAAGAAGACTAACATCAAATCGGGCCTAAGCCCAACACTTGAGAACCTTTAGAGATGTCATAAGCCCACTTTTCAGGCCTGTGTTTCGAAACAGGCTAGCCCGTTTCGAAACACGGGCTTAGTTTAAAAAGCCAGATCAACCGTTCTGATACGCATCCACCACGTTTCGGAACAGGGGTCCATTTCGCCTAGACGTTCCGAAACACGTTCCGAAAGTAGCCAAAACGTACCGGAACTCGTATCGGAACAGGGGTTCACAGTACCCAAACTGTACCAGAACGCATTCCGATACGGGTGTCCCTGGAGCCACACTCGTTCCGAAACAACCTTACCCGTTCCGAAACGCCTGCAACCAGTGAAGTTCCCAAACCAGATTTAAACATCTCTAAATGATCCCAAATGACCCCAAAGACTTCAAGAAGCAAGACACAACTTGCAAACACAACTCTAGAGGCATACACCCTATTATAAACATGCTTAAACACTTACTCACATGTAGAGGCCATACATTTAAAGGATCAAGCATTCATCAAGAAGAGACATACATTGCATATTAAGGTTTCATGCCTTAAAATTAAACATACACATAAGCATTCATGTTACGCATCATAAGCATGGTTTACAATCCAAAATGAGGCATCAACAAGCCACACCATAACATCAACATATCAAAGGAGTCTAAACAAGCTCCTAACACAAAACAACAACACAAATCCCATTGCTTATCTATTACATCTCATAACTTAAAAGTTCATACTTGAGGATAGCAAAAGCACAAATAGCACACTTGGAGGCCTTCTCCTTGCACAAGCAACCCACTAACTAAGGATCTGCATTGTCGAACAAAAGAGAGCGTAAGCGTAAAGCTTAGTGAGGGTAAGCTCATAAAACAAACCTTGACAATGCAGGGTCCAAGCACGAGCAACATAACCAAGGAAGAATGCATGTTTCTTACCTTCGAAACCACATGAGTCAAATATAAATGATGCATTAACATAATATCAAATATCATGCCATGCTCAACATGTCCATAAACACAATCATATAGATCCACATTTAACATTACGTATTGTCACCTAGCTATGACTCGAATACGCGGATAACAACCGTTGGAACTCACATCCAACACTCAACCTTTACCTTACGGTGGGATTACACTCATCACCGTTTCACGCGGAGGGGATTCCACTCATCCTCACGCCCCGTCGATGGGATTCCACTCATCGCCGACTAACATATAAAAGATGATTTCCGGGCGTACCCGTACTCCATCTTGATGACTACCATCACCAAGACCACGCGCGCATTTCGACAGTTGTGTGCACACTAAACTTCCTAATGATCAATCATTTGTACCCAAGCATACTAGTGCCAATAGTAACTCATTTAACAATCTTTCATAACACAAGTTTCTTACCATTTCCCCGTGCCTAGCACGTAGCCCCCATGATTTACAATCATGTACTCACATTACATCAACCACATGCATATCACAATGCATAAACAAATCATCATGCCTCAATAACACACATAGCCACAATGTGCATAGCAACATTAATCACAATTAACATGTGAGGCATAAACACAACATTCAAAGTTCAACCAAAGGTCTCTAACTAAAGCTTGAGATTAGACTACCAATCTAATCCCAACTCTAGGTGGGTTTACCAAGCCCGACCTATGTCTACATGCTCGAACCAACGTTTGAAAACCAATTTAAAACCAAAGAACCACTCACCGGACTTTCCAAACACAAGCAAACAACCGATCAAGCTCCCAACGGTTCCGGATTCGAATGCAAGGCTTGACCAACAAAGTTCCTTGATTCTAAGCAATCTAACACAAGCAAAACACCCACAATCAGTCACCAAAACTCGCTGCAAACCCATAACACAATTCAAGCATATATTCGACCCAATAACACTCTCAAAACACCACTTTCGAGCAGCCTACAAACTCAGCAAAGGACCAATGTTTCCAACACTTTTAACGCACCTAATAGCTTCCAAAATAACCCCTAAACATCATACAACCATCAGCCATCAATTCCCAACACTAAACAGCCCCAAAACTCATTTTTAGAACAACCTAAAACCTCCATAAAACCCATATCCGAAAATCATACAACCATCAGCCATCAATTCCCAACCTTCTCTTTGGAAGCCTCTGAGGTTGATGCCTCACTCGTTTTTGCTTTCTTGACTTCTTGTAGATGTGTGGGGCAGTTTCTCTTCCAATGTCCGGTCTTGCCGCAATGGAAACATTTTCCATCCTTCTTGATTCCCTTCTTAGGTTTCAATGCCTCCTTTCCATCGGTTTTGGTCTTTCCATCACCTTTAGACTTTGCTGCCGATTTACCTTTCTTCTTGCCCTTGCGGACCATTAGAACAGGTTTAGGTCCTACCTTTTTCAGGTTGATTTCAGTAGTTCTCAACATGCTGAGCAACTGTGGTAGCGTTTTGTTAATTTCATTCATATTGAAATTAAGGACGAACTGATTGAAACTATCCGGCAACGATTGCAGGATGACATCAGTAGCTAATTCGTCTTTCAACAGAAAGTCGAGCTTCTCCAATGTTTGGATGTAGCCCATCATTTTGATGACGTGAGCTCCTAGGGGAGATCCCTCACTCATCTTGCATTGAAACAGAGCTTTAGAGGTCTCGTACCTCTCTTGACGAGCTTGCCCTTCATAAATCTCCTTGAGATTTTGAATCATATCATAAGCTACCATGTCCTCATGTTGCTTCTGAAGCTCAAGGGTCATGGAGGCAAGCATAAGACAACCGACATCCATCATGTTGTCCATGTGTTTCTTAAACTTGTCTTTGTCAGCTCTGGAAGCAGTGGCAACCGGTTCATCAGGAACAGGTTCTTCAATGACATATTCCTTCTTTTCCTGTTTGAGAACAATTCTCAAATTGCAGAACCAGTCAAGGAAGTTTATGCCATTGAGCTTATACTTCTCAAGGATAGATCGCAGAGATAGAGTATTATTTTCCATTAATTATACAACAAAGAAAATATGCTACATAAGTTTTACTAAATTTTAAAATTTATAGATAGGTCTTTACGATAAATTTACTCCCACTATTTTCTTCAAAATTAAAAACCCTCTAGTTTTAATTTTAGAAAAATGTTTCGATAGTTTTTCTAGTGAGTGAGGATCCGTATTTCCCCATTCCTAAATCAGCTTTGGCCAGTCTTTTAGGAAATGGTTATTTAGGTAAGTAACACCTTACTAATTACATCTCATGTAATTCCTCATCTTTTGGCGAACAACTCTTGTTCTTTAAATCATCTTATGATTATCCAAAACTTTTAACCACTAGGTTTTCTAATCCTATTAGAACAACCCAGCTAAGTCAATACCAATATCTCAACCGACGAATATCACTAGCTTATTCTTCGCGTTTAACTAAGATAGATAAATACGACATTGCTTTGGCAAAGCTCGCATTATACCGATCGAAGCTTTAACGAGGGTAAATATTGGATGGTTAAAACAGACTTAGATGAGGGATTTACTTAATTATCTCATCATTTTAACATTGACCCTATCAATAAAACTATGTTTAATCATGCTTATAAAACATCAATTGCATCACATACAAGGTAAATATAAGCGGTAAATAAATATGCAATGATTATAGCCCTTCTTAACCTAAGGCAACCCGTCCCAAGCCAATGGGAGGACCATTCTACTAAAGATAGAATCTGCTTCTGAAACGCCTGGTCCACCAGGGAAGGCCCACCACGCTGCTACCTTGGTTCTTGCTTTATCTCCATGAGAATTTACAATTTTCAGAAACTCGCATTACATGCGAGGGAGTGAGATAAGAAGAGAAGTACAATAGAATATAGAGAAAGGCACGACACGCATGTCGTATTTATAAAAACCAAAACTATAAAGGCTATGGGCTATAACCATGCAAAACAAACACCGTGCAATCTAACATGCATTTCAAACATCGTGCGAACAAAGTAACGACGTGTTTACGGAGTTTTAAACTGATTATCCCTATGTTGCGGTTAATGGGCCAAAGAAGGATCACGAGGTTTCATAAACCATTTGCGTTAACGAACAAATGCACCAGGTAGGTCAACATGAAAGAGAGGTGGCGCACTAGGCACACTTAAGTACCAGGTCTTTGATGATGCCAATCCTAGACATGCATTTTTCATAATGTCTAACCATAACTCTTATGAATTCACCGTGAAAGATAGTTTGATAACTTTTATCAAATTAGAAGCCCTTTCAGAGATTTCATAAATCTATGAAACTACGAACAACTACTTGTTCTCTAGACTAACTATTAGTCTCAACATGTTAACATTTAACATTGTAGCAACCTAACATAGTTATGATTAACTCTTAATCATTCAGTGATAATCGAAATAAGTCTTTATTAGGTGTGATACGATAAACAATAAATATCTAAATCGAATCAAACATCATGCATCTCATACATAAACATCACCCAAGAATTTAAGTCTGAATTCGTATGATACAAGTGGCTCTGATACCACTGTTAGGTCACGTCGGCACGCCCCGTGGCGCAACGAAAAAATTAATCTGACGTAATCCAGCCAGGATCCATGTACAGGAACGAATCCGGGGTGAAAAGATGAAAAGTTACCTTTTAGATCTCTGGAAACTGGAAAACCGACGGTATGTCAGAATAACCATGTCAAGTAAAACCAGAATCGTCACAGGTTCGCAACGACCTCTACGGAGTCCACCCGAACAAAACGAACAAAGTTTCCGCCTCCCTAACACTTAGGGATAAATTTCGACAGGTTTGAACACCTTCCAGGGAGATGTCGAAATCCCTCCAGGGATTCCTCATGGAGTCTAAAATCGATCAGGGGTTCTACCGGGACTTGGATTCGAACTAGGAAATCGCCAAGAATTTTCCAGGGGGGCAAGAGGAACACCAGAAAATATCGAACAGCTTCTCAAAAGAAATATGGAACTTGTCGAAAATTCCAGAGGGGAATTCCCAAGGATATGTCAAAATTTGCAAGGAGGAACAGGGATGATTTTGTTGCTAGCCCTTGTCCCTTTAAATAGTATTCAGAGACTTAATTCTAGTTGAATTTCTTAAATCCAAGTTTAACCAAAATTCATAGAATCTAATTCTACTTGAAATTGGTTTATATTAAATATACATTATATTTAATAATATTAAATGAAATATATAAAATTAATTATGTAGAATCTTATTCTACATAAAACATGGATTTAAATATACATTATATTTAATCCAAATATATATATATTTTATTATATAGAATCTCATTCTATCTTTACTTGGATTTAAATATATTTAAATATATATATTTTTAATTATGTAGAATCTAATTCTACATAAACTTGGAATTAAATATACATTATATAAATTCCAAATATATATTTAAATTTCTAGAATCTTATTCTATAATATTTAAGTCTCTAAATATTTTCCATACTCTAAATAATATTTGATAAATACAATATTTATCCAATATTATTCCTATTTAAGGGAGTTGCCGATTTCCCCAATCCCATAGGGGATTTTCGACAAACTCCCTAAAATAGGGAGTATGGTTTCCAATTTTTGTTCGTTTCATTCGAAGGGTGTGACCCTTGTAGGTTCATGCAACGTTAGCAACAAAATTAGAACTGTTCTAATTTTACAAACAATGAGTGACATCTAGCAATACATCATTGCTACCTAAGTTGCATGAAGTCATGATTTGACTTTCCTAATTCCTGAATAAACTTCCTTTATGTATTTCATCCTTTTGTCCTTTATATCTTAGATGAACACAAGTCATGGGTTAGTCACACTTGCGTTGTCCATCTAATGTTTCTTGATGTCTTGAGTAGATTATGATAAACGAATCTCTATGATATCTCATATAATAATATTCGAGCATTGCCATGCATTTTCTAATCTCACTCAATCAAGTGGTCGAATATATTTCTCTCATTATGTAGGAGGGACAAATCCTTTCTTGATCAACCATATTTCACTACATAGTTCATCACGTATCCAACACGTTTGACTATGTCAAAATACGTAAATCTTTATGTTGAATTCATGTTGATCTCAAGTCTGAGGATTATACATATGTTTATCCTGAGCAATGTTGTGACTGTCACATAATTACCCAAGAAACATGCTCATAGCGGGTCAATCCAGTATGTTGTTCTCTAACAAATACTTATGTGTTGATTTTGACATCTCTATGTCAATGACAACGCTTGTCATCAACCACATATTAGTATTTATATATTATCACTGTCCATACCCGTAATAATATTCGACTAAGGATCCTATTTAACAATAATCGTATTATTGTATGGACATTATTATCCAATGGTTAGTTTGATGCACAGAAACATACCAAACGATAATAACGGCAATGCCATTACTTGATAAATCTAGTAAAATAGTATGTCTATTCAATCATCATATGATTGGTCTTTGGGCATAGTCCAACAGCATACACCCTATTACAAACATGCTTAAACACTTACTCACATGTAGAGGCCATACATTTAAAGGATCAAGCATTCATCAAGAAGAGACATACATTGCATATTAATGTTTCGTGCCTTAGAATTAAACATACACATAAGCATTCATGTTACGCATCATAAGCATGGTTTACAATCCAAAATGAGGCATCAACAAGCCACACCATAACATCAGCAAATCAAAGGAGTCTAAACAAGCTCCTAACACAAAACAACAACACAAATCCCATTGCTTATCTATAACATCTCATAACTTAAAAGTTCATACATGAGGATAGCAAAAGCACAAATAGCACACTTGGAGGCCTTCTCCTTGCACAAGCAACCCATGAACTAAGGATCTGCATTGTCGAACAAAAGAGAGCGTAAGTGTAACACCCAAAAAAATTTCCAATTTTAAAACCCTAAATTTTGGGAATTTAGGTTAAAACCCTAAATTAATTTTAGGAATTTGAATTTGGGAACCTAATTCTTGTTAAAGGATTAAATTGAGTTAATTTAAAATTTTAGGGGTCATTATATAAATTAAGTAAAGCTTGGGTGCTATTATGTAAGCCCCTAAATAGTGGGATGGCTTCTAGTGAAATTTACCCATCAAATGGGTTATTTAAACCTCACCAGCCCTAAAATTGGTGCCCTAAAATTTGTTTTCAATTCAATAGTCGCATAATTATCTCCCTCTCTCTCGACATCTTTTTTTTATTTTTCTTATTTCAATCGAACTTTGGTGAGTTTTTAGCATCGCACAACCTTAAAATTTTTAAGGATTTGGGAATAATATTTGATGCAGTTTAAATATGTGTTTTAGACGACATTGATTTTGAAGACAACGAACTACCACCTCTTTCGCATGTTCGATCTAACCGTGCACGTACCACAAAGACTACACGTGAGTATTCTTCTAGATTAGTACTAGTGTTAATTGGTGGCATAGTGTTAGATTCTGATGTAGAATTTTATATCATAGGTTCCGACTCAACTAGATCCGAACGTGGGAGGCGTTCGTCTCGACGTTAGAGCTATTGCTGCTTAAGGTGTGTTTTCTTACTGTGCTACATGTTTTCTTTGTGTTGATGCATTATGGTCTGTATGGTTGACATCACATGCATATGATTTCAGAATGTGTTTTAAGTATGATTTATGAAACATCAGATTTACGGAACTATGATTTATGGATTTATGGACTATGATTTATGAATTATGTTTATGGAATATCGGATTTGTGGAATTGGTTTTGAATTTTAAACATCATATGTGTATGAGCATGGGTTGGGATTTGTAAGGAGGAAGTTCAGTGGTTTCACCCTTCGGGCTGAATTCCACTTCGGATTGGCGGACGTAGGGAGGAGGTTATGGGAACCTTCCTCATTTTTGGCGGACGTATTGGGTGCATTGCATTACGCTTGTGATATTGTATCATGTTTTTAAAGAATTTTAAGAAAATATTACTATGTTTTTATGACTATGATTTTCTTGCACTTTAGAGACACATTAAGCTCTTTAGCTTACTCCCCCATAGTTTCTCTTTTCAGATATACTCAAACTCTCTAGGCGACGTGGTACTTGGAGGATCTCAAATTTTTATCTGCTTATTTTATTATTTAGTACGAAACTATTTTAGTTTAATCAGATTTCTATTTATTATTTTGGGACATGGATGTAATTTTAGACTATTTATATTTTGAGATTACTTTTAGCATTCATTTACTGTTATTTTAATTCAGAGATTTTATACAATCATTCGAACACTTATTATGGTATTTATATTTTTATTTATTATTAAATTTATGCTATTTTATTCTAATTAAAGTATAACTTTCAAAATTGGATTTCTTGAGGGAAAAGTTTTCAAACGTAACTTTCTAAATTCGGTATTTTCTCATAGACCGAGTTTAGATGGTTAGAGTAAGCGTAAAGCTTAGTGAGGGTAAGCTTATAAAACAAACCTCGACAATGCAGGGTCCAAGCACGAGCAACAAAACCAAGGAAGAATACATGTTTCTTACCTTCAAAACCACATGAGTCAAATATAAATGATGCATTAACATAATATCAAATATCATGCCATGCTCAACATGTCCATAAACACAATCATATAGATCAACATTTAACATTATGTTTTGGCACCTAGCTATGACTCGAATACGCGGATAACAACTGTTGGAACTCACATCCAACACTCAACCTTTACCTTACGGTGGGATTACACTCATCACCGTTTCACGCGGAGGGGATTCCACTCATCCTCACGCCCCGTCGATGGGATTCCACTCATCACCGACTAACATATAAAAGAAGATTTCCAGGCGTACCCGTACTCCATCTTGATGACTACCATCACCAAGACCACACGCGCATTTGGACACTTGTGTGCTCACTAAACTTCCTAATGATCGATCATTTGTACCCAAGAATACTAGTGCCAATACTAACTCATTTCACAATATTTCATAACACAAGTTTCTTACCATTTCCTCGTGCCTAGCACGTAGCCCCCATGATTTACAATCATGTACTCACATTACATCAACCACATGCATATCACAATGCATAAACAAATCATCATGCCTCAATAACACACATAGCCACAATGTGCATAGCAACATTAATCATAATTAACATGTGAGGCATAAACACAACATTCAAAGTTCAACCAAAGGTCTCTAACTAAAGCTTGAGATTAGACTACAAATCTAATCCCAACTCTAGGTGGGTTTACCAAGCCCGACCTAGGTCTACATGCTCGAACCAACGTTTGAAAACCAATTTAAAACCAAAGAACCAGTCATCGGACTTTCCAAACACAAGCAAACAACCGATCAAGCTCCCAACGGTTCCAGATTCGAATGTGAGGCTTCACCAACAAAGTTCCTTGATTCTAAGCAATCCAACACAAGCAAAACACCCAAAATCACTCACCAAAACTCGTTGCAAACCCATAACACAATTCAAGCATATATTCGACCCAATAACACTCTCAAAACACCATTTTCGAGCAGCCCACAAACTCAGCAAAGAATCAATGTTTCCAACACTTTTAACACATCTAATAGCTTCCCAAATAACCCCTAAACATCATACAACCATCAGCCATCAATTCCCAACACTAAACGACCCCAAAACTCATCTTTAGAACCACCTAAAACCTCCCTACAACCCATATCCGAAAATCATTAGAAAACCATGTAAAAATTAGGTATGTTGGACCTTTTGGATAGTAAATAACTTATCTAACAACAACAAATCGAAAGCTTAACCTAAAGCTATCAAAGTTATCATTTTTATTTCAAAACCCAAATACTTCAAAATGTAAAATAATGGGTTTTATTGAAAACTAAAGGTATAGGCATGAAGAGGACGATGAGGGCAACTCAAAAACATATTTAGCTTTCAAAAATCTTCAAAGATGAAGCAAGGATGTGATGGAATAGTAACCTTGAGAGGAAGGGGAAGTTTGTCGTTGGATTTTTGAAGAGGAGGGGGAAGAAGATGATGAAGTGTGTGTTTTAATTGTTTTGTCTTATTTTTAAAACCAAAAGACTCATTTACCCTTAATGAACATGGATTATTGCAATAGTGTAAAATCCAGGGCCATTGGGTCTAATTCTAAAAAATCCCAACATATTCATTTTATTGTTTTGAAAATACGAGGCCCAACATAGTATTTTAATATTTTAATTTCACTGACCCCCAAACCCGGGTGTTACAACTCATCCCCAACGGCTATAACTCATCCCAACGGCCATAAACGGCTAGAAACTCATTCCACACTATATAAACACCACAAGGACACTTGAAGAAGTTTAGAGAACACATCTGTAACGGCTCGTTTAAAATTTACTTATGTGTGTGGGAGTATACCGGAACTTTTGAAATTTTTGAAATAAGGTTTTTTTTGAGAAAATACATTTAGAAAATTAGGGAATTTAAGAAAAAACAGACTTTTAAAAATTTGGGTATAAAGAAGTTGATTTTTTAAAAAGATGAGAATTTTAAAATAAAGAGTGGATTTTGAAAATAAATTTAAAATTGGTGGAGTTTAGAAATCACATTTTACAATATGAGAGTTTGAAAAAGGTTTTAAGAATAGAAGGAGTCGCCATCGGCAACTTTGAAATGGTAGATCGGACACCGGAAATAAAAACTAGAGATTCGAAAGGGTTCGAGAGTCGGTCACACGCGAAGAAGGATTAACACCCTCGACGTGCCCAAAATTGGTACCAAAACTTTACTGCTTAAATAAAATCAGATTTTACGAATCAAAGTAACAATTTTAACCGAAACTTGGTTATACACGCGAGAAAATTTTGAAAATCCTAATATTCGAGAGCGAACGTCCGTACCACCACCACTATGACTGGTACTGGCCTCGTTCGTCTCCAAATAAAAGGACATCGCACTCTTTTTTAAACAAAAATAGTTTTTAAAACCTAAAATGCTTGAATACAAAATTAATAATCTAATCTAAGGTTCACGGCGCCAAAGGAGTCGACATCCGAGTGATCGGAATACCGTTCCCACGCGGACACCGGAACCGAGAGTGCTAAGAGACTAACACAATAAGTTAAATATAACAATAAAAACAACGACCTTAAATTCGACCAAAATGCACCATGAATTAAATATGCATGTATAAATGTACTTCAAAACAAATGTCGAAACCCATAAATAACTATAAAAAACATATATCATAAGAATGCCCCTAGTTACATAAGCTACAGAACATAAACAAATATGATGACATATGGACTGTATATATGTATATATATATATATGCACATTACCGCGATAAAACCAAGAAACATATGTATATATATATTCACACGAAAACTTTATAATGATACATATGTGACTACTCGAGACTTTATAATACATGTAATATTATATGAACCATGCTATATACATACACATGTAATCGTGTACAGATCCTTGTGATAAACGGTGCAACCAAATTCAAAATATAATCATCACCACAATACAAGTATGAATAAAAAAGGCTGAAATTAAAACATACATGAACCGAAGGACTAATTAAAGGATTTTATTTCCGTTTTAGGGATGAAATTGAACGGAAATCAAAAAGCACGGGAACAACATGTGTGATTTACCCATGAGAAAATCAATTGAGACAGTCCAGGGACGAAATTGAACAAATTGAAAACGAGTAGGAACTAGGGACATGATTTAAAGAAGTGAAAACCCCTAAGGGGATATTTTGAAAACACAGAAGCCCATATCGGTGATTAAACCATTTTTTAAAACCATAAAATAGTATAAATCATTTTTTGCCAAACATTTTTTTTGTATTAGTCATTTCGAAGGCTAAAAGTCGGGCTTTTCTCTTTCTCCCTCACGAATTAGGGTTTTTTGAAGCGGTCGCCGTTTCGGTCGTCATCAAACGATGACGTTAGCCATAGATCGAAACCCCAAAAAGCTTTACTCCATCAACCTGAAAGCTAAAAAACATAATAGAAAAAATTCCCTTTTTCGAAATCTAGCGAAACCCTAACGGCTCACCCTAAAAGGCTTATTGCCGGTCGGAGTTCGAAACGCAAGCGACGACAAGGGCTCGGAGGAATAGCACACCACCGATGGTAAGAAATTTCTTGCCCTTTCGATTGATTTTTTTTGTTTTTTGGTTTTATGCATGCAATCAGAAACTAAAAAGTAAAAAAAAAAGTACCTCTGAAAATTTTGGTTTTTATTTCTTTTTTTTGCCTTGATCCCGAGAGATCTACAATGTTTGGGGTTTGAGGTTTTTATACCCGAATGTTACCCAAAAACGAAAAACAAAATTACAAGAGTTTCATTTTTCTTTTTTGATCTCTGTCGATGTCCTTGCTTTCTTTATTTATTTATTTATTTGACATTTTGGGGCGCTTTTGTTTTATTTACACTATGGGTATATTGAATTGCTTGTTTCCTGTTTTTTCTGCTGGTCACTCCCGAAATGGTAAGAAAAGGGTCAGACACGTGCATCGGCCTGGCGATTCTGACGGTTCGTACGCTCAACATGGGAGCAGAAGGGTCGCACGCGTTGCTCCTACGCGCGCGTGAAAGATCGAAAGGTCATGGGTGAGGTACTGAAGAGGCGCGTGTGGAGCGTGTTGTGTCCCTAGATCCATCTGGGTCGTTCAACGCTCTTTGAATCGGACGGTCAGGACGTGAGCGGCCCGATGTGAAACATTATCGTCATTTGGGTTTTTACCAGGGTCGATCTGGATCATTGATTGGTGACCAGATCTAATGGTCACAGTGATGCAGCGCTTGGCTAAGACGGGATGGGCTCTCTTAGGGTTTCATCCTTGGACAATATGGACCATCAGATCTCATCAGATCTGACGGTTGTGAAGAGTGGCGGCTGCGGCAAATGAAGGGGAATGTGTTAGGGTTTTTGTTAGGGTTACGGGCTCAAGTTATTTGAGTTGCACAATATGTAATATTTATTTACTATTTGTTTTGGGCTTTAATAACATGGATTGTTTATTCATTCTTTATTTATCATTTTTTTTGCTTAGCCTAATATTAATATTGTTAATAATAATAATAAATAAATAATGATAATAGTAACTAATAATAATAATAACAATAACAATAATAGTAATGATGATAATAATATAAGTAATAACAACGATAATAATAATTATAATAATAGTAATAATAATAATATGATATAATAAAATATACATGCATATTTTTCTTAGACATTAAATCTTCCTTTTCTTCCCCTTTTTTGAGATTTGTCTTTTTCCTTTTCTTTTTTAGCCCAAAATTAAACCTGATAACACAAATTAAGGTAGGTTTTAGATCCGAACAAAATTAGTGATTACAGCTACCCCTTTTTGCTTATACTTGCGAAACAAGGATAACGTAAAGACCATAAGCACTAATTTTGTCTCACTTCCCTGTTGGATGCGGGTGATCCGCTACGCCACCGATGACGAGACAAGGTCGGGATATTAGGTTGGATCAAGCCACAACTCTGACAGAGAGACATGATCTGAAGAAGAGGAGATCTGATATACCATCAACAGCACACCAAGATCTAATTTGGTGGATATCCGCTACCATCAACGGTAGGACAAGATCCAAACAAAAGGGCTGATCAAGCTACGACTTTGATGAAGAGGCATGATCAAAGGTCTGTTACACTATCAACGATAAAACGAAACCTGAAGAGGAGGAGATCTGATACACCGTCAACGGCACACCAAAATCCAAGTTGGAGGAGATCCGCTACCATCAACGGTAGGACGAGATCCAAATTGAATGGTTGATCAAGCTACAACTTTGATGAAGAGGCATGATCAAAGGTCTGTTGCACCATCAATGGTAAGACGAAACCTGACGAGGAGGATTTCTGATACACCATCAACGGCACACCAAGATCCAAATTAGAGGAGATCCGCTACCATCAACGGTAGGACGAGATCCAAATAGAAGGGTTGATCAAGCTACAACTTTGATGAAGAGGCATGATCAAAGGTTCGCTACACCATCAACGGTAAGACGAAACCTGAAGAGGAGGATATCTGATACACCATCAGCGGCACAACAAGATCCAAATTAGAGGAGATCTGCTACCATCAACGGTAGGACGAGATCCAAAAATAAAGGTTGATCAATCTGCGACTCCAATGAAGAGGCATGATCAAAGGTCTGCTACACCATCAACGGTAAGACAAAACCTGAAGATGAGGGAATCTGCTATACCATCAACGGCACACCAAGATCGAAATTGAAGAGATCAGCTACCATCAACGGCACGACGAGATCTGAAGGGAGAAGATCCGCTACACCATCATCGCTACAACAAGATCCGAAGAAGAAGAGCCGCTACCATCAACGGTAGAACAAAATTCGGAGGGAGGAGATCTGTTGCACCATCATCGACACAACAAGACCCAAAAAAAAGAAGATCTGTGAAATCTAGAAAGGGGAAGATCCGCTACACCATCATCGGCACAACAAGATCTAAAGAGGAAGATCCGCTACCATCAACGGTAGAACGAAATCTGGATAAAATAAGAGTTGGTGTTGTAGTTGTCCTTCTTGGTGGGTTTAACTTCTTTATTGACCTGGTTTTTTGTTGGTGTGGGTTTCTTTTGAGGGTTCACCATCCTTGTTTTTGATCTATTTATTTTTATGTATGAATGAGGTATGTGTGCTTAGTATGGATGCATATAACTTGATGCATGGGATAGATGCCTGACGTGAGTGCATGATGAATGTACTAATGTCGATGTGAATGATATGTAATGCAGCTGGTCTAGATGTTGACATTCAAAGGGATGCCCCCTGATTTCATAGTCATATTGGCTCGGTCTTGTCTATTTTAGTTCTGTCTCATAGCCTTGGTCGACTGATTAGTGCTGCCTTGTACGATGATGCCCCTTGACTTTTCGTGGTCTTGACCATATTCTTGTGAAATGTCACCTTCTTGGGGGAAGGTCAACTTATTGGTGTCTCTTTGGTTAGAGTTCGTCCTTTGTGTAAATGGTTGGCACACTCATCGTTGGTCCCTGTACTTTTGGACCTCTTTGTAAAGTAATGTAGAGAAATCTTTTGTTTCACTACAAAACTCAGACTGCATGCTCTTACTCCAATGTGAGATATTTTTTAGAGAACGAGTTTTGCTCTTCGGATCATGGATAGCCCAAGCTAGATCAGATACCTTGAATGTCAAGTTTAGGAGCGACAGTGAAATGACCTACCGGGGTTGCCCCAAGCACATCTTGTGTCTAGGAGACCTTGCAAGTTGGGTTGATATCTAAAACGTGAAGTACAACTTGACTTATTTTGGCATTTTTTTCTTTTTGATTTTTATTTCTTCGTAGTACCATTTGCAGATTTTGGCGTTATTTCGCTTTAGTATGGTTTTGGGGAAATCAAATCATCACATTCCTTTGGCTTGAAGTAAAAAATGGAGGAAACACCAAAACCCCTAGTTACTTTGCATTGTCATGATTTGAAAATATTACCATCACTAGTGAAGCTAAGGTTTTTGAATTTAAATGGTGCATTGCAACCTTATTTGCCTTTTCGCTACAGCGGAGTGCCCCAAAATTGCCACACTCTTATCCGAAATGCCTATTACTAGGCTTCGGACATTGGAGTGCTTTTTGATATTATTTTGTTCTTTCCCCCCTTTTTGAGTGATTTTGATTTTTGATTTTTTTATTTTTATATATTTTTGACCTTGGTTTCAACTAATGCCTCATGGGCTTAAAAATTGACCAAATTAAGTCGCGATGTTAATAAAAAATTAGTTATCTTCGCAACTTCTGATTTCTGTTAAACACAAGCTGCTCGAATTCAACCTTCGGGTCATAATCAATGTCACTCGTACAATTGATATACGAGGGTCCAATAAGCAGACATATACATGAAAAGAATAGATAATTGAGACACAAAATGTGATGCATCCTTTCATTGAAATTAAAAACATGAAGTCATAGGCCCTTACAAAAGATTATCACCGCCTTCGGGCTTAAGCGAGTGAGTTTGATTCAATGCATTACTTCAAAAGAGATTAAAGGCAACATGGAAACCTACAAGAGTTTAGACCGATAAGCATAGGTAAATTCTGATGAATCCTACCCTTAGGCCTCCTCTTCAAGAAACGTCAAGTCGATGCTCGAATTTTCAAAGAGTTTCTCCATTGTTGGTTCCTTGGCGGGTTCCGTAAGAGTGCTGAATCGGCTGACCTTTTTCCTTACCAAGTATCACTCTTAAGGAACATCCCGATGATTAGTCATAACATCTCGGAAGTGAATGCATGTAAATGTGTGATGAATGCCTTAACTATAATCTTACGATGATGCAACCATGAACGAATGGGCAATTAGCTTATGATGGTGTCATGCGATCATGAAGTGAAAGAATGTAATCAGTATGCGATGCAAGAAAACACCAAAATAGACGAGTTAGTGTTGAATGAACGAAATATAGACAAATAAGCACAAGCACCTATTTTGTCTAATACCTAGGTTATCTGCATGGCTCTAAAGGGGTAGGGTTTCTAGTTCGCTACATGCAGTTTTGGTTCTAGGCGGTACTCGAATAATCCTCGTTCTCCCCTACTAAGGGTAGCAAGGCCCCCGGTCATCACCCATTATAGGCTCATTTCAACCGAGTTCAATTCTAGGGGACCCTTTAGCTATATCCGTACGGGGAAACGATATTCCCATGAAAATATAAGGTAGTCGAGCCCTGAAGGTACTTACTAGGCCCATACAGAGGAACGATATCCTCGCGAAAGCACTAGTGTTTTCCCCTCACTTAGACCAAAGGGTGCATATGCCAAAAAATGAATGCGTCCGAAATAAACTCGCGTATATAAACAAATATCGGTTAAATTTGTCACTTTAGCTCGCAACCTTTGACATTAATTAAGCGATAAAGTTTTCTTGGCTGGACTCTCTTTTTTTTAAATCAAAAAAATTGTCCCCAGCGGAGTCGCCATCTTTAATGACTCGTTTAAAATTTACTTATGTGTGTGGGAGAATATAGGAACTTTTGAAATTTTTGAAATAAGATTTTTTTTTAGAAAATAGATTTAGAAAATTAGGGAATTTAGAAAAAAACAGACTTTTAAAAATTTGGGAATAAAGAAGTTGATTTTTTAAAAAGATTAGGATTTTAAAATAAAGAGTGGATTTTGAAAATAAATTTAAAATTGGTGGAGTTTAGAAATTACATTTTAAAATAGGGGAGTTTGAAAAGGTTTTAAAAATAGAAGGAGTCGCCACCGGCCACGTTGAAATGGTAGACCGGACACCGAAAATAGAAACCAGAGATTCGAAAGGGTTCGAGAGTCGGTTACACACGAGGAAGGATTAGCACCCTTGATGTGCCCAAAATTGGTACCAAAACTTTACCGCTTAATTAAAATCAGATTTTACGAATCAAAGTGACAATTTTAACCGAAACTTGGTTATACACGCGAGTAAATTTCGAAAATCCTAATATTCAAGAGCAAACGTTCATACCACCACCACTACAACTGGTATTAGCCTCGTTCGTCTCCGAATAAAAGGACATTGCACCATTTTTTAAAAACAAAATTAGTTTTTAAAACCTAAATGCATGAATACAAAATTAATAATCTAATCTAAGGTCCATGGCGCCAAAGGAGTCGACATCTGAGTGATCGGAATACCGTTCCCACGCGGACACTGGGACCGAGAGTGCTAAGAGACTAACACAATAAGTTAAATATAGCAATAAAAACAACGGCCTTAAATTCGACCAAAATGCACCATGAATTAAATATGCATGTGTAAATGTACTTCATTACAAATGCTAAAACCCATAAGTAACTATAAAAAACATATATCATAAGTATGCACCTAGTTACATAAGCTACATAACATAAACGCATATGATGACATAGGGACTGTATATATGTATATATATATATGTACATTACCACGATAAAACCAAGAAATATATGTATATATATTCACACGAAAATTTTATAATGATACATATGTGACTACTCGAGACTTTATAATACAAGTAATATTATACGAACCATGCTATATTACAAGCACATGTAATCGCATGAAGATCCTTGTGATAAACGATGCAACCAAATTCAAAATATAATCATCACCACAATACAAGTATGAATAAAAAGGGTTGAAAGTAAAACATGCATGAACCGAAGGACTAATTAAAGGATTTTATTCTCGTTTTAGGGATGAAATTAAATAGAAATCAAAAAGCACGGGAACCGCGTGTGCGATTTACCCATGAGAAAATCAATTGAGATAGTCTAGGGGCAGAATTGAACAAATCGAAAACGAGTAGGGACCATGGACATGATTTAAATAAGCGAAAACTCCTAATAGGATATTTTGAAAACACCGAAGCCCATATCTGTGATTAAACCATTTTTTAAAACCATAAAGTAGTATAAATCATTTTTTTGCAAAATTTTTTTTCTTTTTTTGGTATTCATCATTTTGAAGGACAAAAGCCGGGATTCTCTCTGTCTCCCCCACGAATTAGGGTTTTTTGAAGCGGTCGTCGTTTCGGTCGTCGCCAAATGACGCCGGTAGCAATAGATCGAATCCCAAAAAAGCTTTACTCCCTCAACCCGAAAGCTAAAACAACAGAAGAAAAAAAATTCCCTTTTTTAAAAACTCGTGAAACCCTAACGACTCACCCTAAAAGGCCTATTGCCAGTCGGAGTTCGAAGCGCAAGGGACGACAAGGGCTCGGAGGAATAGCACGCCACCGATGGTTTTATGCATGCAATTGGAAACTAAAAAGTAAAAAAAAAGTACCTCTGGAAATTTTGGTTTTTATTGATTTTTTTTTTGCCTTGATCCCGAGAGATCTACAATGTTTGGGGTTAGGGGTTTTTATACCTGAATGGTAAACAAAATTTTTAGAGTTTCTTCTTTTCTTTTCTGATCTCTGTCGATGTCCTTGCTTTCTTTAATTTGTTGTCTCGTTGACATTTTGGAGCGCTTTTGCTTGATTTACACTTTGGGTATACTGAATTGCTTGTTTCCTGTTTTTTCTGCTGGTCACTCCCGAAATGGTGTGAACAAGGTCAGACACGGGCATCGTCATGGTGAATCTGACGGATCGTACGCTCAACATGGGTGCAGAAGGGTCGCACGCGTCGCTCTTACGTGCGCGTGAGAGACCGAAAGGTCATGAGTGAGGCAATGAAGAGGCGTGCGTGAAGCGTGTTGCGTCCCTTGATCCATCTAGGCATTCAACGCTCTTTGAATCGGACGGTTAGGACGTGAGTGGCGCACTGTGAAACGTTAGCGTCTTTAGGGTTTTACCAGGGTCGATCTGGACCATTGATTGGTGACCATATCTAACGGTGATGCGGCGCTTGGCTGAGACGGGATGGGCTCTCTTAGGGTTTCATCCTTGGACAATCTGAACCGTCAGATCTGATGAGATCTGACGGTTGTGAAGAGTGGCAGCTGCAGCAAATGAAGGGGAATGTGTTAGGGTTTTTGTTAGGGTTATGGGCTCAAGTTATTTGGGCTGCACAATATGTAATATTTATTTACTATTTGTTTTGGGCTTTAAAAACATGGACTGTTTATTCATTCTTTTTTATCTATTTTTTTTTCTTAGCCTAATATTAATATTGTTAATAATAATAACAATAATAATAATAATAAATAATGATAATAGTAACTAATAACATCAACAATAATAGTAATGATGATAATAATATAAGTAATAACAAGGATAATAATAATTATAATAATAATTATAATAATAATAGTAAGAATAATAATATGATATAAAAAAATATACATGCATATTTTTCTTAGACCTTAAATCTTCATTTTCTTCCCCTTTTTTGAGATTTTTCTTTTTCTTTTTCCTTTTCTTTTTTCTTTTCTTTTTTTAGCCCAAAATTAAACATGATAACACAAATTAAGGTAGGTTTTAGATCCGGAGAAAATTAGTGATTACAGCTGCCCATCTTTGCTTATACTTGTGAAACAAGGATAAAGCAAAGACCACAAGTACTAATTTTGTCCCACTTCCCTGTTGGATGCGGGTGATCCGCTACGCCACCAATGACGAGACAAGGTCGGGAGATTAGGTTGGATCACGCCACAACTCTGACTGAGAGACATGATCTGAAGAGGAGGAGATCCGATATACCATCAACAGCACACCAAGATCCAATTTGGAGGAGATCCGCTACCATCAACGGTAGGACGAGATCCAAACAAAAGGGCTGATCAAGCTACGACTTTATGAAGAGGCATCATCAAAGGTCCGCTACACCATCAACGGTAAGACGAAACCTGAAGAGGAGGAGATCCGATACACCATCAACGACACACCAAGATCCAAGTTGTTGGAGATCCGCTACCGTCAACGGTAGGACGAGATCCAAATAGAAGGGTTGATCAAGCTACAACTTTGATGAAGAGGCATGATCAAAGGTCCTCTACACCATCAACGGTAAGACGAAACCTGAAGCGGAGAAGATCTGATACACCATCAGCGGCACACCAAGATCTAAATTAGAGGTTATCTGCTACAATCAATGGTAGGACGAGATCCAAATAGAATGGTTGATCAAGCTACAACTTTGATGAAGAGACGTGATCAAAGGTCCGCTACACCATCAACGGTAAGGCGAAACCTTAAGAGGAGGAGATCTGATACACCATAAAAGGCACACCAAGATCCAAATTAGAGGAGATCCGCTACCATCAACTGTAGGACGAGATCCAAATAGAAGGGTTGATCAAGCAACAACTTTGATGAAGAGGCATGATCAAAGGTCCGCTACTCCATCAACGGTAAGACAAAAGCTGAAGAGGAGGAGATCTGATACACCATCAATGGCACATCGAATCCAAATTCGAGGAGATCCGCTACCATCAACGGTGGGACAAGATCCAAATAGAAGGGTTGATCAAGCTGTGACTCCGACGAAGAGGCCTAATCAAAGGTCTGCTACACCATCAACGGTAAGACAAAACCTGAATATGAGGGAGTCAGCTATACCATCAATGGCACACCAAGATCCAAGTTGAAAATATCAGCTACCTTCAATGGTAGGACGAGATCTGAAGGGAGAAGATCCGCTACACCATCATCGGTACAACAAGATCCAAAGAAGAAGATCCACTACCATCAACGGTAGAACGAAATCCGGAGGTAGGAGATCTGTTGCACCATCATCGGCACAACAACACCCAAAAAAAAGAAGATCCGTGAAATCTGGAAGGGGGATGATCCGCTACTCCATCATCGGCACAACAAGATCTAGAGAGGAAGATCCACAACCATCAACGGTAGAACGAAACTTGGATAAAATAAGAGTTGGTGTTGTAGTTGTCCTTCTTGGTGGGTTCAACTTCTTTATTGACCTGGTTTTTTTGTTGTTGTGGCTTTCTTTTAAGGGTTCACCATCCTTGTTTTTATGTATGAATGAGATATGCGTGCTTAGTATGGATGCTTATAACTTGATGCATGGGATATATGTTTGACATGAGGGCATGATGATTGTACTTATGCTGATGCGAATTATATGTAATGCAGTTGGTCCATATGTTGACATTCAAAGGGATGCCCCTGATTTCATAGTCATACTGGCTCGATCTTGTCTGTTTTAGTTATGTCTTGTAGCCTTGGACGAATGATTAGTGCTGCCTTGTACGATGATGCCCCTTGACTTTTCGTGGTCTTGGCTATATTCTTGTGAAATGTCACCTTCTTGGGGGAAGGTCAACTTATGGGTGTCTCTTTGGTTTGAGTTCGTCCTTTGTTTAAATGGTTGGCACACTCATCGTTGGTCCCTGTACTTTTGGACCTCTTTGTAAAGTAATGTAGAGAAATCTTTTGTTTCACTACAAAACTCAGACCGCATGCTTTTACTCCAATGTGATATATTTGTTAGAGAACGAGTTTTTCTCTTCGGATCATGGATAGCCCAAGCTAGATCAGATACCTTGAATATCAAGTGTAGGAGCGACAGTGAAATGACCTACCGGGGTTGCCCCAAGAACATCTTGTGTCTAGGAGACCTCGCAAGTTGGTTTGATATCTAAAACGTGAAGTACAACTTGACTTATTTTGGCATTCTTTTCTTTTTGATATTTATTTTTTCGTAGTACCATTTGCAAATTTTGGCGTTATTTCGCTTTAGTATGGTTTTGGGGAAATCAAATCATCACATTCCTTTTGCATGAAATTAAAGATAGAGCAAACACCAAAACCCCTAGTTACTTGGCATTGTCATGATTTGAAAATATTACCAGCACTCGTGAAGCTAAGGTTTTTGAATTTAAATGGTGCATTGCAACCTTATTTTCCCTTTCGCTACAGGGGAGTGCCCCAAAATTGTCACACTCTTATACGAAATGCCTATTACCAGGCTTCGGACATTGGAGTGCTTTTTTATATCTTTTTGTTCTTTTCCTCTTTTTGGGTGATTTTGAATTCTTTATATTTATATATTTTTTTACCTTGGTTTCTTCTAATGTCCGATGGGCTTAAAAATTGACCAAATTAAGTCGGGATGTTAATCACAAATTAGTTATCTTCGCAACTTCTAATTTCTGCTAGACACAAGCTGCTCGAGTTCAACCTTCATGTCATAATCAATGTCACTCGCACAATTGATATACGAGGGTCCGATAAGCAGACATATACATGAAAAGAAGAGATAATTGAGACACAAAATGTGATGCATCCTTTCATTGAAATTAAAAACATGAGTCATAGGCCTTTACAAAAGATTATCACCCCCTTCGGGCTGAAGCAAGTGAGTTTGATTCAATGCATTACTTCAAAAGAGATTAAAAGCAACAGGAAAACCTATAAGAGTTTAGACCGATAAGCATGGGTAAATTTTGACGAATTCTACCCTTAGGCCTCCTCTTCTAGAAACATCAAGTCGATGCTCAAATTTTCAAAGAGTTTCTCCATTGTTGGTTCCTTGGCGGGTTCCGTAAGAGTGCTGAATCGGATGGCCTTTTTCCTTACCAAGTATCACTCCTAAGGAACATCCCGATGATTAGTCATAACATCTCAGAAGTGAATGCATGTAAATGTGTGATGAATGCTTTAATTATAATCTTACGATGATGCAACCATGAACGATTGGGCAATTAGCTTATGATGGTGTTATGCGATCATGATGTGGAAGAATGCAATCAGTATGCGATGCAAGAAAAAACCAAAACATACAGTTAGTGTAGAAAGAACAAAATATAGACAAATAAGCTCAAGCACCTATTTTGTGTGATACCTAGGTTATCCGAATGGCTCTAAAGGGGTAGGCTTTCTTTCGCTACATGCAGTTTTGGTTCTAGGCGGTACTCGAATTGTCCTCGGTGTCCCCTACTAAGGGTAGCAAGGCCCCCAGTCATCACCCATTATAGGCTCATTTCAAACGAGTTCAATTCTAGGGGACCCTTTAGCTATATCCGAACGGGGAAACGATATTCCCACGAAAATATAAGGTAGTCGAGCCCCGAAGGTACTTACTAGGCCCATACGGAGGAACGGTATCCTCACGAAAGCACTAGCATTTTCCCTTCACTTAGACCAAAGGGTGCATATGCCAAAAAATGAATATGTCCGAAATAAACTCGCGTTTATAAATAAATATTGGTTAAATTTGTTACTTTAGCTCGCAACCTTTGACATTAATTACGCGGTAAAGTTTTCTTGGCTCGACTCTCTTTTTTTTTAAAACAAAAAAATTGTCCCCAGCGGAGTCGCCATCTCTAACGACTCGTTTAAAATTTACTTATGTGTGTGGGAGAATACAGGAACTTTTGAAATTTTTGAAATAAGATTTTTTTTGAGAAAATAGATTTAGAAAATTAGGGAATTTAGAAAAAAACAGTCTTTTAAAAATTTGGGTATAAAGAAGTTGATTTTTTAAAAAGATAAGGATTTTAAAATAAAGAGTGGATTTTGAAAATAAATTTAAAATTAGTGGAGTTTAGAAATTACATTTTAAAATAGGGGAGTTTGAAAAGGTTTTAAAAATAGAAGGAGTCGCCACCGACCACTTTGAAATGGTAGACCGGACACCGGAAATAGAAACCAAAGATTAGAAAGGGTTCGGGAGTCGATTACACGCGAGGAAGGATTAGCACCGTCGACGTGCCCAAAATTGGTACCAAAACTTTACCGCTTAATTAAAATCAGATTTTACGAATCAAAGTGACAATTTTAACCGAAACTTGGTTATACACGCGAGTAAATTTCAAAAATCCTAATATTCGAGAGAAAACGTCTGTACCACCACTACGACTGGTATTGGCCTCGTTCGTCTCCGAATAAAAGGACATCGCGCCCTATTTTTAAAACAAAATTAGTTTTTAAAACCTAAATGCATGAATACAAAATTAATAATCTAATCTAAGGTTCACGGCGCCAAAGGAGTCGACATCCGAGTGATCGGAATACCTTTCCTACGCGGACACTGGGACCGAGAGTGCTAAGAGACTAACACAATAAGTTAAATATAGCAATAAAAAACAGCCTTAAATTCGACCAAAATGCACCATGAATTAAATATGCATGTGTAAATGTACTCCATAACAAATGCCGAAACCCATAAGTAACTATAAAAAACATATATCATAAGTATGCACCTAGTTACATAAGCTACATAACATAAACGTATATGATGACATAGGGACTATATATATATTTTTATATATATGCACATTACCGCGATAAAACCATGAAACATATGTATATATATTCACACGAAAACTTTATAATGATACATATGTGACAACTCGAGACTTTATAATACATGCAATATTATACGAACCATGCTATATACATACACATGTAATCGCGTACAGATCCTTGTGATAAACGATGCAACCAAATTCAAAATATAATCATCACCACAATACAAGTATGAATAAAAAGGGATGAAATTAAAGCATGCATGAACCGAAGGACTAATTAAAGGATTTTATTGTCGTTTTAGGGATGAAATTGAATAGAAATCAAAAAGCACGGGAACCACATGTGCGATTTACCCATGAGAAAATCAATTGAGACAGTCCAAGGGCGGAATTGAACAAATCGAAAACGAGTAGGGACTAGGGACATGATTTCAAGAAGCGAAAACCCGTATGTGGATATTTTGAAAACACAGAAGCCCATATCGGTGATTAAACCATTTGTTAAAACCATAAAATAGTATAAATCGTTTTTTTGCCAAACTTTTTTTCTTTTTTTGTATTCGTCATTTTAAAGGCTAAAAGCCAGGCTTCTCTCTTTCTCCCGCACGAATTAGGGTTTTTTGAAGCGGCCGTCGTTCCGGTCGTCATCAAACGACACCGGTAGCCATAGATCAAAACCCCAAAAATCTTTACTCCATCAATCTGAAAGCTAAAAAACATAATCGAAAAAATTCCCTTTTTCGAAATCTCGCGAAACCCTAATGGCTCACCCTAAAAAGCTTATTGCCGGTCGGAGTTCGAAGCGCTAGCGACGACAAGGGCTCGAAGGAATAGCACACCACCGATGGTAAGAAATTTCTTGCCCTTTCGATTGTTTTTTTTTTGTTTTTTGGTTTTATGCATGCAATCAGAAACTAAAAAGTAAAAAAAAATACCTTCGAAAATTTTTGTTTTTATTGATTTTTTCCTTGATCCCGAGAGATCTACAACGTTTGGGGTTCGAGGTTTTTATACCCGAATGTTACCCAAAAAATGAAAAACAAAATTACAAGAGTTTCTTTTTTCTTTTCCGATCTCTACCGGTGTCCTTGTTTTCTTTAATTTGTTGTCTCGTTGACATTTTGGAGAGCTTTTGTTTGATTTACACTTTGGGTAGACTGAATTGCTTGTTTCCTGTTTTTTCTGCTGGTCACTCCCAAAATGGTGAGAACAAGGTCAGACACGGGCATCGGTGTTGTTTCGTGTAAAAGAGTCATATCGCAAATAGTGCAAGTGTACGTGACGCAAGTAGTAAAGTGATACTTGGAGTGTCGGATATCGTCTCCATAGGGACTGGAAATAACTCTATCCTTGAATTGCTGCACAAGAGAGAGAAATAGTTTAATTGGATTGTGAAATAATCTTGATAAATAACTAAAATAAAAGAGTAAGAATCAAGTTTAAGAAATAGGGCGGCATTGATTTGCTCAGTAGTGCAGGTGTTGCACTATAAGAGGAACTTATGTTTTCTATCGGCAGAACCTGTCGCGGCAGAACCTGTCGCGACAGAAGTCTGTTGATGTCGCGGCAGCGATCACACAACTCTGTACTTCAAGCTTGGCAAGAATCCCTGCTATGACTTGTCCTATCCCTAGGCCCAAGTTCTGTTGATGGACACTTCTTGGATGATACCTCCCGACGTGAATCAAAGGGTGAACACCAATGTTGTTGAATTCTTCCATAGCCACTTAACCTCGTACTTATCCCTAAGTCGAGATGGTTTAACCATAAACTGGAAAACGCGTATTTATTCTGTTCGTATGCTTGACTCTCCTGATATCAAACAAATAGATAACCTCACAATGCTCTCTCGATACTCTTGCGAGATATGAAAACCAGAATAAATAAACTTGAAGCTTTTTATTACTTGACAGAAAATTCCTAAACAATACAATCCTTGCAACTACTTTTCAAAATCAACCCTTAGCTCTAGCGGGAGTTTAGAACATGGTGGAAAAGGGAAAATGACAAGGGTTTTGGGGAAGACGGCTAGGAATGAGATATCCTTCCCTATGTCGAATTACATGCCTTTATATAGGACTTGGGTCCAAGTTTTCTAATATGGCAAGAATACAAGTTTAAACTAAAGTACAACTCTATTATAGATTAAATCTTCTGAGTAGATGCCTTTAATTCGTCCTCTTTTCTTGCCTTGGACTTTGGGCTTGGCCTTCATTCTACCTCAAGGCTCAGAAAAATATAGGAGTGGTCCACGACAGACCGGCTTGAAATCCTCTATCTGTCGAACTCCACTTCACTTTTCCACTTCACCATTCTGTCGTCATGGCTGCCACGGCAGTGGCCACGACAGCGTTTGCTTCTCGACTCCAGTTCTACGATCCACCTCTGTTCCTTTGCTGCTCCGATTCTACTGCAGTAGATACCTGCAAAAGTAACCAAAATCAGTAGCAACTGTGCTATTTTATCTAATTGTGATGTATATGCAGAAATCTATCCTAAATGCAATGAATTGTGCTTGAATGCAGCAGAAAGATGTGTAAATGAGGGGTAAAATATAGAACTTTTATACACTCAACACACCCCCAAACTCAAGTTCTTGCTTGTCCTCAAGCAATTATGACCTAACTAAAAATAAAAACTTTTTGGTTTGGCTTAATTCAGTGAACTTTTCACTACCTACCACACATTCCCTATCAAGAGCAATACCTTGTCGGGCGTTTCTAGATTTATCCGAAACAATGCTATAGTTCTTGTGCAGTGTGTACAGATTTTGTGAACAGATATGTGCCTAGACTCCCTTAGCCTACCAGAATAGTCATGCTTACAAACTTGAGTTTTATGCCAATTCATTTTTTCTGGAGGCAATTCTTAGGCTCCTTGAGTTTTTTCTGACTCTTGACTCAACTTCAATTTTTTTTGGAGGCAATTCTTAGGCTCCTTTAGTTTTTTTCTAACTTAAGCTCAAAGAAAAATCTTCCTAAAATCATTATAAGGCAGTTTTGCAAGCAAGTGAGTCTGGAATGTTTCTTGCTTTTATTCCTTTCCTATAGCCAGTGATAGGCACCTCTAGGGGCAAATCAAGTGGGTAAACATTCCTATTCCAGTGCACTACATAAGTCTAGACAGCACAAGAGTCACAAAGGGTGTTCTAAAGATCAGAACTATAGCAAGGCTCTAAACAGTTCCTAAAAACTTCCTAAAGGCACTGTCACGACAGAGTATGTCGCGGAAGGTAAGTTTAGTTCAAAGACTTAAGCCAGATTTTTGTTTTTATTTTCATTTTTTTAGACACAAAAATAAACTTAAAAATAAACTAACAATTAGACACAAATTAGGACACAACTAACAGTTTCATTACTGGAGGGATGTCCACCCCCAAACTCGAGGGTTGCATTGCCCTCAATGCATGACAATGATAAAAAGAAAAAACAGAAAATACATCACAAAATAGATAAAATAGCAAAGACAACAAAATATAAGAAAAAGAAACTTAAGTTGAGGAGTTGTCTTCGCTGCTGCTGCTGACTTGGAGCTGCTAGCGGGCAGTGACCTTAATGGTAGAGGCGGGCAGGTTGCTGGGGGACGCAGAGGCCATTTTCCTCTTTGCCTCTCGAGGTGGCTTGACTCTGGTCGGTGAGATGTGTGGGGGTGGTCCAAGACCTCGAGATCATCATCACTGCTGCTGCTGGCAGATCTACCTTGGCATGGTCCTTCGACAGTCTCGTTTAGCTTCTTCCTTTTCATTGAAAGGAAGTCCCTGGAGATGTCTCGGGCTACGGATGGCTCGGAATCAGAGTCCTGCCAGACGGAGGAGGAGGAGAACCCTTCAAAGTATTTAGGGTCGATCTCTGGTAGGAGGTCCTTCCTTTTCTCTCCTTTAGGAGTGGCAGACTGTCTGCCGCCTTCACCGGTCGTGGCAGGTGTGGGTGTGGAGGCAGCAGAGGGAGTTTTTGGACTCGCAACAGGCGTGGGAGCAGCAAAGAAATTTTCTGGGAATGAGGGGAATTGCACATTGGTAAAATTTAAATCATTCTTTATGAAATTTACCATTGCGGCAGTGAAGTCCCTCATAATGCCCATCAGGCCGAGCTGTCGTTCCTCCATCCTTTGCAGCATCGTCAGAATCTAGTTGGAGGTTACTGCTGGTGGTGTTGTTGACGTTTGCTCTGGGTCTGCTGCGACAGGTTCAGGGGAGCTAGGGTCTGCCATTGGTTTTGTCGCGGCAGAGTGGTTGATGTACAACAAAGGAGTGGCAGCTTTCAATTCCATCAAACTGTAAATATTCCGCTGCGTCCACCCTTTTCCTTGGACCTTGACATCCTCTTCAATTCCTGGTACGTTGTTGCCCCGGTAGATTGTGGTGATGAGATAGGGGAAGACTAGGGGGCTTGACGGTCGGAGAGCACACTCGAGGATTCCGTCCCGGATGTAGCGGCCGACATTGATTTGCCTCTCGTTTAGAATAGAGTGGACAAGGGCTAACCTCTATCGGTCGATAGTGCTATTATAGGAGGTAGGCATGAGGCGTTTCTTGACAAAATGGTTCCACAGCTTGGCTTGTAGGGTCAGTTGGGTCCTCCTCACGGTCCATCAGTGCTTCGAGTCATCGTTCCACTCCGTTCCTTCCTCTATAACCTCTGCCATGACAGCGTCATAGTCTGCCGACGACAGACTGTTCACGAACCTTCGGTGGGCGTCCTCCTTCTTTCTCACGTACAGCCCATATAGTGTGTTGATGTACACTGGCTCGAGAGAGATTTCTTTGCCTCGAACGATCACTGTCGTGGCATCCTTATTGTTGACGGCAGCGTAGAATTCACGAACGAGGGTTACATTCATTTCCTCGGGTTGGGCAGGAAATTTCTGCCACTTGAGGGCTTGTATCTTCTTAGCAATGAAGCTTTCTAGCCCTAGATCTCTCGTTTGTTTGGTATAGATGAACCCTCATTCCTCCCACATTTACCTCTTCTGGAAGGAACTGTAGTACCTCGATGTTGAGTCTGTGGATGCGAACCGGTTTGGTATGTTGTTGTGGCTTGGGGTTGACACTGACGCGGCAGAGGTGGAGGCAGCGCTGCGTCGGGTGTTTCTGCTGGACATTGCAAGGACTGTAGCAAAAATGAAAAGAAATTTCTGAGATCCAAAATAGAGGAAGCAAGTTGAGAGAATGAGAGTGAGATGAAAAATGAAAAGGGAGCGGGGGTTTATATAGAATGGGGTTTTTCTGCCCGTTGGGAGTGTAACGGCAGGCGCGAATAACGAGGCCAGCTGTTACGCGGTTTCTGACGTGTGTGTCACGCGTTTCCGTGTCTACTGTGCGTCTATTACGCGTTTGCGTGTCTGCCGCGATAGCTCCGTGACAGGCTATATTTTCCGCGTCTGTCGCGACAGCTGGTGACATGCTGTGACGACAGGCATGTCTGTTGGGCTTTTTGGGTTGTTGTGAATGTGATGGGCTGGTTCATTTCTCCTCTTTGCTTTGCTTCCTTTATTTCCTAAAAATAATTAAATAAATAAACTGAATTAAAATCTTAGTTCCTAAAATAATAAATAAAATAAAATCTTAATTCCTAATAAATAAATTGAATAAAATAAAAAAATAAAAACTAAGTTAAATTAGGGATGCCTTGAGGGGCATCTCCTAAAGTAACTACTTCCTACAATCCTTGGGGCTTCAGTCCCCTGATACTACTTGAGTCTCTGTCCATTGACCTTGAACCGGTGCCCATCTTTCAGTGGTTTGATTGTAATGGCACCATGAGGGAAAACTTAGACAACCTGGAAAGGACCAGACCACCTAGATTTAAGCTTTCCTGGGAAAAGCTTCAACCTAGAGTTGAACAACAACACCTGCTGCCTGGGCGGAACTATCGTGGCAGCAGCTTCCTGTCGTGCCACTTCTTGGTTTTGTCCTTGTAGATCTTGGCATTGTCGTAGGCCATTGCTCGAATTTCCTCTATCTCATTCAAGTCTAGTAGCCTTTTTTGTCCTGCCTTATCCCAATCCATATTTACCGCCTTGATAGCCCAGTAAGCTATGTGTTCTTTCTCAACATGTAAATGACAGGTTTCCCATAGATGAGTCGGTAGGGTGACATCCCCAATGGTGTCTTAAACGCTATTCTGTAGGCCCAGAGTGCATCATTGAGATGTAGAGACCAATCCTTTCGAGTGGGTTTAACCATCTTCTCTAGTATGTTCTTTACTTCTCTGTTGGATATCTCGGCCTGCCCATTGGTTTGAGGGTGGTACGTTGTTGCAATTCGGTGCTTTACTCTGTATTTCTTTAAAGCGGAAGCAATTACCCTGTTATCGAAGTATCTCCCCTCATCACTAATTATCTCCCTTGGAATGCCAAATCTGGAAAAGATGTTCTTGAGAAGAAATCTCTGTACAGTCTTGGCATCATTCTTTTGAGTGGCGATCGCTTCTACCCACTTTGACACGTAGTCTACTGCCAGCAGGATGTACAAATTCCCACAAGATGTTGGGAATGGCCCCATGAAGTCGATTCCCCATACATCGAAGATTTCGACTTCCAATATGTTCTACAATGGCATCTCATGCCTTCTCGATATATTCCTAGTCCTTTGGCACTTGTCACATCTCTTGTAAAAAGCTTGTGCATCCTTGAACAGTGTAGGCCAATAGTGACCGGATTGCAGAACCTTGACAGTGGTTTTGTTCCCTCCTAGGTGTCCACAATAAGGGGAGGCATGACAGTGGTGAAGCACAGCTTCCTGCTCAACCTGTGGTACGCATCTCCTGATAATCTGATCTGCACAGTGTTTGAAAAGAAGAGGTCCGTCCCAATAATATTCTTTTGCATCATTTTGGAACCTCTTCCTTGCTTGGTAGTTAAGTTCAGGAGGTAGTAACCCACTTACAATGTAATTAAATGTCAGCATACCAAGGGGTTTCAAAAAGCTTACCTGCCGCCATGGCTGTCGCGACAGTGCTGGTGGCAGCAAACAATTGCTCATCTGGGAAGGTTTCTAGTATGTTGGTCTTATCTGTGGATTGACTCCTTCCCGTCTCCAGCCTTGACAAGTGGTCTGCTACTTGGTTCTATGTTCCCTTTTTATCCTTGATATCAATGTCAAATTCTTGCAGCAGGAGAATCCAACGTATCAATCTAGGTTTTGCATCCTTTTTCGTGAACAGATACTTCAGTGTTGAATGGTTTGTATGGACCACCACCTTTGTTCCGAGTATATACGGACGAAACTTGTTGATTGAGAACACCACTGCTAATAGCTCCTTCTTTGTCGTGGTGTAGTTGACTTGGGCATCATTCAGTGTTTTGCTAGCATAGTAAATCACATGGAAGAGCTTATCCTTCCTCTGCCCTAATGCTGCCCCGACACCGTAGTCACTGGCATCACACATTATTTCAAATGGCAAACTCCAGTCTGGTGGCTGTACGATCGGGGTTGTTGCCAGCTTCTCCTTTAGTATTTTGAATGCCTCAGTACATTCAGCATTAAAATCAAAGGGGCGATTCTGCTCCAGTAGGTGGCATAGGGGCTTGGTAATCTTCGAAAAATTGGCTATAAATCGTCGATAAAACCCGGCATGCCCTAAGAAACTTCGGATCCCCTTGACTGTGGTGGGTGGCAGCAGCTTTTCGATGACCTCTATTTTGGCTCTGTCCACCTCTATGTCGCGGCAGCTCACCTTGTGGCCTAGTACTATTCCTTCATCCACCATGAAGTGGCACTTTTCCCAGTTCAAAACCAAGTTCGCCTCTTCGAATCTTTCAAGAACCTTCTGCAAGTTGCCTAAACAACCTTCAAAATTGTCTCCAAAGACGAAAAAGTCGTCCATGAAAATCTCTAGGAAATCCTCCACCATGTCGGAGAATATTGCCATCATGCATCATTGGAAGGTCGCTTGTGCATTGCAGAGCCCAAATGGCATTTTTCGAAAGGCATAGGTGATGTACGGGCATGTGAAGGTGGTTTTCTCTTGGTCCTCCGGTGCGATTGCTATTTGGTTATAACCTTAGTAACCATCAAGAAAATAGTAGTAAGGTTTCCCCGCTAATCTATCAAGCATTTGATCAATAAAAGGTAAGGGGAAATGGTTTTTCCGGGTAGCTTTATTAAGCTTTCGGTAATCCATACAAACCTCCCAACCGGTCACAGTCTTGGTTGGGATTAGTTCGTTTTCTTCGTTGGTTACCACGGTTATGGCTCCCTTTTTAGGCACACACTGCACCGGGCTCACCCACTTGCTATCCGAGATGGCGTATATGATTCCGGCGTCGAGCCATTTGATAATCTCTTTTCTTACCACCTCTCTCATAGCCTCGTTCAATCGTTTTTGGGCATCAATGGTTGGCTTATGATCATCCTCCAAGAGTATCTTGTGCATGCATAACGTTGGACTAATGCCTTGGATATCGGCTATAGTCCATCCAATGGCCTTCTTATGCTGCTGTAACATTTTGATCAGTTGTTGCTCTTTTTCCTACATTAACTTGAAAGAGATGATTACATGCAACGTATCATTTAAACCAAGAAAGAAATATTTGAGCTTCCCTGGCAGGGGTTTAAGATCTAGAACAGGTGGCTTTTCAATGGAAGACTTCTGGATTTTATGTTCATTCGAGGTATAATTTAGAGGCTCGAAGAACTTACCTGGACAAGTGCCTATCCAATTTACCTCCTCAGGACCTTCGGTGTCAGATGTTTTTGTGTCTAAGGAGTCACTACCGTCGTTGCTGCCGTGACAGTCGTCTGGGTGACTGCGGTGGCAGTGACCAAACTGTCTGTCGTGGCAGCTTGACCTGATGCAGGGTTGGTCAAGGATTACTTCGGAGATTGCCTTGCACTCTTCTTCTGCATCGCCTGTTTTATTGCTTGGAGAACATTGAGTTTGATTTGCTGATCATTCACTCTCATGGTCAGTTCTTCTTTCTCAACATCGATCATAGTTCTGCCTGTGGCTAGGAAGGGTCGCCCCATGATGATCGGTGCGTTTCCATCTGCTTCACAGTCTAAAACAAGAAAGTCAGCAGGGAAAATAAATTTATCCACTCTTAGCAGAATATCTTCGATCTTCCCTTCTGGTTGTACGTAAGAGCGGTCGGCCAGCTGCAGCATGACTGTTGTGGGCCTTGCTTGTCCAATACCTAATTTCTGAAACACAGATTTGGGCATTAGATTTATGCTAGCACCAAGATCACAAAGTGCCTTACCCACGAATTTATCGCCAACTATGCACGGTATGATGAAGCTCCCATGATCCTTCTTCTTATGGGATGGATGCTTGTATAAGATTGTCATGCATCCTTCTGTCATCTTTACTGTCTCAAATTCCCCAAGTCTGGGCCTTTTAGACATTACGTCCTTGAGAAACTTCGCATAACCGGGCATCTGCATGATGGCCTCTAGCAACGGTATGTTAATGTGTACCTGCTTAAAAAATTTCATAAATCTTCTTAAGTTGGTACTCTTGTTTCTGTTTCTGTAACCGCTGTGGAAAAGGAGGTGGAGGAAGGTAATCTTCAAGACGTCCTTCACATGGAATTTGGATCTGAGGAGGTTTAGGTTCTTCAGCATCTTTTGTCTGCTCCTCTGTCTCTTCTGCTGTCACGGTACGTGTGTCAACAGCGGGTTGTTCTTCCTCTGCCGCGGCAGTGTTCACGGCAGGTGTTTCTGGGGTCAGATCCTCACTCGGTATGTTCTTCATCTCCGGCCCTTGTAACTATTTCTCACTCCTAGTTTTAATTGCTTTACACTGCTCATGTGTGGGTTTTCTAGTGACCTCAGTATCACTAGGGAATCCTCCGTTCTGCCTTGGCTTGATATGCTGGGAAACTTGGCCCATCTGTGTCTCCAGAGATTTCAGGGTGGCCTCATAGTTTGTCATCCTCATCTATGTCTTGTCCATGAATGATTCAGTTTTCTTGACAAAGTGATCTATGTTCGCCATGTAAGCTCTCGTCCCTGACATAAATGTTGCCAATGTTTGTTCCAGTATACTAGGTGCGGCTGCCGGCTGCTGTTGTGGCTGCTGTCGCGACAGAATTCTGGGTACCCCTTGGTTTTGATTGTTCTACATTGGAAGATTCAGTGCATTGTTCGGATTGCTCCAGGAAAACTTAGGATCTTTCCTCCAGTTGGAATTGTAATTATTGGAATCATAGTTTCTCGGCTTGTTATAATTCCCAACATACATCTCTTCTTCTAACTGTAAAGGACAATCTTCTGAACTATGGTTCCCACTACAGGTCTCACATACCTCTTCTGCAGAATATACGACTTTAGAATCTTTTCGCTACAGGTTTTCCACTATCTTTGTGAGGTACGCAACTTGTGATTTCATCGAACTATCAGCTTTGTAATCCTTTACAGATATTCCTCGTTTTCCCCCTCTCCTAGCTGTAGGAAATTGCTCATCGTTTTTCGCTAGCTTTCTCAACACTATCATTGCCTCGTCTGGTTCCTTATCCAGTAATAGCCCATTCGCTGCTGAATCTATTCTCAGACGAGTGTGTACATTGGCAGCGTTGTAGAATTTGAAGACCTGATTCCACACGGCGAATCCATGCATCGGGCAGTTCCGAAGAAGAGTTGTAAATCTGTCCCATGCCTCGTACATTGGTTCGTCATCTTCCTGTTGAAAAGAAGCAATCTCGTTACACAATCTTTAAGATAAATGAGAAAGATTAAAACGAGATAGGAATTCACGAGAGGGATCTGCCTAAGTTCTTATTGAAGCCGATGTTAATTTATCCCACCAAGTTTTAGCTCTATCTCTCAATTAATGGGGAAATAACTGGAGCCTCAATACTTCTAGATTTATTCATGGCAGTCTGAACGATCCACAAATTTCTTGGAACGTTTTCAGATGTTCCCGAGCATCCTCAGTTGCAGAACCACTAAACTGGCTAGCGGAATTTATCATGCTGAACATGACAGGTTTCAGCTCGAAGTTTTCAACTTCCACCTCTTGCAAGGTGGTTTCCTATTCAACATGGTCATTGACCATGTAGTCGCGACAGGACTGTCGTACGGCAGGGGTAGCAGGTCATTCATTCCAGGCATCTTGGGGAGGATCAGCAATAACCCTCTTGTTATTGTTGTTTGGGTCATCTACCCCGTCGTTCTGCCTTCCGTTCACCATTGCTTCTAGTCTCTCATCAAGATAGTTGTTTCTTGCTATCAAGAGTCGGGCTTGGTTCCTGAGCTGGTACGTACGTTCGATTTCTGGGTCTAGTTCGTACTCAGATTCTTTACCTCGTCTAGATATGTGCATAAGCAAACAGAAAACCTTGTGAAAAGCACGGGGTAAGTAACACCACTAAAACAGAAAAAGAAAAAGAAAAAGTGCAGTAGTAAAAGAGTTAAGATATGTTGCCAGTCCCTGGCAACGGCGCCAAAAACTTGTTGCGTGTAAAAGAGTCCTACCGCAAATAGTGCAAGAGTACACGACGCAAGTAGTAAAGTGATACTTGGAGTATCGAATATCGTCTCCAAAGGGACTGGAAATAACTATATCCTTGAATTCCTGCACAAGAGAGAAATAGTTTAATTGTGTTGTGAAGTAATCTTGATAAACAGCTAAAATAAAAGAGTAAGGAATCAGGTTTAAGAAATAGGCCGGTATTGATTTGCTTAGTAGTGCAGGTGTTGCACTGTAAGAGGAACTTTTGTTTTCTATCGTCGTCCCTGTCGCGACAGAAGTCTGTTGATGTCGCGGCAGCGATCACACAACTCTTTACTTCAAGCTTGGCAAGAATCCCTGCTATGACTTGTCATATCCCTAGGCCCAAGTTCTGTTGATGGACACTTCTTGGATGATACCTCCTGGCGTAAATCAAAGGGTGAACACCAATGTTATTGAATTCTTTCGTAGCCACTTAACCTCGTACTTATCCCTAAGCCGAGATGGTTTAACCATAAACTGGAAAACGCGTATTTATTCTGTTTGTATGCTTGACTCTCCCGATATCAAACAAATAGATAACCTCACAATGCTCTCCTGATACTCTTGCGAGATATGAAAACCAGAATAAATAAACTTGAAGCTTTTTATTACTTGACAGAAATTTCCTAAATAGTACAATACTTGCAACTACTTTACAAAATCAACCCTTAGCCCTAGGGGGAGTTTAGAACATGGTGGAGAAGGGAAAACGACAAGGGTTTTGGGGAAGACGGCTAGGAATGAGATATCCTTCCCTAGGTCGAATTACATGCCTTTATATAGGCCTTGGGTCCAAGTTTTCTAATATGGCAAGAATACAAATTTAAACTAAAGTACAACTCTATTATAGATTAAATCTTCTGAGTAGATGCCTTTAATTCATCCTCTTTTCTTGCCTTGGATTTCTTCCTTGGACTTTGGGCTTGGCCTTCATTCTGCCTCAGGGCTCAGAAAAATATAAGAGTGGTCCACAACAGACCGACTTGAAATCCTCTATCTGTCGAACTCCACTTTACTTTTCCACTTCACCATTCTGTCGTCATGGCTGCCACGGTAGTGGCCACGACAGCGTTTGCTTCTCGACTCCAGTTCTACGATCCACCTCTGTTCCTTTGCTGCCCTGAGTCCGCTGCAGTAGATACCTGCAAAAGTAACCAAAATCAGTAGCAATTGTGCTATTTTATCTAATTGTGATGTATATGCAGAAATCTATCCTAAATGCAATGAATTGTGCTTGAATGCAGCAGAAAGATGGGTAAATGAGGGGTAAAATATAGAACTTTTATACACTCAACAGGCGTGAGAATCTGACGGTTCGTACGCTCAACATGGGAGTAGAAGGGTCGCAAGCATCGCTCCTACGCGCGCGTGAGAGACCGAAAGGTCATGGGTGAGGCACTGAAGAGCCCCGTGTGGAGCGTGTTACGTCCCTGGATCCATCTGGTCGTTCAACGCTCTTAGAATCCGGCGGTCAGGACGTGAGCAGCGTGATGTGAAACGTTAGCTTCTTTAGTGTTTTTACCAGGGTCGATCTGGATCGTTGATTGGTGACCAGATCTAACAATCACGGTGATGCGGCGCTTGGCTGAGACGGGATGGGCTCTCTTAGGGTTTCATTCTTGGACAATATGGACCGTCAGATTTCATCAGATTTGACAGTTGTGAATAGTGGCGGTTGCAGCAAATGAAGTGGAATATGTTAGGGTTTTTGTTAGGGTTACGGGCTCAAGTTATTTGGGCTGCACAATATGTAATATTTATTTACTATTTGTTTTGGGCTTTGATAACATGGATTGTTTATTCATTCTTTATTTATCTATTTTTTTGCTTATCCTAATATTAATATTAATATTAATAATAATAATAATAATAATAATAATAATAATAATAATAATAATAATAATAATAATAATAATAGTAATAATAATAATAATAATAATAATAATAATAAATAATGATAATAGTAACTAATAATAATAATAATAATAAGAATAATAATAGTAATAGTAATAGTAATAGTAATGATAATAATATAAGTAATAACAAGGGTAATAATAATAATAATAATAATAATAATAATAATAATAATAATAATAATAATAATAATAATAATAATAATAATAATAATAATAATAATAATAATAATAATAATAATAATAATAATAATAATAATAAAATATTTATGCATATTTTTCTTAGACCTTAAATATTCCTTTTCTTCCCCTTTTTTGAGATTTTTCTTTTTTTTCTTTTCTTTTTTTTCGCCCAAAATTAAACCCGATAACACAAATTAAGGTGGGTTTTAGATCCGGAAAAAATTAGTGATTACAACATCCAAGCATCATGATCAACAGAAATTAGCTTCCAATTCATATTTCATTATTTCTCTTGTAAATAGTGTTTAAGAGAGTGTTTTTATTGTTTTCATCATATACACTCTTGTAAGCTTAAAATGTGTAAACACCCACCTTGTGAGGTATTTAGTTTACCAAACAAATTCCTTGTAAAAGGAGAGGTGCTAGTTAGCTTTAGTGAAAGACTAGATTGGTTCTATATTAGCCATTGAAAAGGTAGGGTTGTAAAGGTTTCTTCCTAAGCCTTGAAAAGGGAACGAATTCTTAGTGAATTGAGAAATCCTTAGTGGTGTGCTATGGTAGTTGATGTAGACTCGGTTGGGTAGTCGAACCACTCTAAAATCCTTGTGCAATTTATCTACCTTTCTTTCGGTTTTTAGCTAATTCATCCAAGAACCAAATACAACCCACTTGACGATTTTTGGAGATCTATTCGAGCGTGTAACAAGCCTAACAATTGGTATCAGAGCCTCGTCTCCATCAAAAGACTAACATCCGGGAGTAAAGATCGATCGCTCGAAGTTCACCGATTCAAGATTTCAAATGGCAAGCGGTTCTACAATTATTTCATTCGAAGAAGGCCGCTCTATCTTGTCTCCTCCTCTCTTCAAAGGAGAAGGTTACTTCCAATGGAGCAACATCATGAAGTATTTCATCCAAGGCTTGAACCTCGACATTTGGATGATTATCAAAGATGGATATTTGGAAGCTCCTAAGAAGAAGAAGAAAAAAACGAGTGTCAAAGACACAAAGAAGGACCATCTGATTTCAAAGGGTATGCAGATTCTTATTTGTGGCCTCAATAAAGAGAATTCCAAGAAGGTCTCCCCATCCAAAAATGCCAAAGAAATTTTGAAGAAGCTTGAGAAATTCTATGGGAAAGAAGAGAAGAAAGATGGAGTTCTATCAAGTGCTAACCTCATCTCATCTACAAAGGTGGATGGTGTTATGACTCTCAATGAGCCTAAGGTATCTTCTAACTCAAATGAATTAAATTCATATTCTTTTGATGAGTTACAAGATGCATTTGATGAATTATTTTTGGAATTTGAGACTGTAAAACCTATGTTTGATTTTGATATAATTAAATTATTGAGGATTATTTTGTAAAACTTAAAATTAGTTTTTAAGTCCCTTAATAAGTTTTTAAAAACACCAACACTTTGAAACTGATTTATAAAACTCAAACTCAAAATATTTTCTAAGTGTTCCAAGGCAAAACCACTCAAAAACGTCCAGGCGTATCGATACAGCACCTAGCGTATCGATACCATTTTGCCAAACTTGGTCACTGCCAAACCCTCGTATCGATACCCCAAACCCTAGTATCGATACTCCCCTGTGTTAAAATTCAATGAGTTTGAATACGGTACCGATACGGCTAACCCCGTATCGATACGTGCTTTATAATTTTTTAAATAAGTCGGTTTAAAAAATATGACCGTTGGTGTCAGTTGGTTGGTAACCAATCTTTAAAAGTTAGTTGACCCGTATCGATACGCCTAAATTCCGTACCGATACGGAGGTTGGACAGTAAGCTAAGTTCACAAAATAGTATCGATACGGCCCTTGCTGTTTCGATACCCCGTACCGATACGCTTACGTGCGTATCGATACCCCTGTATTAAATGCACACAACGGCTCTTTCTTTTCTGAGACAGGTACCGATACTCCTTCCCGCGTACCGATACTGGTAGCTGCACAAGTGCATTTATGGTGGTAAGAGAGGGTTCCAACGGCTCTAATTAAGTCCCCAACCTCCCAAACGGCTAGAATTCAATGAGAAGGTATAAAAGGGACATCCAAAAGCATCAGCAACAACTATTGAACTTCAAGCAAACATCCAAGCATCAAATTCAAGCATTAGAGCAAAAATCCCAAATTAGTGTAAAATCCCAATTTGTGTTCTTCATTCTTATTTTGTAAAATTGGGTTGAGTGCTTGTATTGGGGCTATCATTTGTATTGAGAGATACCTAATTAGCCTACAAATTCCTTTGTTCTCTTGTGTGAGGGTTGGGTTGATTTTTGGGTAGAAAAATCAACCGATATTGTAAAGGGTTGCCTCCTTGTCCTAGAAAAGGGGAAGATCAATTTAGTGAAATTGTTGCAAATCCTTAGTGAGACTAAGGTAGTGGATGTAGAGTTCATTTGGAACTTGAACCAC
Source organism: Hibiscus tridactylites (assembly GCA_958450335.1). Classification (NCBI taxonomy): domain Eukaryota; kingdom Viridiplantae; phylum Streptophyta; class Magnoliopsida; order Malvales; family Malvaceae; genus Hibiscus; species Hibiscus tridactylites. Next base: position 36,579,700 of record OY288272.1, on the reverse strand, counting down.
TCTAAATTCCTTGTCCTTCAATTTTAATTTGCCAATTTCCACTACAATCCTTAAAATTTCCAATTCACCCCCCCTCTTGGTAAATATCGATCTTTCGATCCACTCAACAATTGGTATCAGAGCTTAACTCTTTGAGGATTAACAACCACAAGAGGAGATCCTTGGAAGAGTGTGATCATCAAAATATCAAGAGATGGCTTCAACCTCCGGTTCCGGCATGTACGAGTCACAATCAACCACCAAGCCTCCTTTCTTCAATGGTGACAACTACTCCTTTTGGAAGAACAAAATGAGGCTATTCATCAAGTCAAGTGACTACCTTGTATGGGATGTCATTGAGGATGGGCCATACATTCCATTGAAGCAAGATGGTGAAGGCAAGATGGTGTTGAAGAAGAAAGCCGAAATGAGTGAAGAGGAGAGGAAGAAGATTCAAGTCAACGATAAAGCTCTCCACATGCTTTTTTGTGCTTTCGGTCCGGACATCTATTCAAAGGTCTCTTCCATTGAAAATGCCAAAGAAGTGTGGGACACACTTGAGACTACTTATGAAGGCATCAATGATGTCAAGGAAACTAAGATTGGTCTTCTCAATCTTAGTTATGAAAATTTCAAGATGGAGCCCGATGAGACGGTGTCAAAGATGTTTGATCGATTCTCCACAATTGTCAACGGGCTAAAGGGCTATGGAGAGATCATACCGGAAGACAAGCTTGTCCGGAAGCTACTCTATTCACTTCCCGAAGCTTGGGATGGGAAGAGAACCGCCATCATAGAAGCAAAGAACTTGAAAACATTAAAGCTTGATGAGCTTGTGGGTTCTCTCCTTACTCATGAGATCATGAAGCAAGGAAGGGAAGATGAGAAAAAGAAAGAAGAGAAAAGAGTAGAGAAGCTTGAAGTCGAAAAGAAGAAGAAGATGGGAATAGCTCTCAAGGCAAAAGCTTCACAACATGATGAGAGCTCATCTTGTGAGGAGGATGAACTTGAAGAATTGGCTATGATAGCTAAACGATTCTCACGCTTCATGAGGTCCAACCGGGGAAGAAAAATCCAAAGAAAGATGGACTTCAAAGGAAGGAACAAAGAAGAAGGGAAGGATCCCATCATTTGCTATGAGTGCAAACAATCCGGTCACATCCGTTCGGAGTGCCCTCAACTCAAGAAGAAGAGCTTTGAGAAGAAGAAGAAACTCAAAGCCAAACTTGCTACTTGGAGTGATGAGGAGTCATCGGAGGATGACGAACAAGAAGTGGCCAACCTTTGTCTCATGGCACTTGAGGAAGATTCCTCCTTGGTAACCTCTAACTCATCTACTTTAGATTTTTCATATGAAGAATTAAATGATGCATATGATGAGTTGCAAGAGGTATATGATGAATTAGTTGAGAAATTTAAAGAGTCGGTCATTAAAAACAAGAAAATCATTTTAGAGCTAAATGAGAAAAATGACTCACTCACTCAAGCTAATTCTAAATTTGAGAAAAAGATTTTAGGATTAAAAGATGAACTTAAATTCTTTCAAGATGAAAATGTTGATCTTAATAATCTTTTGTCTCAATGCAATAGTGAACACCAAAAGGTGTTAGGTGAACTAAATGAGCTCAAAAAGTCCTTAAAAAATGTTGGTAGTGTCAAACATGAAGTAGGAGAATCCTCTAGAACACACCAACCTAAGAAAAGGACTAATTACTACAAACAAGGTAGCTACCCTAGACATAGTAGAGCTAAAAGAATTAGAAGTGTATGGGTTCCTAAGGAACTTGTAAAATCTAATAATATTATTGCTATGTCATCTTGGATTCCTAAGGGAACCAAGGTTTTGGGAGCTAACACTCATGGACCCAAAATGATTTGGGTACCAAAAATCAAGGTTTAATATCTTTGTTTGTAGGGGGAGCATTGCTACAAGGCCAAAGCACAAAGTCAAAACTCATGGTACCTTGATAGTGGATGCTCGAGACACATGACCGGAGACAAGAGTCGATTCATGGATTTAAAGCCAAAAAGTGGAGGAGTTGTAACATTTGGTGACAACTCCAAAGGCCACATTAAAGGTATTGGCTCCATAGGTAATCACTCTACCATTCTCATTGAAAATGTCTTGTATGTTGATGGTCTTAAACATAATTTATTGAGCATAAGTCAATTGTGTGATAAAGGATTTAATGTTCTTTTTGATAAAAATGGATGTAAAATTGTAGACATTAAATCAAATAGTATTATGCTCATAGGTCATCGCATAGGAAATATATACATGGTGCATTTAGATGACATACATACATCTCATGCATGTTTAGTTGCTCAAAATGAAAATGATGCATGGTTGTGGCATAGGAAGCTAGGACATGCTAGCATTAGTGTTTTGGAAAAACTAGTCTCTCTAAATCTAGTTAGAGGTTTGCCCAAAATTAAATTTTCAAATGACAAAATTTGTGATGCATGCTCTAAGGGTAAACAACATAAGTCTTCCTTTAAATCCATTAATGATGTTTCTACTAGTAGATGCTTACAATTAATTCACATGGATTTATTTGGGCCAATTAGGACTATGAGCTTGGGTGGTAAATCTTATGCATTCGTGTTAGTTGATGATTTTTCTAGATTTACTTGGGTTCTCTTTTTAAGTACTAAAGATGAGGCTTTGGAAAAATTCATCACATTTTCAAAATTAACCCAAAATGATCTTGAACTTAGAATTTCACACATTAGAAGTGATCATGGAACCGAGTTTCAAAATTTAGGGTTTGAAGAATTTTTGAATGAAAATGGTATTAGCCATAATTTTTCGGCTCCTCGAACTCCTCAACAAAATGGGGTAGTTGAGAGGAAAAATAGAACTTTACAAGAAATGGCTAGAACTATGCTTTGTGAAAATAATTTACCTAAATATTTTTGGGCGGAAGCCACAAACACCGCTTGTTATATTGTAAATCGAGTAATGATTAGGCCAATTTTAAAGAAAACACCTTATGAGATTTTAAAATCTAAAAAGCCTAACATTAGCTATTTTCACCCTTTTGGGTGTAAGTGTTTTGTTTTAAATAATGGAAAAGATAACTTAGGTAAATTTGATGCAAAAAGTGATGAAGCTATTTTTATAGGTTACTCTTTAACCTCTAAAGCCTATCGAGTATTTAACAAAAGAACTTTAGTAGTAGAAGAATCCATTCATGTTGTATTCGATGATAACCTCCTTCCTAGGAAGGATTCTTGTGATGATGATGATGTAGGAATCATAAATGCCTTTGATGGAGGTCAAACTTCAAAGGAGGATGAGATTCAACCAAAAGAAGAAGACACACAAGATCCACCTCTTGAAGCCTTGAAGGACTTGGCTATTGAGGAAAAGGAAGTGAGCTACCCAAGGGAGTTGAACTATGTCAAAGATGGTGAAATCTTGGGTGATCCATCCAAGGGGGTAACCACTCGTTCTTCTCTTAAATTAATGAACCATGTTGCATTTATCTCATGCATAGAGCCTAAAAACATAAAAGAAGCATTGAAAGATGACTTTTGGATTATGGCTATGCAAGAAGAGTTAAATCAATTTGAGAGAAGTAATGTATGGACATTAGTTGATAGGCCTAGTAATCAATCTACAATAGGAACTAAATGGGTCTTTAGGAACAAACTAGATGAGAGTGGTAACATTGTGAGAAATAAAGCTAGACTTGTAGCACAAGGTTACACTCAAGAAGAGGGAATAGATTTTGATGAAACCTATGCACCCGTAGCTAGAATGGAAGCCATTAGGATGTTGCTTGCATATGCATGTTATCATAATTTCAAGCTTTTTCAAATGGATGTTAAAAGCGCATTTTTAAATGGTTTTATAAATGAAGAAGTGTATGTGGAACAACCACCGGGTTTTGAAGATTCAAAATTTCCAAATCATGTTTTCAAACTTACCAAAGCTCTTTATGGTTTAAAACAAGCTCCTAGAGCTTGGTATGAAAGGCTTTCAAACTTTTTAATTGAAAAAGGTTTTGAAAAAGGTAAGGTGGACACTACACTTTTCATAAAAATGTATAAAAATGACATTTTAGTAGTTCAAATTTATGTTGATGATATAATTTTTGGTTCTACTAATGAATGTCATTGTCAAGAGTTTGCTAAGCTAATGCAAGGTGAATTTGAGATGAGCATGATGGGGGAGCTCTCATTCTTTTTGGGACTCCAAATCAAGCAAAAGAAGGATGGCACCTTCATCAACCAAGCAAAATACATAAAGGATATGCTCAAGAAGTTTGGCTTGGAGAATGCAAAGCCTCAAGCCACTCCTATGAGCTCATCTACAAAGCTTGACAAAGATGAAGGAGGTAAGTGTGTTGACTCTAAACTTTATCGTTCTATGATTGGATCCTTGCTTTACCTTACCGCAAGTAGACCGGATATCTTGTTTAGTGTTTGCTTGTGTGCTAGGTTTCAAGCTAGTCCTAGAGAGTCTCACCTTATAGCCGTTAAGAGGATCTTTAGATACCTTAGAGACACTCCTTGTTTAGGCCTTTGGTATCCTAGAGACTCTACCTTCAACCTACATGCTTATTCGGATGCGGACTATGGGGGTTGCAAAATTGATAGGAAAAGTACTTCGGGAACTTGCCAATTCTTAGGTAGTATGCTCATATCTTGGTTCTCTAAGAAACAAAATAGTGTAGCCTTATCTACCACCGAAGCCGAGTACATATCCTTAGGGAGTTGTTGTGCTCAAGTCCTTTGGATGAAGCAACAACTCTTAGATTATGGAATTAAAGTTGGAACCATACCCCTAAAATGTGACAACACTAGTGCAATATGCTTAACTAAAAATCCCATCCAACACTCTAGAACCAAACATATAGAAATAAGGCATCATTTCATTAGAGATCATGTCCTTAAGGAAGATGTGGTTATAGAGTATGTAGACACCTTGAATCAATTAGCGGACATTTTTACAAAACCCTTAGACAAAGAGCGTTTTTGGTCCCTTAGGAGAGAGTTAGGTCTAGCTAGCCTATCTTGACCTTTTAGGACCTCTTTTGTGCTTAAATATGCTTGATCTTGTGAAATGTCATGTTTGTATGCTTAGACTCCAAAATTCTTCCATGCCTATAGTTAGGGGGAGTATGTTTCTGTCAAAATATGTTTAGAACTGCTCATACATCATTTGCATACTCATAGGAGAGATTAGGTTCAAGCCTTTGGTTGTTCTTTGTACCAAATATGCATTTCTGGGCTTGCAGTATCGATACATGTATACGCGTATCGATACCTGTTCTTCATTTTGTTTCCCAGAATTCTTTTCACTTCACGCGTATCGATACGGTTCATCCCGTACCGATACAGGTCGTTTCGATACGGACCCCTCCGTTTCGATACGACTGTTCCAACGGGCATATTTGCAAAAAGACATCTTTACCCCCGTATCGATACACCATCGGGCGTATCGATACCCGACTGCGCTGATGGCTTTAATTAGCCTTTAATGAGTTCAACTTTTACCTAAATTCAAACTTTTCAAAACCTAATTAACCCTAGCCGTTTTTGCCTATAAAAAGGCACTTCCTCCTTCATATTTTTCACATCTCAACTCAAACCTAAAAGAGTTTTTCAAATCAAGCAAGGCTTTGTGCTCTCTTTCTCATCTTTGTGCAAGTTTTCTTCAACTCTTCAAGTTTCTATCAAGGTAATCACCTTTCTTTTTTTTGTTTTTGTTTTTTGTTTTAAATCTGTCTTTGTTTAAATTTTTTTTCTCTAATTTTTTTTCTTGCCAAAATTTCTCTTTAATTTTTTTTTACCTTGATAATTACTCAAATTGAAGAAATCTCCCTTGCTTAATTTCTCTCTTAGATCATGGCACCAAAAGAGCCATCGAGGAAGCGACAAAGGGCTAATCAAGCCGGTGAATCCTCCAACCTTGGAGTGATTGCTCGTCCTAACTACTCGACTATCTACGAGCAATCCTTTGAAAGCAATTCGGGTCTCAATCACTTTCGTCAGTATGAGAATTACAAGATCCGTGCCGAAAGGGTAATATCCATCCCTTTTCTCAATTCGGAGCGTTTCAAGTTTGAATATCTCCCCTTGCTTCATCGTTGGAATTTCATCCATTTTCTCTCTATTCCCGGTATTTTTTATCGTCTCTTGGTTTTGATTTTCTATGCTAATGCGAGATGTGTTAGTCGAAATGGGGAAGTTGTTGCAATTAACTCCTATCTTATGGGGAAGAAAATAACCCTTGATGTCGAGTCTATTTGTGAGGTTTTCAAGTTGGATGATGAAGGCCTCGATGATGAGCACCATGGGGGGCATGTTCTAAGTGGATCCGTTACCGCCCTCAATGCTCATGACCGAATTCTACATTTGATGGTATCGTGGTGGTTTCGCCCCTCCGGAGGAAAATATTCCACCATCCGTCAAGTGGATGACTTTTGGATTCGGTGTTTCCGTGAAGCCAAACGACCAAATCTTGCTCGTCTTATGTTTGCGGAGATAGTCTATCTCGTTCAACATCGTCACACTCCTCATGTCACCTCCTTCACATACGGTACGACTTTGAGCTATTTCTTTGTTAAAAAGGGAATTGATTGCTCATATGACATTGCAACTCCACTCACCGATCCTATTGATGAGCACTCCCTTGCTCGGGCAAAATTCTCTTTTGTTAATGGTGAATGGGTACGTCTTGCCGAGTTACCACCGGAAGTTGCCGCAATGCATGAAGCGGCTCAAGCGGCTCAAGCGGCTCAAGCTCCTCAAGCTCCTCAAGCCCCTCAAGTCCAACAACCCAATATGGATGCTCTCATGACCTATCTTAATGAGCAATTCACCGGATTACGTACGGACATGAATACTCGTCTCACATCCATGGAAACTACTTTTGACACGAGGATGACGGGTTTTGAGAATCGCCTCACATCTCTTGAAAGTGGGCAAAATTCCTTGAATATCTCCATTGCCGCTTTCCATGATGAGTGGCGTAATAGTATGCGCACCAATGAGCCTTTAGGAGATGATGATGAAGAAGATGAAGACGACGAAGACGATGCTTAGACGTTTTTCTCTTGTTTGTCATGCATATCATTTAGGACTTTATATTATTTTGCACCTATGCTTTATGTTTTTAGGATTAAGTTTGTCTTAGGATTAAAACCTATGCTTTGATTTCTATTTTTTGCCTTTGTTTGGATTTTAAGTATGTTGCTTTAATGAATAAATACCTATGTTGCTTATTATACCTTTGATTTCTTTATGCACTTAATTGTCTCAAAGATTTTTTGATATAACAAAAAGGGGGAGAAGAAACTAGCTTACACTTTAAAATATTTTGATTTAAATTCAAAGGTTACCAAGCTTATATTAAGGGGGAGTTCTTCATGAAGATTTTTCAAAAATTTTAAGTTTTAGTTTTGTTATATCAAAAAGGGGGAGATTGTAAAACCTATGTTTGATTTTGATATAATTAAATTATTGAGGATTATTTTGTAAAACTTAAAATTAGTTTTTAAGTCCCTTAATAAGTTTTTAAAAACACCAACACTTTGAAACTGATTTATAAAACTCAAACTCAAAATATTTTCTAAGTGTTCCAAGGCAAAACCACTCAAAAACGTCCAGGCGTATCGATACAGCACCTAGCGTATCGATACCATTTTGCCAAACTTGGTCACTGCCAAACCCTCGTATCGATACCCCAAACCCTAGTATCGATACTCCCCTGTGTTAAAATTCAATGAGTTTGAATACGGTACCGATACGGCTAACCCCGTATCGATACGTGCTTTATAATTTTTTAAATAAGTCGGTTTAAAAAATATGACCGTTGGTGTCAGTTGGTTGGTAACCAATCTTTAAAAGTTAGTTGACCCGTATCGATACGCCTAAATTCCGTACCGATACGGAGGTTGGACAGTAAGCTAAGTTCACAAAATAGTATCGATACGGCCCTTGCTGTTTCGATACCCCGTACCGATACGCTTACGTGCGTATCGATACCCCTGTATTAAATGCACACAACGGCTCTTTCTTTTCTGAGACAGGTACCGGTACTCCTTCCCGCGTACCGATACTGGTAGCTGCACAAGTGCATTTATGGTGGTAAGAGAGGGTTCCAACGGCTCTAATTAAGTCCCCAACCACCCAAACGGCTAGAATTCAATGAGAAGGTATAAAAGGGACATCCAAAAGCATCAGCAACAACTATTGAACTTCAAGCAAACATCCAAGCATCAAATTCAAGCATTAGAGCAAAAATCCCAAATTAGTGTAAAATCCCAATTTGTGTTCTTCATTCTTATTTTGTAAAATTGGGTTGAGTGCTTGTATTGGGGCTATCATTTGTATTGAGAGATACCTAATTAGCCTACAAATTCCTTTGTTCTCTTGTGTGAGGGTTGGGTTGATTTTTGGGTAGAAAAATCAACCGATATTGTAAAGGGTTGCCTCCTTGTCCTAGAAAAGGGGAAGATCAATTTAGTGAAATTGTTGCAAATCCTTAGTGAGACTAAGGTAGTGGATGTAGAGTTCATTTGGAACTTGAACCACTCTAAATTCCTTGTCCTTCAATTTTAATTTGCCAATTTCCACTACAATCCTTAAAATTTCCAATTCACCCCCCCTCTTGGTAAATATCGATCTTTCGATCCACTCAACAGAGACCATGAATTCCAAATTTAAGAAAATGATTTCTAAACCTGAAATTGAAAATGTTTTTCTTTTGAAATCAAAACATGATTTTGAAAACCAAAACAAAATTTTGAAAAAGGATTTAGAGTCTTCAAAAATGAGCAATGAAGTTTTCAAAAAAGAAAATCTTGATTTGAAAGTTAAGCTTGAATGCTTAACAAAATAAAGTAAATTATTTCTAATAATTCATCTCATCCCTAATGACAAAATGTTCACATTTTCATTATCATGGTCATTCTTTAGATACTTGTCCAATTTTGAAAAGAAAAACTTATAAAATTAAACAAATATGAGTTCCTAAGGGAATTAGAGACATTGAGATTAATTTTAATGGATCCAAAGCAATTTAGATACCAAAATTCAAGTAATTGTCTCTTTTAGGTGTGTTGGAGCAAATGAGAAGAAATGCAAAGACATGGAAATGCTCTATTCACACAAGTGAAGAAAATGAGTAACGCCTAAGCTTAATGCCTTTAATTCTATATTTTTGGTTATCTATTTTTTGATTGTTTAATGTTCATGCATATATGTGTTTTTATCTCAATATCTAAACAAGCATGACATTATTTGAAAGCTTTATGCATATAAGTCAAATGGTTTCATTCATATGTTTGCATAATGATCTTTAAATTCTTGAATAAATTGAATTTCATATGCTATTAATTTGATTTTATCTTGAAATTCAATGTCTTTTAAGCGTCAAGTATTTGAGCTAAATTTTGAGTGGAATGCTTTGATTAATGGGGAGTTTTTTTTAAAAAAAAATATCTTATTCTCCATTGTTATTTTACACCAAAAATTGGTATTTTCTATCAATTGGTACTAAATTTCCAACAATTGGTTTTAACCCTTCAACTTTTGGTGTCTTTTAACTTAATTTGATTTGAATTATTTTTGATATAACAAAAAGGGGATGTAACACACCCTTCCCAGCCTGGTCGAGAACCGGGTCGGAGCGTGCTACCGGTAAACGATGCGATGATCGGTGCGATAAAAATTCAACTTAATAACAACAATTAATCAACATACACAAACAAAAACATTACCAATATACATCTTAGACCAATTCAATCATAAGAAGGCAACATATAACCATTTAGGACCAAATTACAACTTTTACAAGTTTTAGGGACTAATATGTAAAACTGACAAATTAAAGGTCCTTCGATGCCTTAGACTATACTACAATGAAATTCAATACAACATTGATTAACCTGTAAAATTTCATGCATAACGGTGATCTTTTAGTCATCCAAATTAATCATTTTAATCTTAGGGACTAAACTGTAAACAATGCAATCTTTCAGATTAAGCCCTTTTAACCACTTAAACTAACCCTATATCGAAATGCTCAAGGTCGTTTCGATACGGGTGGACGATGGTCAACCTTGTTGACCTTCCTTTTTGCCCGTAACGATTCGGGCAAGCCTTGTATCGGTACGGGTTGACTTGCTTTGACTTTGACTTTGACCCATTTCGATACGCTATGAACTCGTATCGAAACAAGGGATGCCAGAGACAAAATGTTTCGGAACGATCCTAAACTGTTTCGATATGCCCTGACCCCTGGACTCAATTATGCTTACCCGTATCGAAACGGCATGACCCGTTTCGATACGGCCTAACTTGTAATGACAAATTCTTGCTGGTTTTTAATCATTTTAGCTTATCAAACATTGTCCAATTGCAGTGAAACTTCATACAAAACATTATAACCATAAATTCTACTAACATGCCAAATATTAGAGCCATATGAATTCATTTACTTGGTTTTTACCTTTTAGTGCCAAAACATGCATTTAGGGCCTTTTCTTACTACATAAAGACTCAACTTTAACATAACACACTTATAATATTTAACCATAACATAGGCACATCAAAAGAGACTTACTAGACTTATACATAGACTTTGCCACAAACTAGGAGTTTTAAAGGGTCAATATAGATTACTTAGAGCTTGATTGTGGCTTGTGCAACGCTTCAACTCCTCCGATCTAGATCCCAAAACTTGACTAACCTGAAATGGATGCAATGGAATGCATTAGGCATACTTTGCATAGTGAGGTAGTCACAAACAATGGATGAACATGAATGTCAAATAACATGCTTCAAACATAACATTAATTATACAATAAACATGACATGCTCCTTATTCATAATAAACATAGTATCATGTCATCAATAGCAATATCATGACTTTATAACATAACAACATCGATAATCAATAGTTCCCTTGGATCGATTCATGGTATATGGATACACGAATTCCACCTCCTCGCCAAATCAATATATGGTCAATCTTGCCGACATCGCCAATAAGACCAATACACAATACATCTCTCCGCCTCGCTATATCAATATAGGTCGTAGCCCTAGGACCATAGTCCATCCGTACACTAAGCTCATGAATTCTATGGCATGCCAATTGTATCCAATACTTCGAATCCAAGGTCCAATAATCAATAGTTCAATATCCATTTTCCATTAACAATATTTCAATAAGCATATGGTCATAGCAATAAACAATAACAATAAATTCTTGTCACATGTCAATGTTTCAATGATTTCAATGACAATGATAGTAGTGCTATAGACAATGAATCGATGCAATACTACCAAAACTTACCAAAATGGCTTACAATAATACTTCATGCAAATCCCTTAAAATCAGTGGTTAGTAAATCGATAAACAGTGAAGGAAGATGATTCACCTCTCGGCAAGATAGAATTCACTTATGTACTTCTTACGGAACTCTTTCCGAAAGAATTTCCAATTCACGGTATCCTCAGAGACGGTAAGAATGGTAGTCTCCAACCACTGTAAAGCTTCATCAGCAAGCAATGCAAGGGCGCATTCAAGCTTATGTTCATTCGAACACCGTAGTTTCTTATTCAAGATTCATAAGGTATTGTCTAACCAATATTCGGCAATTTCAGGATTGTCATCATCCTGACCAGTGAAAGTGTAGGCTCAGTATTGAGATAACTTATCAATAGGGGCTCGAGAAGGTTGAGCAATAGGTGGCGTAGGTTGCATAACTTGATTAGTTCTTCTCACATTCATGAATTGCTGGAACATATCAGTCATGTTCCGATAACACTATGCCTGAGTCGTAGGTGCTTCAGGCGCCACACCATGAACATGAGGGTTCTGTGGATCCGAAGGATTTCCTCCTCGTACCTCTTCGCCATGAGTTGAGGAGTCAAAAGCAAACTCATTATCACGAGCTTCGTTAGTTTGAGACATGTCTATATTATAAAGAGATCGGATTAGTTGACAAGTCACAATACTCAACAGAATAACTCCTAGGTGGCAAAGTAACATAATAAGTAATACAAACATGCATAGGTTTAGTCCAAAACCGACTAAACCTGGCTTTGATACCACAAATGTAACACTCCCTTCCCGGCCTGGTCGAGAACCGGGTCGGAGCGTGCTACCGGTGAGCGGTGTGGTGATCGGTGCGATAAAATTTAAACTTAATAACAATATTTAATCAACATACACAAACAAAACATTATCCAAGCATCATGATCAACAGATATTAGCTTCCAATTCATATTTCATTATTTCTCTTGTAAATAATGTTTAAGAGAGTGTTTTTATTGTTATCATCATATACACTCTTGTGAGCTTAAATTGTGTAAACACCCACCTTGTGAGGTATTTAGTTTACCAAACAAATTCCTTGTAAAAGGAGAGGTTCTAGTTAGCCTTAGTGAAAAACTAGACTGGTTCTATCTTAGCCATTGAAAAGATAGGGTTGTAAAGGTTTCTTCCTAAGCCTCGAAAAAGGGACGAATTCTTAGTGAATTGGGAAATCCTTAGTGGTGTGCTAAGGTAGTTGATAGAGTCTTGGTTGGGTAGTCGAACCACTCTAAAATCCTTGTGCAATTTGTCTACCTTTCTTTCAGTTTTTAGCTAATTCATCCAAGGACCAAATACAAACCACTTGACAATTTTCAGAGATCGATTCGAGCATGTAACAAGCTTAACAATTTGTATCAGAGCCTCGTCTCCATCAAAAGACTAACATCCGGGAGTAAAGATCGGTCGCTCGAAGTTCACCGATTCAAGATTTCAAATGGCAAGCGGTTCTACAATTATTTCATTCGAAGAGGGCCGATCTATCATGTGTCCTCCTCTCTTTAAAGGAGAAGGTTACTTCCAATGGAGCAACATCATGAAGTATTTCATCCAAGGCTTGAACCTCGACATTTGGATGATTATCAAAGATGGACATCTGGAAGCTCCTAAGAAGAAGAAGAAAATGAGTGCCAAAGACACAAAGAAGGACCATCTCAATGCAAAGGCTATGCAGATTCTTATTTGTGGCCTCAATGAAGAGAATTCCAAGAATGTCTCCCCATCCAAAAGTGCCAATGAAATTTGGGAGAAGCTTGGGAAATTCTACGGGAAAAAAGAGAAGAAAGATGGAGTTCTATCAAGTGCTAACCTCATCTCATCTACAAAGGTGGATGGTGTTATAGCTCTCGATAAGCCCAAGGTATCTTCTAACTCAAATGAATTAAATTCATATTCTTTTGATGAATTACAAGATGCATTTGATGAATTATTTTTGGAATTTGAGACCATGAATTCCAAATTTAAGAAAATGATTTCTAAACCTGAAATTGAAAATGATTTTCTTTTGAAATCAAAACATGATTTTGAAAACCAAAACAAAATTTTGAAAAATGATTTAGAGTCTTCAAAAATGAGCAATGAAGTTTTCAAAAAAGAAAATTTTGATTTGAAAGTTAAGCTTGAATGCTTAACAAAAGAAAAAGAAATTATTTCTAATAATTCATCTGATCATAATGAAAAAATGCTCACATTTTCATTATCATGGTCATTCTTTATATACTTGTCCAATTATGAAAAGAAAAACTTATAAAATTAAACAAATATGGGTTCCTAAGGGAATTAGAGACATTGAGATTAATGTTAATGGATCCAAAGCAATTTGGATACCAAAATTCAAGTAATTGTCTCTTGTAGGTGTGTTTGAGCAATTGAAAAGAAATACAAAGACATGGAAATGCTCTATTCACACAAGTGAAGAAAATGGGTAACCTCTAAGCTTAATGCCTTTAATTCTATATTTTTGGTTATCTATTTTTTGATTGTTTAATGTTCATGCATATATGTGTTTTTATCTCAATATCTAAACAAGCATGACATTATTTGAAAGCTTTATGCATATGAGTCAAATGGTTTCATTCATATGTTTGCATAAAGATCTTTAAAGTCTTGGATAAATTGAATTTCATATGCTCTTAATGTGATTTTATCTTGAAATTCAATGTCTATTAAGCGTTAAGTATTTGAGCTAAATTTCGAATGGAATGCTTTGATTAAAGGGGAGTTTTGTTATATCAAAAAGGGGGTGATTGTTGAAATAATATTTTGATATAACAAATTAAGTGAAAAATGTTTTGGACTTATTCAAATATTTCAAAAATAATTCAAAGTCAAAACAAACTTGAAAATTTTGTTTCAAATGTTTTCCAACTTAGCTAAACTTTTTCAAAATCAATATAATCCGTTTTTGCACTTTAAAAAGGTCATTTCCAGACCTCAAGGGAAAAAGGATCGATCCCCTAGATCAAGGTATCGATCCCTTTGTGGACAGAATACCTCAATCTTTTTATTCCAGCCACCAAGTGCAAAAGGATCGATCTCATGGTTTACAGGATCGATCCCTTTGGTGTAACGTTCATATTTTTTGAAAACAGATCGATCCCTTTAGTTATAAATGTTGAAATATTTTGTAGGTGACGACTATTTTGCATCCCCAACGGCCATAAACGGCTAGAAACTCATTTCACACTATATAAACACCACAAGGACACTTGAAGAAGTTTAGAGAACACATCCAAACATCATGATCAAGAGAAATTAGCTTGCAATTCATATTTCTTTATTTCTCTTGTAAATAGTGTTTAAGAGAGTGTTTTTATTGTTTTCATCAAATACACTCTTGTGAGCTTAAATTGTGTAAACACCCACCTTGTGTGGTATTTAGTTTACCAAACAAATTCCTTGTAAAATGAGAGGTTCTAGTTTAGCCTTAGTGAAAAACTAGAGTGGTTTTATCTTAGCCATTGAAAAGATGGGGTTGTAAAGGTTTCCTCCTAAGCCTTGAAAAGGGGACGAATTCTTAGTGAATTGGGAAATCCTTAGTGGTGAGTTAAGGTAGTGGATGTAGACTCGGTTGGGTAGTCGAACCACTCTAAAATCCTTGTGCAGTTTGTCTACGTTTCTTTCGGTTTTTACCTAATTCATCCAAGGACCAAATACAACCCACTTGATGGTTTTTGGAGATTGATTCGAGCGTGTAAAAAGCCTAACAATTGGTATCAGAGTCTCATCTCCATCAAAAGGCTAACATCCACGAGTAAAGATCGATTTCTCGAAGTTCACCGATTCAAGATTTCAAATGGCAAGTGGTTCTACAATTATTTCATTCGAAGAAGGCCACTCTATCGTGTGTCCTCCTCTCTTCAAAGGAGAAGGTTACTTCCAATGAAGCAACATCATGAAGTATTTCATCTAAGGCTTCAACCTCGACATTTGGATGATTATCGAAGATGGACACTTGGAAGCTCCTTAGAAGAAGAAGAAAAGGAGTGTCAAAGACACAAAGAAGGACCATCTCAATGCAATGGCTATGCACATTCTTATTTGTGGCCTCAATGAAGAGATTTCCATGAAGGTCTCCCCATCCAAAAGTGCCAAAGAAATTTGGGAGAAGCTTGAGAAATTCTTTGGGAAAGAAGAGAAGAAAGATGGAGTTCCATCAAGTACTAACCTCATCTCATCTACAAAGGTGGATGGTGTTATGACTCTCGATGAGCCTAAGGTATCTTCTAACTCAAATGAATTAAATTCATATTCTTTTGATGAGTTACAAGATGCATTTTATGAATTATTTTTGGAATTTGAGACCATGAAGTCCAAATTTAAGAAAATTATTTCTAAACTTAAAATTGAAAATAATTTTCTTTTGAAATCAAAACGTGATTTTGAAAACCAAAACAAAATTTTGAAAAAGGATTTAGAGTCTTCAAAAATGAGCAATGAAGTTTTCGAAAAAGAAAATCTTGATTTGAAAGTTAAGATTGAATGCTTAACAAAAGAAAATGAAATTGTTTATAATAATTAATCTCATCCATAATGACAAAATGCTCACATTGTTATTATCATGGTCGTTCTTTAGATACTTGTCCAATTATGAAAAGAAAAACTTATAAAAAGAAAAACTTATAAAATTAGACAAGTATGGGTTTCTAAGGGAACTAGAGACATCGAGATTAATGTTAATGGATCTAAAGCAATTTGGATACCAAAATTCAAGTAATTCTCTCTTGTAGGTGTGTTGGAGCAAATGAAAAGAAATGCTTTCTATTTCTCTGAAATTTCCCCCGCTCAAACTTCGGGTTTTACATTGTTTGGTTTCGGCTTTATATAGCCAAATTACATGAATTTAGAAATGGAAAAACAATTTCTAATAATCCATATTGGTTGTTCTATGAAATTTGGTCGGATTCATGTTGTCTCCTGTAGATGTCGGCTCTGATTTCTGTGTTTTTATCCTTTCTGAAATCTTGATTTTCAGCGGTTGCACCATTTGACATTGTTGTTTCTTGATTGCATGTGTGACCTTGCCGCCGGAGAGGGAGGGGGACCAGAGGACGTGGGAGAGGAGCTGGAAAGGCTTGGGCGTGTAGCACACGCGCGTGTGGAGAGCTGAAACGACGGACGCGCAGGCGCGTGGGAGCTCTGGAAGCTTCTCTACATTGATCCAGATCGTTGGTGCGCTCTCGGATCTGATGATCGTGATCGATGCGGCGCTGAAAGATTTGGGGGGCTCCTAGGGTTTCGATCTGAGGCTTGATCTGGACCGTCAGATCTAGATTAGATCTGACGGGTGTGGTGCGGCTGCACCAAAAAAGATAGGGAATTAGGATTTCTTCTTGTTTTATCATATTAGGGCTAGGGTTTTAATTATTTGGGCCTATATAATAAAATTGTTTTTGGGTTTTAATATTTGTAGTGATAGACTGTTAATAAACATATATATATATATATTTATATATATATATATGGGATGCTATTTTTTTATATAATTGGGCTTCTATTTAACTAATTAGCTTATGTATATATATATATTATATATATATATATATATATATATGTATTTTTGTTTTTTTTTAGTTTAATCATAATGATATAATATGATAATAACACTAAGATAACAATAATAGTAACAATAGTAATAATAATAATACGGTAAAATATAGGAAAGTAATATAATATACTAGTAATATTTTTTGTTTGTTTTAACAAAAATAGCCCATAGCGCCTTATTGAGATATTAGTAACATATATAAGCCCATTATTGTAAAAATACAAATAAAAATAGAACGGGTCTACCCCGGACAAAATTAGTGATTACAGCTCCATAACCGTCCTTGATGCTCATGACCGTATCCTCCATCTCATCATCTCTTGGTGGATTCGTCCTTCCGGTGGGAAATTCTCTACCATTCGCCAAGTTGATGGTTTTTGGCTCCGTTGTTTCCGAGAGGGTAAGCGCCCAAACCTTTGACAAATTATATTTGTCGACTTGGTCTATCTTGTTCAACACCGTTTCACTGATCAAGTAAAGTCAAGTCATTCTTCTATGGCACGTCTTTGAGTCTCTTGTTCCACTCCTTGGAGATCGATTGTTCCCATGATGCCGCAGAGCCTCTAGGCAAGCTGATCGATGAACACTCCCTAACTCACGCTCACTTTGAGTACATTGATCATTAATGGGTTCGTGTTAACCGACCTCCTTCTCAAGACGATCAACCTCCTTCGGCCGCTCCACAAGTTCCACAATTCCAACAAGCTCAAACTTCCATGGATGGACTCATGGCGTATCTAAATGAGCAATTCACATCCTTAGAGACTAATATTGCTTCTTTAGATACGAACATGAATGCGGGATTTGCGGCCATTGATACTCGCTTTACATCATTGAAGGATCGAGTCAAGGACCTTGAGCAACAATAAACTTCCATTGATGTCTCTCTCACCGCTTTCCATGGTGCTTGGATCAATCATACTCGGAAGTCTCAAACCAACCGTGATGATGATGAAGAGGACGAGGGCGAAGACACTGCGGACGAGTAGTCTTTGAGCATATCATTACATATCATGCTATTTAGGATTTATCTCTTATCATGCACCTTTCTCTTTAGGAACCCTATGCTTTGATTTTGTTTTTAGGATTAAGTTTGAATTTATTTTGAACTATTGTTGCTTTGGATTTTAATTTGAATTAATGATATTATGTTGTTTTAATTATGCTTTGATTATATCTTGTGCTTTATTGTTATATCTTGTTTATATCCTTGATTTTTTGCATTGATTTTGATCTAACAAAAAGGGGAGAAGTGTAAAAACATAAATTTTTACAAACTTTTGAAAATCAATCTTAAATTAAGGGGGAGTAAACTTTTCAAAATTTTCAAAATACTTAAAAATTTACTTTGGTTTTGTTATATCAAAAATGGGGAGATTGTAAAACCTAATTTGATTTTGATATAACAAAGTGTCTAAAGACCTATTTGTAAAAGTAAATAAATTTTTTAAGTATTTCAAT
Source organism: Hibiscus tridactylites (assembly GCA_958450335.1). Lineage (NCBI taxonomy): Eukaryota > Viridiplantae > Streptophyta > Magnoliopsida > Malvales > Malvaceae > Hibiscus > Hibiscus tridactylites. The sequence continues at coordinate 36,561,377 of OY288272.1, read as the reverse complement.
GTCTCACAAATTGACAAGCAAACTTGAACTAAAATGTTTCTAAGTCAAATAAATTGTTCAAGCAACATTTTTCTAAGTGTTATAGCCTAAAACCTACTTGTACGCTAAGGCGTATCGATACGCTATAGTCGTATCGATACGGTTTTGAGGTTCTAGAATTTTAATCGACAAAAGCGTACCGATACGGTTATACCCGTATCAATACGGTATTTTATCTGGGCTTAACTTTAAGGTATAGCGTACCAATACAGTTGTACCCGTATCGATACGATTTGATCTGATTCGATAAATCTTTACATTTAAAGTTTTTGACCGTTGCTTGTCAGTTATAATTTTAGCAAAATTTCAAACGGTCGCTGGACCGTATCGATACGCCCATATAGCGTATCGATACACTTTTTGCTAAAGTTTTACTCAGGATTCTAGTGAGCAAAATCCGTATCGATACGGTCTTAGAGAATCGATATGCCCTTATTTTTACACTATGCTCGTACCGATACGCCCATACGTGTATCGATGTGCCCTCTTAAATGTGCACAACGGATCTTTCTATTTTGAGACAGGTATAAATATACTTGTTCGAGTAGCGATACGGTAGGTTGTAGAAGTGCATTTATTGCAGAAAAAATGAAGTCCAGCGGCTCTATTGATGATCTCAACCACCAGAATGGCAAGAAATTAATGCAAAGGTATATAAACAAGCCTCTAAAAGCTACAACAACAGCTATTGAACTAATTTGCAACAATCAAAGCACATATCCAAACCCTAGAGCTCATAAAGTCAAATTCTTGTAACCCAACTTGTGTAATCTTTCATTGTATTATCTTATTTCAAGTTTGGGGAGTGTTTAAGTGTAATTGGGGAGTCTATCAACCTTGTGAGAGGCATTTTTCAGATTGTCAGTCTTCTTTGTATTTGAAAGAGTCTTGGTTAATCTTTGGGTAGATTAACCGATTTGTAAGGTTTTCTCCTAATTCGAGAAAATGGGACGAATTTCTAGTGATATTAGTTGAAAATCCTTAGTGGGAGCTAAGGTAGTGGATGTAGAGCTTGTTCTAAGCTTGAACCACTATAAATTGTCTTGTCTTCAATTTTCCATTTTTCAATTTGCTCCCTTCAATTTTAAAAAACTAATTCACCCCCCTCTTGGCCATTTTCGATTCGATTGATCAACTTAACACACATAGATTTTTCTACTATTTTTACTTTGAGAATCTCAAGCACTATAGGAGCCGATGAATCTGTCTTAAGAAACTATGATTTCACTGACCTCAACAAATCTGTTCATCCGAATTGTTCTTCGGATACAAGTAAACGGTTTCCATTTACTTTTATAATATTTGGTATTTCTAATTGTTTTATCCCATTAATCCCACTTAGAGTGTGTTTGATTTGCGTAAAATGAACTCCGAAATTTATTTTACATCAATTTTTTGAGAAAAAAGGACGAGCCTCATTAAAAAAAACCCCACTAAAGCCAAACACTAAGCCCATGGGGAAGTGATGGCGCCTAATGGAGAAAAAGAGTGCCTGCAAATTATCATTAAGAAAACGATGACAAGTCATCTTGTACATCTGATTGAAAAATCTTGAGACAAACTAAGTCAAAGTGTACAGGAGAAGGGGATCGTAGAGCCCAAGTGGCAAGACTATGAGCGACCGTGTTAGTGGAGCGCTGAACAAAACAAACCCTAAAGTTATCCTTGTGAAGCCGAAGGATGTCCCATGTTGGCCTGAGAAAGTCACCGAGGACCGAGATGTCATCAAAGGTTTGGTTCAACTTGTTGACCGTAACAGCTTCATCTGATTCAAAGAAGACTCGGGTCCAACCCCGATGAAGAGCAAGGTGAAGACCAGCCAAGAGCGCATGGGCCTCAGCAAGAGGAACGTCATACAATTTAAAACAATTCAAATACAACTAGGTATCCAGATATTTGGGTAGTAAAAATTCAGCCCGTGTCTTGACCCGTGAAAACTAGGTACCCGCTAATTGGGTATCCACAAGTCAGCCCATCGGGTACTCGAGACAAATTTATGATTTTTTACAAATCATACAATTTAAAACAATTCAAATACAACTAAAACTTTTAAATTACTTAATTCAAATATATTTAATCAAAACTAAAAGAAAAAATATCATTTGATTGAAATAAAATTTAATTCAGGCTATGGCAAACCTAAATTTTTAGCATAATCTTTAATTTATTGAATCATTAATTTTGGATTCGTTACTTATTTTAATAAAATTTCATTAATTAGAGATTTAGAATAGGGTAGAATAATATGGAAATGAAAATTAAGGGTATTCAAAAATAAAAACTTAATTAAAAAACCTGAGTAGCATATAAAAGAAAACAAAATAATTAAACTTTGGCTACTTTAATTTTTTAAATTCATATGAATTTTTTCAAACTTCGAGGAGTTTATGAAGTTTTTTCAAACATTGCTTAATTATATATAAGATTTACTCAGATAATACATGTTTTTCGTGAGAGTAATAAGTTAACCGACGGATTGATTAAGATTGTTCGAGATAGAGATTTTACTTGTCCATTTTTTCTTCTCATGCTGAATTTAATTTTAGCTATTTTACATAATAATTGTTGTACTTAAAAGACTTTTGTTACCAGTTTTCTATGATTATATTAATTAAACTTTTTAACAAGTGGTATTAAAACTCACGAGTTTAATATTAATGTTTAAATTTATATATGATTAACACGTTAAGTATAAATAAATATTTTCATTTGTTTTATGGATACATATTGATTGATTAGAACTGATATTAAAATTTTCTTAATTTCCTTCAAAGTCTTACTCCACCAAATTTATAGCTTAAAAAATATATTAAAAATTGTGGAATTCTTATTTTCTTTATATAATTAATCTAGTACCGTAATTTTTTATTTTTTTAATAACCCAATTTTAAATAAATAAAAATTTAATCTAAAATAAAAATAATAAATTAAAAATATTTTTCAGGACGGGTTGAGTACCCAGTGAAGTCTAATATTGCAGCTCAGGCCAGACCCGTGAACCCTTTATATTTAGCAGGTCGGGTACCGGTTCAGAAAACTTATTTTTTTAGGAAAAATAATCGGTTATTTTTCATTGGGTCTGTAGGTCAACGGTCACGTATTTTTAAACACCGCTAATGATAACCGGACCTGACTTGATATGAACCCAAACTCAAAATGACCTAATATGAACGATAATAGAATAACTTAACCTGATATCCAAAATGACCTAACCTTAATATTATACCCAAAATGACAGGACCTGAAGTTTATCTATAACCGGTTAAGACCTTGATCTGAAGTTCACTCGGAACGATAGTATCCGACTCAAATTTTATCTTAAACCGATGTAACCCAACATGAACTTAACTTGATACCTGAAATGATCCGACGTGGAGTCAATCTGAACCCAAATTAATCCAATAATTAATTGTTCGAACTTGAACCCTTTTGATCCGACCTGAACTTAACCGAGTCTGAGTTGGGCTCAACCTGACATTGACTCGAACTCGACTGAACCTGAATTTGACCCGACTCGAGTCGAACCATTAACTTGATCCGATTCGATCTGACCGACCATAAACTCATATGAGTAACCGATTTTACGTACCTAGTCCACTCCATGAATAAAATCCTGTCTTCACTTTCAGTTGGTACCACAATAAAATGTTTCCAAATAAAGCAAGATATGTTAGGAATGAAACCGGTATAACACCTACAGATAATGTCAATAAATACAGAAACATAGTCACAACCATGCCTTGAACATCCCATCTCAATCCACAAATTGGAATAAACAATCCCTGTAAACTGAAGTCATCATTCGGCTAAAATACTCTAAATTAATCAACTCTATCATTGTTTCTTTCATTAACACTGAAACAAAATGCATAACATGCAACACTGGCACTGCCGTCAAATTGTTTGGTTTTGGAAGGGCTATACTTTTGTTCCTTAAATTTCTAAAGTCTTTGAACATCATTTTCTCTTCTATTTGCTTCGTTTGATGGAGAAAATTAATAGCTGCAATTGATAAAAGGAAAACAAAAAAGCATCCACCCAAACCAGAAACAAACGATGCTTTTTATTATATTATGTTTATACCATAAAAATGGATGGAGACAAGAAGATGAGTGAATGCAGCAGGGGTTTCAAAAATATGTACAAACATTTTCAGGAACAGTAAGGAAACTCAAATAGATTGGGTCTTGAAAGGAGTTCCTGATAATGAATGAATGGAATGATGAGCCTCAAACTTGCAAGTGTTTTGGGGCAAAACAAAAAAATAAATAAAAAATAAAACCACTAAATAGAAAGCCCTAAACGATTGTATTTCGTCAACTAGGTGGCAATGCCTTTAACTCCAGTGGTAAGAAGGGTCATCTTACCAAATTCAGGGTTGCCTTTCTGCATCATTGCCACGAATTCGTTGTAATCTATCCGACCATCCTGCGAAAAGCAGTAATGACACAAGTAATCAGTCCGACGCCCCAACCATTGCATACATGAATCCTACAGGAAGATTAAATTCTAGAGGTGAAACAGGATGCACGAATTTAGACTTACATTGTCTGTGTCGACTTCTCCAATCATTTCGTCCAAGTGGATTTCCTCGATACCAAACTCCTGACAAGCTTTCTGAAGCTCATCTTGAGTGATGTAGCCACTGCCATCTTTGTCGAAATACGAGAAGGCAGCCATGAGATTATCTTCCCTTTCAATCTTGTTTAGATGCAATGTTGCAGCTACGAATTCTTCATAGTCAATTGTGCCACTATTATTAACGTCCGCCTGCAATTCCCGAGAAAACAGAAAGGATCAAAGGATGTTAGTTAGATGTGTACAAACGGCCTATGCTACACAGATTGCAGAATAAGTATTAGATATGGGTATACTCATCCTATCCTTGTATCTTCATAGGCATAGAATTTGAGTATTTTATGAAAATGAACAGTTCGGAGTATGTATTATAATACATCATGATCATCATAACTGAAATGAAACTTACGGCCTTCATTAGAGCACGAAATTCTGACTCATCAAGATCAGCACCAAATTTTTTCAATCCAACTTTGAGCTCATCATATGTGATTTGACCGCTGTTATCTGCGTCTATCATTTTGAACATTTCCTTCAGCCCAGCTATTTCTTCTTCAGAAAGTCTCTGGGCAATGACCTTGAAAGTAAAATGAAAAGGAGCTAAAGAACAGGGGCAAGCCATTTTAGCTGGTGGGATTTGAGCATTAAAAGGTAATTTACTTATTTAGCATCTTTTATCAAAAGTTTTATGACCAATGTTGTTTGAGATGCAAAAACTTACCTTTAAGGCCATTTTCTTTAGCTTGTTCATTGCAGAAAATTGCTTCAAACGGCTCAAGACTACGGAATCAAGTGGCTTGTCCGGAGCCACCCCATCGACCTGTACCCAAGGATGGCCTGAAAGGAACCAAAAACAAATCAGAAACTTCCTGTAAAAATCTTAATCCTTGATAATAACTCTGTCATGGCAACGGTGAACAAGGATGATGATATGAATTAGAAATAAATGAAAATTATATCCCGCTAATTGATCTTAAAGGTTTTAATAACCAACAAAGTACATGAGAAAGGTCGAAAAACGAACATCAACTGAGAATTAAAACAAGCCTCAATCATGTGTCAACATACAAGTTCTCTAATACTCATCCTAGCTTGCTTAGTCAAAGAGACTTACGCAGTACTTCATGCGCAGTTATCCGCTTTTTCACATCCCTCACAAGCATTTTCTTCACTAAATCTTTTGCGCTTTCAGAGATGTCAGGCCATGGATCAGAGGTGAAGTCAAGTTCACCATGCAAAACCTCTTCAAATATCTCTTGTTCAGTTTCTGTATATAAAAAGATAAAACAATCAGAAATAGAACAGTAGTTCAAAAATTTCAGAAACATAGATGGTAACCGATGAAGTCTTACCGCCCCAGAAAGGCGGCACCCCACTTAAGAGAATGTAAACGATCACCCCAGCACTCCACACATCTGCTTCTGGACCATAATGCTTCCGCAAAACTTCGGGTGCAACATAGTATGGGCTTCCAACCACATCACTTAAGACTTCCCCTGAAATTTTAAAGACCTTCATCAGGAAATGACACCATTGCTGATTGCTGATTGCTCGGACATGGGTATTCGAATATAATCCTCGAGATATAACATCTTTAATACATTTAACATACCCCTATCCCTAAGACCAAATAATGTGAACTGACATCCAGCTAGCAACAAAGTGCTATGCATTCAATCCTGAACATCATATTCAAACTATACCTACATGAATTCAAGATTTTCATTTGGTTTTAATCTTCGGTACTTTACTAGTTGTTTTGTTTCCATCTATGTATATTTAGATATCTAACAGAAAATGAAGAGATACTCTTGAACTGTTGCATCAATTTAGATATAATTGCTTACAGTAAATGTAAAATCTAACGACCCCAGCACTACCTTGATTCCATATTCTTTTCTGCGATTAAACTGTCATGATTCAATGAAGAATAGAATACCAGCAAACCAAAATCAAGCACCAAAAGAGAAAAGAACTTTGAACATACCAGGCTTGAAGAATATTGATAATCCGAAATCAATGGCTTGAAGGGGTGAATCCTCTTTCTCATTAACAAAAAGAAAGTTTTCAGGTTTGAGATCCCTATGCATTACTCCCATGGAGTGACAGGCTTCCACAACACCAACTATAGTTCTTGCTAGATCAGCCGCCTTTCTTTCGGAATAATGCCCCCTCTGTACGATTCGATCGAAGAGCTCTCCCCCAGCACACAGCTCCATGACAACATGAACAGCCACAGAATCCTCATAAGCCTCTTTGATGGTGACAACATTAGGGTGGCAAGCCAGGTGATGCATTATCTGAATTTCCCTCTTAACATCATCAACATCGTCTGGAGTTACAAGTTTCCTTTTGGCAATGGATTTACAAGCATACTCCTTCCCGGTACCTTTCTCCACACAAAGGAAAGTTGTCCCAAACTGGCCTTGCCCTAACTTCTTCCCCAAGTTATAATATTCTTTCAAATTACCTGTTTTGGTTTGTAACACCGCTTCCACCTTTAGCCCAGCACATGCTTGCCTCTTCACATTATGAGGCTTCCTGGGTTTCCCAGCATCACCCTTAGGCTCTTCCTTGGCAGCTGTCCCCGCCACCACGGCCACCGCCGCTGCAATTGCATTCTGTGACGGTTTAGATTCAAGTCTTTGAGGGTGAGACCTGGATTGTTGCCTGGAGGCAGCCTTGGATTGTTGTCTTTGCATAGACAGTGACATTGAAGCTGACGATTGTTGCCTTTTCATAGACATTGTTGATTGTTGTCTTTGGGTCACCTTTGATTTTTGTGATTGGATTTGGATTTCCTCTCCAGGTCCTTTCTCATCCTTAACAATCTTCATCTCTTCGGGGGGGTCCTTTTGAACCAAATCCTCGCCGGCATCAGCTGTAGCGGTGCCGGCTTCGGCTTCGGCTTCAGCTCCGGCTTCTTCATTTTCAGCCTTTTCACCTTCGTTTTCATTTTTCTTTTGCTCCTCTTCGGTTGGATTGGAACCACAAATTGAACATAAATTTCCCATCTGGAAAAACTGAAACGACTCTCAATTCTCTCGCACCTTAATTTTCTTCTCCAATAATCCAACAAGTCCAAAACCATCCAATTGTTGTCACAATATTAATCCCCATTTTCTTTTCTCCTTAATCCTTACGGATTGTATTGTTTTGGCTTTTAAAACTATTCGCCAATCTAAACCACCTGCCGTACACCTTCAACCCAAACCAATGATCCAATGGAAAACAATTTCATCAAAATAACAAAAAGAAATCTTTAAAGACTCTCTAAAACTTCCCGAATATACATTTTGCAATGATCATTAAATAAGACTAAGAAATTTTCAACATTTTGATGTAAATAAACAATCACAAGTCAAGACAATAATCTGAAATCAAAAAACATAGTAATATGGAAAATGAAGAAAAGAAAAGAAAAGAAAAGAAAAGGGGGAATTTTATTTGGTCTTAATTAGGGGGTTTATTAATATCTGTAATCAAAGAAGAAACAAAGCTTTTTATGTCTGTTTGTTTTTTCCCTTTTCTCCTCTCCCCTATCAAGAGGGAAAAGGAAGAAAATGAAAAGAAAGAGAAGCGAGGAAAGAAAGAAGATAGGTTTTTCCGTTACAAATGCTTCAACCTTGCACGTGTTTAATTGGGTTATGCTCAGCTGTTTCTCAAGACCATTGGAGATTTGAATGCATATCGACAGCTGAGATTATACTTTAACCTCATATTTTATGAATTGATCAAAATATTACTGTATATAATAACTTGAAACATTAGTTAGTAAAATCGTTTTTTTTATTCATCTAATTGGATATTGTATTTTAAAAATATCTGTAATAACCCAAATTTATACGGGCTCCTTTTTGAGCCCAATAAACAAATAAAAACAAGACACGTTTTTATTAATCCATTACATTAACTTAATAGGCCCAATACCCTTTAACCTAATTTAACTCTAACTCTAATTTTCTAATCTAAACCCTAGCCACCAGCTGCCACCATCCTGTTGTCGACGCCACTGTCGCAAGCCGTCGCCGCCACAAGCTATCGTCGTCGTCAACTAAATCGACCAAAATCTTAAATAATAAAAAAAATTTTAAAAAATTAAAACCTTCAATATTTTATCTCATCTGCCATCTGAGCCGCTAGTAGTAGTAATAGTATTAGGTAGCAGTCGTAGTAGCAGTAGGTAGCAGTAGTAGTAGTAGAAGTAGTAGACTAGTAGCAGCAGCAGCAGCAGTAGTAGGTAACAACAGCAGCAGCAGTAGTAGGTAACAGTAGTAGCAGTAGTAGTTGTAGCGGTGGGTAGAAAGCATGGTAGAGAAAGATTGGAGGTTTTCAATTTCTTTCAATTATGCTCTTTAATTTCAATATTGTTTATTTATTTATTTATTTTTCTTTCGTAATAGAGTATGCTAGATACCATGCCTATATTTATGCAAAACAAGCATGTGGGTAGAAAGCATGTGCGGGTAGGAACCACCTTTTGTTCAAAGTATAGGAGTAGAAAAGCATGATTGGGTAGGATTACTTTTATTTGAGTAAAGCATGTCAACATGTAGGTTCTATATCTTTTGATTTTTGCAATACATTATTGATTATTCTATTCGTAATAACCTGTTTTATTTTTTGTATCGCATTAGCATCTCATTTTGCATACATTTGCATCACATCATGTTGCATAACCATTTCTTGATCAAGCTTCTAATTTTGATAGAGTTTCGACCATAGTAATTTTGAGACAGCCAAGTCAACATCAGTTTTTCACTCGAAACAAAGCTAAAGAAATGGATAATCGTTTGGCAAAAGTTAAAAAAGCATGTAAAGATTAGAATGAACAAACCTTAAGGAGATGCTGATTTCTTTTTAGACATCTTTGAGTAATGCTCAGAATTTTTTTTACCAAGGCCCGAAGGCTAAAAAGAATCTTTTGTAAGGTCATGCGTCTATTTGTTTTTAATAAATTAAACATTTTTGAAATTTTTTGTAAAATTTATGTATTTTTCATGAGTATTTTTGTACATACATACATGTATATCTATTTTTTAGGAGCGACATCGATTTCAATTCGGTGTTTGATTTTGAGCAATCATGTGTATAGAGAAAATTAAAAGATGCGAAGATAAGGGAGATGTGACCTATCTTCCAACCTACTTAGGTTAACAGAAGGACAACTGAGTGTGTTAAGGAGCGATGGAAAGGTCTCAACACAAAATTTGAGTTAATGTTTTCTCTCAAGCATTGTTGTCTAAATTTTTTGAATGTTAACTCCAAAAATCTATCCAACTGAAGACTACTCTTCCTTGATGATGTCTACGTATGACATGATATTTGTCGTTTCCAACCAAAGATCACTGTCATGATGGGGCAAGAGATATGAAAAGCTTCTTTACGTGAAAGATGAATAATCTTGATCTTGCCGGGAAGACTTGTCCATCAAGGAGCATGCTATGAAATGATCTACATCAGATGCAAGAGATAATCTGTGATCAAAGAGCATGCCAAGTCAAATTGAAAATCTTGAACAGAGAATAAAAAAATAGACAAAAAAGAAAAAAAGAAACCAAGGTAAAAACTCGAAAGGACGCTTTAAAAAAACTTTTAAAAATATCTAGACTGAAAAATTAAAAAGGGCGCTTTAGGTTAAAAAAGGAAGAAAAAAAAAGAAAAATGAAGATGCCAAATCAAAAATGGAGCTTTCAAGGGAGAAGCAAGTGCAGAACCTTTCATCCCTACCTAAAAGAGATTTGGAGGATTGCTCATCTACAAAACCAAAGCAGGCACCAATGTTCGGTTAAAATACAAGTTTGCTTGATCTGAAGAAAAGAAATGAACTCTAAGATGAAAACTCGAAAACGGGCAATCTAGAATGATCTAGAAAAATGAAAAGAAAAAACAATGCATCTAAAAAAGTTCAAATCAAGCATGGCAAAAATAGCATTTCATTCATAATTGCAAGTTGTGGCCTGCATCACGTCTCCAAAGACCATATTGATCATATATGGATATCTGCGTTGGAGGAGTTTGTCTCCAAACTACATCCTGCCTTATGGGATTATCCTTTATTCACAAATTTGAAACTTTTGATGCTTGATTGAGATCAGAAAAGAGGGAAGAATAAAATAGGGAAGTTCGTAAGTTAAAAAGAGCCACCCAAGTTGGTTAGAAATTAGGCATATGAGAAAAGACTTTTTCGAAAGCCTAATAGCTTGGAAGGCACTTCACATCTTCAGACATCGGCACAACAATCGAGGTCCTCTAGACACAGGCTACGCCTGGGATGACCCTCGACAAGTAGGTTCAAAGATGCTCTTACACAGAATATATAGGGGCCCTGCTTTTGAAAAAATTATATTTTTTGAAAGAATAAAAATTCTTTGCTCATTCATATAAGCATCAATGCATTGTTAAGAAACAAAAAATTTCTTACATTACTCCTTATAGAGATTTAAAGTACAGGGACCTGAGACAGGTGTCTACTCAGATCAAAAGTTTAAAGCCTTCAAAGATATACAATAACAATGATATCTGAGCCTGAGAATAAGGGGCATCAAAATAGAGCTAAAAAGATCTGGCCAATAATAAAATCATTTTCACTTGAGGGGAAGAAAAGAAATGATATCAACAAAGGTCATTCAACTCAAAATTTCAAATTCAGAAGAGTGGGATTAGTGAAATTTGAGGGAAAATTTTTTGTTAGGGTAAATTTTGAACAAAAATGAACCAGAGGATTGAACTGAGCCAGAAAAAGAGGACTTCTGCAAGTATTCCATGCACATTCATTCATCATAAGGGCATGCATGAAAGTATATACATCGCAGCATCACCAAACATGTTCATACATCATGTCATCTAATTTGTCATAAGGCATTCATAATTTGAAGATTTCGACAAGAACTTCATGCATCTTTACATCATCATGAAAGCATGCACATATATTTCTTCTGCATAAATACAATACCAGAAACTAACTTCACACTTCTTACTCAAAAGAATTTTCTAAAATCAATCATTTCATAAGGATATTTTTTTTCTCAAAATCAGAATTTTTTAATTTCATCCTTCCATAAGGATATTTTTTTCTCAAAACTTAAATTTCTTAATTTCATCCTTTCATAGAATGTTTTAATTGCATCCTTTTCGGTACTCTTTTTTCCCGTCTAGGATTAGAGGGTTTTTAATGAGGTCGGTTGGGTGTGCTGATATGTATAATTGTTTCTTTAATAAAATCATACATTTTCCGATCGAAAAAATTGCATCCTTTCATAAGGATATTTTTTCTCAAAAGTCAGAATTTTTTAATTCCATCCTTTCATAAGGATGATTTTTTCAATATCAGAATTTCTTAATTCTATCCTTTCTCAAAATATAAATATCTTAATTCAATCCTTTCACAAGAATATTTTTTTGAAAACATAATTTCATAATTGGACCTTTTTTCAAAGATCTTTTCTTGAATTAACTTTATCTTTTTTAAAGATATTTGATCATCTCTTAAATGAAAAAAGATTTATAGATATGGTATTCTCAAACAAGAAGGAGCATATTATCACCAATAAATTTCAGTATCCTTGACATGAAGAAGTGAGACAAATATAATCTAGCGTCTTCAACCAAGAAGGAACAGACAACCGTTAAAAAGATCCAACATTTATGATATGAAGGAGTGAATCAACCAAATCAAATATTTAGATCAAACCTTTTAATTTTATAAAAAGCAGTTAATTTAATGACTCATTTGATAAGACACTTTTTTTTTAACTTTTGCAGCTCCTATCTCACTCATAATATGGTGTAACGGATCAAGAACTTCAAGATCTTGTCTCTTCGTCAAAGTTGTAGCTTGATTAACTCCTAATATTTGAATGTAAGGTTTATAGTTTAAAGTTTAGGGTTCATTGTGTATAGTTTTGGGTTTATTGTTTAGGGTTTTGAGTTTTAGGTTTTAAGGTGTATGATTTTGGGTATAGGGGTTAGGGAATTGAATTTTAGGTTTAGGGTTTAAAGTTTAAGGTTAATAGTTTAGTGTTTATGGTTTAGAATATAGGATTTAGGATTTAGGAATTAGAGTTTAAGGTTTTTATTTTTTAAATTGACTAAGGTTGATATTTGATCCAATTATTTAAAAAAAATTAAAAAATATTATATATATGAAAAATAATTTAATTAATATTTTATTTTAATTAATTTATCTTTAAATTTTTAAATAATTTATAATTATATGTTGATTCCTTTATATTTTTAATCTTTACAAATTAATTTAGTGGTTCTCAGCGGTACTCATCGAGCGCTGTAAATTTTTCCTTTAATTAAATCACATATTTTTTTTATTGATAGGGGAAGCACCTACTACACACCTCATTAAAAAACCTCCCTAAGCCTAACGTAGGAAAAAGAGTACGTGAAGTAGCGCTAAAATAACAAAGCAAATAACCAAAGACAAACAGACGAAACTAATCGATCAAACAACACATGCCACATTAACACCCCGACAAGCAAGCAATGTCGGAACCAAAGCTGTCTATAACAGCAGCAACAATCCACGCAGAACCGCTGTAACCAGTAGCACCCAACGGCCCATTCAACCAACACCACTCAGCCCTTCCAACTCATCATTCGCCATGGCCTCCATGCGCAGGCTATCTCGGATTGTTAAAGGAGGATCGAGGAACCTATAATAATCCAATGGTAAATCCATCGCCATCTTCGCAAGCTTATCCGCTAACACATTCGCCTCTCGCCGTACACAAGAAAACTGGACATCCCAAACTCTCGATAATATTTTCGCGAGGTTGCTGCGCAAATTTGATGCAAAACCTCGAAGGCTCCCGCAACATCAAACCATTATACACCTCCCTATTGTCCGTCTCAACAATAACCTTAGTAAAACCAAGAGCCCGCGTCGTCGAAAGACCCTCATACACAGCCCATAATTCAGCCTCAAACACAGAACAAATACCTAATTTCTTTGAAAAAATCAAAACACCATTGTCCATTAGCATCACGCCCCAAACCACCATACGAAGCAAACCCTGACGATGTATTCCTAGCTCCGTCTACATTAAGTTTGATCCAGCCGGACGGGGGCCTCCACCACTTCGCAGCAGCTCGAGAAGCTATGGGAGAAGCCGTCTCTTGCTCTTGTCGGACACTCGCCACCAGCATCTCCCTGCAGTGGCGTTGAGCCTGCTGCAACAAGGTCTCTTAGGAGTTGGATGCAGCACCAAACACAGCCGCGTTACGTCGCTTCCAGGCCATCTATATCACTGAACCGAAAAGCAAGTCCCAGTCCTCCGGGAAATGAGCAAAACGCTGCGTGTCAATAAGGTTTTCCAAAATCCACTGGTTAATGTTAGAACCAAAAAAACAGGAACCATATCAGCTTTTACTTGATGCAGCCACACATTTTTGACCGTCATGCACTCGCGGAGAACATGAGAAATATCTTCGACAGCAGCTATGCAAAGCATACAACTAGAATCATTTGCGAGGTGTCTACAAACTCGCTCCGCGTTGGTCATAATACGACCATGACAAACCTGCCAGAGGAATAGTTTTATACGAGGCAAACCGCGGAAATTTGCTAAAGCCTTCCAAATCGGATCTGCTAACACTGTGCTTGAATTTGCACGCACCCCATACGCAGAATTTACGGTAAAACGCCTAGACGTTTCAAGCATCCAGCCAGGACAATCAGAGATATCCGTCGAAGTTGGTGGTTTCACAGCCACTATGCCTTGAACCACATCAGGCGGGAGTAAATCCGCAAACTCACCCCAATTCCATTGCCCATCATTTGCTACCATCTCCCTAACAGTTGTACTTCGATTAACATCATCCTCACCAAGATTAAGGTAACGGCAAAGAGGACCAAAAGAATCAACCCAAGCATCCCTCCAAAAGTCGACACGCTGGCCGTCGCCAATATTCCATACAATATTCTAACAAAGATCTGGCCAAATGAGTTTAATACCTCTCCAGAGACGCGAGCCCCTCATGTTCGGTAAAGTATCCGGAATCTCGTCTTGAATGCCATACTTGCAACGCATTACTTGAACCCAAAGGAAACTTGGTTCCGAAATCATGATAAAGCCTAGTTTCAGAAGAAAAGCCTCATTTTGGCATTCCATCCGCTTTATACCCAACCCACCATTAGAAATTGGAGAGCAAACCACATCCCAATTAACAGCATGAGCCCCTCTGCTATCGCTACAATGTCCTCAAATGAAGTTTCTGATCAAGCGTTCGATCTCAATACACACATACTTGGGCAATTGGACCGATTGCATGGAATACATAGGAATAGCCGCAATGACAGATTTGGCCAAGATGATGCGACCAACAAAAGAAAGCATCCGAGCCTTCCAACCTGCCAATCTATCTGCCACATTTTGAATCAAATATCGATAAGTTTCTTTGGTAATCCTACCATGAATAAGAGGGACTCCCAGATATCTACCAAGATCAGAAACACATTTAAATCCAAAAGCACCACTGATATCCTCCCGGAGAGTAGAATGAATGTTGTGGGAGAAGAAAATGTTGGTTTTCGAAATAATTACTTTGTGGCCAGAACATTCACAGAACTCCCGCAGAACCTGACTAACGACATCAAATTGGTTCAGAAAAGCTTCTGCAAATAAGACAAGATCATCTGCGAAAAAGAGGTGAGAAATCAACGACCCCTTCTGCTTGAAGTGAAACGCCTTCCAACTTCCCTGATTCACCTCACGTTGAATAGACTGAGCTAACCGCTCCATACACAAAACAAAGAGATAAGGTGACAGTGGGTCACCCTGTCGAATCCCCCTAGAAGGCTGAAAGCTCGTCGTCGGACTGCCATTCCATAGAATCTAAGTAGATACAGAGGATACACAACTCATGATAAGTGAACGCAAATGAGCAGGAATATTGAGATCAGCGAGAGTGTCATCAATGAACGGCCACTCTAAGCGGTCATATGCCTTTTCAAGGTCAACCTTAATCGCAAACCAACTTGTTTTACCTTTTTTACCACGCATGAAGTGAATAATTTCCTGGGCAATAACCACCTTATCAATAATTGAGTGGCCAGGGACAAAGCTGGTCTGGTTCTCCGACACCCAATTATGTAGATACGGCTTTAATCTGTTAACCACAATCTTACTAAGAATCTTGTACACCATGGTACATAAACCAATAGGCCTAAACTGTACAATCGTCGCAGGAGTTTCTACTTTGGGAATAAGCACAAGAAGAGTTTTGTTTAGATCCAGATCAACCACACCAGTAGAAAAGATACGATGTATGGTACTACAAACAACATCCCCCACAATATCCCAATGACGCTGATAAAAGGATGCATGAAACCCATCCACCCCGGGCGATTTAGATGGATGCATTTGAAACAGAGCATAACGAATCTCCTTACGAGAAAGAGGCATCTCCAACGCCACCTTATCCTGCTGATCAAGACCGTAGAAACAACCACGGCAATTAAAAGAGTAGCCATTACCCCCCTCATAAGAGAAAAGGTTCACAAAGAAATCCACTGCTAACTTCTTCAAACTTTCCAGATCTGAAACCCAATCACCACGCTCATCTTTAAGGCATAAGATAGTGTTTTGCTTCCTCCTGCCATTTGCAATTGCATGATAATAACGAGTATTCCGGTCACCATCTCTAATCCAATCGCATCTAGATTTCTGACGCCACATACTCTCTTCCATAGCAAGGATATCATCTAATTCATGCTTCAGCGATTTCTCCAGATCACTAAGAGCCGTAGAGTGCCTTCGCCCCAGGGCCCTATCAATACCCCTTAACCGAGCTACGATGCACTTCTTTTTCTTTTCCATATCACCAAAACACTGAGTATTCCACTGAGATAAATCAATTCTGAGTTTTTCGATATTCTCTCTATACGACAAGCCATCCTCCCAAGAGTTTCTAAGAAGGGTTGCAAACTCGGCTGAATTTTGCCAAGCAAGGATGAAACGGAAAGGCTTCTCCATCAAATTTGGCACGAAAGGATCCGTACAAAGGAGAAGAGGGCAGTGATCAGAACCAATTCTATCACGGTGTTTAACCAATGTATCCGGATAATTATCAGTCCATGCCAGATTTACCAGACAGCGATCAAGCCTCTCATACAAGTCTCCTCGCACCCAGGTAAACCGCAGACCTTTAAACTTAACCTCCTGCAGGGCATTAGCAAACACAAAATTTTGAAAATCCTTACTAACATAATGACGACGACTCTGTCCCCCACGAAGGTCATAAAGATGCAAAATGACATTAAAATCTCCCCCAAGAAGCCAAGGTTGATTGCCCCCGGGTTTAACCGCAGCAAGCTGCTCCCAAAGAAACCGCCTGTACTGAATACGAGGACTAGCATACACAACAATAAAAAGCACAGGACGCAGTAAAGACAAGCCCTGAAGATTAAAATGGATAAATTGATTGGAAATTGCAAGAATATGAACCCTCATATCACCATTCCAGAGTAATCAGATACCACCACTAAAGCCCTGAGCCTCCACCCGAAAAGAAGACTGAAAACCTAGGCGACTAATAATGTGATCTGCCCGCATACCACTAATCCGGGTTTCCAATAACGCAACAATCGACGGTTTAGACGACATGCGAATCTTACGAAAATGGTCACGAAATGTAGAGCTTGCGGCTCCTTGAATATTCCATATCAGAAAATTAACCATTAAAAAACACAAGAGAAGAAAAGATAGGACCTAATGTACCAACATGATGTTGGCAGAAACGGAATTGGCCTCTCCCCCAATGCCAACTTCAACCGATGGTTCCCCCACAAGATTGACCCTAGCCTCCTGTGAAACATGAGACCCATGCTGCTTCTCCACTGTCTCAGCCATCGTTGTAGGGGCAATACATTACCTTGCCGAGTGGCAATCATCCAACCGGTTAGTTGCCAATTTAACCCAATCCGATAACAACGGCATAGACGGCATTCGATCCACTTTCTTTTTCCCCCGTGCCTGCGGCTTAACAAGACCTTTGCTACTTTTTTGAACCCCTTGCACACGTACTTTACTGTTTTTTAGTCCCATGAACCTTACGTCCATCGTTGAGAATTGAAACCGCGCTGTGACTAGGACCCACATTGCCATCTTTGTGCTCAACCACTGTTGGCAGCACCCCTGGTACCGTTGGCGAAACGTTCCACTCCAATGGTTTACTACCCGAGCTTGCCTTTGACACATCCTGCTGGGCAGCCATTCCCTCGACAACCATATCAGGTTTGTCGCTACTTGAACCACGACTCACATCAAGGTGATGGGGTGAAAAAGAATCCCTAGTACATTCATCAACCATCACTTGTTTACCCTTGTTCGAGCCCAGATTCATAGTATGGGTAGAATTACCACTCCCACTCTCGTCATGGATAGTTTCTGAGTTTCCAAGATTCCGGAGGATATTGAAATGCGATTGAACATCATTATTACCAACACTCTTTGTTGCATTAGCATTCTCCCCCGACTTTCGCGGCCTTCAGTTTCTACTATCGACAACCATCCAAGGTCCATAAAGGTCGGCACGTTCATCATCCTGATTAGAACTCTTCGACATATCTGGTGGTTCCTTTGTTTCTTCCACAATTTTCCTATCATGGAAATCCATTGTATGTCCATACACACCGTAATGATAGCAAATAAGTTGTAAACCTTCATATTCTATTTTCTGCAGGAAGTTATCAATGCCAATACAGGGAAGCAATGGCTTAGAGAGATCAACCATGACAGCAAGGCGAGAAAACTTACAACGTTCACCAGCAACAGTGTTATAATCTACCTTAATAACCTTACCAATAACCTCTGCGATACAGCGAAAAAGACTCTTCGAATAGTAGCGAAAAGGTAGCCCCGACAATCGAACCCAAACCACGACCTGTGACGGATAAGATTTTGTGGTAGAGAATTCCCTACTCAATGGCTGCACCGTAAGGTAACTCCCGAATATAGTCCATGGCCCAGCAGTTAAGACACGAACGTAATCTTCTTCCTTTTCCAGTTTAACCAGGAAGTATTCATTCTCTAGATCGATCAACTGAAAGCGACCCACTAACTGCCATAGGGATTGACTGTGGTTCCAAAGCACACGATAACTGATAGTACGACCAAGAAGACGTACAATCAGCGCCTTCTCCATACTGCGATCAACTAACTCATGAACTCTCTCGGAAAACTTAATAATCGGATAAGGACCGCCATTATTATTTGTAACATCCTCATCACGAACAATTATCTCTGCCTTAGTGACACTAGGAAATGCCGGTCCCTTGCTCTCCTTTGTGCCCTTCAGAACGTTAGCGTAAGAGTTCAAAGCCTCGGTTGCAGTAAGCGGACCATCAACAACCATATTAGCATCGGCTGCCACAACACTCACGCTCCCTCCATCCTCGAATGTGGGGTTACCCACCACTCGCATACCATTCTGCGCGATAACATCACCACTCTGCTCACTTTCCGGTACATCATTCATCACCACGGTGTCATTAGCCCCCTCAAGCCTAGCACTCTCATGCTTCACTGAAGCCCCAGGAGTTGACCCCGAAATACCAGCCCCACCTAACGCTAAACTTAGAGGCGTCTGCACGCCAGCCACCAAGCCATGGACCACCCGGGCCTTGTCGATGAGAACAACCCTTCCTGACCCAGGGGGACGATCGCCAGGGTCCAAAAACCCCAGCGAAGCCGGCGAAACCCCACCCACGTTAGGGTTTAGATTTTCAGAACCTTCCTTAGCTTCCTTACTTTTCGGAGACATAACCTAGGGTTTTCAATAATTATAAGTTTTTTTTGATAGAATCTAATTAAATCACATATTAAGTTAGAAGTATTTTTCAGCACGGTACATAAACTCGTATTTTAAAATTATAAAAATACCCAAAAATTAATTTTAAAATTCAAAATATTTAGTCATTTTCGGAACCAAAACCGCAAATGATTCTCTAATCTCTTAACCAAACTACTGGCCCGCATATCAGGCCGTGACAGAATTTTTATATCTAAGAAACAAAAGGGAAAATAAATTATTGCACTAAGGTCCTGGACTTCACGATTAAGCCCAAAATTAAAAAAACCTCTCAATTAGGCCCTCTATTAAAATAGGCATAAATGCTAACTCTAACTTGGGTGGTGACAGAGTTTTTTTTTTATTTTCTTTTATCTAGTAAGACTTTTTATTTTTCTTATGAAAATGGTGAACTTTTTGTATGCTCTTGTACCATGTTTTAGTTTTATTTTGTAAGTAATTTTTAGGGTAGAATTTGTGTTCACCTCTCAAATTAGTTGTTATTTGGTTATCTTGTTGATTTACTCTTCAATTAGACTCTCGAGTTAGTTCTCTCATCTTAATGGGTGCTTTAGTCACCCTAGATATGTCGTGCCCAAATTGTGATAAAACTAGTTGTCATGTTATGTTAGTATTGATTATGTTTATCATTTACCATTGATGGTGGTATATCTTTTATGGAATGATTCAGTGCTTTTTTAGCTATTGTTTTGAAAATAAGCTAGTTGTCACGTTTTATTACAATGTTAGCGGTTGTTATGAACATAAGCTATTCTTGCAATGTTGGTTAAATGTCCGGTTTTAACAGTTATTTTGAACATAAACTAGTCGTTGTGTTGTTAAAAGTTGTTTTTGACATAAGTTATTCTTTCTATGTACAATTGTAATGATAAGAGACTGGTTAAATACCCCATTGTGGTTTTTTGTTTGTATCTTGCATTTTTTGAATTGTTTGGTCGAAATTCCTAATATTTTTCTTGTATAATCCTATTTTTATGGAATGAATTAATAAAATTCAATGTGCTTAGCAAAAGGTGATGAAGAATGAAAGGAAACTCATACATTTCAAATACCAAAGACATGGGAGTTTAGCCCATTTATATGAGGTGATGGAAGATAATATAGAATTCATCATTTTCCTTATATACATCTCATGAAACTATATCCGGGCCTGCAAAGGGGGAGTATACAAAAACAGCAACTTAAAGGGTGAATATATTGTAAAATTATTTAAAGGTTTTTCAGCTGCAAACAGGGCATTTAACCAATCCATTCTCATTGCAATCAGGGCATTGCAAGCAGTGTTGATCGTCGAATCCGGTTTGGGCAAAAATCTTTCGGCTGCCATCGCAGTTGGGGCAAACCAGGAAGCGCATATTGGCACAGTCCCTGCATGGGATATTTATTGAAGGTATCCCCTTCAAGAGTTTCTTAAGCTTTCCTTCTTCATGGAGTCCAATAACCTCATCAGCTCCTCCTATGTATCTCCCCTTGATGAACAGCTTTGGGGGGACGACTCTTTCACCAAATAATCTCCACAGCTCTTCTCTGAATTCCATGTCCATTGAAACATCTCTCTCATGGATCAATATCTTGAAACTGTTGAGAAGATATCTGATGCTCCTGCAATCTTCAAATGTTTTCCTTATCCCTCTCAAGCTTGTTGTGTACAAAACCACCGAATCTTCCCCACCCGGTGGACATCGCTCTTCAAAATCTTTTAAACATGGATGTTCCTCGCTCTCTACCTCCACGCTTTCATCTTTGGCAACGGTGTTCGAGTTCGGAAGCCGAGAATGATCCTCTTTAATCACCGTCTCTTTGGGTGAAGGCTTGTTAGTATCAACATCAATGTCCAAATCAGTTTCTTTGATGTTGCTTTTGCACTCTTGGTCTTTGTAAACCGGTTGAGTATGGCGATTTTGATGGTGGAAGGTGTGATGTAGGGGATTAGAAGGGAAGGGAAAGCCTTTTCTCCAAGAGTTGATAGCAGGAAGGATTTTGAGTGTCTTCACAAATACTCCCTTGAAGCTTTTCATCTCTTATACCGATCTGATACAACAAAAACAAATTTCAGAATCATCACAACTCTCTTTCATCATAATTCATATATCCTATGTTGCTTCAACTCAGCTCAACAAATGTCTAAATATAAGTATACAAATAAGGTAAATATTCAAATCAAACTTCTAATCTTTTAATGGTTGCTCATATAAATAGTTGTTTTAAAATTGTTAAATAAAGATTTACTCTTTTTAAATTTACTTGAATAAGGACTTGGATGAGATCCATATCGATGGTGTTCATGTTATCTTATCTTTTATGAATTCGAATTCTGACATTTACTTTGAGAATGTAAATATCTCTGCTCAAATCAGCATTACTATTCTTGAGAAATTTAAAAATCATTTTTGAACCCTTTGTACCTGTTAAAACTCATTCCCAAAATTGTTGAAAACACTTGCATCCAAAAAATTTCAATTTCACAATCAAAGAGCGATATACAATTCAAGAGTTTGAGGGTTAAATTGATAAAATTTAAAAAAATAGTATTGTTGGTTTTGGAAGACTACAAAAGATTAAATTGATACAATTAAAAGGAGATGTGATATTATTGATTTGGGATTATTACAAGAACATAATTACCTCTTATGATAATTTATTTCATAGAATCTTCATTTGTTTGAAGATTGAGAACTTTAGGACTTCTTTATTTAAAGTTTTCTTATTTAAAAAATTTCTTATTCAACAATGATAGATTTGATGGACAATTTTTTTTTGTTCTTTTTGGTACTTTTTATGCTATAACACTAAAAAAATAAATTTTAAGCTCAATCCTAAATTCTAAATCTAAACGCTAAACCTTACATTCTAAAAATACAATCTACATACATTCCCATAAACCTTAATCCTAAACCCTAACATTAAACTTTAACCCTAAACTCTAAACTTATTTTTTTTAGTGTGGAGCATAAAAGAGACAAAAAAAATTCTACCCATATTTATTATACTTTAATGAAATCTTCCTAAAGAATAAACATCGATGATGAAAAGTTTGTTTATCAAATAACTTTTTTTCGACAAAAATAGGTTTACCTTGTGAAGTTTGTTTGTTTGATATATAAGAATTTTATGGAAGGTTTTTTGTTCAACAAGTTTGCTTGTTTGAAAAAGAATATTGACTAGTATTTTTATAGACAAAATTTACAACAATTAAAGTGAAAAAGAAGATACTTGTTACTCAAATCGACACATGTCTAGATATAAAAACATAAAATTTGAATTGGAAGTAGATTTTAAGAGTTTCTATTGTATTATTTGAGAGGGAGATACATTGTTCCGCACAAATCAATTTATTTGATATACATTGTAAGTGTCATTGAGAGTTTCAGTCAAATAAAATTAGTAACAAACCAAGATCAACTTTATATACGACACATAGACAGATGATTGAAACAGACATGGTCAGAACATTAGGTGTGCTTAAGAGACATGTCCCACTCAACTTTTATGGTTTAATTATATTTAAAACTTTTTAAAATTTTAAACCTTTTAAAATTTAGACATAATTCTTTTAAAATTCTTTTATTTAATAATTTTTTAAGACCCTATCAATTTTGTCGTCAAAAGAATTAAATTTTGTCACTAAGGTTTTAAATTTAATTATTTTAAAATATTAAATTAGTAAAATTATGCTTCAAACCTCAAATTCCATTGACGACAAAACTCGATATGGGTTGGACAACAAAGATGATGGAGTAGGTTTAAGGTTTATGGTACGTATATGCCGTGTAAACTTTAATTTATACATTTTTTAGCGTTAGGGTTAAGGTTTATGGTGTAGGTTTATAAATTAAGATTATTGTTTAGAATATAAGGTATATGGTTTAGTTTTTAAGGTTAGAGTTAAAAATTTAAAATTTGAGAATTATAGCATAAATATGGAGGCTTAAATAAAAATAGATTTAAACAGCTTGTGTATCAAAATTTTACTTTTTTCGGATAACACAACAAAGGTAGTTATATGCCCTTTTGGGGCAAATTCAAAATAGTTTGAACCTTATTTAATCATTTTAGAAGATTAAGTATTTATATGAACACCCACTAAAAGATTATACCCTTATATGCAATCAGAACTGTCCTTCAAATTTTAGTGGTCCTAAAGAGAACTTAAAAGTATGCCCTTAATAATAATTATTGTAAAATTGTATTTTAAAAGTGGGTCCTTAAAATCAAGCATTAGAAAAATAGGTCTCTAATAACATTTTTTTTAAACTATGCCTCTAATAACAACTATTGAGAAAACACTTGACTCCTAATAACAAATACCGGAAACACTAAATTTTATGAGTATATCCTTAATAACAAATATCGAGAGAAAAAAAATTAGGCTTCTAACACTAAGTATTAGAAAAAATTAGCTCTAATAACAAGTATTGAAAAAAAATTTAAGAGTATATGCCTAATAACAAATATTGGAAAAAATTAGGGCCCTAATAACAAGGATTGAGGAAAATTTTGAACCCCTAATAACAAATATTGAGAAAATGAATTTTAAGAGTATACCCTTAATAATAAATATTGAAAAAAATCGAGTATCTAATAACAAGTGTCAAAAAAATTAGGGTCGTAATAACAATTATTGAAAAATGTACACATCTAACATATGGGAAAAATTGGGCCATAATAACAAATATTTGGGGGGGGGATTAAGAGTAGGCCCCTAATGACAAGTATTGATAAAAATTGAGCCCACAATAACAATGTTAAAAAATTAGACTCCTAATAACAAGTATTCAGAACAAATTGGACACTTAATAACAAATATTAGAAAAAATGAAATTTAAGAGTAGATCCATAATAACAAATATTGAAAAAATTGAGCCCCTAATATCAAGTGTTAAAAAATTAGGCCTTTAATAATAATTATTGAAAAAATTGGATCCTAATAGTTAATATTAAAAAATTAAAATTTAAAAGTAAACCCTTAATAATAAATATTAAAAAATGAACCATAACACCAATATTATAAAAAAATGGGCCTTGGGCAGGCGCTCCTCTCGCCCATGCCCAAGGACGGCTCTGTTTGTAATTAGTCTTAAGTATATAACAAGCTGAGTAACATTAAAATAAGAGGGAAAACTAAAACATGTTTGTTTGGTTCTAGAGAATGAAATTTGTTTTTATTTTTATTTTTTTGGAAAATAGAAAACGATGAAGAAAACATGTTTGATTGTGAAATTAGAAAATAATTTTTAAAAAATGAAAATAAAAATAAGTGAAAATTTGAAAACATAAAAATGATGTTTTCATTATTTTCTCTAAAAATGTTTTAGAAAAGCGGAAAATATGAAAACAAATTTTTTTAAAATTTTAACTTTATTTTAATACGGGTTCGAATCCTTCTAATGTCATTTTTTAAAACTTTAGTTTATTTATCATATTTTATTTATTTATTATAATTATAATATTTTTCTAACTATATTTTATTTTAATTATTTAATAAATATTTTTTCATTTCTACTTTGAAAAGCTAGATACCAAACACATTTTTGCTATTTTCATTTTTTAAAACAAGTTTCTATTTCTATTAACCAATGATGTTTTCTAATTTTTAGAAAACTAAAAATTAAAATTATTTTCTGAAAATGAAAATAAAAAATATTTTCTAAAAACAAACGACCCTAAATAAATCAATATTTTTATTAGACACATACTTATAGACGAAGAAACTATCAAACATTAGAAGAAGCAAGAGTCTATTGACCATTAAATTTAAAATTTAAGAGGGAAAACTTTATTTAACTAATGTTTAAACTAAAAAAATCTAAAAAATTATTATACTAAAAAATTTTAGGAGGGACAACAACGCCTCTCATCCACTAAATTGTTCTGCCCATGAGCATAATTGTTAAGTAACATACCCATAACCCAACATTTTGGTGGATTAATGAAGCGTTATGTCTCTTAAAAAACAACTAAGATTTGAATCATAACGTTGTGAGTGGAATAAATTGAGTTAAAAAAACTATCCTTATAATGATATTCTATAGTACTCGATCTAAATTAATTATTTTACGGGTTGAATACCGAAAAGGATGTATCATTTCATTTTTCCTCGGAAGCTTATGAAAATCGTGTCCCTGTCCCCATTAGCATATATGGAAATTTTAGTTGTTGGATATCAATACCATTGAGTATCAGCATTTATAATTGAATGCAGCTTTTAACTTTAAAATCTATGTTAAACCAATGGTAAATAAACTCTGAAAATGGTATTGTTCTTCTATGTTAAAAAGAAAGAAGAGTAGAGAGGAAGAATAAAAACATCATTTTATTAAAACAAAGGAACTTAAACTTAAAAATGAAAAATGAATTATTTTTTCAGGTCAAAAGATAATTTCTGGAAAAAGTAATTCATTTTTCTACATGCAAGGCTTAATGGCATATAGAATTGAATTTGCTTAAGATTTAATAAAATAATGCTTAGAAATGAAGGAAGGAATACAATGGATAGAAGCCCAAACCTGAATTTGTTCCTCCCATTTGCTTAGTGTTGAAATGTTGATGACCCCCAAGGTTTGTTGATAGCATGGGTGTTTATTCCATTGGGATGGTATAATTAAAAATTAACAGCCATGGAAATAGGCTATAGGAGAGACGTTCATTATTTATAGCATGTTTGCAATGGCTTTTGTTTCACCATAAATTCTAAAGCCATCTTTTTTTCTTATTAGTTTGTTGTAAGAGTTTTTTTTTACATATTTAGTCCTTGCCATACACATTATGTTCATTTGGTATCTAAAAATAAAAAAACTCGTCGTTTAGTATCTCAAGCGTTCATTTCGTTAGATTTTTTTTCATTTTGATATACGTGATAAACTATCATATCAATATTATCACGTCAATGTTAAAAAGTTTATTCGACTGAATTTAGTTCAATTAGTATTGTGGTTAGAAAATGTGAAATCTAACGAGTTTAAATGCTCAATATTCACCCATTAATGGTTTGGAAGGAATTAGAGTAGAATAGAATTTATATCAAATTATATGTTAACAATTTATTATTTAACAGTTAAAAAAATATTCATTTTGGCCAACTACTAGAGCAAGTGGTTAAAAGCTCTCAGTGGGTTCTAGATCTAACAGAAACAAAATTTTCCTTTCCCCTCCCCTAGATAAGAATTGTTCAATATATATATATATATATATATATTCATTTTATACGGTTTTTTGATAAAATATAGAGTATTTCAATAGGCCTAACTTGTTATTTAACAATTGAAAAATTATTTAAGTTTGACTATAGAAATATATATATATATCATGGGAAAATATATCATATACAACTAACAATAAGTGACAAGTGGGATGGGACACTAGATCTTTTAATTAAGGTCACTGATTCAAATCTCGACATTATGAATGAAGCAAATTGGCTTGGGAGGATTGTCTCTGAACCTATGCAGTACTCGATCCGGATTAATACAGGAGGTAAAAGCTGACATGGAAAGAAAAATAAAAAACTCAGATCATAATCAACAATGAAATAATTCTGATACTTCATTCGAATGAAGTACCCACTGCACCGGAGACGGAGAGGATTGAATTCGAACGGACAATCAGTCCAAGGGCAACTTCGAGCGTCGCGTGAACAACTCAGCAAAGGGTGTTTCATTAAACGCGGAGAGTTGGAAATTAGAAATTATGGAAGAAGAGAGGTTTTATGTCAGAGCTGGAGGTACATAAAATGCGCATGAGGCATAGAAAATGTGCAATCTAGATACGAGAGACCATGCAATGATGAGAAGCCCTCCTTGGGAGGAAAATAAAATGTAACCTCGTAAATCGGACCTAACGATATGATCGGATCCAGAAGATTACAATTGAATCTTGTCCCTCAAGAACTCAATTAGAAACGTAATGTGTGTGCGTGCGTGCGTGTGTTTTGATAGGCGCCGTAATTGTCAAATAAATAAAGCCTTAATTTCAAAATAAATGGAAAATAAACGTGGTAAAGAGAAGAAGGGTCGATCTACAGAGACTGAGGAATTTCCAATATCGGGCTGTATCGGTCTTTAACCAAGAAATATGTAATAAGAAAAATGGGGTTTAGCAAAATAAATTGAATAAGTCGAAACAAGTAAAAATAATAAAAACAAGAAAAGTAAATGATTGAGAATAATTGTGGTGAGGAATTTCCAATATCGTGCCATGTAGGCACGTCAGGCTTTAGATCAGGTAAATAGGGTTCTAGGTACGGGCTAGGTTTATTAAATGGGATTAACTTTTTGATATTATTTTATGTGTATATATATGGTTTAGGGAAGATGAGTGTGTAGTGGTTGAGAAAAAAATTAAGAGAGTTTGAGTCGGAAAAGAGGGAAGAGTTTGTGAGTTTCTGAAGAAATATTCGAAGACGGTGATTGAAGAGTTCGTAAAGGTCAGTGAAAATTAAGTAAGTGATTTTTTCCTTTTAATCTGTTTTTTAAAATTTTAGAGGGTTTGTATATTTTTTTGTATGATTGAAGATATATTTGGATGGTAATAATATTTTTAAATTTTAATAAGAAAATCCGAAATTTTAATGTTTTGCTTATGTTTTTTTTAATATTTACAGAAGATGAGTTCATCAACATATTGTGACACCGAACTCACAGTTGGTCGTTGTGGCGAATCGCTTGAAGATTTCAGTGAGGATGAAAAAATATTGTTCCTATTAGTGAAGAAGATGACGTTCAGTTACTCGATGCCGATGATATTGACGTTGTTATGACAGATGCGTCTCAAGGCAATGGTATTGATGTTGAAGAAGATGTTTGGGCCACGGCTGGTTCTAGGCTTGGGTTGAGAAATGAACAACCAGTTGTTTGGGGTAATGCTGCACCAGAGCCCCAACAACCGGAACCTATATATCCAGCCTATGAAGCTCCAGCAGTCTGCATGTATGAAGTTGACTATACTGCAATGCAAGACCAGGAATACCAAGCTCGCGTATTTGGTTTTTCATCATCTTCGAACTTTGGAGAATTGAAACTAAAGGCTGAATTTGAAACAAAAGAAGCCACGAAGCTTGCAGTTCAGGAGCACTGTATCAAACGCCATACGTCATTTTCTATTGTTGAGTCCAATAGAAGTACCTACTGTGTAAGGTGTTTTCATTGGAAGAACAACTATCTGTGGTGGGTAAGAATTTCTTACAAGAAGAGGACTGAAATGTGAGAGGTGTCACGGTTTATTGAGCAGCACACCTGTACCAATATGGCTTTATCTGTAACCCCCTCGACACGGGGATAACCGAGGCGAAACCCGTTAAGGCTCCACTTCGGTTACCGACCCAAGGAGAAACTTTTCATTTATTATCTTGTTTTAGATGCGTTAATTTAACCTATGTGTGAAGCGACAGTGGAAACAAGGCTCACGAGAAGCCTAACAGCAAACAGGGCCTAAGCCCAAACCTTGAGACCCTTTAGAGATGTCAAAAAGCCCATTTTCAGGCCTGTGTTTCGAAACGGACATCGTCCGTTTCGAAACATGGGCTCCAGTTTATAAAGCTAGACACCCGTACCGAAACACATCCACCCCGTTTTGGAATAGGGTCCCATTTCGCCTAGGCGTTCCGATACTTGTTTCGGAACAAGCAATTCCAGTAGCCAAAGTGTTTCGATACCCGTATCGGAAGAGGGGCTCACAGTAGCCAAACCGTACCGAAACGCGTTCCGATACGGGGGCCCTGGAACCACACCCGTTCCGAAATAGCACAACCCGTTTCGAAACACCTGCAGTCTGTGAATTCCCAAAATCGATTTTAGACGTCTCTAAATGATCCTAAATGCCCTTAACGACCCCAAGGAGCATACACAACATACAAACACACTCTAGAGGCATGCACCCTATTGCAAACATACTCAATCACATAAGGATACAAGATAGGGGCATCCATTTAAAATGTCATACATGGCATTCAAAATTCATGCTTCACAAGAGTATACACTTAGACATTTAAGGTAGGTAATTTAAACATGGTTTACAAGCAATCCAAGGCAACCAAAAGCCAACCAACAACATGATAAACAAGAGTCTAACATGCTCTTAAACAAACCAACATCAACATACTTCAAAAGCTCAAAACAGCTAATACATGTCACATTGCTTGACTATTACATCCTTTAACTAAAATATCCATACTTGATAGCTAAGATAGCACCACAAAGCACACTTGAAGGCCCCTCCTTGCACTAGCAACCCACGAACTACGGATCTGCATTGTCGAATAAAAGAGAGCGTAAGCATAAAGCTTAGTGAGGGTAACTCATTAAAACAAACCTTGACAATGCAGGGTCCAAGTACGAGCACAACCAAGGTAGAATGCATGATCTTACCTTTGATCCTCATGAGCCAAAATACACATGATGCATGAACATATATACAATATTATATCATGCTCAACAAGTCCAAACCACATCATATGTAAACACATATACTAATCCAGATTGGCAATACATCTCAAATCATATTGGCACACATATAATCTCATATTGGCACCTAGATATGACTCGAATACACGGATAACACGTTGGAACTCACATCCAACACAACCATTACCTTACGGTGGGATTACACTCATCACCGTTCATGCGGAGGGGATTCCACTCATCCTCACGCCCCGTCGATGGGATTACACTCATCATCGACTAACATATATATAAGAAGGTTTTCCCGGCGAACCCGTACTCTATCTTGATGACTATCACACCAAGACCACGCGCGCATTTGACTCACGTGTGCACACTAACATCCTAATGATCGATCATTTGTACCCAAACATACTAGTGCCAATATTAAACACAATCCACCATATCATTTCATATCCACTTCCTTGCTTAGCACGTACTCACCATGATTAACATCATACACAATCCACATGCATATAACAATGCATCAAACCAAGCCTCAACATACATGTATAACACCATATACATAGCCAACACAATCACAATTAAACATGAGGCATAAACACATTCAAAGATCAACCATAGTCTCTAACTATAGCTTGGGATTAGGCTACCACTCTAATCCCAACTCTAGGTGGGTCTACCAAGCCCAACCTAGTCCACATGCTTGAACCAAATACTCAAAACCATTTAAAAACATTTAACCACTCACCTTCACTTCCAAGCTCAACAACCAAGCAACCAAGACCTTCAAGCTTCTGGATTCACTCCCAATGCTTCACCAACACAATCTCTTACTTCTAATCATTTGAACACATTCAAACAACCCTCAAATCAGTTCACACAACAATGTAGCAAACCCGAAACACTACTCAAGCATAAAACACATGAATTCAAGCCATGAACAACCCCAAAAACTCCAAACCCGAGCAGCCCTCAAACTCAATCCAAAACTCATGATTTCAACCTCTTTAACACTCTTAAATGATTCCAAAACAACCCCCAGCTATCATACTAACCTCATCCCTCAATTTCCAACATTAAACACACCCAAAAACAACCTTAAAACCCTTCTGAAAAGCCATCAAAACTCAAATCCGGGAATCTTTATAAAACACTCTAAAATTCATATATGTTGGACCTCTTAGGTTGAAAACAACTTATCTAACATTAATAAATCAATAGCTTTGATAAAATCTCATAAAGCTTCAACCTTTGACATTTTTCCATCGAAGACCAAATTCTAAAACATTGAAGAAAATGAAATCTAATGGTACTTTCAAAGAGAGGAAGATGAGAGCAAGATGGGAATGTAATTACCTTTCAAAACCGACCAAGAATGAAGGAGAAAGGAGATGGAATAGTGATATAGAGAGGAAGATGAGAGCAAGATGGGAATGTAATTACCTTTCAAAACCGACCAAGAATGAAGAAGAAAGGAGATGGAATAGTGATATAGAGAGGAACTCTCTTCTTGTCGTTGAAATGGGGGAAAGGGAGAGTGAAGAAGATGACAAAATTTGTTTATTTGAAATATAATGAAAGAAATGGGTTTTATTTGGAAAGGTCAACTATTTACAAAAATGGCATTAAAATGACTATTGAGCTTAAATATCAAAAATTTGGTCCAACACTTTAAATTTAATTTTGCAAAACAAAAACCGAGACATTATTTTATTTATTTATTTCACCCGACCCCTAGACCCGGGTGTTACAACTCTCCCCCACTTAAGGAATTTTGTCCCCGAAATTACCTAACGGAAACAAGTACGGAAACTGCTCAAGCATATCAGCTTTCCTCTCCCACGTGGCTTCTTCCACGCCTCTATGTCTCCACAACACCTTGGCCAACTCTATGGTCTTGCCACACAACACCTTGCTATCAGCAGCAAGTATCTCAACTGGTTCTTCATTATAAGACAAATCCGGATTCAACTCTATCTCCTCAACATGCATAACATGAGATGGATCTGATCTATATCTCCTAAGCATCGACACATGAAAGACATCATAGATCTTCTCTAACTCAAAAGGCAGTCTCAAACGGTAAGCTACAGGCCCAATCCGCTCAACTATCTCATACGGACCAATAAACCTCGGACTCAACTTGCCTTTCCGGCCAAATCTCATTACCTTCTTCCATGGAGACACTTTTAGAAACACTTTCTCACCCACGGAGAACTCAATCTCTTTTCTCTTCAAATCTGCATAAGACTTCTGACAATCGGAAGCTGCTTTCAAACGGTCACAAATCAACTTCACTTTATTAGTAGTCCCTTTGGGCAAATCCGACATAGGTAACAATCTCTTACCCGTTTCAGCCCAACAAATCGGAGTCCTACATCGTCTACCATACAAAGCCTCATAGGGAGCCATCTGTATACTAGCCTGGTAACTGTTGTTGTAAGCAAACTCAACTAAGGGCAAGTGCTTCTCCCAAGAACCTTAGAAGTCAATCACACAACAACGGAGCATATCCTCTAAAATCTGTATCACTCGCTCTGACTGTCCATCGGACTGTGGATGATAAGAAGTACACAAATGCAAATGGCTACCTAAGGCACTATGCAAACAACCCCAGAACCTCGATGTGTCTCGGATCTCTTTCTGAAGCAATAGACTTCGGAACTCCATGAAGTCTCACAATCTTACGGATGTACAAGTTCGCCAACTTGTCTAAAGAATCTGTAGTGTTCACCACTAAGAAGTGAGCACACTTAGTGAATCTATCAACAAACACCCAAACAGAATTCTTCTTCGAAGGAGACGACGGTAACCCCGACACGAAGTCCATAGTGATCCTCTCCCATTTCCATTCCAGAATCATCAAAGGCTGTAGCAAACCTGAAGGAACCTGATGTTATGCCTTCACTCTCTAACAAACCATACAACGGCTCACATACTCGGCTACATCCTTCTTCAAACCAACCCAGAAATAATCATTCTTCAAGTCACGGTACATCTTGGTACTACCCGGATGCATGGAAAAATGACTCGAATGTGCTTCGCTCAAAATCAGACGTCTCAACTCAACATCTTCCGGTACTACAACTCTATCTCTAAAGCACAACACATTCTCACCACTGAAACTATACTCGGTCAGTCTTCCTTCGGCTATATCCTGAACATGAGGAATTAAAGACACATCTTGCAACTGCTTCTCTCTAATCAACTGAATCAAAGAAGGCTTCACTTGCAACTCTGTGATCAAACCACCATCATCGGATACACTCAATCTAGCAAACATAGCTCTCAACTCAACTGCAACTTTTCTACTCAAAGCATCGGCTACTACATTTGCCTTACACGGATGGTACTCGATAGTCAAATCATAGACTTTCAATAGCTCAAGCCATCTTCTCTGTCTCAAGTTCAACTCTCTCTGTGTCATCAAATACTTCAAGCTCTTATGATCGGTGTAAACTATGCACTTCTCACTATACAAGTAATGACGCCAAATCTTCAATGCAAATACAACTGCGGCTAACTCTATATCGTGAGTAGGATAGTTCTTCTCGTGCACTTTCAACTGTCTTGAAGCATAAGCAACAACTCTTCTCTCTTGCATCAAGACACAACCCAAACCTATGTAGGAAGCATCACTATAGATCACAAATTCTTTACCTGACACTGGTTGCACTAACACTGGAGCATTTGTCAAAGCTTCTTTCAATTTCTCAAAGGCCTTCTGTCTTGCATCTGACCACTCAAACTTAACTCCTTTTTGTAACAATTTAGTCAAAAGAGTATCTACTCTAGAGAAACCATCAAAAAATCTCCTATAGTAACCGGCTAATCCTAGGAAACTCCTAATCTCAGTCACGGACTTAGGTTGTTTCCACTCAACAACAGCCTCAATCTTCGTCGGATCAACATGGATACCTTCAGCTGAAACAACATGGCCAAGAAACACAACTTCTCGAATCCAGAACTCACACATACTAAGCTTCGCATACAACTGATTGCTCATCAATCTCTGTAAAACAAGTCTCAAGTGCTCATCATGCTCTTCTTCTGATTTCGAGTACACAAGAATATCATTTATGAAGACAACTACAAAACGGTCTAGATAGTCTCTAAAAATTCTGTTCATCATATCAATGAATGCTGCAGGTGCATTCGTGAGCCCAAACGACATCACAAGGAACTTATAGTGACCATATCTAGTCCTAAAAGCGGTTTTCAGAATATCACACTCTTTTACTTTAAACTGATAGTACCCTGATCTCAAATCTATCTTCGAGAACACTGAAGCACCTCTCAACTGATCAAACAAATCATTTATACGAGGCAACGAATACTTGTTCTTTACAGTCAACTGATTCAACTGCCTGTAGTCAATACACATACGCATACTGCCATCTTTCTTCTTTACAAACAACACATGAGCACCCCAAGGAGAACTACTAGGCCTAATGAAACCACGGTCTAACAACTCTTGCAGCTGACTCTTCAATTCTGTCAACTCTTTCAGAGCCATACGATACGGAGCTATAGAAACTAGAGTAGACCCTGAAACAGTCTCAATCACAAATTCAACATCTCTGTCAGGAGGCAAACCTGGTAACTCTTCAGGAAACACATCCGAAAAATCACAAACTGTTCTAATATCTTTCGGCCTAGCCTCACTCATATTAGGATTCATCACATAAGCTAAGTAAGCCCCACAGCCGGAATCCATCAACCTATGAGCCTCTAAAGCTGACACAACATTAGAAAAGCAATTCTCTTCGTCTCAAAGTCTACACTAGCTCTGTGCTCAACTAACCAGTTCATACCCAGAATAATATCAAAGCCATAAAAGGGAAGCTCCATCATGTCAACGGGAAACACATGACCCTGAATCTTCAGCGGACATCTCCTATACATTCGTCTAACTACAACTGTCTCACCAAAGGAACTAGTCACATGCATACCTACATCTAAGATCTCAACAGGTATATCTAACTTCTGTGCATGCTCACTCAAAATGTAGGAATGTGTAGAACCCGAATCAACCAAAGAAAGCAAAGACATAGACTGTAACTCAAAATTACCTACTATCACATCAGTGTCGTTCCCGGCCTCTCTCTGAGCATAAACTCTCGCTGGTCCTCCTGCCTCTGGCTGTATAGCCACAACATGAGCAAGATTCCTCTGAGCATCTACCTTGGGTGCATCATCCCTAGGCTAGAAGTAGCCACGACCGCGCCCACGGCCTCTCTGATAATCTATCGCTCTCGCAGGAGCCTGTGCTATGTTCGGTGTCTGTGCCGCCTGATGCGGACACTCCCTCCTGAAATGGTCCCTCGAACCATAGTTCCAACAAGCATGGAAGTTACCCCAACACTCACCAGAATGATGTCTCCCACAACGTGTGCACTTGGGCAACCGCCCTCCACCTCTATGGCCCTGGTGGCCACCGCCATGCCTATGGTCAAACTGTTGTCCGCCACCTCTATGCCTCTTGGCATCTCCACGGTCAAAGTGGCTATGTCTCTTACCAGAACTAGATCCTCCTAAACGCTTGGTTAACCCCAAGCTGTGCTCAATGTCATTGGCTCTAGCAACCAAGACATCAAAATCTGAATAATCTGAAGCTAAGGTGTACCTCTTAACTTCCTCATGAAGCCCATATCCGAAACGGTTACAACGGTCCCTCTCAGTAGAAACCAACTCTGGAGCGTACTGACTCAAACTGACAAAACGGGTCTCGTAGTCAGTCACAGAAGCATCTCCCTAAACAAGAGCCATAAACTCTCGCTTCTTCTCATCAAGATATCTCGGCCCCAAGTACCTCTTCCGGAAAGCATACTCAAAGAAATCCCATACAATCGCAGCCTCAGGAACTCCAGTAGTAATGGTGACCCACCAAGTGTAGGCATCACCCTGAAGCAAGGAAATCACACAGCCTAATTTGCGAGCACCCACACAACCCATCTGAGCTAAGATGCGGACAGTCTTCTCCAACCACAACTCGGATCTCTCCGGTGTAGACCCTCTGAAATCTCCTGCCCCTAGGCTACGGAGCCTATCCAACGGTAAACTAGTATCA
Source organism: Hibiscus tridactylites (assembly GCA_958450335.1). NCBI lineage: Eukaryota > Viridiplantae > Streptophyta > Magnoliopsida > Malvales > Malvaceae > Hibiscus > Hibiscus tridactylites. Next base: position 36,525,470 of record OY288272.1, on the reverse strand, counting down.
TCACCTCTAGGCTGAGCTGCAGCCTGAGCTTCGGAAACTACGGCCCGAAATGCTCCCGCTATAGCTTGCACAAGCGGAGCCATATCTATTCCGGCATGACCTTGGCCACCTTGTCCAACATGAGGTCCCTCTCCTTCAGCTCCATCCTCGCCTCCCACTCCAGGCTGAGGAGGTTGTGGTGGTGGAGGAGCTCCAACTCCATCAGTAGGCTCTACCACATAAGCCTCAACCCCAACCACCTGCTCATTAACAGAAGCCGCAACACGTGGTTCCTGACGAACCACTCTAGGTCTACCCCTAGGCCTCGACATCGCGCTCACAAACAACAACTACAACAACAACAAGAAAGCACAAAAGATAGGGTTAGCAAGGCAAGGGTTCCAAGTGGCTCAAGTATGTTCCCTCACTTTAAAAATCCTTTTTTTCCAATGTAATAATAGCAATGGGACTCCACACAACGACATGCTTTCAAACAGAATAACACACATACATGCTCAAACAAGCATACAACAAGGCGTACTTGATAAACAAGCAAACATGCTTACATGGCAAGCAAACACCGTGCAATTAAATACAAGAACTCAACTTACCTCACTTACATGCCCAAGGTCTCGGAAACCTTAGGCTCTAATACCAACAAGTGTAACCCCATCGACCCGGTCCAGGCGCTTGACCGATCCGAGTGGGCTACACGGGGATAACCGAGGTGAAACTCGTTAAGGCTCCACTTCGGTTACCAACCCAAGGAGAAACTTTTCATTTATTATCTTGTCTAGTTGTGTTAATTTAACCTATGTGTGAAGCGACAACGGAAACAAGGCTCGCGAGAAGCCTAACAGCAAACAGGGCCTAAGCCCAAACCTTGAGACCCTTTAGAGATGTCAAAAAGCCCATTTTCAGGCCTGTGTTTTGAAACAGACATCGCCCGTTTCAAAACACGGGCTCCAGTTTATAAAGCCAGACACTCGTACCGAAACGCATCGATCCCGTTTCAGAACAGGGTCCCATTTCGCCTAGGCGTTCTGATACCCGTTTCGGAACAAGCAATTCCAGTAGCCAAAGTGTTTCGATACCCGTATCGGAACAAGTGCTCACAGTAGCCAAACCGTACCGAAACGCGTTCCAATACGGGGGCCCTGGAACCACACCCGTTCCGAAACAGCACAACCCGTTTCGAAACACCTTCAGTCCGTGAATTCACAAAATCGATTTTAGACATCTCTAAATGATCCCAAACGCCCTTAACGACCCCAAGGAGCATACACAACATACAAACACACTCTAGAGGCATGCACCCTATTGCAAACATACTCAAAAACGTAAGGATACAAGATAGGGGCATCCATTTAAAAGGTCATACATGACATTCAAAATTCATGCTTCACAAGAGTATACACTTAGACATTTAAGGTAGGTAATTTAAACATGGTTTACCAGCAATCTAAGGCAACCAAAAGCCAACCAACAACATGATAAAGAGAGTCTAACATGCTCTTAAACAAACCAACATCAATATACTTCAAAAGCTCAAAGCAGCTAATACATGTCCCATTGCTTGACTATTACATCATTTAACTAAAATATCCATACTTCATAGCTAAGATAGCACCACAAAGCACATTTAGAGGCCCCTCCTTGCACTAGCAACCCACGAACTACAGATCTGCATTGTCGAACAAAAGAGAGCGTAAGCATAAAGCTTAGCGAGGGTAGCTCATTAAAACAAACCTCGACAATGTAGGGTCCAAGCACGAGCACAACCAAGGTAGAATGCATGATATTACCTTCGATCCACATGAGCCCAAATACACATGATGCATGAACATATATACAATATTATGTCATGCTCAACAAGTCCAAACCGCATCATATGTAAACACATATAATAATCAACATTGGCAATACATCTCAAATCATATTGGCACATATATAATCTCATATTGGCGCCTATCTATGACTCGAATACACGGATAACACGTTGGAACTCACATCCAACAAAACCATTACCTTACGGTGGGATTACACTCATCATCGTTCACGCGGAGGGGATTCCACTCATCCTCATGCTCCGTCGATGGGATTACACTCATCATCGACTAACATATATATAAGAAGATTTTCTGGGTGAACCCGTACTCCATCTTGACGACTACCATCACCAAGACCACGCGCACGTTTGTCTCACGTGTGCACACTAACATCCTAATGATCGATCATTTGTACCCAAGCATATTAATGCCAATATTAAACACAATCCACGATATCATTCATATCCACTTCCATGCTTAGCGCGTACTCACCATGATTAACATCATGCACAATCCACATGCATATAACAATGCATCAAACCAATCCTCAACATACATGTATAACACCATATACATAGCCAACACAATCACAATTAAACATGAGGCATAAACACATTCAAAGATCAACCATAGTCTCTAACTATAGCTTGGGATTAGGCTACCACTCTAATCTCAACTCTAGGTGGGTCTACCAAGCCCAACCTAGTCCACATGCTTAAACCAAATACTCAAAACCATTGAAAAACATTTAACCACTCACCTTCACTTCCAAGCTCAACAACCAAGCAACCAAGACCTTCAAGCTTCCGGATTCACTCCTGATGCTTCACCAACACAATCCCATGCTTCTAATCATGTCAACACATTCAAACAACCTCAAATCAGTTCACACAACAATGTAGCAAACCCGGAACACTACTCAAGCATAAAACACACGAATTCAAGCCATGAACAACCCCAAAAACTCCAAACCTGAGCAGCCCTCAAACTCAATCCAAAACTCATGATTTCAACCTCTTTAGCCCTCTTAAATGATTCCAAAACAACCCCCAACTATCATACTAACTTCAGCCCTCAATTTCCAACATTAAACACACCCAAAAACAACCTTAAAACCCTTCTAAAAACCCATCAAAACCCAAATCCGGGAATCTTTATAAAACACTCTAAAATTAATATATGTTGGACCTCTTAGGTTGAAAACAACTTATCTAACATTAATAAATCAATAGCTTTGATAAAATCTCATAAAGCCTCAACCTTTGACATTTTTCCATGGAAGACCAAATTTCTAAAACATTGAAGAAGATGAAATCTAATGGTACTTTCAAAGAGAGGAAGATGAGAGCGAGATGGGAATGTAATTACCTTTCAAAACCGACCAAGAATGAAGGAGAAAGAAGATGGAATAGTGATATAGAGAGGAACTCTCTTCTTGTCGTTGAAATGGGGGTAATGTAGAGTGAAGAAGATGACAAAATTTGTTTATTTGAAATATAATGAAAGAAATGGGTTTTATTTGGAAAGGTCAACTATTTACAAAAATGCCATTAAAATGGCTATTGGGCTTAAATATCAAAAATTTGGTCCAACACTTTAAATTTAATTTTGCAAAATAAAAATCGAGACATTATTTTATTTATTTATTTCACGCGACGCCTAGACCCGAATGTTACATTATCACAGGACCATATTAGTTTAAACTCTAATCTAATATGTGCTTACACCAGGGCTTTGGTTGAACATGAACCAAGAATTTCGATTGCATTGTTAGTAGCATATATCCGAACCCAGCTTGGTTATGTTCCGTCTTACTACAAGGCGTGGATGGCAAAGCAGAAGGCGATGGCGCAACTCTATGGTGATTAAGATAAATCGTATAATGAGCTACCAGCTCTTTTACGAGCAATGCAACATTTCATCTCGGGGATCGTTGTAGAGTACGAGATTTTACAGGCGTTCAACTTACAAGGCGAATTAATTCCTGGTAAAAGAGTATTTAGTAAGTTATTCTGGGCGTTCAATGCGTGCATTCAAGGGTTTCCATTCTGCAAACGCGTGATTCAAGTGGATGGTGCATGGTTGTATTGGAAGTACGATCATATATTACTCGTGGCCGTTGCACAAGATGGAAACAATAATATATTCCCAATTACCTTTGCCATAGTTGAAAAGGAAGACGCGGATGGATGTGAATTCTTTTTGAAGCACCTACGCAATCAAGTTGTAAAAGAAGATAGGATTTGCATGATTTCTAATAGAGGAACTGCACTCTTATCAGTAATTGAAAGACGTGGGGGTTTATGGAAACCTCCACATGCATATCTAGCATATTGTATACGTCATATTGCAGCGAATGCGAAGATGCGGTTCAGAAACAATCAGGCCCGGAAAGAGATTTTAGGCGCGGGTAAGTTGTTATTTGTTGTTTATAAAAATTTTAAATTTTTTTGAGTTCATCTTGTTCTTTTATTTAACTTGTTTTTTTATAAAAGGGGTATGAACTAGTTCAACCAAAATTCCACGAAAGGATCAGAAGGTTGAGGTGACACGGTGCAAATGTAATAAAATTTGTAAATGATATCCCCACGGAAAGATGGTCACAAGCCTATGATGAAGGTCGGCGTTATGGTCACATGAAACTAACCTTGCAGAGGCTATAAACTCGATTCTTAAAGGAACACGCCATCTCCTAATTGTAAGTATTGTGTGGGAGAATTACTTTAGATTGGGCAAAATGTGGTACGACAAAGGGCAGGAAGCCAACTCTCGAATAAACAACGGACAATATTGGTCTAAAACTCTGCATGATAAAATGATCGAACTTCGAGCCAAAGCTTCTGCTATGCGAGTAAGATCATTCGACTCACATGAATGGGAATTTTCTGTGGAAGCTAAAGTCCGAGGTGAGCAAAAAATGTTCACTGTCAAACTTCATCAGAGATGGTGTGATTGTGGTGCATTCCAAGCATTGAGATACCCTTGCTCTCACGCACACGCCGCCTGTTTGCATTTTCGACTCGACCCTTACAGTTTTGCGGATGACTGTTCTAAACTAGAGAATATTGCAAATATATATGGAATTCAGTTCAACATGATCCTGAACCAAGACTATTGGCCGGTAGAGCCAATATACAAAGAATGGTTACCAAATCTAGTGCTTTGTAGAAAGCTGAAGGGTCGACCGAAGTCTACTCGTATTAATACGAATATGGATGATCCAGATGATAGAGAGGGAGGAGTTCACGTTAAACATTGCACTCTTTGTAGTGAAACGGGTCATTCAAGAAACAAGTGTCTGAACAAATCAAATCTTTCCAACTATCGTGCCGGACCGTCAACCTAAATGCTCTGTTTAATGTATGTAATTTTATGGTAATGAAAATAATTTTTTTATCTCCTTAATGTTTGTAATTTTAATTAGAATTTGAATACTGAAATTAAAGAAAAAGAGTAAATAATTTAATTTATTATTTTTTCTTATTTAATATAATTTATTATTTGTTCTTATTTAATATAATTTAAGGTAATATAATTTAATTTATTATTTGTTCTTTTTTAATATAATTTACTTTCTTATTTTTTTTATTTTTTATTTTGTATTTTTTTATTTTTTCTATAATATTATTTACTATAATTTAAAGTCTTGATTTGGATTTAGAATTCGAATTTAGAAATTGAATACGAAACTAAAAAAAGACCATAAATATAAAAAAGCAATCAAAATCGAAAGAAATACATATAACATCAAATGTTCAACCATGAAAACATAAATTAAATATAAATAAAAAACCCTATTTTCGCCTCCTTCTGGGTAATTCTTGCCAGTGGAGAGGGCCTGTTTGTGAGTACCACGGAGCGGGTTGAACCTGTCTACGAGCTCTTGGATTAGGAGCTAGCTCATCGTCATCAAAAAATTGTTCCCCCGTTTTTTGCATAGTAGGTGGTGTAGCAAACATTTCTTCAAGATGAAATGATGTGTTGCTAATGGTAGTTGTTGACAACATAGATGTCATAATACCAACACCAAAACCTCCCCCATATATACAGATGATTGAGGATACTGAAATTGTGGTACGTATCCTTCATCATCATTGTAAGCCAGCTGAGAAGATGAGCTACCATCAATTGCAAATTAAAAGGTGATTGTTGCGGAACAGGACCAAATCCAAATGTTTGATGACTTTGTTGAAATGGTGTTTGTTCCGAGACATTACCAAATGGTGGTTGCTCCCAAATATTACTACTTACATGTATTGGGGGGAGTCAGATCGCGACCACGAAGAAGGCCAACCCGAAATTCCTTCCAAGTTTGGTTCGTCTGTTGATTGCTGAGAGCTCTGACCAAACTCGGTTGAGAGGTGAACGTGTCTTGAGCATCACAGATCTTCAAGCCATTTATTTGCATCTTCGACAGATGCTATGAACGGTTTCCCATTTGCCGAAAGCCATGAATAGTATTCTGTATTAAATTCAAAATCGCTGGCTTGAATTGGACTCAAATCTTCAGCCCACCGCGTCCATCTTTCCTCCCACAATTCAATGAAATCGGTTTGCTTCACAATCCAATTCTCATTGAATCTACCTCTACGAACGGTGTGGATTTGTTCATGTGGAGCTCTTGGAATGGGTTGACGGAAGTTAAACTGCCTCAACACTCTGTCAGCACAATGAAACTCAACAATAGAAAAATGGATCAAAGGCACAAACGCACCCCAGAATGATGCACATTCAAGCACAGTCGGTGGTAGGAAAGTCCTGATGTCGTCATTCGTGTACGGCTGCCAAATAAACTGTAAAACACAATTATTAATATGAATTCACTCACAATCAAATATACAATTTCTCTTTCAAAAATTGATTATGATACCAGATTTTTTTCCTATTTTTTGGATCTTTAATCTTGTCTCTTTGACAGTGTTGTGAACCACCCCCGCATTCTTCAACTTATGCCTCCATCTGCAAAGATATATTGAAATTATATTTCGAAGTCATTGAATATAAATATTATATCAATAAATATTTATATACAACTGCAATCACATTATTACCTTCCAGCAAGCGGAAACTCCATATCTACCGATACAAAAAATAGGCGTTAGTTAAGGCAGCCTGTACCATGCCCAAGACTGTAGTAAATTTGACATCCACCCATATCTGAATTTGCCTTTTCACCATGCATAACTGTGACCTTGTACATTTCATGGTACAAAAATGCCAATACTGCGGACCCCCAACTATACGTAGCAGTTGTGTCCAAAGTAGCCAAGAACAATAGGTATTGTGTGTGAACCATATTACCAGATGTGTCTGGCATCAACACACCACCAATAAGTTGCAGTATATAAGCTCAAGCTGCACACTCAAGTTCTCGATGACATATTCATCGGTCACACTAAATTCCTGCTGCAACCATGATATTCTGAGGCGTAGCCCGTCCACACAGGTCTCAGGAGGAGCTTTGCCCAGGTATTGCGTGCAAAGGTCATATGCATTGTACTTGTTTTCTCCAACCAATGGTTTCCCATTTGTTAGAATACCAAGCTGTACCGCTACATCCTCCGGGGTTATTGTGCATTCGCCAAATGGAAAATGAAATGTGTGGGACTCTGGTCTTCACCGTTCAATCAATGCAGTAATCAACCACGGGACTATCTTAAACCCACGTAGAAATGAAGCATTATAAAAACTAGCACGTTGTAGGTAATACACTAAACGCTCATCAGGTTCTTCGATCTGCATTCCTCGACGACGTATCATATGCTCTACACCCTATAATTAATTCATTATAATTCCGTATTATAAAAATTATATAGTAAATATGAAATTTTAAATTACAAAACATTTACTTACTTGCTCTTCATGAATATGAGACGAAATGTGCTCATGGTCACGATACAACAAAACTTCTTCAGGTGTCATTTTCTATTTCTAAGCTAAAAACAATTATCATTCGAATATATACATCAAAAAATTGTATTAACTTCAACATTTTTGATCTATGCGAATATTATTTCTTATTAAAATAATAATACAAAAGTTCATATATTATTATTGTGTTATTGAATATTATAATTTTATAATAAGTTCGTTTAAAATATTATTAATTTTTTTATTATTTATAATTTATATATTTTAATAATGAATTTTTCTCTCAAAATTATAATAAAGAATCATTATTTCTTATTAAAATAACTTTTTTAATATTTAATATTCTTTTAAAAATTATTATTATTATTATTATTATTATTATTATTATTATTATTATTTCTTTGGGTAATTAAAATATTATTCCTTATTAAAATAAATCTTTTTACTAATTAATATTCTTTTTAAAATGATTATTATTATTATTATTATTATTATTATTATTATTATTATTATTATTATTATTATTATTTCTTTGGGTTATTAAAATAATAAATATTTAGAGAGAGAAAAATCAATACAATCTAATGTGAAATAAATATTAGTGCCTACCTTTTCCCATCAAATTTGCCATGGTTGATAATTTTAATTTTTTTAAAATTTTATAAATAATATTTTTTTAGGTGAACAATAATGTGTAAACAATATTTATTTTATAATTAAATATTTAATATATATATAATTTTTTAAATAATTTTTATGTATAAATTAATTAAATTTATTAAAAATAATTTATTTTTTAAACAATTTTATTTGTAAAAACTAAATAATCATGTTTTATTATGTGAAAATATACACATGTAAGGATCCCGAAATGTTTTATTATGTTTTATAATCAAATAAATTTCGATTTAACTCATATTATTATTCTAGTATAGATTCAAATATAATTAAATATACACATGTATAAATAGTTACACCACAGATATACTTAAAATAGTTACACTCAAAATATATATACATGTTCAGTGAAATACAATACAATCCCGATTGCGTGTTTCCTCTAACCTAGTTGCAAGAAATAACAACATCATAACTCTTAAACCTAAACTGTGTTACTAATACACAAAGTAAAAAAACTAACTTTAAAAAACCAGATTAAAAAATACATGCACTTACCAAATTAAAAAATCGAAAAACTAGCTTCCTTTTGTTCGAACCAACAATCAGAACCAGGATAGCTTCATCAATAATAAAAAATAATTATCATTAGATCATAATTAAAAAAAAACAAAAGATTAATTTAAACTCATAATTTGAAAAATCACTTACTTAGTGAGAAACCTAGAAAAGATTAGAATAATACACTCCAACAATCCTCACCCTCTTCGAATATATCTTTAAAAAGTTATACAGAAAACTTTTCACCTTCACCAAAATTTTCTCTTCTTCTCTTCACAAATATCACCAACTCTTAACTCACACCAATCTTACCCATATCTATCTTATATATAAACAAAATAATGGAAAAAATCAAATAATTAAAAAAATTTCACGTGATGCATGGCCTAAGCATGACTTTGCCACCCTGAACGCTACAACAGCTCACCATGTAGAAATGGCGAGGTCCCAAATCTGCATGGCTCATGCATGCCTCCCTGTACGCTGCCGCTGCCACCCTGCTCGCTGCCAAGCCGCGCTAGATTCCAGCTAGGAGAGACCTCGCCGTTTGCACCTAACAAGGTCCAAGGACGCCTTCTGCACATGGTGTGTTCCTGTGGAAACTGACCTATTCCCCTAAATAATGTTTAAACAATCCTATTTCCCTAATTAAATTTTTTGGCCTATATGGCCAATTATGCCCAAACATGCTCAAAAAGGGTGTTCATACACATCACCCAAAACACACTATGGACTTCCATTGCCCTTATTACTTTATTCCAAATCGAAACATACATTCTTAAGAGAAGTCTCTTGGAATCCCTTGCCTCTTGTTGCCTCCTAAGCTTCAATTATCTGCATTGATGGACAAATGAGAGCGTAAGCACACCAGGCTTAGTGAGGAGTGCTCAAAACCAATACACCATCAATGCACTAAAACCATTTTCATGTCCATAGTGAAATCTCATGTCAATGTGCTTAACATCATTTGAAAGCCATCTTGCGTTTTTTAAAACCATGCACTTCCCTTAACAAATCAACTTGTTAACCATCATGCAACATGTGTTATAAACCCAATACAAATCCATTGCTAACACTCAACTTTAGCCTTCCCATGCATAGCTACCATATGCAAAGCTTAAAGAGTAAACCATGCATTTTCATTTTTATGCATCAAAAACTATATCATAACACATCATCAATTATATTGGCTTACAAGTGATCATCAACATGTTCATTTCTCAAAACCACATCGGATACACTTCATACATTCTCACCGACATCTCAAGGTTCACACACGGGAGCTACCCTCCACCGTTGTGACACCCGTGGTAGAGTATTCGGTACACCATATAAACCCCTCAACACCACTCATCGACAGATGTATAACCCCACTAACGAGAGACGGGTCACCATACACTTTCTTCAATCATTAGGGTACTTGGATGGAGTATTCAGTACACCATATAAACCCCTCAACATCCAAGGTGACTTGTTTATAATGCACTCAATCCTATAGCCGGCTAACTATATCCGATTTCATTTATAAACCATTTTCACAACATCACTTGCCAATATAATTCACACTTAACATAAACCTCACTATTTTCAAAGCATTATCAATAAACCACATTTCCAAGCATCAAATCATCCTTCAAGATACAAGTATAAGCATATACTTACAAGGATCACTTACCATGTGCATCCTTCATCAGTATAACCACAAAGTAGTAAATCATGCTTTAAACAGTAGATAATATGCATTTAAAATCAAGTGCATCAATTGTTGTCACTAGATTTTCATTCTAATATTAAATAATTCGAAAAAAATAAAAAAAAATCCCTTTTTCCATTAAAATAATAATAGGCCCACCCTTTTCTAAATTAAAAAAATACAACAAAAACCCATCTTTAAAAACCAATTTTTGAAGTCCATTTCAAAAGGAAAAAAACAAAGTCCATCTTAGAAATACAAGCCCATCTTTTAAAAATGAAAAAAGAGAAAAAAAGAAAATGTGATAATAATTAAAATAAGTAATAATGGTGGAAATAAATGTAGGAAAATCAAATAAGATGACAACCTAAAAAAGTAATAAATGTAAAAAAACAGCAAAGAAAACAGCCAAAAATAGCAAAAAAGAAAGAAAATAATAAAATAAAAAAAAAGAAAAGGAGGGAACCAACGCGCGTCACACGCCAGGGCGTGAGTTGCACGCGCGCGGGCTGGTTCCCTTACAAACCCTCTCGTCGAACATCAAGGAGAGCCAACCAGCATCTACCGACAAACGGCTACCATCATCGTTGGTGTCGGTCAATGCGTCTCGCCGTCGCTGACCCAACGGAACCATCCCCGCTCCCCGCCGCCGCCTGTGCTCACCGGAATCTGGAAAAAAACTGAAACAAGAGGTCAAACCCTAGGCTCGAATCAAGGGGAAAATTCAGCTTCGAATCTGAACCAAATCGGATACGGTTTGAGGGGTTTTGCCGAGAATCATGTTCTTTGTAACGCCCCGAGTTTAGGGCTGGGAGATAATCAGATTAGTTAAACTGATTCGGGTTAAAATTTTAATTGGAGAAAAACTATTTTGACATACCTAAAGTTTTTTAAAGGAAGAAGGGCAAAAAAGGGATTTTATAATTCCAAAAAGGTTTTTCAAAAGCCATCATCTTCTCCAAATTTGCTTTTCACGTTCAAAACCTCTCAAAAAACCCATTTAACTATTCCTTTGGTTTCAGCACTTCAATCCAAGTGATTTCTTCAAGGTAAATAACTCTTTAACTTGGTCTTATCTTCATTGAGTCCTAAATGCTAAGATTTTTGCAAAACTCATGGATTAAACATGTTTTGATTTTTAAAGTTTGGTTTGAAATGAAAGGAGGTTTATGGGTTTTTTGTTTGGGTTGGTTATGGTTGTGATTGGGTGTGCTTTAACTTTGTTTTATTGCTAAAATAACCTGAAAATGGTGGGTTGTTATAGGAAACCCGAAATGGGTATTGTGGGTGATTTTGGGAGTTGAAAATCTTGAGTTATTAGATGGGTTTTGGGTCTAAATGACAGCTGAAGGTTTGATAGCTTTGGGTTGATGTTTAGGGATGTTAAAAGGTAGATTTTTTATGGTAAATTCGTTGGGTGTGGATGCAAATAGTTTGAGACTGATTTGATGTGTTTCGGGTGAAATTTGGGCTTGAAATCGATGTGTGTTGTTGCATGATTGTTGAGTTCTGGGTTTTTGCTGAGGTTGTGAGTGTATTAGTAATATAATGTTCAGTTTTGGGTTGCTTAAAATAGAGGAATCAAAATTGGGCATCATGGACGGAAATCCGGGTAGTTCAGAGGCTTAATTCAGTATCTTGGGCATCGTTTGTGTGTTGGCTGGTGAGTGAATTGATTTTAAATGCCTTAACATGGTTGAGGGAATGTTTTGGGAGTTTGGATTAAACTTGAAAGTCCAATCCAAGCTTAAGAGTAAGTTTTAAATGTTTATGCAACTAATCCGTGTTTTATGATTCTTGATGCGAGTTGAACATGTCATGTTGATTATGTGTTAGTTTACATTATTGCACATGATGAGAGTTATGACTTGTGTTTATATTTTCATTGTGAGTACATGCTTTGCATGGAAGTTTGGACTTGGTAAGTGGTTCAAGCATCGGTAATGCTTGTGGTTGTGAATGAGTATATTGACACATGTTGAGTTGTTACCAGATATAATTGATCGATCAATAGGATTAGAGTGCACTCGAGGTAAAAGTCGCATGTGGCCTTAGTGATGCTAGATTTCACTAAGAAGGTGTACGGTGATGTGAGATTCCACCGAAAGTTATGTTTTTACTAGACGGGTGAGTACGGTGATGTGAGATTCCACCGGAAGTATCTAGTGGGTTTGAGAAACTATCCGCATATCCGAGTAAAAACGATGAATGTCAATATACTTATGATGCTTTAATTCTCATGTTAAGCATGTTGTTGATTCCTTCTATTATGCTTAGGCGTTGTCGGTTACTTTGCTTGCGTTATGAGAATGAGCATGTGGTAAGCCTATGGCTTGTGGTTGCATTCGGTAAATGCACATGAAGGTAAATGCATGTTGTTATGTGTTCAAGCCTGTGGAAATGGTTTGGAAATGGTTTTGGTTTTCAAGCAAACTAATGTTTTAAAACTGCATTGTTGTAGCTACCGTTTTGAGCACCGCTCACTAAGCTTAAACGCTTACACTCTCTTTTCCAACAATGCAAGCTCTTAGACCTACGGGATAGCTCGGGGAACAAGGGAGAATCCAAGGGAGTTTGGTTTTCTAAAGTATGAGTTTAGACTTCAATAATTGGTATTAAGCAATGAGATAGGACCTTTATGTTTTGAGGTGTTGTTGGCATGTCTCTTGCTTTAGACAAGTTTGCTTAGTTGTTTTGGGCTTGCTTTGCCTTTTACCATGATGATTTATGCTTTTCTTTAGCTTTTGGCTATGTTGGTGATTGCTATGTATGCTTGTTTTCTCTAAGAATTTTGTCTTGTTGGTTGTTGCATCGTTAAGTGATTAAATTGCTTTATATGTTTATCCATGGATGCCTTGTGTTGTATTTGAGTTTGTATGTTGCTTAAATGCTTGTTAATGCCTCTTGTGTTGAGTCCTTTGTGCTTTTAACAGCTAAAATGAGTTTTGCAGTGTAACCCCCTCGTCTCGGTCTGGCCAGATGACCGGTCCGAGTAGGCCACACGGGGAAAACCGAAGCGAAACCCGTTAAGGTTCCCCCTCGGTTAGCAACCCTAATTTTTTTTCTTTAACTTAATCTTTTCTAAAGGCTCATTCGAATCCTATGTGATCAGATATCGGAATAAAATACAGAAGATAAGCATTCGAACCCAAAACAACATTTAAACAACCCAATTTTAATCCATTAAACATGCCGTTTCGAAACACCCTTAAGGCGTGTCGAAACTCCTTGACCAGGTCAACTGCCCCAAAGCCCATACGAAGGGGCTGTATCGAAACGGAGGTCAACCGTTCCGAAACGCCCTCAACGGTCAACTTCTCGTGGTCAACGAGATTTTGACCGTTTCGAAACCCTTAGACCCGTTTCAAAACGCTTTCATCTCGTCATTTTCTCAGAATTCCAGTAGCCAAAATGTTCCGATACCCGTTTCGGAACAGGGGATTACCAGGCCAAACCGTATCGAAACACGTTCCAATACGGGGTCCCTAAAGCCTTACCCGTTCCGAAACGTCCCAGCTCGTTTCGAAACGCGGGCTGTCTGCAACCTTTGAAAACCAGACTTAGGTGTTTTTCAACAAGTCTAAAGGTCCCAAACGACCTCTAAAGGCACACAACACAAGCAAACAAGGTCTAGAGGCATATAACCTATGTCAAGCATGCTCAAACACGCACAAGGCATAGATTTAAACAAGCATTCATACATGGCAATTACACATTAACAACATTTCATAAAAGGCATGCTTGAAGACATTAATAGTCAAAAGGCACCATTCATCTCATATAGGTTTACATGCCATCAAAAGCAATCTTAAACATCCATAAGGCATACATCACACAAGCATTTGGCAAGATATATCATGTTTACAATCCAAGTCTAATCATAGACATCAAAACCATATATGAGTCATACATAGCTCATTCAAAACATACACCCTTGCCACATTGCTAAGCTACTACATAATTGTTAACCGTACTTGAGCAACAAAAACTTGGAAAGCACTTCTTGCCTTGCTCCGAGCTAACACCATGCTAATGATATGCATTGTTGAAAATGAGAGCGTAAGCTAGAAGCTTAGTGAGGATGCTCTAAAATCGAAAACATCAACAACGCAGGGTTCAAGCATGTATTCCCTAATTCTCATATACAACATGCATAGGTAAATCCACAAGTAGACCTAGCTAGTCTTTCAAGAGTCATAATATGGCATCTCACATCATACTAGGCTCAAATATCACATATCAATATCATACATCACAATTATAAGAACAAGTTCAATTGGCCACTATTAGTTTACCCGGATGTGCGGATTTAATCTCAACAATCACATTACCTCGGTGGGATTACACTCATCACCGGACCTTGCATGGGCGGGATTCCACTCATCACCACATGCCCTACGGATGGGATTCCACTCATCATCCCGTAGAATATGTATAAATTTCCGGTGGAATGTTACATCACCGTACTCCTCCTTGATGACTCAATGCCATCAAGGCCACGTACGTTTTGACTCAATTTGTATGCACACTAATCCTAATGATCGATCATTTACACCCGGTAAGTTAATTATTGCCAATTTCATTTATCACATCACATATCCACCATTCATGTCTCATACACATTGTATATACATAGCAAGACATACATATACAATCAATCCACACATCACAACAACAAATAGACAATGGCAAGAATAGTATACTAAAATTCGTGGAGTTAAGTTACCAATTTAACTCTCACTTTGGAAAGGCCTACCAAGCACATTCCACACATACACCACACACACTTGAACCAATCTTTAAAACATATTTAAAGTCACTCACCACCCTTCCTTAGCAACCAAAGCAAGCCTCCTACAAGCCCGGATTCGATCTCGATGCTCCACCAAGGTCTCCTCTCATTTCTAGCCAAACAAAAACACATCCATTACTTCACAAATCAATGCTAAAACTCAGCCATCATCTCACCCCACAAGCACAAGCCAACTTCAATAATTTCCAATCCAAATAACCACCCAAAATACCTATTTTCGTGCTCCTTCAAAACCTAGCTGAAAATCCTATTTTCAAACACCCAAATGACACCCAATTGGCCCCAAAACACCCTCCTAACATACTTAAACCACCATCCCTCCAATTTTACCTTAAAACTCACCAAAAATCAAGTTTTTGACACTTTAAAATTTGCCACAAGAACCCATTTCGGGTTTTCACCCAAACCTAACCATTTTAACATATTATGTACATTTAAGGTGAATAAACTAAAACCCAACTTTATATTTCAAAACAAATAGAAAAACTCAATAAAAACTCAAGCTTTCAATGAATCCCCAAATTTCAAAAGGTGATAGTTTTAAATTCTACGACCATGTATGGGTAGGGGATGAAGAGGAGAGTGAGAATATACCCTTACCTTTGAAAAAGACCTTGAGATGAGAAAGAAATCAAAAAGAATAGTATTTAGGGTTTGAGAGGGGTTTTTGGTTCTCTTTCACGTTGGTGGAGAAGATGGGGAGAGAAGACCACTTTTTTTTCTTTTTGTTCTTTTTAATTTCAAAAGTTGTCTAGCTTTTTTTAAAAAACATTTGGGTTAAATCACCACATTGGTCCCTCCTTTTTATTTTAAAACTCAATTAACTCAAGCCATGGTCAAAACGATTAAATTTAATTTTACCGACTAGGGCCTCTAACCCGACTAACTCCTAACCCCAAAACACGGGTGTTACATGCAGGGCAGGGCGTATCGATATGCTCAAGGGCGGTATCGATACGGTCCCTTGTTTTGGGCAAGGCGTACCGGTACGCGGGGGCGTACCGATACCCAAAATGCTCTCTGGAAATCTGAGAAATTGACGAGATTTTGGCGTATTGGTACGAGTCTCGGGTGTATCAGTACGGTCTTCGTAGTTGACAAAAGGAAGTTGATCGTTGAGGGCGTATTGATACCCTCCTTGTGGGTATCAATACGGTTTTCGTAGGTTTGACTTGGGGTGTTGACCAAGTACAAGTGTATCAATACGGTTCTTTAGCGTATCGATACGACCTGTTGTAAAAATTAAAAAGGTTATCTAAATTTTCTGTTTTGCTTGTTTTGTATCCTTATGTGTTTTCCCCTGCGTGTCCTCTCACATAAGATATAATTAATGCATCTAGGCAAGATAACATTAAATGAAATTTTCTAGGGTTGCTAATCAGAGTGGAGCCTTAACGGGTTTCGCTTCGGTTTTCCCCGTGTAACTTGTTCGATGCGGTCTGGCGGCTAGACCGGGTCGAAGGGGTTACATTTGTTGGTATCAGAGCCTAGGTTCGCCTAGGTTCATTGAGTTTTCGTAAGCCGAAAGGTAAGTGAGGTATGTTTTGTTGTGTAAGCTTGTTAATTGTGATTGATTGGTGATTGTAAGCATGCTTGTGGCTATCTTTGTATTGGTTGAGAAATAGTTTAAAGCACCCATTGCTAGTATACTAATATTGTAAGTGATTTTAAGTTTAAGGACTTGAGCACCTTGGACCTTGTTCCTTGCTGACCCCAAATCATTTAACTTGTTGTGTTTGTTGTTTAGCTTTTCATCTGTTAGCATGTTGAGACCGAGGGGAAGGCCAAGAATGGATAATCCGAGGGTTGAGCAGATTGAGAATGTTGAGGATGTGCGAGGAGAGAACTTGCCTCCTCCTCTTCTTCCTCCTCCGAGGGGTAGAGTGAATGTTGAGGGTGTTAGACCCCAGGCTGGTTAGAGAAAGGTAGGTATTGATGTGAATCCGTTGATTCAGGCTATAGCCGGTGCTATTCAGATAGCTTTAGCGGGTGTCTGGGTTGCAGCACCGCCTTAGAGTGCAGGTTCTGGTTTACTGTTAGAGCGACTCCGTAGCTTGGGTGGGGTTGAGTTCCGTGGGTTGTCACCCAAGGGTTCATAGGCATGGTTTGAGAGCACAGTTCGTATTGTGATTAAGATGGACTGCTCTGAAGCACATAAGTTGGGTTGCATTGTCTCTTTGCTTCAGGGGGATGCCTACACTTGGTGGACTACTATCACTACGGGTATGCAAGACGCTAAGATTACTTGGGAGTTCTTCAGGGCTTCTTTCCGTAAGAAGTACCTAGGTCCTCGATACCTAGATGAGAAGAAGAGAGAGTTCATGGCTCTAGTTCAGGGTAGCTTGACCGTGTCCGACTATGAGGTGCAGTTCGTACATCTGAGTCAGTATGCTTCTGAGTTAGTTCCCACTGAGGGGGAACGATGTGAGCGTTTCCGTTATGGGTTGGTTCAGGAGGTGAAGACCTACATGTTAGCTTCCGACTATACAGATTTTGAGGTGTTGGTTGCTAGGGCCAAGGACATCGAACAATCTTTGGGACTTGCGGATCGCAAGGGTAGATCTAGTTCAGGAAAGAGGACTACTGAATGGGGCAAAGATCATGCCAAGAGGCAAAAGGATAGGAAACCTCATCATGATCATAGACGCGGAAGTGGTAATTCAGGGTAAGGCCATCACAGCCAAGGGATTGAGAATCGTACTCCCGAGTGCAACAACTGTCATTACGATGAGTGTTGGGGCACTTATGGCTCTTGTTGGAACTGCAGGTCTAGAGCGCATTTGAAGCGTGATTTTCCATATCTGTCTAGGGATGGACAAGCTCCTGCACGAGCTGTCGAGCATTAGAGAGGCCGTGGGTGCGGTCGAGGTAACTTTCAACCTAGGAATGACGGTCAGAGGAATGTAGCTCATGTTGTAGTAGTTCAACCCGAGGGAGGTGGGCCAGCTAGGGTGTATGCACACCGTGAGGATATAAATGACACATATGTAATTGCAGGTAATTTCTCGTTACAGTCTTTGACTTTGCTTTCCTTGATTGATTTCGGTTCTACGCATTCGTACATATTGAGTTAGCATGCAAGATTGCTAGATATTCCGGTTGAGATATTAGATGTGGGTATGAATGTCACTAGTTCCTTTGGGGAGACAATTGTGGTCAGAAAGATGTACATAAGATGTCCTTTGATGGTTCAGGTCATGTTTTCCCGTGGATATGATGGAATTGTCGTTTTATGGTTTCAATGTAATATTAGGCATGGACTAGCTTGTAGAGCATAGGGCTAGAGTAGATTTTGAGACAAAGCAGGTGTACTTGAGACTTTCAGAGGATCATGAGATAGTAATAGTGGGCGAGAACTTTAAGTTCTTGTCCAATGTAGTTTCAACCTTAGAGGCTCAAAAGTTATTGGATGTGGATTGTCAGGCGTACCTAGCCTATGTTATGAATCTGAATATGGATGAGGCACGACCGCAAGACATTAGAACAATTTGTGACTTTCCGAGTGTATTCCCAGAAGAATTGCATGGTTTGCCTCCAGATAGAGATGTAGAGTTTGTTATTGAGACTTGTTTAGATTCTGCTCCAGTATCGATTGCACCGTATCGAATGGCTCGTAAAGAAATGAAATAGTTGAAGACACACCTTCAGGAATTGATAGACTGAGGGTTCATTCGTCTTAGTACTTCACCTTGGGGTGCACCGATGTTGTTTGTGAAGAAGAAAGACGGTCGTTTGAGAATGTGTATCGATTATCGACAATTGAATAAGTTGACAGTGAAGAACAAATATCCGTTGTTGAGGATTGATGACTTTTTTGATCAGTTGAGAGGTGCTTCAGTGTTCTCGAAGATAGATTTGAGATCCGGTTATTATCAGTTGAAAGTAAGATATCAAGATGTACCGAAGACAGCTTTCCGCACTCGTTATGGGCACTACGAATTCTTAGTGATGCCCTTTGGTTTGACTAATGCACCAGCAGCTTTTATGGACATGATGAATAGAGTGTTTCACGAGTACTTGGATCAGTTTGTGTTAGGTTTCATTGATGATATTTTAGTGTACTCTTGTACCGAGGAAGATCATGATCGACATTTGTGTTTGGTGTTGCAGAAATTGTTAGACAATCAGTTGTATGCCAAGTTGAGCAAATGTGAATTTTGGATTAGGGAAGTAATCTTCTTAGGTCATATTGTATCAGCCGAGGGAATCCGAGTGGATCCTAAGAAGGTTGAGGCAGTTGTGAATTGGAAACCACCAAAGACAGTGGCCGAAGTTCGTAGTTTCTTAGGTTTGGCCAGTTACTATAGATATTTTGTTGAGGGTTTCTCGAAGGTTGCAGCTCCTTTGACTAAATTACTACATAAGGATGTTCGATTTGAGTGGACTGATGCAAGAAAACAAGCATTTGAGAAATTAAAAGAAGCCTTAACCGAAGCTCCTGTTTTGATTCAGCCTGTGTTAGAGAAAGAGTTTGTAGTCTTTAGTGATGCGTCGTATGTTGGCTTAGGTTGTGTGCTTATGCAAGAGGGAAGAGTAGTGGCCTATGCGTCTAGACAGTTGAAGACTCATGAGCGTAATTACCCTACGCATGACATAGAATTGGATTCAGTGGTTTTCGCTTTGAAAGTTTGGAGACATTACTTGTATGGTGAGAAATGCACAATGTATACGGATCACAAGAGTCTGAAGTATATAATGACACAAAGAGAGTTGAATCTTAGACAGCGTAGGTGGCTAGAGTTACTTAAGGACTACGATCTCACGATTGAGTACCATCCGGGTAAAGCCAATGTAGTGGCCAATGCTTTGAGTAGAAAGGTAGTAGTGGAATTACGAGCTATGTTTGCTAGATTGAGTTTGTCTAAAGATGGTGGTTTAGTGGCCGAGTTGCAAGTTAAACCTTCGTTACTTCAGTTGATTAGAGAGAAATAGTTGCAAGATAGATCATTAACATCTCATGTACAAGATATAGCGGAGGATAAACCGACTGATTTCTGTTTTAGTAGTAATGGAGTCTTGTGTTTCAATAGTAGAGTAGTTGTTCCGGAAGATGTAGACTTGAGATGCACCATCCTAACTGAAGCTCACAATAGTCCGTTTGCTATGCATCCGAGAAGCACGAAAATGTATCGCGATTTGAAAATGAGTATTTCTGGGTTGGTTTGAAGAAAGATGTTGCCGAGTTTGTGGGTAAGTGCATGGTTTGTCAGCGAGTTAAAGTCGAGCACTAGTTTCCTTTAGGTTTGTTACAACCGTTAAGAATTCCCGAGTGGAAATGGGAGAGAATTGCCATGGATTTCGTATCGGGTTTGCCGTTGACACCTTCTAACAAGAATCCGGTTTGGGTAATTGTTGATCGTCTTACAAAATGTGCGCACTTTTTGGCC
Source organism: Hibiscus tridactylites (assembly GCA_958450335.1). Classification (NCBI taxonomy): domain Eukaryota; kingdom Viridiplantae; phylum Streptophyta; class Magnoliopsida; order Malvales; family Malvaceae; genus Hibiscus; species Hibiscus tridactylites. The sequence goes on along the minus strand of OY288272.1, from coordinate 36,504,719 downwards.
GTTCACACCACTTATACTTTAGATAAGTTGTCCGATTTGTATATCAGTGAAATAGTGAGATTTCATGGTGTACCGAAATCTATAGTGTCAGACAGAGATCTGAGGTTCACGGCTAGATTTTGGGAGAGTTTGCATAGTGCTTTGGGTACTCGACTGAATTTTCAGCACTTCATATCATCCTCAAACCGATGGTCAGATGGAGAGAGTCATACAAGTGTTGGAAGACATGTTGAGATGTTGCATTATTGAATTTCAGGGTTCATGGGAGAAGCATCTACCGTTAGTAGAGTTTGTATATAATAATAGTTATCAAGCGAGCATTCAGATGGCACCTTACGAAGCTCTGTATGGTAGAATATGTAGAACACTTGTTTGTTGGGCCGAAGCGGGACAGAAATGATACCTTTGCCTGATATGCTTAAGGGTACTACCAAGAAAGTACAGTTGATTTGTGATCGTTTGAAAGCAGCTTCGGATAGATAGAAATCTTATGCAGATTTGAAAAGGAAGAAAAATAGAGTATGCCATGGGTGACAAAGTGCTCTTGAAAGTCTCACCTTGGAAGAAGGTGATGAGGTTTGGTAGGAAAGGTAAGTTGAGCCCGAGATTCATTGGTCCGTATGAGATAGTTTAGAGAGTTGGTCCTGTTGCCTTATAGATTGAGACTGTCGGCCGAACTAGAGAAGATTCACGATGTGTTTCATGTTTCGATGCTTCGGAGGTATAGATAAGATCCATAACATGTTATGCCAGTTGAGGAGATAGAATTGAATCCAGATTTGACCTACGATGAAGAACAAGTTGAGATTTTAGCTTCGAACAGAAAAGTGTTGCGAGGAAGGACCATTGAGTTGGTTAAGGTTAAGTGGCGACACCGATGAGTGAAAGAAGCCACTTGGGAGAGGAAGGATGACATGAGAAAGCAGTTTCCGCATCTCTTTTCGCCAAGTAAATTCTGGGGACGAAATTTCTCAAGTGGGGGAGAGTTGTAACACCCCGAGTTTAGGGCCGGGAGATAATTGGATTAGTTAAACCGATTCGGGTTAAAATTTTAATTGGAGAAAAACTATTTTGACACACCTAAAGTGTTTTAAAGGAAGAAGAGCAAAAAGGGGATTTTGTAATTCCAAAAAGGTTTTTCAAAAGCCATCATCTTCACCAAATTTGCTTTTCACGTTCAAAACCTCTCAAAAACCCCATTTAACTATTCCATTGGTTTCAACACTTCAATCCAAGTGATTTCTTCAAGATAAATAGCTCATTAACTTGATTTTATCTTCCTTGAGTCCTAAATGCTAAGATTTTTTTTCAAAACTCATGGATTAAACATGTTTTGATTTTTAAAGTTTGGTTTGAAATGAAAGGAGGTTTATGGGTTTTTTGTTTGAGTTGGTTATGACTGAGTTTGGGTGTGTTTTAACTTTGTTTTATTGCTAAAATAACATGAAAATGGTGGGTTGTTATAGGAAACCCGAAATGGGTATTGTGGGTGATTTTGGGAGTTGAAAATCTTGAGTTTTTGGATAGGTTTTGGGTCTATATGACGGCTGAAGGTTTGATAGCTTTGGGTTGATGTTTAGGGATGTTAAAAGGTATATTTTTTATGGTAAATTCGTTGGGTGTGGCTGTAAATAGTTTGAGACTGATTTGATGTGTTTCAAGTAAAATTTGGGGCTTGAAATCGATGTGTGTTGTTGCAAGATTGTTGAGTTCTGGGTTTTGCTGAGGTTGTGAGTGTATTAGTGTTCAAATGTTCAGTTTTGGGTTTCTTAAAATAGAGGAATCAGATTCGAGATTCGTGGACGGAAATCCGGGTAGTTAAGAGGCTTGATTCGGCATCTTGGGCATCGTTTGTGTGTTGGCTAGTGAGTGGATTGATTTTAAAAGCCTTAACGTGGCTAAGGGAATGTTTTGGGAGTTTGGATTAAGCTTGAAAGACCAATTCAAGCTCAAGAGTAAGTTTTAAATATTTATGCAACTAATCCGTGTTTTATGATTCTTGATGCGAGTTGAACATGTCAAGTTGATTATGTGTTAGTTTGCATTATTGCACATGATGAGAGTTATGACTTGTGTTTATATTTGCATTGTGAGTACATGCTTTGCATGGAAGTTTGGACTTGGTAAGTGGTTCAAGCATCGGTAATGCTTGTGGTTGTGAATGAGTATATTGACACATGTTGAGTTGTTACCGGATATAATTGATCGATCAATAGGATTCGAGTGCACTCGAGGTACAAGTCGCGCGTGGCCTTAGTGATGCTAGATTCCACTAAGGAGTTGTACGATGATGTGAGATTCCACCGGAAGTTATGTTTTTACTAGACGAGTGAGTACGGTGATGTGAGATTCCACCAGAAGAATCTAGTGGGTTTAAGAAACTATCCGCATATCCGAGTAAAAACGATGAATGTCAATATACCCATGATGCTTTAATTCTCATGTTAAGCATGTTGTTGATTCCTTCTATTATGCTTATGCATTGTCGCTTACTTTGACTGTGTTATGAGAATGAGCATGTGGTAAGCCTATGGCTTGTGGTTGCATTCGGTAAATGCACATGAAGGTAAATGCATGTTGTTATGTGTTCAAGCATGTGGAAATGGTTTTGGTTTTCAAGCAAACTAATGCTTTAAAACTGCATTGTTGTAGCTACCGTTTTGAGCACCGCTCACTAAGCTTAAACGCTTACACTCTCTTTTCCAACAATGCAGGCCCTTAGACCTACGGGGTAGCTTGGGGAACAAGGGAGAATCCAAGGGAGTTTGGTTTGCTCAAGTATGAGTTTAGACTTCAATAATTAGTATTAAGCAATGAGATAGGACCTTTATGTTTTGAGGAGTTGTTGGCATGTCTCTTGCTTTAGACAAGTTTGCTTAGTTGTTTTGGGCTTGCTTTGCCTTTTACCATGATGATTTATGCTTTGGTTTAGCTTTTGGTTATGTTGTTGAATGCTATGTACGCTTGTTTTCTCTAAGAATCTTGTCTTGTTGGTTGTTGCGTCGTTAAGTGATTAAATTGCTTTATATGTTTATCCATGGATGCCTTGTGTTGTATTTGAGTTTGTATGTTGCTTAAATGCTTGTTAATGCCTCTTGTGCTGAGTCCTTTGTGCTTTTAATAGCTAAAATGAGTTTTGCAGGGCAGGGTGTATCGATACGCTTAAGGGCGGTATCGATACGGTCCCTTATTTTTGGCAAGGCGTACCGGTACGCGGGGGCGTACCGATAACCAAAATGCTCTCTGGAAATCTGAGAAATTGATGAGATTTTGGCGTAACGGTATGGGTCTCAGGTGTATCGGTACGGTCTTCGTAGTTGACCAAGGGAAGTTGACCGTTGAGGGCGTATCGATACCCTCCTTGTGGGTATCGATATGGTTTCCGTAGGTTTGACTTGGGGTGTTGACCAAGTACAGGCGTATCAATACGGTCCTTTAGCGTATCGATACGACCTGTTGTAAAAATTAAAAAATGTTATCTAAATTGTTTGTTTTGCTTGTTTTGTATCGTTGTGTGTTTTCCGCTGCGTGTCCTATCACATAGGATATAATTAATGCATATAGACAAGATAACATTAAAAGAAATTTTCTAGGGTTGTTAATCGGAGTGGAGCCTTAACGGGTTTCGCTTCGATTTTCCCCGTGTAACCCGTTCGATGCAGTCTGGCGGCTAGGCCAGGTCGAGGGGGTTACATTCTTGGTCTGATTTTGGCTCCAATTTAGCGATTAAAGGCGGATATTTTCTTGATTTGCAAGCTCAAGTATGTGTATTTAAACCCCCTATTCTCCATTGTTCAAGACACCAATTTCAAGAAAATGCACTTGAAAAAAAAGAAAATAGGCTTGGAAAAATTCCGAAAAATTCTCTAAAAATTCTCAAGAGTTGCTGGAAATTTTTGAGTTGAAGTTCGAGTTTGGAGGCATTTTTCTAGAGGCGATTAGAAGCATTTCGAGAAGTTCATATTCTAGTTCATCGTTCGTCGTTTCGGTAAAATTACTATCTTTCCTTTTAATTTTTATTTAGAATTTTTTATGTTTGTTCTTGGTTGAATATTTGTATTTTCGTTTTTGTTTTTTGTGGATTTTAGGTTGTGTTCTTGAAGTTAGAAAATCGTTTTGCGATTCCGGTAATATTTCCGTTTTAAATTTCCGTTTACTTTTGGTTTGATCTTTAAAAAATTAGCATGCTTTAAAAATGTTGTTAGGAGTGTTTTGATCGTTAGAAATGAAGAAATGAATTTTTAGAAGTGTTTAGATTAAAATGCAAGAATAAAATGAGTTAATGTTTTTTTATCAAAAAAACTTAAAGTTAGGGATTTAATTAGGAAAAAATAATAATGCATGGGTGGAAATAATAAAAGGACTTGATTTTATAAAAAAATAAAAAAGGTTATTTCCCTTGAATTTTAATTTTAATAATAAATGGGTTAAGTAATTTTAAAAGATAAAAATAATAAAAATGTTTTTTAGAAAAAAAATAAGTAATAAAGTTTTTTTAAAAAGGAAAAATAAAAAAAATTAAAATAAAAGTTTAAGGTTTTAGGAAGAAATAAAATTTTGAAAAAATCCTAAAAATAAATTCAAAAAATAAGGTATATTTTAAAAAGGTCATTTTTAAAAGAAAAACTTTAAGAAAGGAAAAAAAGTTTCAAAAGAGAAAATATTTTTGAAATGAAAAAAATATAAAAAGGGTGAAAACATAAAAATAAAAAGCTAAACAATGTAAAAAGGGTATTGGCTTTTAAAAAAATTAAAAGGAAAAAAAAGAAGAAATAAATATTTTTCAAAAGAAATAATAAAAAGGAAAAAACACAAAAGAAAAAATAATATGTTTCTTGCTTGTTCTTTAGAAATAGGTTAAAACTTAGGATTAGGTTCTAAGGCCTAGATAGAGACATGTTTGTTGAAAAATTCACTTCAATAAATAAGACACATTTAAGTCAACTTAAACCTTTAATTAGGAATAAAAGATTCTAAACATTTTTAGGATTTTCTTTAAATAATCGAACTTAGAATAAATATAAAATGCTCAAGGCACTAAATTTTTATGATGTTTGAAAAAGTGAAATTAATTTAGTGCGGTGACTTATCAAACATGAATGACGGGTTAGCGCCATAAATGTTGGCAGTGATTAAAGTTCATCTCCCGGGCGATAAGGCCGTTAAAATAGACCGCTATTCATTAAACGGACAAATAAAGTCGAACCATTATGAACTTGCAAATTCCAATATTGAAAGCAATTTTAAAACCAATTAGGTACCAATTTTGGGCGTCATGGGGGTGCTAACTCTTCCCCACGCGTAACCGACCCCCGAACCTGTTTTCTAATATTCGTAAACCAAAACCGTTGTTTTATTAAAACAAAATGTTTTATTAAAATAACCCTGTTTTAAAATGATCCAATCACAGTTTTCAAAAAGATTGGTGGCGACTCCGTTTTGTTAAAAAGTTTTCCAAAAAGTCGTAGCCTCCTAAAAAGGGTTGCGACAGCTTGGCGACTCCGCTGGGGATGTGTTTTTGTTTTTAAAATAAAAACAAAAGGGGGTCAGGCCACAAATTGATTTTAAATAGTTTTCAAAAAAAGATTTTTTTTTAAATATGGAATTTGCAAGTTCACAATAGGTTTAATTTATTTGTCCGTTTAAGTGAATAAAATTCTATTTTACGCATCTAAGACTTAATTCCAAGCTGTATTCCCGAGCTTTGTCACGTTTGTTTAAGTGTGGGGAAATACGCTTTGCTCATGTAAGAATATTGATTCCTCGTATGAGCCTAGCAAGTACCTTCGGTACTCATTCCCTTGTCTTCGTAAGGATATTGATTCTTCGAGAAGACATTGGTGGTGAGTCCTCTTGAGTTGAACTCGATTCGCCTGGAGCCTGTGATGGGTGAGAATTGAGGGCCTTGCTACCTTTAGAAGGGGACATCAAGGACAACTCGGGTACCCTTTTTAGAACCGAACCAAGTTTGAGAATTTAGAGCCTACCCCAATAGAGCCATGCGGAAAGCCTAGGGTGTTGAGTCTGATCAAAGTCGCAAGAACAATCCGTGGAGACATGTCCTGGAATGTTGGAATGGCTACCCAGAATTATCATGCAATTAAATTGTTTTGGATCTTCATGGTTTTATTTCTATTTTAAAAGATTACTAACCTTTTTGTGTGTGAGTTTTGTTGCGACTAAAAAATTCAAAAAAACACATAGTGCCTCGGGTGTCGCTAGGACGGACCGGGTTTTAGTTTGGTTTTCGAAAAATTAGTCGAGTTTATAAAAAATAGAGGAGTCGCCACCGGCCATTTAAAAATGGTAGACCGGACACTGAAATAAAAACCAGAGATTTAAAAGGGTTCGGGAGTCGGTTACACGCGGGGAAGGATGAGCACCCCCGTCGTGCCCGGAAATCGGTACCAAAAACATTACCGCTTAATTAATATTAAATTTTGCGAATTAAAGTTACAAATTGTATCGAAATTTGGTTATACGAGCGAGTGAAATTTAAAGGTCTTAATATTCGAGAAAGAACGTCCGAACCACCACCACTACGACTGGTACTAGCCTCGTTCGTTCCCGAATAAAAAGACGTCACATTGCAATTTATAAACCGAAATGCAACTTAGAAAATAAGCAGAACATAAAACAGATAAATAAACATAAAGTAAGTAGCATGGCATGTGAGAGCATAACGAACATTCATGAAGATACGATAAACATATGAAATCCAAAACTCCACATAAATTACAATCAATAAAAATCATACCCAAAGTCAAATAACTCACATATGAAAATAAATTAAAACAACATAATACTCGAATGAGACAATATAAGAACCAAATATTATATGCATGCACCCATTCAATACCGTAACAACCTTAATTAAAAAACGCACATAATGTGCAACAACACAAGAATGACACACCAATTAATCATATTTGCGCCAACATCATATAAAAAGAAATGAACCGACATATTGATAAACAAATTGAGATTCGGACAAACATGAATCAAGGGATCAAAACAGGAAATAAACTATTGATTTAAGAGGGGTAAAACGAAATAAAACGAAATTACAAGAGTTGAACGGGAAATTAAACCATAAAAACAAACGTTGAATCATTAAAACAATGACCAAAATGAAAGAACACTGTAACCTGGAGGGACCGAAATGGACATTAAGCCATTCGGCAAAGGCTAAAACACGTTAGGGGACGAAATTAAAAAAAGGGTTTGAAACAACGGTGACTAGGGACGCAATTTCAAAAGGCCGAAACCCCTGTGAGAACGTTTTCAAAAACGCGGAGGGACTAAATTGGTAAATAAACCAAATTTAAAACACAAACATGCTATAAAAATTCATTTTAAAGAAACGAAAACCCTTTTGCCCATTTCGGATTAAAACACAACCTCTCCCCTCTTCCCCTTTCACCCGACGCCAGAAGCCACATCGGCCGTTGCTACCGGCGACCAGGGTAACCAAAAGCCAAAAAAAACGCCTCCTTTTCCTCTATTTTGCTTAGAAAAAAACTGAAAATAAAAAAGAATTTCCCCTTAGAAAACTTTGGTTCGAAAACCCTAAAAAAACTTTTCCCGTTGAGATTCCGACGGCTCACTCCGACGACCTCCCAGACGGAAGCCAAGAGTTTGTTTCCAGCACAACTCGAAACAAATGGGAAACGGTTCCCGATCGGTAAAACTCAGAACTTTTCCTTTTATATTTTTTTTCTTTTCGATATGCATGCAACTAAAAAAAAGGGAAAACAAGAGCTACCTCAGAAGATTTTCTGTTGTTATTATTTCTCTCTAAAATTTTCTCCTCTGTTTTCGCTAAGAGAGGGATTACAATCGCTTTTTCGGTTCCTCTTATACCCGGATTATAGTGAATAAAACAAAGAAAATCATTCTCTCTCTCTCTGATATTTTATGTCTGGTTGAATTTTATTAATTGCCTCTGCTTTGCTGTCTTTTTTTGCTGTTTTGGGATTCTGATGACTTTTTTTTCGTCTGAGGTGTGCAAGAGATGCCCGATCGGGAAGGGAGGCGTGCCGGTTGCAAGAGACGGTCGCGACAGACGCGTGCTTGTGGCAGGTGAGAGGTCAGACGGCTCAGGCGCGTGGGGGAGTTGGGTCGTCATGGACGCGCTCGTGGGATACGAACGGACCTCTCGTGTATGACACGCGCGATCCTGGTCCGTTAGATCAAGCCTCGATCTAACGGTGGGGGCGTGTGCGGTGCGGATCGATGACACCCTCATTAGGGTTTCTTCCGGACGCGATCTGGACCGTTGGATTGCATCCAGATCCAACGGTGTTGGGCGTGTGGCGCGAATGGCTTCAAGGGCTTGCTAGGGTTTTGTTTGTTGCGGCTGATCTGAGCCTTTGGATCTGCCAGATCCGACGGCTCCTGATGTGTGGCGGCTGCAGAAGATATAAGGCAATGTGTTAGGGTTTTTTTCTTTATCCACTGGGCTTTCCAATTGTGTTGTTTACTTATTTTGGACTTGTATTTGGACTCTTATTTTTTAATCAGAATGGGCTTTTATTAATATGTTTTATATTTATTTCTATAATAATAATAATAATAATAATAATAGTAACAATGGTAATGTATAATAAAAATAACGTAACAAATAGCAATGATTATAGTATAATAATATACAATAATAATACTAATACTAATAGATAATCAATAACACTGCTAAATACTAACAATACTACTTAAAACTATTGAACACTAAATAACGATAATAACATGGGCAAACAAATAAAAAGAATGCTATAACAAGATAGTATTAAACACAATATATTAGTAGTGTTTAGGGTTTTTTTCTTTTTTTTCAAAAGTATAATGAGTATAAAAATAATATTACTACTGAATAATAATGCTAAAACAATATTAAAAGAGTAATAGTAATATAGTGGCAACACTTATATATATACACGTGTATATTTTCTCTTTTTCGTTATTTTTTTAATTTTTATTTTAAATGCCCAACAGCCCAATAAGCCCACTAACAATACAAACATAACGGGGTTCGATGTCCGGACAAAATTAGTGATTACAGTTGCCCATCTTTGCTTATACTTGTGGAACAAGAATAAAGCAAAGACCATAAGCACTAATTTTGTCCTACTTCCCTATTGGACGGTTTACTCCCGACGCAGCCACGCGATTCCAAGTGATTCCTCTTCCCAAAGCCTTCCAATCGTGAGTTCTCCCTCTGGATGCCCCGAACAGGTAGACATCCAAACAACTTTGCCTTCCCTTCGCGGTCTAAAAGCAAGCTGTTTGTTTCGCTGTCAAAAAGCAAGCTGAAACTCTAAATATTTTTGCCTCCCCTTCGCGGCCAAAAGGCGAACTTGGGCGTCCTAGTGGATTTGCTTTCCCTTCACGGTCGTAAAGCAAACTGGTCATAACTAAATCTGTCCAACTTCCTTGTTGGACGATTTACTCTCCCGGAGCTGCAACATGCTAGACCGAGTATTTTCTCTCCGAAGCTTTAAGAATATGAGTTCTCTCTCCATAGAACTCATTTCCTTGGTGTATTCCTCGAGTGGCAGTTCTTCCTATATAGAACTCTCGTCCTCATATTTCTGAAATCAAAGATCTCCATGTCCTCTCTCTGTACGACCCTCCACTTTCAAGATCTTTAGGATTCTGAGTTCTTTCTCCACAGAACTCCTCTTCCTTAGCATACTCTTCGAGTAGTAGTTCATTCTCTATCGAACTTCCCTCTGAAATCAAGGATCTACAAGTCCCCTCTCCGTAGGACCCTCCACTTTCGAGATCCTGAAGCCTTAGGATTCTGAGTTCATTCTTCATAGAACTCCTCTTCCTTAGCGTACTCTTCGAGTAGTCGTTCCTCCTCTATTGAACTCCTCTCTGAAATCAAGGATCTACAAGTCCCCTCTCTGTAGGACCCTCCGCTTTCGAGATCCTGAAGTCTTAAGTTCCTCCTATATAGAACCTTTTCGGACCCTTTCTATGTAGGATCTTTCATCTTGAAATCTGTCGGCAAGCTTGAAAGCTTTCATTTGAAATCCTTGAGTGGCGAACATGAAGGCTTCACCTGACACTCTGGGGCGGCGGCTTGAAAGGCTTCGCCTGAGACCCTTTTAGTTCTCACTTTATCGTTTTCTCCTCATCCCGAGAGGTATTCAATTTGTCTTTCAAAAATCTGTGAAAAGAGATAAAATGCTATGATGGTATGAGTTGGCATGCTCCTATCCTAGGGATGCCTAACTACTCATGATGCATGATTGGGGTTTGCAAGTTATTTAGTCATATTAATTCTATAGACATCGTATCCTTGGGTTCTGCTTCTTACTTTGATTGCCTCTCTTCTCGGTTCTCCCAGACCATTGTTCTTCTTCTTCTCATCTTGACCCACTTCTGGAATTGTCTGCCTCAAAGTGCTCATGCGGGTTTTCATTTTGAACTTTTCTTTTTCCCCTTTTCTTTTCTTTTCCTTTCTTTTCTTTTTTTTGTTGTTGTTGCTTTGTTTTTTTTCTTTCTTTTCTTCTACTGACTTTTGATTGCCTGAATAGGTAGGCAGATTTCCATTCTCCAAGTGCCTGAACGGATAGGCGGGTTCTATTCTCCAAATGCTCGAGTAGATGAGCAGATTTCCATTCTCCAAATGCCCGAACGGATAGGCGGGTTCTATTCTCCAAATGCCCGAATAGATGAGCATATTTCATATATCTTTGTCTCGAGCTTTGAGTGTCTGCCTCCTTTGCTCTAAAATCTTTTGGCTTTGAGTTTCTGTCTCCTTTGCCATGAGGTTTGAGTATCTGTCTCCTTTGCTCTGAAGTTCTCGGGCTTTGAGTTTCTGTCTCCTTTGCCCTGAGCTCTGAGTATCTGCCTTCTTCGCTCTAAAATCTTTTTGGCTTTGAGTTTCTGCCTCTTTCGCCATGAGTTTCTGATCTAAAGCGTTCCTCTTGAATTTCACCTCAAACCCCAAAGTGTCTTTTGGGTTTTCACTGCGTATTCTCTTTCCTTTGTCCTCTTTCTTCTTCTTTCTCTTTTTGGGTACTCCTTTGAGTTTTCATCCTGAAGTCAACTTCAACTTTTGACTCTTAAAATTTTCTACATCTTTACGGTGTCCACATGTCTTCTCATTTTCCATAGAGCCATGTCTCTATTTGCCTTCACTCTTTAGGCTTACGTACCTTCTGACTAACCTCCGGTTAATGTCGGTTGCTTTACATGGTGTCTTCAGTCCAAAGATGCCACAACTTGTTTCTCTAAATTTGTGGTCAAAAACACCTCTTCTGAATTTCGCTCCTTTGCCCCAAAGTGCCTTTGGGGTCCTCGTCTCGGCTTCTCTTCTTTTTCTCCTCTACCTTCCTTCTTTTCTTAGGCATATCTCTGTTGCCTTTTATCGAGTTGATTACTGTCTCATTTCAGTGCGTGCCCTCAACGTGGCGCGCGTGGTCGTTCTTAAGACATCCTCTTCGGCAAGATGCTTAGGCTCCGAGGGTAACTTCTGTTCCCCGATTCTCAACGTCAAAATTTCTACCCTCATGTTCTATTTCAACACTTCTTAGCAAAGGTCGACTTCATAGCTCGATATTTAACCGAAGACGGTCTTGGATATTTCAACTGGAGGTATTAGTAGCAATGTTTGAACCTCCGATGGTACCCCTCTAGGTACTGATGGATTTACCTCGGGCCACAGTCAATCCGCTTGTTCATTCCCATGTAGAAGACTTATGAAAGTGATAGGGTAAAAATAATTTTATTATGTATAAATATACATTTTAAAGAATCATGTCAAGTGAAAATTAAGTTTGGGGTCTTTGAGAAAAGGTCGACCCCAGTGACATTTTCTGAATGTTGCGGGGATGCACATATGAAATCTTTTCTGGGCTATTAGGCTTCCAAGAGGAGCGACTCCCATACTTAGTTTCTACCCAATTTAAAGGTGGCTCTCTTTACCTCACTAACTCACCATGCCCCATCCTTCCCTCTTTTCTGATCTTAATCGGGCATTAGAAGTGTGGCAATCCTTGAAGAAAGGTTAACCCCGATAGGTGGGATGTGATCTGAAGACAAATTTATCCGTCTGTGTATGGTCCAAGTGGTCTTTTATGGCTTGTAATGTAGGCTAAGGCTCACTGCTACGAAAGAAAAGGTAAAAAGGCCCAAACAAGTGTTTAAGGGTGGTGAAACCAAGGATCAATTTTTCCAACTAGAAGTCTCAATTATGCTCCGATGAAATGCTATTTCTTTTCCGGCTTCTTTGGATTGCTCTAGACTGCCCCTTTTTGTTGGGGTTTTCACCCTAGAGTTCATTTCCTTTTATCAAGCATAGTTTCGGATCAAGTTGCGCCTTTGTATTGTACTGGTGCAGGTTCTTGCTCACAAGTGAACAATCTTTCGAGGCTCATCCAAGTAGAGATTCATTTGGATAGGGAATCCTCTTGTCCCTTTTCTTTATCCGCTTCTCTCCTTTTAAAAAACAACACTTTTCACTTTAGTGTTTTTGCTTTTGATTTCTTCAACTTTTATGTTGGTAACTTTCGACTTGATTTGGGTAGCTCTTTGAGCACCAACTTTTCTTTCGTTGTTTTTTTTTGATGTTTTTCCTGCTCAAACTGAAAATACATCTAATGTATCTATTCTCTTTTATTGCCCTTCAATTCACAAGGCCTCGTCTTCATAGCACAATCAGGATCCCATGTCACTTACTTGTCCATAGACTTCTATCTCATTTGCCCCCGGTGTAGGGGTGATCCTTGGTTTGGGTTCAATTAGAAGAAAAAAGTTTGATAGGCTCAAACATGGACAACAATGGATATTTTTTTTATTTTCTTTCTACGTGAATGGAATTGAAGGAATGCCAAATGTCCTCCCATACACGGATATCAAAATTGGTCTTCAGGTGGTAGAAGTTTTAGGGTTATCACTTCATTCAAAGACCTTGAACAACAATGCCCGAGAGGGAAAATTCACTCAATGGGAGTGGCCCATTATTCCTGAACACTCATTGTCATTCCTCCCTTGGCCTAAGTAGAGCATAGGGTTTTCATATTTATAGCGTCCTCACAACATTCGGTCTTTTAGAAAAAATTTCTTTTTTTTTTGAATTGAATTAAAGTTAATCTCAAAAAGTATACACATATGTAATTGGAAAACAAGAGTAAGCTTATGAAATGTTTAAAGAATTAAGGAATACCAAAATATTTTCTAAATAACAAAATGAAACTTTCGTTATGATGAAAAAAAATTTTACAGCTTACTTTTTTCTTTTGCATTTTTCCCAAATGCACAGGGATCAACGGATTTGAACTGCCTTTACCGATAGCCGTTTGCTCCGGGCTAGTTGTACCATTCCCCTGAGTACAATCAGTTTTCACCAATAATGAGAATTGGATTTTTGCAAAGGATTTATTTTCCTTTGACCATTCGTGAAAATGGATTTTCGATGGACATTTGAATTATCCATTGTCTTAAACTTCACCGTATTTAAGCACGTTGTGCCAACATTTCTGTCGGACTTGCCCAAACATCGCTTCTTCTTTCATGAAGTGATGTAATGTCTTCAATTCACTTTTCTTGAATTGAGACTTGCATTTTTTCCAAATGCACAAGGATCAACGGGTTTGAAATGCCTTTACCGGTAGCCGTTTGCTCCGGGCTAGTTGTACCATTCCCTTGGGTACAATCAGTTTTCACCAATAATGAGAATTGGATTTTTGCAAAGGATTTATTTTCCTTTGACCATTCGTGAAAATGGATTTTCGATGGACATTTGAATTATCCATTATCTTAAACTTCACCGTATTTAAGCACGTTGTGCCAACATTTCTGTCAGACTTGCCCAAACATCGATTCTTCTTTCATGAAGTGATGTAATGTCTTCAATTCACTTTTCTTGAATCGAGACTTGCATTTTTCCCAAATGCACAGGGATCAACGGGTTTGAAATGCCTTTACCGGTAGCCGTTTGCTCCGGGCTAGTTGTATCATTCCCTTGGGTACAATCAGTTTTCACCAATAATGAGAATTGGATTTTTGCAAAGGATTTATTTTCCTTTGACCATTCGTGAAAATGGATTTTCGATGGACATTTGAATTATCCATTGTCTTAAACTTCACCGTATTTAAGCACGTTGTGCCAACATTTCTGTCAGACTTGCCCAAACATCGATTCTTCTTTCATGAAGTGATGTAATGTCTTCAATTCACTTTTCTTGAATCGAGACTTGCATTTTTCCCAAATGCACAGGGATCAACGGGTTTGAAATGCCTTTACCGGTAGCCGTTTTCTCCGGGCTAGTTGTACCATTCCCTTGGGTACAATCAGTTTTCACCAATAATGAGAATTGGATTTTTGCAAAGGATTTATTTTTCTTTGACCATTCGTGAAAATAGATTTTTGATGGACATTTGAATTATCCATTGTCTTAAACTTCACCGTATTTAAGCACGTTGTGCCAACATTTCTGTCGGACTTGCCCAAACATCGATTCTTCTTTCATGAAGTGATGTAATGTCTTCAATTCACTTTTCTTGAATCGAGACTTGCATTTTTCCCAAATGCACAGGGATCAACGGGTTTGAAATGCCTTTACCGGTAGCCGTTTGCTCTGAGCTAGTTGTACCATTCCCTTGGGTACAATCAGTTTTCACCAATAATGAAAATTGGATTTTTGTAAAGGATTTATTCTCCTCCTACACGATATCGTCTCCCTTTGATTCTGAACCAAATGTTCTCGAAGTTGTTCGAGCTTAGCCACAAGGTCATTCACGCTTCTAAAGCTGTACTGGCTAGAAACCGTTCCCTTGTCCATTCTTTCCTCTCTCTCTCTCTCTCTTTCTCGGATGAGTGTTTTTCCCCAATTAGTAATGGTGCGATGAAATGCCTTAAGCAAATTTTAATGTCCAATGATGGAAGTATTATGGACTCGAATCAACAGATGCATGATCATGAGATGGGTGCATGGCTGACAATTTTAATGCTGCTCTAAAATGATATATGCTACAAATGTTACAAATGTATGCAAGTCAAAAGTGTTGGTCGTATAGGTGATTCCCATTAGGTCAACTTTCATTTAAACGTAAAGAAGGATCCTTGTTACAAGATAGTCATAGCAAAAGTCCTACGGGCACTCTTCTTGCCCCCTAATCATGTTCAAGGAAATAAAAACTTCGGCTAAAAAGCTGGGGCCTGATTTGCTTTCTTCTCTAGCAATTCAAGACCCCCTAAAACTGTTGATATCAAGTCCAGGAAAACAAACTATCTCCTCGAAGCTGAATCCATCTCTTGACCTAATCCATGCTCTTTTCGGTCATCACGCTCTTTTCGGCCGCCTCTTTACACTCGGTCGGGTAGTTTCATGATTTTGGATGTTCGGGGTAGATCCGATCTTGCTTTACCTCCCTGGGATGGAGAAGGGTTGTGCTTTCTTCAATGGTAGGTATTAGATCTTCTATTGTGTGTTTGCTCGGTAAGCTGTTCCCTTATCCTTTCTGATTCACCTTTGACCGATATCGGACTTGCTAATTGACAACATCTTTTTTTAGCAACCTCCCGTCCACAATGATAGCCCTTGATCGGGTAAAACCACCTTGACTCAACACCTTTATGTCATGATATGCATGCGAGAATAAATGCAAAAAGATCATAAGAATAATCGTTAGTGTCGGACAAACATGATAAAAAGGCAAGCATGGAAGCAAGCAACCCTATTTATCCCGTCTAATGAACCTAGGTTGTCCGCATGGCTCTAAAAGGGGTGGGCTTTCTAGTTCTCTAAATACAATTTTGGTTCTAGGAGGTACTCGAACTGTCCTCGATGTCCCCTTCTAAGGGTAGCAAGGCCCCCGGTCATCACCCATTATAGGCTCCTCTCAACCGAGTTCAATTCGAGGGGACCCTTTAGCTATATCCATACGGAGAAACGATATTCCCACGAAGATATAGGGTATTCGAGCCCCGAAGGTACTTTCTAGGCCCATACGGAGGAACAATATCCCCACGAAAGCACTAGCGTTTTCCCCCCACTTAAACGAACGAGTTTAAATGCCAATTTTAAATGCGTTTAAAATAAACTCGCACTTATAAACAAATATCGATCGACTCGGTCACTTTAATTCGCAACTTCCAATATTAATTCAACGTAAAGTTTTTTTTTTGGCTTGACTCTCTTTTTGATTTTGAAAACAAAAATTTATCCCCAGCGGAGTCGCCATCTGTTGCGACTAAAAAATTAAAAAAAACACATAGTGCCTTAGGTGTCACTAGGACGGACCGGGTTTTAGTTTGGTTTTCGAAAAATTAGTCGAGTTTATAAAAAATAGAGGAGTCGCCACCGGCCATTTAAAAATGGTAGACCGGACACTGAAGTAAAAACCAGAGATTTAAAAGGGTTCGGGAGTCGGTTACACGCGGGGAAGGATGAGCACCCCCGTCGTGCCCGAAAATCGGTACCAAAAACATTACCGCTTAATTAATATTAAATTTTGCGAATTAAAGTGACAAATCGTATCGAAATTTGGTTATACGAGCGAGTGAAATTTAAAGGTCTTAATATTCGAGAAAGAACGTCCGAACCACCACCACTACGACTGGTACTAGCCTCGTTCGTTCCCGAATAAAAAGACGTCACATTGCAATTTATAAACCGAAATGCAACTTAGAAAATAAGCAGAACATAAAACAGATAAATAAACATAAAGTAAGTAGCATGGCATGTGATAGCATAACGAACATTCATGAAGATACGATAAACATATGAAATCCAAAACTCCACATAAATTACAATCAATAAAAATCATACCCAAAGTCAAATAACTCACATATGAAAATAAATTAAAACAACATAATACTCGAATGAGACAATATAAAAACCAAATATTATATGCATGCACCCATTCAATACCGTAACAACCTTAATTAAAAAACGCACATAATGTGCAACAACACAAGAATGACACACCAATTAATCATATTTGCGCCAACATCATATAAAAAGAAATGAACCGACATATTGATAAACAAATTGAGATTCGGAAAAACATGAATCAAGGGATCAAAACAAGAAATAAACTATTGATTTAAGAGGGGTAAAACGAAATAAAATGGAATTACAAGAGTTGAACGAGAAATTAAACCATAAAAACAAACGTTGAATCATCAAAACAATGACCAAAATGAAAGAACACTGTAACCTGGAGGGACCGAAATGGACATTAAGCCATTCGGAAAAGGCTAAAACACGTTAGGGGACGAAATTAAAAAAAGGGTTTGAAACAACGGTGACCAGGGACGCAATTTCAAAAGGCGGAAACCCCTGTGAGAACGTTTTCAAAAACGCGGAGGGACTAAATTGGTAAATAAACCAAATTTAAAACACAAACAGGCTATAAAAATTCATTTTAAAGAAACGAAAACCCTTTTGCCCATTTCGGATTAAAACACAGCCTCTCCCCTCTTCCCCTTTCACCCGACGCCAGAAGCCACATCGGTCGTTGCTACCGGCAACCAGGGTAACCAAAAGCCAAAAAAACGCCTCCTTTTCCTCTATTTTGCTTAGAAAAAAAACTGAAAATAAAAAAGAATTTCCCCCTAGAAAACTTTGGTTCGAAAACCCTAAAAAAAACTTTTCCCATTGAGATTCCGACGGCTCACTCGGACGACCTCCCAGACGGAAGCCAAGAGTTTGTTTCCAGCACAACTCGAAACAAATGGGAAACGGTTCCCGATCGGTAAAACTTGAAACTTTTCCTTTTATATTTTTTTTCTTTTCGATATGCATGCAACTAAAAAAAAGGGAAAACAAGAGCTACCTCAGAAGATTTTCTGTTGTTATTATTTCTCTCTAAAATTTTCTCCTCTGTTTTCGCTAAGAGAGGGATTACAATCGCTTTTCTGGTTCCTCTTATACCCGGATTATAGTGAATAAAACAAAGAAAATCATTCTCTCTCTCTCTCTGATATTTTATGTCTGGTTGACTTTGATTAATTGCCTCTGCTTTGTTGTCTTTTTTTGCTGTTTTGGGATTCTGATGACTTTTTTTTTCGTCTGAGGTGTGCAAGAGATGCCCGATCGGGAAGGGAGGCGTGCCGGTTGCAGGAGACGGTCGTGATAGACGCGTGCTTGTGGCAGGTGAGAGGTCAGACGACTCAGGCGCGTGGGGGAGTTGGGTCGTCATGGACGCGCGCGTGGGATGCGAACGGACCTCTCGTGTATGACACGCGCGATCCTGGTCCGTTAGATCAAGCCTCGATCTAACGGTGGGGGCGTGTGCGGCGCGGATCGATGACACCCTCATTAGGGTTTCTTCCGGACGCGATCTAGACCGTTGGATTGCATCCAGATCCAACGGTGTTGGGCGTGTGGCGCGAATGGCTTCAAGGGCTTGCTAGGGTTTTGTTTGTTGCGGCTGATCTGAGCCTTTGGATCTGCCAGATCCGACGGCTCCTGATGTGTGGCGGCTGCAGAAGATATAAGGCAATGTGTTAGGGTTTTTTTCTTTATCCGTTGGGCTTTCCAATTGTGTTGTTTACTTATTTTGGACTTGTATTTGGACTCTTATTTTTTAATCAGAATGGGCTTCTATTAATATGTTTTATATTTATTTCTATAATAATAATAATAATAATAATAATAGTAACAATGGTAATGTATAATAAAAATAACGTAACAAATAGCAATGATTATAGTATAATAATATACAATAATAATACTAATACTAATAGATAATCAATAACACTGCTAAATTCTAACAATACTACTTAAAACTATTGAACACTAAATAACGATAATAACATGGGCAAACAAATAAAAAGAATGCTATAACAAGATAGTATTAAACACAATATATTAGTAGTGTTTAGGGTTTTTTTCTTTCTTTTTTTCAAAAGTATAATGTGTATAAAAATAATATTACTACTGAATAATAATGCTAAAACAATATTAAAAGAGTAATAGTAATATAGTGGCAACACTTATATATATACACGTGTATATTTTCTCTTTTTCGTTTTTTTTTTAATTTTTATTTTAAATGCCCAACAGCCCAATAAGCCCACTAACAACACAAACATAACGGGGTTCGATGTCCGGACAAAATTAGTGATTACAAGTTTTTTTTGTAGCATATTTATTTATTACTAACCTTTTTGTGTGTGAGTTTTGTTTTGTAGCATATTTATTTATTGCATGCATCCCATATCTAGAGGGGATCGTTCTAAAAGCATGTTGCTCAATTATAGAAAGCTTATGCCATGGATGGAAGGTACCTAAAGGAGGAAGACAACGCGCAAATAATGAGAATTTGTCGAATGACCACGCGGAGGAAACATCGAAGTATGCTCAGCGCCAAGTAGAATACCAAAAGTCGCAAGAACAATAGGACCATCGGTCTGACCAAGCAGAATTGGAAAATGATCTTTGGTCTACTCGACTT
The DNA here is from genome assembly GCA_958450335.1 of Hibiscus tridactylites. Taxonomy (NCBI): domain Eukaryota; kingdom Viridiplantae; phylum Streptophyta; class Magnoliopsida; order Malvales; family Malvaceae; genus Hibiscus; species Hibiscus tridactylites. The sequence goes on along the minus strand of OY288272.1, from coordinate 36,485,306 downwards.
AAGGGCAACATCAAAAGGACCCAAGAGTGAGACGAGTTCGATAGAAGCATGACATCCTAAATTGAAGATGTAGCAAATCATGTGGTGTCAAGAAGCTACATTTCTTTGCCCCACGTCAGATCGACAGGGTGGGACCAAGGCTTCAAAGGTTGATTGAAGAAATGAGTGCTCGGACCGAGACGTATTCATAGAACCTTCTTCATCTAATGGAAGCTATGTCTAAGAGCAACACCTTAATAGAATTGATGACCCTTCGCTTGCATTCATGCTTTTGCATACGCATACTTGCTTCCATGTATTTGTTTTTGTTTGTTTGCATTAAATAATGTTTTGATCATTGCATTCATACATGTATAATAGAAAGAGTAATTTTGTGAAATTTCATTTAAGTAGTAAAGATCCCGCGCAAACACGACTCGAGCCATGAACACTGAGGAAAGATTGACAACTCTGGAAGCAAATCAGAAGAGTATCCATGATAAGCTTGAGAAAATGGAAAATGATTTGAAGAAAGAGAGTGAAATATCACATCAGAAAACAGTCAGCCAAATCGCAGCCATGTTTGGGTTCAAAGACCCAGAAGCGAGAGAAGACACCAACACTTTCCCGGGGAAGGCTTTCGTACATTCACAGATGCAAAAGGAAGTGGCTTCACCTAAAGCCAAGATCTCACCCCATTTTATAGAATCTTCTGCCCGTACTGAAGACAACACTGATAAGGTTTACAATCACGAGATGCCCGACTTTGATGAAAAAACCAACAAGGCAAAGGTCGAGAAGAAATGGGAAGACCGCTACAAGAAGCTGAAAGAAATGATTAAATCTTCTCAAGAAAGAAGCAGTTATGGTGGGAGGGATGTTAGAGATTTGAGTCTAGTTTCTGACCGGGTAGCTCTTCCAAAGTTCAAGGACCCTAACTTTGAAAAGTATAATCGAACTACATGCCCATTGGCACACTTGACTGTGTACTGCCGGAAAATGTCACCGCATTTAGAAAATGAGAAGTTGTTGATCCACTGTTCAAGATAGTCTATCTAGGACTGCTATCCGATGGTATGCTCAACTAAGTCGGGTCAACATACGCACTTGGAGAGATCTATCAAAAGCTTTCCTCAAACAGTACGAGTATGTAACAGACATGGCCCCAAGAAGGATCGTACTGCAGAATATGGAACAAAAGCCAAATGAGAGCTTCCGCCAGTATGCCCAGAGATGGCGAAATATGGCAACCAAAGTTCAACCTCCGTTGTTGGAAAATGAGGTTACTCCAATGTTTGTGGAGACTCTAAATGGTCCTTTCTATGACTACATGTTGAATCACGCCACCGAAGGTTTTGCAGACATGGTCATGAATGGAGAATTGATATTAGCAGCCATCAGAAGTGGAAGACTTGAGAGAGAAGAAGATGACAAACCCATTTAGAGCTTTGTCATGAAGCCGATGGAGACAAGATTGGCTGGAATTTATGCTTTCATAGAATAATGATTAGTTTTCTCTAGACAATTGAGATCATGCTTAGAACCAACCCTTTTGCTTTTTCCCGTGAGCATTAGGGATCTTTTGTAAGGGTTGCTATGTTAATTTACTTGTTTAGAGATGCATTTTTTTCAAGTGGCAAACATTTCTCATTTTTGTTTCATCTTTTTCCCTTATTTTTATTCTTCATCCATTTTTTCCAAGCGTACATATTCTTTACGGAGTCCCTATTATTGATTGTATGAATGATTCTTGAGTCTAATCCTGAGATAGAGGGGCGAAATGTGAGTTTAGGGTTAATGGGGAAATCCCATATACTGATTATGAGTGTACTTTCCTCTCAGACATTGTTGTTAGGGTCCTTGAATGAAGAGATAACTTTAAAATATCTACCAACTGAAGACAGATTTTCTTCAACGATGTTTGTGTGTGAAATGACATTTGACATTCCTTCATTTCCCTTCACGAATAAGAAAAAATCATTTGTTGTCCCCCTTTGAGCCTAACATTCTTCTTGTGATTTAACCCTAACCAAGGATCACTCCTCACACCGGGGGCAAATAAAATGAAAAGTTTTTGAAAGAAACATGTTAGATTAAGTTGAATGTCCTAAACTGTAAATAAAAAGGACATAAAAAGGAAAAACAAGAAAAAGGATAGAAAAAGAAAAAAAGGAAAAAAGAAGAGAAAGATAAAAAAAAAGAGAAAGGAAAAAGAAAGGAGAAAAAAAGAAAAGAAAAGAAAAGAAAAAGAAAAAGAAAATAGAAGAGAAGAGAAGAGAAGAGAAGAGAAGAGGAAAATAAATGAAGGAAAGGAGAAATGTGAAGGAAAATTTTAAACAAATCCTTCAAACGAGACGTGTGTAAAAAAGAAATGAGCTCTAGGTTGAAAACCCAAAAGGGACAGTCTAGAGTGACCCAAAGAATAAAAGAAAAATAACAGTGATTTCATTAGGAAAAGTTGATCCTTGGTTTAATCACCCTTAAAATATGAATTTGAGCCTTTATATCCTTTCTTTGGCAACCCAAGCCTAGCCTACATTACAAGCCTTAAAAGACCATTTGGATCACACATGAGTATTCGAGAAAAGGAGTTCGTCTTCAGAACACATTCCGCCTAATTGAGTTAACCTTTCTTTAGGGACCTCGAGCTTCTAATGTCTGATTGAGATTAGAAAAGTGGGGAAATTTAAATTTGGGGAGTGTGTGAGTAAAAGAGAGCTACCAAAAGTGGGGCACTATCCGGTTGATGGATTCTTGAATCATTCATGCTTTGAACTTTGGGGCATCTGACTTTTCCCTTTTCTTGTGTTTGCCATGACTATTTTCTTAAGATCCTCATTTTTAGCCTTTTCTTTCGTTTGTTATGACTTTTTCCTTTGAACTATCATTTCTAGCCTTTTCTTGCATCTCACAAGTAGGCTGACATAGATTCATGAAAAGCAAAAGGTTTCTTGATATTGATCTAAACTGTAGGAGACCATGAATGAATGTTTTCATCACTTCAGAAAACAATTTGAATGGGGGCATCGCCTTGCATGAGAAGGTAAAAAGTAAAAAAGGAAGCACAAGCATTGAAGAGTTTAAAGTAAGTTGTGTTGTCAAGAAAGATCCACATATAAGATGCAGAAGTTCAAAAGCATGAAAAGAGGTAGAATTGCACTTAAGAAGCAAACCATGTCATCAGATTGGGGCTGTCTACGTAGGCTAATGATTTAAGGCCCTCGATATTAATAGGTGTGAGAAGAAGAGATTAAAGCGCTAACATCATTCGAAGATATTCAAGATGGAAATAAGCTTTCACATGTAAGTAATTCAAGATGTCCTGCAGGGGCAAGAATTTGAGAATTCACAAGAAGCACTGAGGATGCTTGGTAAGGGGCATATGAGACTTGAAGCATTCAAGACCACACAAGGAAGCCTTTCACTCAACATTGATCTATCAACCACATTGATAGTAAATCTTGAGACATTTGGAAAAAATAACTGCTTATCAGGATTGAGCGAGAAAACATGTGGAAAAATTAATTCTGAGAAAAAGAATTCAAAAAGCAAAAGAAATGAGACATGCATTCATGTTTTAGGCATCCCTAGGGGCATTCACATCATAATTGCATTGTATATCACATTTTTAGGTACACGAAGGACCTTTCAGCAAAAGATTTGCTTATCCGTTCAAGCGTAAGGAGAATGGAGATTGCTTATTCATCCAAGCATAAGGAGGATGAAATTTTTTCAGAAGATTCACTTATTCGTTCAGGCGTAAGGAGAATGGAGATTGCTTATTCATCCAAGCATAAGAAGGATGAAATTTTTTCAGAAGATTCGCTTATCCATTCATGCGTAAGGAGAATGGAAATTGCTTATTCATCTAAGCATAAGGAGGATGAAATTTTTTCAGAAGATTTGCTTATCCGTTCATGCGTAAGGAGAATGAAGATTTCTTATTCATCCAAGCATAAGTAGGATGAAATTTTTTAAGAAGATTCGCTTATCCGTTCAGGCGTAAGGAGAATGGAGATTGCTTATTCATCCAAGCATAAGGAGGATGAATTTTTTTTTCAGAAGATTCGCTTAATCGTTCAGGCGTAAGGAGAATGGAGATTGCTTATTCATCCAAGCATAAGGAGGATGAAAATTTTCAGAAGGTTTGCTTATCTGTTAAGGGATAAGGAGAATGAAATACGCTTATTCATTCAAGCATAAGAAGTATAAAATCTTTTGAGTTTGCTTATTCATCCAATCATAAGGAGGATGAAATCTTTTGAAGTATGTTTGCTTATTCATCTAAGCATAAGGAGGATGAAATCTTTAGAAGCATGTTCGCTTATTCATCCAAGCATAAGGGGGATGAAATTTTTTAGAAGAATCTACCTATTTGTTTGAGCATTTGGGAGAATAGAACCCAACACAACAATTCGGGGATTTGGGAGAATATAACCCAGCTTAGCTATTCGAGCGTAAGAAGAATAGAATCAGCCTATCTGTTTGAGCATAGAACCCATCTAAGCTATTCAGGCATTTGGGAGAATAGAACCCAGCTCAGCTATTCGAGCATAAGGAGAATAGAATCAGCCTATCTGTTCAGGCGTTTGGAGAATGGAATCCGCTCATCTATTCGGCCAAAAGAAGAATAGAACTAGCTTATCCGTTCGGGCAACAAGAGAATGGAGCCAACCAGAAAATTAGTGAAAATCAGTGCCTTTTGGTCTTTGCTTTATCTCTATTGCACAGAGATAAGCAAAGAGGGCAATTGTTGTCACTAAATTTTCACCCTAATATTAAATAATTCGAAAAAATAAAAAATCATTTTTCCCTTAAAATAATAATAGGCCCATCCTTTTCTAAATTAAAAAATACAACAAAAACCCATCTTTAAAAACCCATTTTTGAAGCCCATTTCAAAAGAAAAAAAGCCCATCTTAAAAATACAAGTCCATCTTTTAAAAAAGAGAAAAAAAATGTGATAATAATTAAAATATGTAATAATGGTGGAAATAAATGTAGGAAAAGAAAATAAGATGACAACCCAAAAAAGTAATAAATGTAAAAAATAGCAAAGAAAACAACAACAAAAAAACAATAAAAAAGAAAGAAAATAATAAAAAAGAAAAGAAAAGTGGGGAACCAGCGCGCGTCACGCGTCAGCGTGTGAGTTGCACACTCGCATGTTGGTTCCCCAGCAAACTATCTCGTCGAACGTCGAGGAGAGCCGACCGACGTCTACCAACAACGGCTGTCGTCGTTGTTGGTGTTGGTCAACGTGTCTAGCCGTCGCTGACCCAACGACACCAACCCCGCTCGCCGCCGCCGCCTGTGCTCGGCGGAATCTGCAAAAAACTGAAACAAGAGGTCAAACCCTACGCTCGAATCAAGGGGAAAATTTTGCTTCGAATCTAAACCAAATCGGATAGGGTTTGAGGGGTTTTGCCGAGATTAAACGCGGATATTTGCTTGATTTGCAAGCTCAAGCATGTGTATATAAAACCCCTCTTCTCCATTGTTCAAGACACCAATTTCAAGAAAATACACTTGAAAAAAAGAAAATAGGCTTGGAAAAATTCTGAAAAATTCTATAAAAAATTCTCAAGAGTTGCTGGAAATTTTAGAGTTAAAGTTCGAGTTTGGAGGCAATTTTCCGAACGCGATTAGGAGCGTTTCGAGAAGTTCATATTAGAGTTCATCATTCGTCGTTTTGGTAAAATTACTATCTTTCCTTTTAATTTTTATTTAGAATTTTTTATGTTTGTTCTTGGTTGAATTTTTGTTTTTGTGTTTGTGTTTTTAGTGGATTTTAGATTTTGTTCTTGAAGTCGAAAAATCGTTTCGCGATTCATGTAATGTTTTCGTTTTAAATTTCTGTTTAATTTTGGTTTGATCTTTAAAAAATTCGCATGCTTTAAAAATGTTGTTAGAAGTGTTTTGATCTTAGAAATGAAGAAATGAAGTTTTAGAAATGTTTAGATTAAAATGCTAGAATAAAATGAGTTAATGTGGTTTAATTGAAAAAACTTAAAGTTAGGGATTTAATTAGGAAAAAACAATAATGCATGGGTGGAAATAATAAAAGGGCTTGATTTTATAAAAAAAAATATATAAAAAGGTTATTTTCCTTGAATTTTAGTTTTAATAATAAATAGGTTAAGTGATTTTAAAAGAGAAAAATAGTAAAGATGTTTTTTTAGAAAAAATAAGTAATAAAGTTTTTTTAAGAAAAAAGAAAAATAAAAAGGTTTTAAAGTAAAAGTTTAAGGTTTTAGGAAGAAATAAAATTAAAAAAAAAACTTAAAAAGAAATCTTTCAAAAAATAAGGTTTATTTTAAAAAGGTCATTTTTTAAAAAAAAAGCTTTAAAAATTTGAAAAGGAAAAAAAAGTTTTAAAAGTGAAAATCTTTTTGAAATGAAAAAAAAATATAAAAGGGTGAAAAACATAAAAATAAAAAGTTAAACAATGTAAAAAAGGTCTTGGCTTTTAAAAAATTAAAAGGAAAAAAAGAAGAAATAAAGGTTTTTCAAAAGAAATAATAAAAAGGAAAAAACACAAAAGAAAAAACAATAAGTTTCTTTCTTGTTCTTTAGAAATAAGTTAAAACTTAGGATTATGTTCTAAGGCCTAGATAGAGACGTGTTTGTTGAAAAATTCACTTCACAAAATAAGACACACTTAAGTAAATTTAAACTTTTAATTTGGAATAAACGACTTTAAACATTTTAGGATTTTCTGTAAATAATCGAACTTAGAATAAAATAAAATGCTCAACGCACTAAAGTTTTAAGATGTTTGAAAAAGTGAAATTAATTTAATGCGGTGTCTTATCAAACGAGAATGATGGGTTAGCGCCAGAAATGTTGGCGGTGATTAAAGTTCATCTCCCGGGCGATAAGGACGTTAAAAAAGAATACTATTCATTAAACAGACAAATAAAGTCAAACCTTTTTTAACTTGCAAATTCTAGTTTTGAAAACGATTTTAAAACCAATTAGGTACCAATTTTGGGCGTTGTGGGGGTGCTAACCATTTCCCACGTGTAACTGACCCCCGAACTTGTTTTTTGATTTTTATAGACCAAAACCGTTGTTTTATTAAAATAACCATGTTTTAAAGTGATCCAATCACACTTTTCAAAAAGATTGGTCGCGACACCGTTTTGTTAAAAAGTTTTCCAAAAAGTCGAAGCCTCCTAAAAGGGTTGCGACATCAACAAACTCATAATAGTACAATCCGAGGGAGAAAATCCTTTTACTTACTTCCGAACTTAGTAAAGCGTTTCAAGCTTACACTAAGTTTCCAAAACCACCTTTAAGTGGTTCAAAGCTGGAAATCACGTTCTCGCTCACCGACTCGGGAAACCAACATTCACCGACGCAAAATCAAGCATTCGAAGCTCCCAAAACTTCACCGATTGTTTATGATATGTTCTCCCCTTTAACACAAGCTTTCCCCTTGATTTGCAATGATTTTGAAGAAATCATTCAAGAAAACTTTAGCTAGTTGATGTAGAAATCCATGGGCATCATTTAGAAATCAAAAGTAGATGAAATGAGATAAATCTCTGGAGATTTTAGTGATGAAAATGTAGTTTGGCAGTTGGGAAAGTTGAGAGAAAAGTAGTTACGTAAGAAAATGTTTAGCCTTTTAAAAAATTCATTTTATCACTTCACATTTAATAAATCAATTAATTAAATCATTTAAAACACAAAATCAAGGGAATAGATCATTACACCTTGTGCAATAGCTCCCTAAGGATTCTAAGTTTTGGCTCTCTTCAATTTAGTCATTACAACAAAATTTGCAATTTTTACAAATTAGTCACCGTTTTCAAAATTCCAATAAAATCGGTCCAATTTCACCAAATTGAACTCTCCAAAACTTTCAAGACATTATTTTAAGATTATAAAATATTTTTCCATATTTTATCTCCCTCAAAAACCATTTATTTCAAATTAATCCCGAAACTAGCATAACTCACTCGAACCGGTTCACCCTAACCCGACTAACTTCTAAGCCCAAAATCGGGGTGTTACAACTCTCCCGCACTTAGGAAATTTCATCGTCAAAATTTTTCCTAAAGGAAAAAGGTGCGGAAACTATTTCATCATATCCGCCTTGCTTTCCCATGTGGCCTCCTCAACTCCTCGATGTCGCCACAACACCTTTACAAGTTCAATCGTCTTACCACGAAGATTTTTTTTACTAGAATCAAGAATCCCAACAGGTTCTTCATCATAAGATAAATCCGGATTCAACTCAATCTCCTCAACAGGCATAACATGAGACGGATCTGACCTATACCTTCGCAACATCGAAATATGAAACACATCATGAATCTTTTCCAACTCATGAGGCAACTTCAATCGATACGCAACAGGACCAACATGCTCCACCACCTCATATAGTCCAATAAACCTTTAACTAAGCTTACCCTTACATCCAAACCTCATCACCTTCATCCAAGGCGACACTTTCAAGAACACGCGGTCTCCAACCGCAAACTCAATCTTGTTACGCTTTAAATCCGTGTAAGACTTATGACGATCCGATGTTGCATTCGATCGATTACAAATAAGCTTTACCTTCTCTGTCGTTCCCTTAAGCAAATCCGGCAAGGAAACCAACTTTTTTCCCCGCTTCTGCCCAACTAAGAGGCGTTCTACACTTCCTCCCATACAAGGCTTCATACGGAGCCATTTTTATACTCGTTTGAAAGCTATTATTATAAGAAAACTCTACCAAAGGCAATTGTTTCTCCCAAGAACCTTGGAAATCTATAACATAACACCTCAGCATATCCTCAAGCACTTAGATAACTCGCTCAGACTGTCCATCCGTCTGAGGATGATACGAGGTACTGAAATTCAAACACGTACCCAGCGCTTGGTGTAAAAACTCCCAAAACCTCGCTATAAACCTCGGATCTCTGTCTGACACTATGGATTTAGGTACACCATGCAACCTCACAATCTCAGCAATGTACAACTCTGCCAGCTTATCTAACGTGTACGTTGTATGCACAACTAAGAAATGCGCACACTTCGTAAGACGGTCTACAATCACCCAAATAGAGTTCTTCTTTGTCGGTGTCAAAAGGTAAACCGGACACAAAATCCATCGTAATCCTCCACCACTTTCATTCTGGTATATTCAAAGGTTGTAACAGCCCGAAAGGAAATTGATGCTCAACCTTCACGCGCTGACAAACCATACACTTACTCACAAATTCAGCAACATCCTTCTTCAACCCAACCCAATAGTACTCGTCTTTCAACCCACAATACTTTTTTGTACTACCAGGATGCATAGCAAAAGAACTTCTATGAGCCTCAGTCAAAATAGTGCGCCTCAACTCAACATCCTCTGGCACAACTATTCGACATTTAAAGCACAAAACACCATCATCATTGAAACAAAAGTCTGTTGCATTACAATCCGCTATATCCTAAACATGAGGCACCAAAGAATCATCAAAGCAACTTTTTTTCTTTAATCAACTGAATTAAGGAAGGTTTCACTTGTAACTCAGCTAGCAGCCCACCATCACGCGATATACGCAACCGAGCAAACATCACCCTCAACTCTCAGCCACCTTCCTACTCAAAGCATCGGCTAGAAAATTAGCCTTCCCTGGATGGTACTTGATTATCAAATCATAATCTTTAAGCAACTCCAACCACCTTCGTTGCCTAAGATTCAACTCTTTTTGCGTCATCAAATACTTCAAACTCTTATGGTCTATGTAAATCGTACACTTTTCACCATAAAGGTAATGCCTCCAGATTTTCAAGGCAAACACCATCGCAGCCAACTAGATATCATGCGTAGGGTAATTACGCTCGTGCACCTTCGACTGTCGTGATGCATAAGCTACCACCCTACCTTCTTGCATTAACACACATCCCAAACCAACATAGGATGCATCACTATAAACTACAAACTCTTTACCCGATTCAGGTTGAATCTAGACATGAGCTTGCGTCAAAGCTTCCTTCAACTTCTCAAAAGCTTGCTGCCTAACCTTCGTCCACTCAAACTTAATATCCTTTTGTAACTACTTTGTCAAAGGAGTAGAAATCTTTGAAAAACTATCCACGAACCTACGATAGTATCCCGCCAAACCAAGGAAACTACTCACCTCATGAACCGACTTAGGCGACTTCCAATTCATCACCGCCTCAATCTTATGTGGATCAACCCAGATACCTTCGGCCGACACCACATGTTCAAGAAAGACAACTTCCCTGAGCCAAAACTCACACTTACTCAACTTGGCATAAAGCTAATTTTCTAACAACACTTGCAACACGATTCGCAAATGCTTATCATGATCCTTCTCGGTCCGAGAGTAAACGAGAATATCATTAATAAACACAAAAATGAACTGATCCAAAAACTCATTGAACACTCGATTCAGCATGTCCATAAATGCAGCTGGTGCAATAGTCAAACCAAAAGGCGTCACCAAAAACTCATAATGTTTGTACCTTGTACGAAAACCTGTCTTAGGTACATCCACATCATTTACCTTCAACTAATAATATCCAAAACTCAAATCAATTTTAGAAAACACTAAAGCACCTCGAAAGTGATCAAACAAATCATCAATCTTTGGCAGAGGATACTTGTTCTTAATTGTCAACTTGCTCAGTTGGCGATAATCTATACACATACGCATCGTGCCATCTTTCTTCTTCACAAACAAGACCGGTGCACACCAAGGCGAAACACTAGGTCTAGTAAACCCTCGATCTAGCAACTCCTGAAGTTGCGTCTTCAGCTCCTTAGTTGCCATTCTATAGGGAGCAATAGACACTGGAGTCGTATTTTCATACAACTCAATGTCAAACTCAACCTCTCCACTCGGTGGTAACCCAGATAATTCTTCCAGAAACACATTCAAAAACTCGCATATCATACGTATGTCCTACACATGCACTTCTTTCGATCCTGGATTCATCACATAAGCTAAGAAAGCTTCACAACCCATCTCCATCATATGACTCGCTTCAAGAGCCGAAATTGCATTGGACAATAATTTCACATTCTCGCCAATGATTACCATTTCGTAATCATCAACAAGTTTCAAGGTAACTCGCTTAGCATCAAAATCAATCATAGCCCTATGTTTGGTCAACCATTTCATCCCAAGGTTTACATCAAAACCATAGAAAGGTAACTCTTGTAAATCAACTGTAAATACATGACCTTGAACAGATAAAGGACATCTCCTAAAAAATCTTCTCGTTACAACAGTTTCACCAAAGGAACTAGTTACTTGCATTCCCACGTCAAACATCTCAACAGGGATATCAAGCAAATGCGTATGTTCACTCAAGATATATGATTGCGTAGAGCCAGAACCAATCAAAGATAACAATGACAAGGACTGCAAAGTGAAAGTACTTGTAATCACATCTGTGTCATTACGTCTCTCGTGATGTGCGTACACCCTCGTAGGACCACCACTCTCAGTTGAACATCTACAACATGTGCTACAGCTCTCTGACCATCCTCCCTACGCTAAAAATTCCCACGGTCTCGCTCTGGTGCAACAACAGGTGCTCTACCCTGACCACCTTCAGCCAACAAAGGACAATCACATCTCAAATGATCAACCGATCCAAAACTCCAACAAGAGTTAGCAGCCATAGCCGCAGGAGCCTGTCCCTCACGAGCTAAACGGGGACAGACCCGCCTCAAATGCTCGCGCGATCCACAAACCCAACATGCATTTTGCTCATACCTCAACATGTTACCTTGAACTGGCGCACCACATCCAACATTACCTCGCCTCGGCTCATGCCGATACCTAGGATCATAATGCCTCTTAAACTATCCACCACTAGGACCATAATCTGCATATCTCTTACCCGAGCTAGAACCACCCACGCGAGAAGACAAGCCCAAACTCTACTCGATATCCTTAGCTCACGTCACCATCACATCAAAATCTATGTAATGAGATGCCAACATGAAAGTCTTCACTTCTAGCACCAATCCGTAACGGAAACAGTCGCAACGATGCCTATCACTTGGCACCAACTCAAGGGTATATTGGCTTAAACGAACAAACTATACCTCATACTCAGCCACAGTCATGCTACCCTGAACCAAGGACATAAACTCACGTTTCTTTTCATCCAAGTATCTAACTCATAGATACTTCTTCTTAAAGGCAGCTTGAAAGAACTCCCAATCCACCTCATTGGGCTCAATAGCCACAATTACAGTCGTCCATCAACTGTAAGCATCACCTTGCAACAACGAAACAGCACATCCCAGCTTACGCACATTGTTGCACCCCATTTGATCCAAAATTCGGATCGTACTGGCCATCTAAGCCTCGGATGCCTCAGCGACAAACCACGGTACTCGACGCCTCCCAAACTATGCAAGCGTTCTAACAACAATCCCAATTGCCCAGCAGCAGGTGCTTGCACATGCACTTCGGCAACAACAACATGGAATGCTCTAGTCATCGCCTGAACTATGGGTGTCAAATCACCCAATACAGGCCATGTTTGCCCACGCTATCCTTGCTCTTCACCCCCGGGTGGAGGCGGTGGAGGAGGTCAATTCTCACCAGTAAGAATCTCGTTTTCCAGATTTCCCTACCCACTAGCAGGAGCAATCGTACCCGAACGTAACTTTCTCCCCGGTCCCATTGTGATATTATATTTAAGGCATGATAACAAAACAAATCAAGAAATCAGGCCAACTTCAAGCAAGGATCCAAGCCATCGAATTCAATTTAAAAACACTTTATTATAGTAATAAGGCAATGAGTATCCCAATTTCCCCCAAATATAGCAGAAGGCACACAACATGCGTATCACAAGCATCGTGCATAACAATCAATCAGATTCAGCCCTTAACATAATCATACATAAGACAATTTACACATACATCACATTCATCATGCTTGACATCAATTTCATTTACTCATCAACAACATGGTTATAACAATCACCATGCAAAGAAAACATCATCATTCATTTAGAACTACATCGCATCAACTTACCAATAACTTACCATCTTCCCATTCTTTCGAAACTTGGCTTTGATACCACCAAATGTAATCCCCTCGACCCATCCTAGGTGATAGACCAAACTGAACGAGGCGCACGAGGAATACTAAAGTAAACTGGGAAGTTTACTCCAATAAACGACCCTAATTTTTTTTCATTTTATCTTTTCTAGATGCTCATTAGAACCCTAGGTGATAGACTACACAACGGAACCATTTGCAACTCATTCAAACAGTGATTAGGTACTCAATTGCACAAAATCACATTTTTTGGACCATTTTATTAATTTGATAAATTACAAAGATTTCTTCCAATTTTAGGTTACCATCCTTTAACTAATCATATTACATGTTACTCAATCAAAAATCAGCTCCAAACAACCATCCAAACTCATTTAATTACAAATATAACATTTGGGGACTAAAACGTAAAGAAACAAAACATTCAATGATACGTTTAACTAACTTACCAGCTGGTCGTATCGATACCCTTAGAGCCAGTATTGATACGCCCTCGACAAACACAACTCCAAGATTCAAAGATAGAAGGCTCGTATCGATACCCTCTCGAACCGTACCAATACACTAAAAACCAGTAGCTAAAACCCGTATCAGTACGCCCCCGTGTATCGATACGCCCCTTCATTTTCGTAGAGATCGTAATGGTACTCTTCCCCACCGTACCGGTACACCAAGCCTAGAATGGCTTACCCGTACCGATACGATTTCTCAAGTATCGGTACGCCTGTACCAAAAATGCATTCTTTTTTTGGTTTTTCATACTTTAATCCATTCTAATGCATTCCAATGTACTTCCAGCATGCATATAACATATTTAAACATCAATCCTTAATCAACCATATCAATATCATCAACTTGGCATAGAGATATGCATCATTTAAATCTATAAGCATGCTTCCTATGCAAATAAGCCACTCAAGAGTCAAAACTCAAAACAAAGCACAATCCATCAAATAAAGGCCTCTTACAAGTTTAAAACCATAAAGCAAACATGCTCAAAAAGGGTGTTCATACACATCACCCAAAACACACTATGGACCTCCCATTGCCCTTATTACTCTAGTCCAAATCGAAACATACATTCTTAAGCGAAGTCTCTTGAAATCCCGTGCCTCTTGTTGCCTCCTAAGCTTCAATTATCTGCATTGATGAACAAATGAGAGCGTAAGCACACAAGGCTTAGTGAGGAGTGCTTAAAACCAAAACACAATCAATGCACTAAAACCATTTTCATGTCCATATTGAAATCTCATTTCAATTTGCTTAACATCATTTGAAAACCATCTTGCCTTTTTTAAAACCATACACTTCCCTTAACAAATCAGCATGTTAACCATCATACAACATGTGTTATAAAACCAACAACAAATCCATTGCTAACACTCAACTTAAGCCTTCCCATGCATAGCTACCATATGCAAAGCTTAAAGAGTAAAACATGCATTTTCAGTTTTATGCATCAAAAATCATATCATAACACATCATCAATTATATTGGCTTACAGGTGATCATCAACATGTTCATTTCTCAAAACCACAACGGATACACGGATTCACAAGTGTTGTCCCAACACTTCATACATTCTCACCGGTACCTCAAGGTTCACACACAGGACCTACCCTCCACCGTTGTGACACCCATGGTGGAGTATTCGGTACACCGTATAAACCTCTTAACACCACTCGTCGGCAAATGTATAACCTCACTAACGAGAGATGAGACACCATACACTTTCCTCAATCGTTAGGGTACTCGGATGGAGTATTCGGTACACCGTATAAACCCCTCAACATCCAAGGCGACTTATTTATAGTGCACTCAATCCTATAGTCGGCTAACTATATCCGATTTCATTTATAAATCATTTTCACAACATCATTTGCCAATATAATTCACATTTAACATAAACCTCACTGTTTTCAAAGCATTATGGATAAACCACATTTCCAAGCATTAAACCATACTTCAAGATACAAGTATAAGTATATACTTACAAGGATCACTTATCATGTGCATCCTTCATTAATATAACCTCAAAAATAGTAAATCACTTACTTACATCATACTTTAAACAGCAGGTAATAGGCATTTAAAAACAAGTGCATCAACAAACTCATAATAGCACAATCCGAGGGAGAAAATCCTTTTACTTACTTCCGAACTTAGTAAAGCGTTTGAAGCTTACACTAAGTTCCCAAACCATCTTTTAAGTGTTTCAAAGCTGGAAATCATATGCTCACTCACCGACTCGCGAAACCAAGATTCACCGACGTGAAATCAACTGTCCGAAGCTCCCAGAACTTCACCGATTTGTTCCAATTTGTTCTCCCCTCTAACACAAGCTTTCCCTTTGATTTGCAATGGTTTTTGAAGAAATCATTCAAGAAAACTTTATCTAGTTGATGTAGAAATCCATGAGCATCATTTAAAAATCAAAAGTAGATGAAATGAGATAAATCTCTGGAGATTTTAATGATGAAAATGTAGTTTAGCTGCTGGAAAAGTTGAGAGAAAAGTTTAGAAGAAAATTAGTTACGTAATAAAATGTGTAGCCTTTTAAAAATCATTTTTATCACTTCACATTTAATAAAATAATTAATTAAATCATTTAAAACACAAAATCAAGAGAATAGCTGATAACACCTTGGTGTAATAGCTCCCTAAGGATTCTAAGTTTTGGCCTTTTTCAATTTAGTCATTAAAATGAAATTTGCAATTTTTACAAATTAGTCACCATTTTCAAAGTTCCAATAAAATTAGTCCAATTTCACCGATTGTTTCTGATTTGTTCTCCCCTCCAACACAAGCTTTCTCCTTGATTTGCAATGATTTTGAAGAAATCCTTCAAGAAAACTTTAGCTAGTTGATGTAGAAATCCATGGGCATCATTTAGAAATCAAAAGTAGATGAAATGTGATAAATCTCTGGAGATTTTAGTGATGAAAAGGTAGTTTGGCTGGTGGGAAAGTTGAGAGAAAAATTTAGAAGAAAAGTAGTTACGTAATAAAATGTCTAGCCTTTTAAAAAATCATTTTTATCACTTCACATTTAATAAATCAATTAATTAAATCATTTAAAACACAAAATAAAGGGTATAACTAATAACACCTTGGTGTAATAGCTCCCTAAGGATTCTAAGTTTTGGCCTTCTTCAATTTAGTCATTAAAATGAAATTTGCAATTTTTACAAATTAGTCATCGTTTTCAAAATTCCAATAAAATCAGTCCAATTTCACCAAATTGAACTCTCCAAAACTTTCAAAACATTATTTTAAGATAATAAAATATTCTTTTCATATTTTATCTCCCTCAAAAACCATTTATTTCAAATTAATCTCGAAACTAGCATAACTCACTCGAACCGGTTCACCCGGACCTCTTAGCCGAACCCGACTAACTTCTAAGCCCAAAATCAGGGCGTTACAGGACTGTCGCTAAGTGTGTTCTTAGGGAGTTAAATTTGCTACAAGCCGACTTTTCTCCCCAACAGTAGATCAAAACGTCGATCAACCCATCGCGCGCTTTTTGGCTTGAAGGTGTTGAGATGTTTAAAGGAAAGGTCGATTGACAGTCCAATAATGCTGAAAATGAAGAAAGAAATATGAAGGTATGAAGAACTTTTTAATTCTCACGAATCAGATTGAGTTGTCGCTTAGCTATCGTCTAAATGGAAACTTAGCTAAGCATGATAGAAATCATACTTAGCATATTTAAAGAAAGTGAAATAAAAATGTAAAATAAAAATGAAGCTAAAAGGGAAAAAGAATTTTATAGAACTTTAAAAGCAAGAAAAAATTAAGAATGAGAGATATTTTCTAGCTTACCCCGAGGGGTATTTATAGTATTCTAAAATCCTAAAATAACCTAGAAATGATAAAAGATAAATCTTAAAAATATTCAAATTAAATTCTAAAAACAAAAGATAATCCTAAGTTTGAAATTTAAAACGCAGTTGATCCTACTTATCTGTTTGTGCTGACTAGATCTTCTAGAAGTTGCTGACTGTATGCCACGTCAGACTTCATGCCCATTAGCTCAACCTTGATTCAAGAAAATAAAACTGTAAAATGTTATCTTTTAAGTGCAATTTCCAGAATTGTAATCCTGCATGGAAAACACACAAAAACATCTAGATCAACAACACGAACAAACCATTAAAGGCATAATTAAAGATAAAATAGTAGCCAAATAAACTACTTATCAAATTCCTCTCCACTTGTTCAATGATTGTCCTCAAGCATCCCTTAACTAATACATCAAAACTCAAGTTCTCATCCTTTATTTCACAATGTATCTAAGATAACCAAATGACCCAAGATCGAAACAATTATTGAAATCAAGAAACAATCAAGTAAAGGCATAACTATGAACATTTTAAGCAAAGTAAGACATTCTAATACCTTTCAATATTAATGAAGCAAAACTTAATACCCTCACAAGGATTCACTTGTTTCGCTCAAAAGTGTTTGAGTTAAAGAATCGTTCAATCCAGAACTAATCAAAATATTACCATAAGCTTGTAACTAAATCCGACCTCCACTACTAAATTGAACACGATGCAAAAATCAAGAGGTTTTTAAACAAGGTTGTAACGGGGCTTAGATTAGGGTATGGAAAAGAAAAAAAATATGTGGTAAAATGTCAAGACAAAAGATGCAAAATGTTGAAGTTCAAGCCACGAAACAAAGTAAACAATGCAAAGAAGTGTAACAAAAATCAAACAACCCAATTTGTTTTTTTTCTCTTTTTTTATTTCTTTCGAATCTATTTTCTTGCTGTTATTTTTCTTATGTTGTTCGAATACTATTTGAACCATTTTTTCTTCTTTCTTTTTATTTTTCGAAATGTCTCCTCTTTGCTGAATTTTTTCATATATATTTTTTTATTCGTGGAACATATAAAATTTTATCTTCACAAGGGTGACAAAAGAGGATAAAAGTAAACGGCTTTAGGTTTATAATATGGTAAAAATAAAGAAAAGGGTATATGCATAAAAATGGTTCACTAATGGAAATAAATGGGTAAGCAATTTTGGCTAGAGAAGTGGTTAATCCTAAGTCCCCCTATCAAATTAACGCATCATATTCAAGTATGTAGCCTCGACAAGTATGTAGCTAGAAGTTCTAGAATGTTGAGAACTAGTTCAACACACTTAATAAAGTAAAGAGCAAGGATGAAAGTATATGCTCGTAAGGCTAAAAACTCACATGAGATAGAATGTATACTAAATTAAGCAACATGCCAACTAACAAATGTATAAAATGTCAAATTAAAAGTTTATTGAAACTCACTAGTCATATCAATAACGAATCTTAAATTCCATAAAAAACAAAATCACATGTCATGGGAAAATCAGAGAGATAAAGTGAAATAGATGATAGGCAACAAGAAATTCTAACATATTATAATTAAGATGGCGATTGGATTCTGGTGACTAAGTGCGGCTGCCATGGAGCTTAAGCGCGTTGATGAGGGTTTGGGAAAAGAAATAGTGGCTAGCAGGGGAAGATGATGAAAATATTGGGCGATTTGGGAGGTGCTGTAGATTTAGGTTTCGGTGGAATTCAGGCTCGATGGAGGGTAAAGGGTAAAGATGATGATGAAGGCGGGGTTTAAAAATGAAAGGTAATTGTGAGTTGTAATTGATTTGGGAGATAAGGAGAAGAAGTAGGGCCGGTCAGAGGGCCAAGGGATGAGAGAGTGAAGGAATTTGAAATGTGCGTGGGGCCTACCAGGGAAGATATGGGCGACAAATAGGGTTTGGGAGCTGCTATTGTGCGCCGGGGGGGGGGTTTGCTAACTTACGCTGTTTAATAAAACAAGGCCAGGGAATTACTAAATCGGTGCGTTTGTGAGATTGGGTGAATTCCTAACTGTTGCTCGTGGCTCTACTGCCTTAAGGTCCGAAATTTTGCTTTATTTGGTCAAAAATGTCGCATCCGATGCCGATTAACTTCGAACAAAAAATATCCGAGGTACATGAAAATCACAAGAAAAAAAAACGTCACAAATATGAAATAAAAATAAGGAAATAAAAACTAATTGAGCAAACAAAAATGAAAATGGGTTACCTCCTATTTAGTGCTTTATTTAACGTCGTTAGCTCGACGATCTGATTCAGACCACAGGTTATGAGAGAGATGCTCTCTCCACTTCATATGCTTTTTCTATCGAATAAATTTCTTATGAGAAATTCTAGGATCATAAAGTTCCATTATTTTATCCTTACAGCTTCGAACATTCTCATAGATTTTTTCGGATCTATTTTAGCTTTGAAAGCTTGTTTAAATTAATCGCCGACAAGGTATCTCCTTTGCTAAAAAATAAGTACTTTAAATGTTCTGGTGGTGGTTTCGATTCAATATTCGGTGCCTGCAAAATGGAAAGTAAGGGTTTAGATTTAGACAGAGTAAGGCTTAAATTAGAATCAATTGAAAAAATTTCCTCAAACTTCCTGATTTCCTCTTCAAAGTCCTCCAATTCGCTGCACAGATCATCAACAAAGTTAGACTCAAAAAACTCTTCAACAGTATGTTCAATAACATCAATAAAATTAATACAGACGACATTATATGGATATCGCATTGCTTTGTAAACGTCAAACTTAGCAACCTCACCGTCGAACTCTATTGTAAGAATTTCGCTTCCTACATCGATTTTTGTATGCACCGTACTAAGAAGGGTCGACCGAGAAGGATTTCTGAAGAAGTGTTTAATTGGTCATTTTCCATGTCGATGACATAAAATTTCGTTGGAAAAATTAGTTCGTTTACCTTTACTAAGACGTTCTCGAGGAGTCCTTCTAGGTATATCACAAACCGGTCAGCTAGCTGCATCGTCACTTTCATATCCTTCAAAGGCTCAATAGAAAGTGAGTTGTGCAAAGAAAGAGGCATAACATTTATAGAAGCGCCTAAATCATACATTGCACGTTTAATCTCAGTCTTATCGGTTTTACAAGGAATAGAAAATATACCTTGGTCCTTTAACTTTGGGGGAAGCTTTCGTTGGAAAACGGCGGAGACGTGTTCCCTTAAATTCACCTTTTTAAATTATATAAGCCTTCATTTGTTTGTGCAAAGGTCCTTCAAGAATCTGGCATACCGTGGAACCTTTTTAATTACATCAAGGAGAGGTATGTTTACCTCCACTTTACGGAACATACTAAGAATTTCTTGTTCCTCAGCTTGCTTATCACGCTTTACCAATCTCGAAGGAAATGGAGGTGGAGTAGCATATAGAGATGGCACATGAGGAGTTTGTAACTTGGCTTTCTTCTTCTTCTGGGTTTCTGCTTCAACATCTCCTTTCCCTCCTTGGGACTCCGATTCATCTTTCTTTTAGGGTTCTGCGTCAACATCTTTAGGGACCGGTGGTGTGATAATAGTGCCAATCCAAAGGGTGCTTGTAATAATGTTTTCTCGTAGGTTTGCCTCGATTTGCGATGACAGCTTCCTTCTAGATTCTAAACGACTCACTGCTAACGTCAGTTGACTCAGCTGCTTCTCAATTTCTATAAAGTGTGTCTTGGTCTTTAGTTGAAACTTTTCTTGGGATATCACCAATTGTTCAACAATTGAATCCAACGACGGCTTTTGCGGTTGATATTGTTGTGGTGCAGGTGGTTGATAAGCCTGGTTCGGTCTAGGATTTGGTCCATAGTTGAAGTTCGGATGGTCCTTCCACCCTGGATTATAGGTGTTGGCATGAGGGTTGTATGGCCTTTAGAGAGGTCTTGGGAAATTCCCTATGACATTTATTTGTGCTGCAACGTCTTCCTGTAATGTTGGACAACAGTCTGTGGGATGGTCAGGCATTGTGCATATTCTGCATAGTCTACTTGTACCTGTTTTGCCTGCAACAAGAGATTGAACTATTTTAGCTAATTTATCAATCTTATTTTCTAAAGAAACTATACTTATCTCGTGAACACATCGAGAGGATTCACTGGGAGTAGTGATGTAAAAACAGGTAATCAGACAGGTTTCAGGTCGGGTTCTGTCAGGTCGGGTAAAATTGGATACAGGTCATTTCAGGTAAAAAAACAATTTTTGACTCGACTCGGGTCGGGTGCGGGTCCATTGCAGTCGGGTAATTTGCAGGTCGGGTCCATTTCAGGTCGGGTCAATTTTCAGGTCGGGTCCATTTCAGGTCAAACTCGTTGCAGATCGGGTAAAAACAGGTAGGGTAAAATCAGTTAATTGGCAGGTAAATTGCAGGTCGGGTAAATTTCAGGTCGGGTTCATTTCAGGTCGGTTTCATTTCAGGTCAGGTTCATTTCAAGTCGGGCAATTTCAGGTCGTCGGGTTCATTTCAGTTCGAGATAATTCAGGTTCACCAGAAATGAAAAATTTTGAATAAAAACAAAGTTTTATGGACTATAGTGAAAATAATAATAATAATAAATAAGAGCTAATTTGGACTAAAAAAAGTTTTATGGACTATAATAGGCTCAATTTTGAATAAAAATAAAGTTTTATTGACTATAGTGAAAAAAATAATAAATAAGAGTTAATTTGAAGTAAAAATAAAGTTTTAAGGACTCAATTGAATTGAATTAAAACTTAAAGGACTTGAATAAAAAACTTATATAATATAAAGGGCTTTATTTATAATTTACCCCAAATTAAAATTCAATTTGGGAATTGGGCGGTTTCAAAATAAATTTTCTCGCTCATATATATTATAATTTAATATTATTTGTTAATTATTATAATATAATATAACTTATTAATTATTATAATAACTTTATAAGTATAAATATATGTGATTATGTGTATATATATATATGTATTTTTATGTATTCACATGTATATAAATTACAATATATAATTATATATTATACAAACATGTATGTATTTATGTATATGTAATGTATTATACATAAATACATGTATATGTATATACATAATACATACTATGATACTAACAACATACATGTATATATACATATGTGTGTATATATATATATATATATTATACAAACACATGTATATATTAAATTATTAATACATTATACATATAACATATCATACATAATAATGAATACATATTATACAAATATATGTATGTTAATATATATATATATATATGTGTGTGTGTGTGTGTGTGTGTGTATGTATATAAATACATAAATATACATATAAAATATAAGTATATATATAAATATATGTATTAATAAAATTATAAAATATATGTATTTATATATATATATATATATGTATTTAAATACATAAATTGAATTGAACTAAAACTTAAAGGACTTAAATGAAAAACATCTAAAATTTAAAGGGCCACAAAATATTTAGCCCATCTAAAATTCAAAGGGCTACAAAATATTTAGCCCATCTAAAATTTTTAGCCCAAAGCCCAACAATTAATAATTATTATTAATTATTATATTTAGCCCATCTAAAATATTTAGTCCAAAGCCCAACAATTAATAATTATTATTTATTATTGATATTATTAATTATTATAAATGAGTGGTGAGATATGAGCCCAAAGGCCCAAGGCCCAAACTATTACTAATTATTAATTATTATTAATTATTATATTATAAATACATTATATAACTTATAAGTTATAACTTATAAGTTTATATATATATACATATATATATATATTATTTATACATTATAGGTTTTAGGGCCCATCTCAAATAAATGGGTGGTGGGATATGAGCCCAAAGGCCCAAGGCCCAAACTATTACTAATTATTATTTATTATTAATTATTATATTATAAATACATTATATAACTTATAAGTTATAAGTTTATATATATATATATATATATATATATATTATATTTATACATTATAGGTTTTAGGGGCACATCTAAAATAAATGGGTGGTGGGATAAGAGCCCAAAGTCTCAAGGCCCAAACTATTACTAATTAATATTTATTATTAATTATTATATAAATTATAAGTTATAAGTTTATATATATATATATATATATATATATATATTATATTTATACATTATAGGTTTTAGGGGCCCATCTAAAATAAATGGGTGGTGGGATATGAGCCCAAAGGCCCAAGGCCCAAAATATTACTAATTATTATTTTTTATTAATTATTATATTATAAATATATTATATAAATTAAAAGTTATAAGTTTATATATATATATATATATATATATATATATATATATATATAATATTATATTTATACATTATAGGTTTTAGGGGCCCATCTAAAATAAATGGGTGGTGGGATATGAGCCCAAAGGCCCAAGGCCCAAACTATTACTAATTATTATTTATTATTAATTATTATATTATAAATACATTATATAAATTATAAGTTTTATATATATATATATATAATTAATATATATATATATATATTATATTTATACATTATACGTTTTAGGGGCCTATCTCAAATAAATGGGTGGTAGGATATGAGCCCAAAGGCCTAAGGCCCAAATTATTACTAATTATTATTTATTATTAATTATTATATTATAAATACATTATATAACTTATAAGTTATAAGTTTATATATATATATATATATATATATATATATTATTTATACATTATAGGTTTTAAGGGGCCATCTCAAATAAATGGATGATGGGATATGAGCCCAAAGGCCCAAACTATTACTAATTATTATATTATAAATACATTATATAAATTATAAGTTATAAGTTTATATATATAATATATATATATATATATATATATATATTATATTTACACATTATAGGTTTTAGGGGGCCATCTCAAATAAATGGGTGGTGGGATATGAGCCCAAAGGCCCAAGGCCCAAACTATTACTAATTATTAATTGTTATTAATTATTATATTATAAATACATTATATAAGTTATAAGTATATATATATATATATATATATATATATATATTATATTTATACATTATAGGTTTTAGGGGCCCATCTCAAATAAATGGGTGGTGGGATATGAGCCCAAAGGCCCAAGGCCCAAAATATTACTAATTATTTATTATTATTAAATATTATATTATAAATACATTATATAAATTATAAGTTATAAGTTTATGTATATATATATATATATATATTAATTATTTGTACATTATAGGTTTTTGGGGCGCATCTCAAATAAATGAGTGGTGGGATATGAGCCCAAAGGCCCAAGGCCCAAACTATTACTAATTATTATTTATTTTTAATTATTATATTATAAATACATTATATAAATTATAAGTTATAAGATTATATATATATATATAAATATATATTTTATATTTATACATTATAGGTTTTAGGGGCCCATCTCAAATAAATGGGTGGTGGGATATGAGCCCAAAGGCCCAAGGCCCAAACTATTACTAATTATTATTTATTATTAATTATTATATTATAAATACATTATATAACTTATAAGTTATAAGTTTATATATATATATATATATATATATATATATATATATATATATATATATATATATATATATATATATATATATATTATTTATACATTATAGGTTTTAGGGGCCCATCTCAAATAAATGGGTGGTGGGATATGAGCCCAAAAGCCCAAGGCCCAATCTATTACTAATTATTATTTATTATTTATTATTATATTATAAATACATTATATAAATTATAACTTATAAGTTTATATATATATATATCTATATATATATATATACATTATAGGTTTTAGGGGCCCATCTCAAATAAATGGGTGGTGGGATATGAGCCCAAAGGCCCAAGGCCCAAACTATTACTAATTATTATTTATTATTAATTATTATATTATAAATACATTATATAACTTATAAGTTATAAGTTTATATATATATATATATATATATATATATATTATATTTATACATTATAGGTTTTAGGGGCCCATCTCAAATAAATGGGTGGTGGGATATGAGCCCAAAGGCCCAAGTTCCAGACTATTTCTAATTATTATTTATTATTAATTATTATATTATAAATACATTATATAACTTATAAGTTATAGGTTTATATATATATATATACATATATATTATTTATTCATTATAGGTTTTAGGGGCCCATCTAAATTACATTATATAATTGAAAGACAATTGTTTCACATGTTATATAAGTATAATAACGTTAACTTTATGTTAAACATAATACTAACTTATATTTTGTATTTATTTTAATTTTATGAACATAATAAAGTTTATGAACATAATAAAGTTAGCATAATATATATTATATAATAAAGCATAATAAGTTTAATATATTATATTATCTATATATTACTAATATATTATATACTTAGTAAAAATTATGACAAATCTTTTAAGTATATAATTTTATTATACATAATATATATTTTTATACTTAAACAAATTTCTAAGTATATAATTTTATTATACATAATGTAGTTACAAATTAAGACAAATTTCTAAGTATAATGGAAGATAAAATTTTTCTAAGTAATGAAATTAACATAATCTACTAAAAAATTATTAATTTTATAATGAACAGTTTACACTTTAAATTATTTTACATTTTTAGCCAGGTCTACATTAGTTCATGTCAACATCAGTTCAGGTTCAAAACAGGTCGGGTCCATTAACAGGCCGGGTTCAAAACAGGTCGGGTTCAAAACAGGTCGGGTCCAAAACAGGTCGGGTAAAATCGGATCTCGGGTCGATTCAGTCGGATAATATCAGGTAATTTGCCAGGTCGGTCTCGGGTTCAGGTTCGTTTAAGTCGGATGCAAGTTGGGTTTCAGGTCAAAATTAACAGGTCAGATTCGGGTTCGGGTCGTTTTCAGTCGGACGCAGATCGGGTTCGGCTGCTACAGTAACAGGTTCAACTCGGGTTCGGGTCAGCAACAGTCAGTTACAGTTCGGGTTTGGATCATCGAATTTTCGGGTCAAATCAGGTTCTGACTCGAGCAGGTTTCAGGCAGGTTTTCAGGTCCTGACTTGTTTTTACAACCCTAACTGGGAGGGCGAAACTATTGAGAGTTAGCGGCCATGGTAGAAATTAAATTCCTTACCATAGTTGGAGTCATGTTTACAAGTTCCCCTCCACTTGCTGCATCAATCATTTTCATTTCTATAGGTGTTAAGCCCTTGTAGAAGTATTGAAGAAGCGTTTGTTCCGTCAACCTGTGTTGTTGACAATTCGCGCATAATTTCCTGAACCTCTCCCAATAGTCGTATAACGACTCATTATATATTTGTCAGATGCTTATGATACTTCGCCTTAGTTCGCTTGCTTTGGCTACTGAAAAGAACTTGTCAAGAAAAAGGTGAGCCATGTCAGTCCATGTAGTAACTGAATGGGATGGTAAATCAAAAACCAATCTTTAGCCACATCGGCTAAAGAAAAAGGGAAAGTACGAAGTTTGATTCGGTCTTCGGATACTCCCTGTGGTTTTGTGCTTAAACAAACCATGTGGAATTCTTTGAGATGTTTGTGCGGATTTTCATTGGGCAAACCATGATAGGTCGGTAGAAGATGTATTAAGCCCGTCTTAAGTACGAATAGTGTTTCTCCATTCGGGAATGTAATGTGACACATGCCGTTTACGCGTCAAAATAATTCCTTATTCTCAATTAATAAATATAAGAAGTTAAATGTAGTAAAAGAGAAGTAAGGGTCGATCCCACATGGACTAAGAAAACTTCCTGATTTATGTTCGCTTGACCGGTGAGCAAAAAAGATAGTTGAATGATGTTTAAGTA
This sequence comes from Hibiscus tridactylites, assembly GCA_958450335.1. Lineage (NCBI taxonomy): Eukaryota > Viridiplantae > Streptophyta > Magnoliopsida > Malvales > Malvaceae > Hibiscus > Hibiscus tridactylites. The sequence goes on along the minus strand of OY288272.1, from coordinate 36,458,596 downwards.
GAAAAGGGGGTGATTTGTAGAATTTAAGTAAAAATAAAAATTGTAGAGAATATTAAAAAGAAGTGAATTCAATATAATAAAAACTAGCTTCGGGCCTTTGCTTTGACTCAATTTCTTCATATCATCGGAAAAGGTTTTTACTTCATGGATTCGCGTCGGTTACTTCCCTACAAGGATCAATCCTTGAGACTTGTTTTTTTCCCTCTCCGGTAAACCGATAATCTAAAATCAACTTTTAGATTCCAGTTTTCTGGTTAGATTAACAGCGACTATCGCTGTTAAAACTAAACAGTTTTAAAGTTCTGGAAAAAACCCTACTCGGATTGTGTTGTTTCAATAACAAATGTTGCGATCTTAATTTTCTCTTAGTAATCAATTTACTAAGTGTGTTCCTAGGAAGTCAAATGTGCTTCAATAGCCGATCCTTCCTCCCACATATTTAACCATAAACAACATCCTGACCAAAGTCAATCTTTGGTTTTAAGATCATTTTGATTTTTGAAATTAAGCTTAGAAAACTGAGAGAAAAAACCTGAAGTTATTTAAGTACTTTTCATTCCTCACGTTGGAATCATGTCATCTCTTTAGCCTTTGGCTATAGAAAAATAAAACTTTATTAAAGTAAAATTTCCTAAGAACAAATAAAATCTAAGAACAAGAATCTTTTTATCCTGAGCAAGAATCTCAATAGGCTCCTCCTCAAAACGCAAATCAGGACGAACCTCAATATCCTCAACATGCATAACATGTGACAGATCAGGATGATAACGACTCAACACTGAAATATGAAAGACGTCGTGGATACGCTGAAGCTCTGGCGGTAGCTCTAGCTGATATGCAACTGGTCCGACTCGACGAATAATCCGATAAGGTCCAATGTAACGAGGACTCAACTTGCCCTTCCGACCAAACCGAAGTACCTTCATCCAAGGAGATACTTTCAAGAAAACCTCAACACCCACCTCAAACTCAAGATCACGATGTCTCAAATCGGCGTAAGACTTCTGTCTGTCAAAAGCAACCTTAAGTCGACCCCGAATCAATCTGACAGTCTGTTCAGCCTCGTGTACAATCTTCGGTCCCAAAAATCTGTGCTCATTCAACTCAGTCCAACCAATAGGTGAACGACACTTACGTCAATACAGAGCCTCATACGGTGCCATCTTAATACTGGCTTTATAACTGTTATTATAAGCAAACTCTGCAAGCGGCAGGAAATCCTCCCAACTGCCTTTGAAATCAAGAATACAACCCCTCAACATATCCTCAAGAATCTGGATCACACGCTTAGACTGACCATCTGTCTGCGGATGATAAGATGTACTGAAGTTCAACCGAGTACCCAAAGCAGAATGAAGAGACCCCCATAATTTTGTAGTGAACCTCAGATCTCTGTCAGAAATAATAGATAACGGTACTCCGTGAAGTCAAACAATCTCAAAAATATAAAGCCGAGCTAACTTACTCAAAGAATAGTAAACTTAGATAGGAATGAAATGCGCGGACTTCGTCAGACGATCAACAATAACCCAGATGGAATCCTTCTTCGACGGAGTCAAAGGAAGTCCACTAACAAAGTTCATAGTCACACGCTCCCACTTCCACTGAGGAATCTCAATATGCTGTAGCAACCCAGCCGTACGCTGATGCTCTACCTTGACTTTCTGACAAGTCAAACACCTCGATACAAATCTGACGACGTCCCGCTTGAGACCTTTCCACCAGTACCTTTCATGAAGATTCTTATACATCTTATCACCACCAGGATGCATAGAATAAGGACTGTCATGGGCCTCACGGAGAATAACCTGTTTTAACCTAGGTTTTCTCGGAATACAATACCGGACACGAAAACATAATACCCCATCCTGATCAATAGAGAAATCCCGAGATGTACCCTCATGTACCTCTCTGATACGATGCATCAAAAACGGATCACTAGGCTGCTCAGCTCGAATATCAGAAATCAATGTAGGAATAACCCGAAGTTCTGCCAACAGAATGCCATCGTCGTACAAACTCATCCGAGCAAACAAAGCTCTCAGATCTGAAATGGTGTTACGACTCAATGCATCAGCAACGACATTAGCCTTACCCGGATGATACTCATTCTCACAATCATAATCCTTGAGAAGCTCCAACCAGCGACGCTGTCTCAGATTAAGCTCTTTCTGAGTGAGGAGGTATTTCAGACTCTTATGGTATGTATAGACATAACACTTCTCTCCGTAGAGATAGTGTCTCCAGATCTTAAGTGCAAAAATAACAGCAACAAGCTCTAGATCGTGGGTAGGATAGTTACACTCACGCGGTTTCAACTGTCGAGACGCATAAGCCACTACCTTCTCGTCTTGCATCAGAACACACCCCAATCCGGTGTACGAAGCATCACTGAAAACTGTATAAGCCTTACCAGGCTCAGGCTGAATAAAAACTGGTGCTTCAGTCAACACAGACTTAAGCTTCTCGAAACTAGACTGCTGAGCCTCAGTCCAAACAAATGTAACATCCTTCCTCAGAAGCTTAGTCAACGGAGCTGCAATAGAAGAGAAACCCTCAACGAATCTCCGATAGTAACCAGCTAAACCCAAGAAGCTTCAAACTTCAGGAACATTCTTGGGCTGCTTCCAACTCATAATAGCCTCAACCTTCATCGGATCAACCCGAATACCCTGAGCTAAAACTATATGACCCAAAAACATAACCTAAGAAAGCCAGAACTCACACTTACTGAATTTTGCGTACAGTTGTTTCTCTCGCAGAATCTGTAATACAATCCGAAGATGTTCCTCGCGCTTTACCTCAGATCTAGAATATACCAGTATATCATCAATAAATACCACAACAAACAGGTCAAGATAGGGTTGAAACACCCTATTCATCATATCCATAAAAGCGGTAGAGGCGTTAGTCAACCCAAAAGGCATCACAAGGAACTCATAATGAACATACCGTGTCCGGAAAGCTGTTTTGAACACATCAGAATCCTTAACCTTGAGTTGGTAATAACCAGATCTCAGGTCTATCTTAGAGAATATCGTAGCTCCCCGGAACTAGTCAAACAGATTATCAATACGAGGAAGAGGATATTTGTTCTTGATCATCAGCTTGTTCAGCTTCCGATAATCTATACAGAGTTGAAGTGTCCCATCCATCTTCTTAAGAAACAAAACAGAAGCTCCCTAATGAGAAACACTAGGTCGAATGAAACCTCGATCCAACAGTTCTTACAACTGAATCTTCAACTCTTTAAGTTCTTTCGGTGCCATCAGATAAGGTGCCATAGACACAGGAGCTGTACCCGGAAAAACCTCGATGCCAAACTCAACCTCATCCCGTTTCGGCGGTACTCCTGGTAATTCTTCCGGAAAAACGTCTAGGAAGTCTTTCACAACTCGAATCTTATCTAAACCGAGATCAGACTGTCTCGGATCAAGGATATAGGAAAGATAAGAAATAGACCCTTCTTGATCATTTTCTCAGCTTTAAGAGCTGAGACGATATTACATAGGAACCCTCTACGCTCACCAATCAGAATCGCCGCGCGATCATCAGAAGTTCTTAGTATAGCCCTCTTCTTTTCACAATCTAAGGTAACATGGTGTGCAGACAACCAATCCATACCCAAAATAAGATCAAACTCCCCAAAGGGCAACTCCATCAAATCTGCTGGAAAGATCTCTCCTTGAATCTCAAGAGGACAATTCTTGTATACTTTAGTAACCTCAACTGGATTACCCACTGGACTGTGTACAGTAACAGCACTAACAGTATCCTCGACAGAAATCTCAAGACCCCCATACACAGAACTCGCAACATATGAATGAGTCGAACCATTATCTAACATAGAAAAATACGAGATAGAATGGATAGAGATGTACCGGCAATAACATCTGGCTCATCACGGTCCTCGTGCCTCCTAGTAGAATAAACTAACCCCGGCTGTCTGGCCCTTGATCCTGCTGATCCTCTACTTGGAGTTGGTCTACCTCTACTAGTAGAGCCTGAAGTAACATATCTGACCTGACCTCTTCCCCTAGCGGGAGTCTGTACTGATGCTTGAGACTGAGTAGTAGTAAAAGCTGAGAGAGGTGGAACCGAACAATCTCTAAAACGATGATCGAATCAACCACATCTGAAACAAGCTCCAATATGCCTCCTACACTCGCTCGAATGCCACTTCTTACAGAAAAGGACACTGTGGCACCCCTCGAGTACCAGTCGAACCACCAGAACTGACAGTCGGAACAGAAGAAGTCACTGGTCTAGCTCTAGAATAACTCTGATAGTCTGACTCATCTCTGGCTCTCTTTCTAGACTGATTTCCCTGACTATGCTGAACTGGCACTAATACTGGTCTTTTCCCTCTATAAGATCCATGCATCCCAAGTTGTCTCAACTCTGCCTCATTACGCTCAGCTGTCCTAGCTCGTTGAGTACTGTCTTTGTATTCCTGGTCCACATGTAAAGCAACACCCGCCTTTATCGTAGGACGTAATCCCTTCAAAAACCAATCACACTTGACTTTTTCTGTGGTCACTAACCCTGGGACGTACTGAATAAATCTCATCAACTCGATCTCGTAGTCGTTAACAGTCATATCATTCTGTTTCAGATTCATAAAATCATCTATGCACTTAGCTATATAATCAGCGCCGACATATCGATCACAGAAAGCATGTCTGAAATGATCCCAAGTAACAATACTAACTGGAGTAACAAGCTTCTCAGCCTCCCACCAATTCTGGGCTTCATCCTACAGCAGTGAAACGACAGCCCTGAGTTTCTGGTCGGTAGGATAATCCATCTCAACAAATAATCGCTGAGGCTTCTTCAGCCAGTACTCTGCATCTGTCGGGTCTGTACCCGTCTTTCCATCGAACATAGTCATCCCGGCAACAAGAAACTCTGTAGATATGGGTCTCCGAACACTCTCAGATTGACGAAGGTATCTCAATAACTCTCTCTGAACAGTCACAACATATGTGCCCACTGTCTCACTATCCCCTGAATCATGATGACCACTACTGTGAGCAGGCTGAACATGTGGGTCTCCTCCACCAGTTTGATGAGCTCTAGTCTGCTGAGCTCCTGTCTGCTGAGCTCATGTCTGATCCACATGTTGTTCCTCCACATTCGCACCCTGGACCTCATCCTGGTTTTGTATCGAACCCTCAAGAGGTGGAACGTCACTATCTACAGTCGCGGTACGACCTCGGCTACATCCTCGGCCACGACCTCGACCGACCGCTACTCTAGAACTTCTCCAAGGTGGCATAGTAGTATATCTACAAAAGACAGAATCTTAAGATTAGAATCATTACTTGGAGACCTTATTCAGAATATGTATAAATATTATTCATAAAAGACCATAACTTTTTCTGAAATTCCCGTTTTACCCGAAAACATTTAATAATGCATGCAAAAATTTATTTTCGATTTAAAATTGATTTAAATCACCCATGTCGAGTGTTGAACTTGGCTCTAATACCAATAAATGTAACCCCCTAAACCCGACTCGGAAGAACTGGGTAGAATATAAGGAGTCAAACTCAAAGCTTGTCCCTCACGCAAGCAACATGGTTCAAAACTTTAATTCCAAAATAGTAAGTAATAATAATACATAATACATATTGATAAAAATATTCCTGAAAATATTAAATATTCGAAATGTACATGCATGATGAAAAGTAATAACTGTGAAACCGATAATTTGATTTTGATATAACTAAAGAATTTAATGACTAAATTGAAAATGTGAAAATGAATTTTTAAGTCCTCAAACCTCTCTACATGTTTAAAAGCAAATGCCTAAGTTAAAAACTAATTTTATCAAAAGTTTTCTAAGTGTTCTTGAAGCCAAAACAGTGATTTTCGAGTCACCGTTTCGGAACGGCCTTAGGCGTTCCGAAACACTTTTGAAACTGTGAGTTCATGTTTCGGAACGGGTATCAAAACGATTTCAACACTGTCAACCCGTGTTTCGAAACGAGTTTCAAAACGACTTAAGAACCTCGAGACACCGTATCGAAACGACATCAAATGTTTCGAAACGGTATTCAATCAGATTTAAAAAAATATGACCGTTAGAAAGTTTTTAACTAATTTTTCACAAGTCGTTAAGGCGTATCGAAACGATTCAAGTCGTTTCGGTACGGTCCTTGAATGTGGCAAAAATGTTTCAAAATTGGTTTCAAAACGGCTCTTTGCGTATCGAAACGATCTTAACCGTTCCGATACAGGCTCTTTAATGCACCCAACGACTCTTTCTATTTTGGTCTGTTTCAAAACAGGGTCAGGCGTTTCGAAACGGTTGGTTGTAGACTACATTTATGGAGGGAAAATAACATCCCCAACGGCTCTATTGATGAATGCATCAACCACAATGACTAGAATTCAATGAGAAGGTATAAAAGGGACCTCTAAAAGCTTCAACAACAACTATTGATCCAAAAGTAAACATCCAAACATCAAATCCAAGCATTTGTGCCTGAATCCCATTATTGTCTTGTAACCACAATTGTATTTTTCATTCTTATCATTTCAATTGGGTTGAATGCTTGTAATTGGGCTATATTGTGTATTGAGAGATACTTGTTTTAGGCAACAACTTCTTTGTTTCAATTGTATGAGGATTGGGTCAAATTTTGGGTAGAAAATTTGACCGAAATTGTAACGGTTACCTCCTTAGCCTAGAAAATGGGAAGAGCAATTAGTGGAATTGTTGCAAATCCTTAGTGAAGCTAAGGTTGTGGATGTAGAGTTCGATTGGAACTTGAACCACTCTAAAATTCCTTGTCTACCAATTTTATTTGTCAATTCCATCACCAAAAACTTTAAAAATCCAATTCACCCCCTCTTGGTTTATTTCGATCATTCGATCCACTCAACAATTGGTATCAGAGCCTACCTCTTTGAAGGATTAACAACCACAAGAGGAGTTCCTAGGAAGAGTGTGATCATCCAAAAATCAAGATATGTCATCTACCTCCGGTTCGAGCATGTATGAGTCTCAATCCACTACAAAACCACCTTTCTTCAATGGTGACAACTATCCGTTTTGGAAGAATCGGATGCGCCTCTTCATCAAGTCCAACGATTACTTGGTTTGGGATGTCATTGAAGATGGCCCCTACATTCCAATGAAGTAAGATAATGAAGGGAAGATGGTTTTGAAGAAAAAGATGGAGATGAGTGAAGAAGAGAGGAAGAAGATCCAAATAAATGACAAAGCTCTTCACATGCTCTTTTGTTCTTTCGGTCCGAACATCTACTCCAAAGTCTCATCCATTGAGAGTGCCAAAGAAGTGTGGGATACTCTTGAGACCACCTATGAAGGAACCAACAATGTGAAGGAAACCAAGATTGGAATTCTCAATCTTAGTTATGAGAATTTCAAGATGGAACCCGATGAGATGGTGTCTAAGATGTTTGATCGCTTCTCAACCATAGTCAACGGGCTTAAAGGATTTGGAGAGACTATACCGGAAGATAAGCTTGTCCGGAAGCTACTCTACTCACTTCCTGAATCTTGGGATGGGAAGAGAACTGCCATCATAGAGGCCAAAAATTTGAAGACTCTAAAACTTGATGAGCTAGTGGGTTCTCTCCTTACTCATGAGATTATGAAGCAAAGAAGGGAAGAAGAAAAGAAGAAGGAAGAGAAAAGAGTAGAGAAGCTAGAGCTGGAAAAAAGAACAAAATGGGAATAACTCTCAATGCTTCATTACTTGAGGAGAGCTCTTCTAGTGAGGAGGATGAGCTAGAAGAATTGGCTATGATAGCCAAAAGATTCTCACGCTTCATGAAGTCCAACAGGGGAAGAAAAATTCAAAGAAAGATAGACTTCAAAGGTAAAAACAAAGAAGAAGCGAGGGATCAAATCATTTGCTTCGAGTGCAATAAACCCGGCCATTCGGAGTGCCCTCAACTCAAGAAGAAGGGATTTGAGAAGAAGAAGAAGCTCAAAGCCAAGCTTGCTACTTGGAGTGATGAGGAGTCATCCGAGGATGACGAACAAGAAGTGGCCAACCTTTGCCTCATGGCACTTGAGGAAGATTCCTCCATGGTAACCTTTAACTCACCATCTTTAGATTTTACATATGATGAATTAAATGATGCATATGATGAGTTGCAAGAGGTCTATGATGAATTAGTTGAGAAATACAAGGAGTCGGTCATTAGGAATAAGAAAATTATTTCAGAATTAAATGATAAAAATGACTCACTTTCTCAAGCTAATTTAAAATTTGAGAAAAAAGATTTTTAGGGTTGAAAGATGAACTAAAATTCTTCCAAGATGAAAATGTTGACCTTAATAATCTTCTTTCTCAATGTAATAGTGAACACCAAAAGGTGTTAGATGAGCTTAACAAGCTCAAAGAGTCTTTTAAAAATGTTGGTAGTGTGAAGCATGAAATAGGTGAATCTTCTAAAAAAAACCAACCTAGGAAAAAGACTAATAACTACAAACAAAGTAGCTTTCCTAGACATAGTAGAACTAAAAAGATTAGAAGTGTATTGGGAACCAAGTTATTGGGAGCTAACACTCGTGGACCCAAAATGATTTGGGTACCGAAAACAAAAGTTTAATATCTTTGTTTGTAGGGGGAGCATTGCTACAAGGCCAAAGCTCAAAGTCAAAACTCATGGTACCTTGATAGTGGATGCTCGAGGCATATGACCGGAGACAAGAGTAGATTCATGGATTTAAAGCCAAAAAGTGGAGGAGTGGTGACATTTGGTGACAACTCCAAAGGCCACATTAAAGGTATTGGCTCTATAGGTAATCACTCTCCCATTCTTATTGAAAATGTCTTGTATGTCATGGTCTTAAACATAACTTGTCGAGCATAAGTCAATTGTGTGATAAAGGATTTAATGTTTTATTTGATAAAAATGGGTGTAAAATTGTTGACATTAAATCTAATAATATTATGCTCATAGGTCATCGCATAGGTAACATTTACATGGTGCATCTAGATGACATACATTCATCCCATGCATGTTTAGTAGCTCAAAATGAAAATGATGCATGGTTATGGCATATGAAACTAGGACATGCTAGCATTAGTGTTTTAGAAAAATTAGTTTCCCTTGATCTAGTTAGAGGTTTACCTAAGATTAAGTTCTCAAACGATAAAATTTGTGATGCATGCTCTAAGGGTAAACAACATAAGTCATCATTTAAATTCATTAATGATGTTTCTACAAGTAGGTGTTTACAACTTATCTATATGGATTTATTTGGGCCATTTAAGACTATGAGCTTAGGTGGTAAATCTTATGCATTTGTTCTTGTAGATGATTTTTCTAGATTTACTTGGGTTCTATTTTTAAGTACTAAAGACGAGGCTTTAGAAAAATTCATCACAATTTCAAAACTAACCCAAAATGATCTTGAACTTAGATTTTCTCATATTATGAGTGATCATGGAACCAAATTTCAAATTTTAGGGTTTGAAGAATTTTTAAATGAAAATGGTATTAGCCACAATTTTTTGGCTCCTCGAACTCCTCAACAAAATAGGGTAGTTGAGAGGAAAAATAGAACTTTACAAGAAATGGCTAGAACCATGCTTTGTGAAAACAATTTACCTAAATATTTTTGGGCGGAAGCCACAAACACCGCTTGCTACATTGTAAACCGAGTAATGATTAGGCCAATTTTAAAGAAAACATCTTATGAGATTTTAAAATCTAAAAAGCCTAACATTAGCTATTTTCATCCATTTAGTTGCAAGTGTTTTATTTTAAATAATGGAAAAGACAACTTAGGTAAATTTGATGCAAAGAGTGATGAAGCTATTTTCATAGGATGTTCTTTAACCTCTAAAACCTATCATGTATTTAACAAGAGAACTTTAGTAGTAGAAGAATCTATACATGTTGTATTCGATGATAACCTCCTTCCAAGGAAGAATTCTTGTGATGATGATGATGTAGGAATCATAAATGCCTTTGATGGAGGACAAACTTCAAAGGAGGATGAGATTCCAACAAAAGAAAAGGACACACAAGATCCACCTCTTGAAGCCTTGAAGGACTTGGATCTTGAGGAAAATGAAGTGAGCTACCCACGAGAGTTCAACTATGTCAAAGATAGTGAAATCTTGGGTGATCCATCCAAGGGGGTAACCACTAGATCTTCTCTTAAACTTATGAATCATGTTGCATTTATCTCATGCATAGAGCCTAAGAATATAAAAGAAGCATTGAAAGATGATTTTTGGATTATGGCTATGCAAGAAGAGTTAAATCGATTTGAGAGAAGTAATGTTTGGACATTAGTTGATAGGCCTAGTAATCAATCTACTATAGGAACTAAATGGGTCTTTAGGAATAAACTAGATGAGAGTGGTAACATTGTGAGAAACAAAGCTAGACTAGTAGCACAAGGTTACACTCAAGAAAAGGGAATGGATTTTGATGAAACCTATGCACCCGTAGCTAGAATGGAAGCCATTAGGATGTTGCTTGCATATGCATGTTATCATGATTTCAAGATTATTCAAATGGATGTTAAAAGCACGTTTTTAAATGGTTTTATAAATGAGGAAGTGTATGTGGAACAACCACCGGGTTTTGAAGACTCAAAATTTCCAAATCATGTTTTCAAACTCACCAAAGCTCTTTATGGTTTAAAACAAGCTTCTAGAGCTTGGTATGAAAGACTTTCAAACTTTTTAATTGAAAAAGGCTTTGAAAAAGGTAGGGTGGACACTACACTTTTCATAAAAAGGTATAAAAATGACATCTTAGTAGTACAAATTTATGTTGATGATATTATTTTTGGTTCTACTAACGAATGTCATTGCAAAGAGTTTGCTAAGATAATGCAAGGTGAATTCGAGATGAGCATGATGGGGGAGCTCTCATTCTTTTTGGGACTCCAAATCAAGCAAAGGAAGGATGACACCATCATCAATCAAGCAAAGTACATCAAGGATATGCTCAAGAAGTTTGGCTTGGAGAGTGCAAAGCCTCAAGCCACACCTATGAGTTCATCTAAAAAGCTTGACAAGGATGAAAGAAGTAAGTGTGTTGACTCTAAGCTTTACCGTTCTATGATTGGATCATTGCTTTACCTTACCGCAAGTAGAAAATGTGAAGATTATCACTTGGAAAAAATAAGAAAATAATCTTAACTATTTATTATCATCATCCAACGCTATATATATATAGGGAGAGAGAGAGAAATGCATTCAAAAGTAACGATAAAATAATACTTCTCATAATATCATCGAATTACATAATCGTTTATAAATTCAAACGTTGTATAATATTATGAAAAGTCTAATAAAATATATAAATATAAAGTTTTTAAAAGAAGATAATAAACACAGAGGGACGATTGTAATCTCTAAATTTATCCGCCCTTTATTATTATATTATTAGTATTATTATTTCTTGTATTAAAGGAGTAAATACCATATATATAACCCAAAAAATATTACTATTAGAACCCAAATAAATAAGTCCACAAATAAATAAATGACCATTTACTAGGGATGTAAAAGCTGACCTGACCTATAAAATTGACTGAAACCGACTTGAGTTAAAACTACTTGTGAATCGAAGTGGTGGTGATCCAAAATCCATTCGATTCTAAACTTGTGTTGACTTGAACCCGAGTTAGATCTGGAAATTTTGGATCTGAACCCGACCTGAGAACGACTTGAACACGAATTCAACCTAATAATGTGATAACCAAACCCGAACTGCATCCGACCTGATATGAACTCGAACTTGAACCTGAGATTAACCCGGTAAATAACTAATATTACCCGACTTGTTATCAACTTGACATGTTATGAACCTGGTCTATAATTGACTCAACCTGTAAATTATCTGACTTGTTATTGAACTAGTCTGAAATTTACCTGAATTTGTATTTACTTGATATGGAATAACTAATAAGTTACAATTGTGAAGTTGTGAGATTAGGAATTTATTATATTACAGTGAGACAAAATATATATTCAGAATTTAAGGTACATGATTAGCTATTATTGTAATACCCCAAATCGGGCCCAGTCGGAACTTGATTTCGGTGACCAAAAATTTCACAATGGAGAGTCAAAACAGTAAGATTGACTTTTGACCACGTGACCAATTATGAGTTATCGAACCTCTAAATTAACCAAATTGTTGAAATGGAAAGTTAAGGGATAAAAGCATAAAAAATAAGAGTTGAGGGACTAATCTTGTGATTAGCTCCTCCTCAAGCTAAATCACCATATACATGGAATGCTTTAATTAGTTTCCTTCAATTGAAGGAAAGCTCAATTAAGTAAATATTAAAAAGAATAGAAATGACTGGGAAGTTTATCGGTTACCAAATTAAGCCAAGAGGCTTAGTCATCATCTTCATCTCCCTTACTCAAGAAAGCACCTCCATTGGAGGGATTATTCAAGCTTAGTTTTCTTCCAATTCTTAATTATATATTGTAGCAATCAATCATGGTAAGTAAAAGCCCCAATTGGTTTATTGATTCTGAGGCTAAAACTATGTCTAATCTCAAGTTTAAGGATCCATAAACCTTAGAAAATTTTTAAGGATTTCATAACTTGATTATTGTTGTTTCCATAGCTATTGAATTGCTATGAATCTATTATCGATATTAAATCTTTGTAATCTTGATTTGATGTAGCTCACGATAATCAATGTGAATAATTATCGAATCCTTCAAATTCCACCAAGTCCAAGAACAAGAGAATTGTCCATAACACCCCAAAATCGGGCATAGAAGAATGTCATATTACTAATTATTAAGTTAAAGATTATATATGTATATTGGTAAGCTCAATTGGAATTTATATTAGTAAGGGACCAAATTGATCAATTTGGTTAATGTAAGTGATAATGTTAAGAGGATCAAATTGTACTAAGATTAAAAGAATTGGAATGCAAGCTAAATCATAAAGAAAAATAAGGATGTGGACATGTGTTCCTTCTTGTGTGTTCCGGTCAAATAAGTTTGAAGCCATTTCCTTCTCTCATTTTTTGGTGATTGCCGAATGAAATTAGAAGAGAGAAAAGTGGGTAGAATTTTAAAACTTGTGGGATCAATCTTGATGAATGATTTTTTAGGTTTGATCGACTAGCAATCTAAGGAAGGTATGAAGTTCTTCCTTGCATGTTCAATTGGTTCCCTTGAAGGCTGAATTGCTTGTATAAAATGTGTATAATTGAATTTGGGGCTGCTTTAAAAATTTAGAAAAAAATAAGTAATTGTTTTAAAGGTAGTAATATGGACTCAAATGGTGTTTTGATTACTATGGAATATGTGTGTGATTGGGTGGTTAAAATTGTGACTATAAAGATGGGAAACCTCACTTGTATAGGCTGTTGGAATAGGTACTCACATATATGTTATGAAATCAAGTAAATAGGACTAATTTAGTAGTTTAAAAATCAGGATATGAATCTGCCTAGCTTGTGATGTTCTTAGGCCTAAATTAAACTGTTTTTGATTAACAAAACTAGAAATTTATGTGTTGTTTTGATGGACCATTGATTACATAAATAACCATGCAGTTTTGATTAAAAGAGTGGAGTTTAGAGACCGTTTTAAGGTGACTAAATGTACATTCATGTGATATTGATTGTTTTGCTTGAATATGTAAATTTGTGGACCGCCCTATGAGTAATAATATGTGCACAAATGTATATTTACACAAGCTACCATGTTAAGCGTATACTCGTTTAAGTCTGGATAGTTTTGAATGAGTGAATGTTTATGTGTTTTTAACTGTCCAGTTTTGTATGAATTTTTGCTTAAGGGACTGTTTCGACAGTAAAAAGGATTAAGGGAAAGATTGTCAAGATATATATATATAAGTTGTACATATGCAATTAAGGACAAAAATTCATATGTAAGTAATGGTTGTGGACTGTTTTGAAGTGTTTGTGTATTAGCATTATCTATATATTGATTGTGTGAGAAAATAGATGTTCTTGAGTAATGAATGGAGTATATGTAACTGATTGTCAGAAATTCTACTGATTTATGATTATATCTTTGTTATATCTAGACCAAGGAGAGGGTAGGAAAGAATTGGATGAATATCAAAGTATGATTGGGGATTCATGTATCCTGTAATGTCAAGATATGAAGTGAGTGTGGCTTCAAAGTCCCGGGATATGCTTACTACCTTCCCGAGCATGCTTAGTTATTTCAAGTCTATTGTTTTGTTATCAAATTAAACTATGGAAAATTTGTAAACGAACTTGAGGTACGTATTTTAATAAGGGAAATTCTGTGAGATAGAATGCTTGAATAATGACTAGCCTAGATTAGGTTCGACTTTATGCTCTTGTTTGTTGGTTAAAAAGCATTGGTTTAACTAATGGTTGAATTTACTCTTGGGGATTGACTCGAGTAGCACAAGTGATAAGATTTTTGGTGTTTAAATTAATCAAACCTTATAACATGTTTAGTTGAGACACTAGGTTCGAAAATGTGGTTATAATGTAGATTATACTTGTATGGGTATACTTGATAGTGATACTATACCCTAGTAAACGAATTAAGGAATGAATTAAATGAAAGGTGTATACATCGTATACATGTTTGGTATTGGTGATCCTAAGAATTCATGTATGATGTATCAGATACAAAGAGAATTATGTACGATTTGTCATATGTAAAGTTTGATATAAAGCCTTGAAAGTAAGTGTAACCTAGATTAAATTATATGCATGTGGCTGTCCATTTCTAGTTAGCTAATAAATTTCGATAAGGGATATTATATCACAAATTGGCTTGATTATGGTGTGTTTGAATGCTATTTGAGGTAAGCATCTTGAGGTAAGCTCAAGCTAGTTAAGTTACTTGTTACGTTACACTTATCTAGTTAAATTGAAAATTAGACTCGAATGTGTATGGTATGAATAAATTAATGACTTAAGGCACTTAATGCCTCTCGATTAAAAGGGATTTTAAGCTTACAAAATACAAGCTTTGATTCGAGTTAGTTTAGACACAGTCGGCATGCCATAGAGTCTATCGAGCTCGCTAGTTGGGATTACGGTCCTGGACTACGGTCCCTTGTTGTTAAAGATCAAATGATCTAGTGGCACGATTGATACCCTTGCTCAGTAAAGAAATAAATTTGGTACTTTTTGTACCCTTATTTTGGTACTTTGTGTACCCTTGTTGTTACTTCTTGTTTTGGATTCGAGTGTCTAATTAATTTGCCAATCAAGGCTCGAGTTAAATTAAAAATTTGTAATAATGAATCTTGAGAATATAAATTGAATATTTTGGATTGTGATTCCTTGATGATTAATAGACTATGATCTCTTGATAAAGACTGGACTAAGTGTCCCTAGCAAGGGATCAAATTATGCTATATGAGTGATGATAATTGGATAAATGCGAGTAGTTTACATTTTGTGAATAGTGATGAATATTGTAGTTGATTATAATGGAATGTTAGTCATTTCATTCTTGTTCGATTATCTATTTTTAAACATAAATGTAGTTCGAATGGTTTTCTTTAATTAGCTTGATTGATCAAGCCTAGATCTATGATTGATTAAGTTAACAACGAAAGGTTTAAAAGAATTCCCATCAAATCTTAAAGTATAATAATAATAATAATAATAATAATAATAATAATAATAATAATAATAATAATAATAATAATAATAATTTGCTAAATAAGTATAGAAAATCTATATGATTCTTGTAATTCTTCCTTGAGAAAATCATAGGTCTTGATTGAAAGACATAAAATACATATTCGTATGTTTGTAAGAAAGAGTCTACTTGATAATAGAATTGAGTATAGTAAGAGTAAGAAATATATTCGAAATATTGTAATTATTATGTATGAATTGTAAGCCTTGCTTGAGTTTATTGGAAATCATAAATATATAAAATAAGAGAATTAATAGTTTAATGGTATGATTATGAAATTATACTTCTCGATATAAGGAAAATACTGAGGCTTGAATTAATGATTGAAAGTAATAAAATGATTCTTTTAATTGCTTGAAAATTTGAATCTTTGAGTCTAATAGGATCTAAGAATAGATTTGATAATTGCTTGCTTAGTAAGTAAATTGTCTCTTTAATAAATTGAATGTATTTGGGGTGATTAAGCATGTTCTGAAAGAATCCTTATTACCACTCATAACATGCTTATGAGTTTAATGTAATATCCTGTTTGAATTCTCTTGAAATTGTGATTGAAAACTTATGCAACAAGCAATGTCTTTAGTCGATTCCTCTTGAGATTTTTAATTGGAAAAATAACTAGTAAAAAGGATTGTTGGGTGAAACTATACAATTGATGTTTAACTTAATGCTTGTATGAAGTTTTAGAATGTGTATGTTATCAAAGAAATGGTTACTTTTGTAAAGAGGACTTGATAAATTGCGGTAGGTAATAATTCAAAGGGGTTGATGTTAAGTGTTCAGAAGTACTATTTTTATTACTATTTACTCATATTATTGTTAGACTTAAGCTCATTTTAGTTGCATTATTAGGCATTCATGAATGTTTTAATGATTTCCTTCACTGCCATGCTTGATTTCATAATTTGGTCGATTTTTGTGGAAAAAGGTATCGTGGATGTGTGTTTTTGTGTGTGTAGGATAATTGCCCGGGCAAGCTGGAAGTTGCCGAAGCAACTGGAAATGAAGAAAAGGAAACTGTCGATTTCTTTGTGGATGAAATCCATACAATTCGAATAATCATGAAGGAAAAGGATAAATCCTAAAGGAGTTGGAGTTCCATGAAGAGGTCAAAGGGATATTACATTCCAAGAGTTTTATGAGAAGTTTTTGGAGGAATAAAAATATATTAAAAGAGATTTATCTCTTTAATGCTATTTAATTCTAACTTAACTTCCTTCTCAAGAAAGACTTTGACCTAGTCATCTCCTATATAAAGAAGACCTAGCTGCAATTTCAAGGACATGTTCGGTTCGAGAGAATCGGAGAGAGAGGCTGAACTGATTTCATCTTCTTATTCTTTTGTTTCAGTTTTGTTTATGATTGGAAACTTTTGTTTTGAGTTTATTTTAAACCCAGCCATGAACTAAAACTATTTGGCTTGGGTTATTGTGTTTTCGTGGTTGGGAAAACGATTAGGATTGTTTTAGGTATTTGAGTTTGCAATTTTAATTCAAGGTTTGTTAATTCTTGGTTCTTAATTTTGTTTACGAGTGAATTGGGAGATGATCTCATGAATTCATCCATTTATCTAATATCGGGAGAGTTAGATTCAAGAAATGAATGAGCATGGTCTTTATTCAATCAAACGATGATGAAGACTAATTCTACTTAGGGATAAGTTATGAATTTCAAAGGCTAAAAGGAGCGCAAGATTGGTTGTTGTCCACCCTTGGTTCACGCAGGAATGTATTAACAAGGCATGCACAATTAACTAGTGTTTCGAATTAGGGATAAGAAGAAACCATTGAGAATGCTTTGTCGAACCTTGAAGGTTATCGCCTAGGCATTCGCTTCATTCCCACATTACCCAGGAAATCGCTTCACCAGTTGCCCAGGTAATACGACTGTTGCCAATTGCCAAGGCAATTGAGTCATTTTTCACTCAATTACCAAGATGACCCATTCAATTATCACTCCTCAAACTCATGATAACCTGGCTTATTCTCTCTTATTTGATTACTATTGCGTGCAAAAGTGATGCGCAAATTGCGTGCAAGTGTACACGGTGCCAATTTATAGTATTTAAGATATCGTCTCTACAGGGATTGTGACAACCTTTTGGAATTCACTTTTCTGCACAAGTAAAAGTAAAAACACAAATTTTGAGAGTTGGTTTGCTTAAAACTAAGATTAAAGTAAATAAAATAAATTGAGAAATCAGAGTGAGAGAATGGGTCGGCATTGGAATGCTTCATAGTGTGGAGATTTGATGTACTGTCTCGGCAAAGTTTTGTAGATCAGCTCAACAACTTCAACAGCCGCCCACGACTATGCCTCGGTGGGCGCCCGCCTCAGTAGAGACCAATGTGACTGCCTGGGCAGTTAAGCGATTATTCAAGGTTAGACAAGGCTCCGTTCTATGACTTCCTCTTCTCCCGAAGCTTGAAGTACTATTAGCGAACACGTCTTGGATGATACCTCCCAGCGTGAATCTAAGGATGAACACCAACCAATTATGAGGCCTCTCTTAGTCGTTGAACATCTAACTTATCCCTAAGTCGAAGTAGCTTTACCCTATGGTTGGATAAAACCGTGTTTACTCATTTCGTGAGTCCAACTCTCTCGATATTGAACAAATAGATTGTTGACCTCTTCTCTCCCGATAAATATTGCAACAATGAAGAAGCAAGAGTAAACAAACCTTGAATTTTATTGCAAAAACTGAAACCTAAACAAATAAAAGCAATCTCTCACAACTACTCCACAACCAACCCTTAGCCCTAGGGAAGGTTTAGAACATAATGGAGGATGGCAGCACAAGGGTTTTTCGACAAGAAGGAGTTTTCTCTCTAATCTTTCTTGTGTGTTTTTCTCCTTCAAGTCGATTACATATATATAGGGGAGGAGCGTAGACCTAAGTCGGTTTAGGGTAGGAATACTAGTTAGAATATAATTACAACTCATTAAAAGAACAAATCTAACATTAATTCTTCCTAGATTCCCGTTTGACTTTTTCCACCTTGACTTTGACCATGGCTTTTCTTTGTTTGCTGGGCTCCAATGCACGTGCAAGTGGTCTCCAAAAAATCGGGCTTGATGGGCTCTTTGAGTCACATACCACTTTGCATTTTCCACCCTTCTTTGAGTTGCTGCCTCGACAGAGGGCTGGGTTGGTGTGCAGGGGGTTGGCATAGCTCTTCATTCTAGGACTCTCATCGTCGATCAGCTCTCCACATGGTCCAACAACTTCCTCTAGCAGTTTCTAGCTTCTCCCCTTCTGCCGTCTTTGCTGCCTCGGCGGCATCTGCCTGGGCGGGTACCTGCGCACAGAAAGAAAATGTACCTGAGCAGTATCTTTACATAAAAACAATTAAATTCATCAAATAAGGAAGAATATCTAATATATGCAGTTTTGTGTATGTTTTCCTAATAAATGCAACTAAACTATACTTAAGAACAACAATAATTGAGCTAAACTATGGCATAAATATAGGATTTTTGCACACTTAACACACCCCCAAACACAAATTGTTGCTTGTCCTCAAGAAATGCAATCTAAGAATAACATGCCAAAACTTAAAATCATATGTAAACTTAGTCGAGAGAGCACCTTGAGCAGCCTTTACATACCGTGTAGATTTATGCCTAATTAGCAACCTTTCGAATGACAATGGACTTACCCATAACCGAACTATGTATCTCATGAGTGTGTGCAGTCCTTGTGACAAGAATGATTCTTTGGCTTCTAAGTAAACTTCGATAAGCACCTTAATTCCCTTGGGTTTCCCTCTAGTTTCTTTTGCAATTTATAACCACTAGAAACGGTGATAGGCACTTCTAATGATTTCATCATTTTTTCTCTAGAGCTAGTTTCGGGCACCTCTAGCTTATCCTAGAGCCAGTTTCGGGCACCTCTAGGACGTTTCATTTTTTTCTTTTTTTCAAACTTCAAGTTCTACCCAAGTTTACTAGGTGAAATTCCTAAGTTTCCATAGTAAGATTCTAAGTACATCCAAAGTCATACTAAGGTTGCAGCCCAGGCGGGCTATCTTCCGCGGCGGGTAAAAACTACTCAAGGATTTCCATCAAACTAAGAATTCATTAGCTTTTAAATAAAGGCACGCTACATTAGAACCTAAATGCAATTACTTAAAAAACAAAATAGAAAAATAAAAGAAAAACAAAAGAATAAATTAGAGGAGTAATTCCCCCCCAAACTCGAGAGGAGCATTATCCTCAATGCATGCCTACATACAAAAAAAATTGCATAGATTAGACGAAAATAAAATAGAAGAAGGAGAGAAAAGCTTATATTGTTGGTGTCTCGAAGGAGGCGTCGTCATCGTCGGCTATGATCATCCTCTTTCAAGCTGCCATTTTGAAGCATTTGGCCGCCCTTGGTGGCTGCTGGCAGAAAGGTGGACTGGGTTGTGCCTTCCGCGTGACTTCTTGTTCGCCGCCTTTTTTGTTATCGGGGCAGTCTTCGGTGGCAGTGTGCGTTCTCTTTGTGCCTGGGGAGATTGACGGTTCAAGCTTCCTTGTGATGGACCGAACCGTGTTTTGCCATACCGAATCATCTGATAAGAAGTCATTTAGATAGGCTAAGTTGGATGGTCCTGGGGCGTTGGCTGTTTCCCGTTATATCTGCCCTTGTTCTCTGATTGGGCCGGCCGATGTCTTTCCAGGATTACCGGAGATGGAGAAGACTTTGGTGGCCGTGGCTGCTCGGGAGGCTTGAGGCTCGGTTGAGATGGGGGCGGTTGGAGTTGCTGAGGCGGCTGGATGAGTTGTCGAGGCAGAGGGTGCGATGGACGTATCTGGTGCTACTGGGCAAATATCTCGGTGGGGAACTCTGGAAAGTGGGCCGCTGGGAACTTCTCCTTGATGGTGGTGACAGTAGCTTTGTTGAAGTCCCGAATGTATGCTATGAAGGTCAACTGGCATCGTTCCATTCTGTCTAGTTGGGCTGCCAAGCCGCCTATGGTGGTTGCCAGGGCGAGCTGTTGGAATTATTGCTGGCTGCCCACCTCCGATGCTGGGGCATAGTTTTCTGGGGTGGAAATGTGATCTCCATTTTCCGTAGGATGACGTCCTTCATCCACCTGGTTCTGTCCGGCGTCATGGTGTCGATTGGGGCGGCTGCAACGTGTACCTTCTCGCACAACGTCGTGACAAGGTTGGGGAAGTAGAGTTGACCCTTCGTTTTCTGCCCACACTCATAAATTTCGTTAGCAATAATCACACCCACATTGATGTATCTTTTTTTGATGATGGAGTGGAAGAGTGCCAAGTGTGGCTTGTCGACGGTGGAGTTGTGGGACGTGGGCAGAAACCGTCTCTTCATGAACATGTTCCATAACTTTGCCTCGGGCAGCAAGTTCTGCCGATTGACGATGCCTCTATTTTTGCCTTCATTTCAAACTATCCCCGGAATGCAAAGCTCTTCCTTCATTGCCTCATAACTTTATGTCGTAAAGGAGGCGAGGAATTCTGCGTGTTGATCTTCGCGAATGTGGAGGCCGTAGTAGAGGTTGATCTTGTCTTTGTCGATCGTCACTGGCCACCTGCGGACATTCGTCGTCGGCACTTTCTCTGTAGGCCCATGGGCATAGTACTCGTGCACCATCGTTTGATTTGCCGGCTTTGGTTGCTAGGGAAAGATCTGCCATTTTTGGTGTGCGATCTTTGAGTAGATGAAGTGCTCGACCTGGAAATTCCTCTTTTCCGTCTCGTAATAAAATCCTTGCTCTTCCCACACTGATCTTTCTTTGAATTTTTCATTGTGTCAGGCTTTGATTTCTGGTTTAGCAAAGCGATTGTGAGATTATTCGGATTCTGCCTAGGCAGCGCGGCGGCGTGGGGTTCTTGCCATTCTTGATTTTTTGCTTTAGGGTTTTGGTACGAAGAGGGTTGTGAGAGTTTGTGAATTTGTAGCAAAGGAAATAAATCTTAAAGCAAGGGAAATCTATGAAACAATATGCAAGAGGGAGTAAAGAAGAGTGAATAGTAAAAAATGGGGGGGTTTAAATAGGAGTGGAAAGGGGTTGTCGCTTCTTCTTCCGAGGTAGTCGTTGCCCGGGTACATAGCCGTTGGAACGGAACGGGCTTCTTGGAACGGCTAGTCTGCAACAACTAGTTTTGGTGGGAAGCAACGTCTGTCTACCGCGGCAGATTTGGCGGGCGGGCTGGATTTGGGTGATGGTTTTGGGCTTGCTTCTTCTCTCTTCTCTTGGGCTATTGTTCCTCTTAAAATAAGAAAAACTGAAATAAAAATTATTAGTAAATAAATGCTGAAATTAAATCTACTTCCTAAAAACTGAATAAAAATGCAAGAAATTAAAATCTAAATCCTAAAACATAAAAATAAAAATAAAAGAGAAATAGTTTAAGTTATGTTGGGAATGCATCTGTATGCATTTCCCGGTATAACCACTTCTTGTGGTGGTTGCAACATCTGCTTCACCCACTGCCAGGACGGGTCCTTGTTTTTTTGTTGGTCAGTGTCATTACCAGGTTGCCTACCCAGGAGGCTGTTGCTGGGGTGCTCTTGCTCTGTGCTGGGTTTGGTGTCTTCTGAGGCATGATTGTCCACCCTCATAGTAAGCTCCCCGTTCTCAATGTCTATCAGAGTTCTGTTCGTGGCTAGGAATGGTCTTCCCAGGATGATGGGTACTTTGTCGTATGCCTCACATTCCAGAATTAAGAAATCAATTAGAAAAATAAGATTGTATGCTCTTACTAGGATGTCTTCAATTTTCCCTTCCGGTTGCACGTAAAAGTGGTCGATGCAGGGTTGTTGTTCCTCTTGAAATTCCCCACAAAGCAGCTCTAGTTTCAGTTCCTTGTTGGCACTCGGATGAGTCATGGTCTCCCCCACATTGGTCGCGAAAGGCATCAATGGCCTTAACCTGGTGGACATTGTTCTACCCTTGCATAGCTTCTACCATCTTTGTCAACCGAGCAATTTGTGTTACAACTGCATCCGATGCTCCTAGCTTGTTTGCAGTGGCCCGCCTCCTTATACAGCCACAATGGGTATTAAGGAACTTGTAGTCGTTTTTGGCCATCATGTTCAAGATTTGAATTGCTTCAGCAGGCTCCTTATCGAGTAATGTACCATTGGCAAAGGAATCCAACATCATCCTTGTTGGTGTGTTTACACCATTGTAGAATATGGATACTAGTGTCCACTCTGGAAATCCATAGGAGGGCATTTATTCAGCATCTCGCAATATCTCTCCCATGCATCATACATTAGTTCATCATCTGCCTATCAAAAAGTATTGATGTCAGTCTGCAATTTATTAGTCAAATTGACAGGATTGAATCAAGCTAAGAAATCTCGACATAGTTCTGTCCAAGATTCAATGGACTCTGATGATAGGCTATTGAACCAAGTTTTTGCCCTATCCCTCAGTGAAAAGGGAAATAATCTAAATCGTAGCACATCAGGGTGGACTCCATGGATCTTAAAGGTTTTGCAGATATCCAGGAAGGGTTTCATATGCTGGCGGACATCTTTAGTGGCGGATCCTCAAAACTTTCCAAGTGTATTTAGCATGTTGAACATGACCGGTTTGAGTTGAAAGTGGTCCGCTTCTATTTCTGGATCAATCACGCCAGAGTTCAACCTTCTAAGATCTTCATCCAAGTAGTCACGAACTAGCCGCCGAGAGGCAGGAGGTTGCTTGCCATTGCCTGCCACGACATTGTCGATTGGGGGCGGTGCTGGTGGAGGCTGGTCCTGGAAGTTTGCTTTGTCATCCATGGCTTATCTGTTTGCTTGTCTTAATCTGCGTGCAGTATGTTCAGGCTCTGGATCGTATTCTCGCAAGGGTGATTTCTGGTTTGCTCTAGTCATACACCAAAGAAAACAAGGGGTTAAACAGAAAAATAAAAAGTGTAGAAAAATAAAAACAAAAAGTTGTACGCCAATCCCCAGCAACGGCGCCAAAAACTTGTTGCGTGCAAAAGTGATGCACAAATTGCGTGCAAGTATACACGGTGCCAAGTTATAGTATTTAAGATATCGTCTCCACAGGGATTGTGACAACCTTTCGGAATTCACTTTTCTACACAAGTAAAAGTAAAAACACAAATTTTGAGAGTTGGTTTGATTAAAACTAAGATTAAAGTAAATAAAATAAATTGAGAAATCAGAGTGAGAGAATGAGCCTGTATTGGAATGCTTCGTAGTGTGGAGATTTGATGTACTGTCTCGGTACAGTTTTGTAGATCAACTCAACAACTTCAACAGCCGCCCACGACTATGCCTCGGCGGGTGTTCGCCTCGGCAGAGACCAATGTGACTGCCTCGACAGTTAAGCAATGATTCAAGGTTCGGCAAGGCTCCCTTCTATGACTTCCTCTTCTCTCGAAGCTTCAAGTACTATTGGCGAACACGTCTTGGATGATACTTCCCGGCGTGAATCTAAGGATGAACACTAATCGATTATGAAGCCTCTCTTAGTCGCTAAACTTTTAACTTATCCTAAAGCCGAAGTACCTTTACCCTATGGTTGGATAAAACTGTGTTTACTCGTTTCGTGAGTCCAACTCTCCCGATATTGAACAAATAGATTGTTGCCCTCTTCTCTCCCGATAAAGATTGCAACAATGAAGAACCAAGAGTAAACAAACCTTGAATTTTATTGCAAAAAACTGAAACCTAAACAAATACAAGCAAACTCTCACAACTACTCCATAACCAACCCTTAGCCCTAGGGAAGGTTTAGAACATAATGGAGGATGGCGGCACAAGGGTTTTTCGACAAGAAGGAGTTTTCCCTCTAATCTCTTGTGTGTTTTTTTCTCCTTCAAGTCGATTATATATATTTAGGGGAGGAGCCTAGGCCTAAGTCGGTTTAGGGTAGGAATAATAGTTAGAATCTAATTACAACTCATTAAAAGAACAAATCTAACATTAAATCTTCCTAGATTCATGTTTGACTTTTTCCACCTTGACTTTGACCATGGCTTTTCTTTGTTTGCTGGGCTCCAATGCACGTGGAAGTGGTCTTCAAAAATCAGGTTTGATGAGCTCTTTTAGTCACCTACCACTTTGCATTTTCCACCCTTCCTCGAGTTGCTGCCTCGGCGGCACACTGTTGACTACCTCGGCAGAGGTCTGGGTTGGTGTGCAGGGGTTGGCACAGCTCTTCATTCTAGGACTCTCCTCCTCGATCAGCTCTCCATATGGACCAACAGCTTCCTCTAGTAGTTTACAACTTCTCCTATTTTGCCCTCTCTACTGCCTCGACGGCATCTGCCTAGGCGGGTACTTGCGCACAGAAAGAAAATGCACCTGATCAGTATCTTATATATAAAAACAATTAAATTCATCAAATAAGGCAGAATATCTAATCTATGCAGTTTTGTATATGTTTTCCTAATAAATGCAACTAAAATATACTTAAGAACAACAATAATTGAGTTTAACTAGGGCATAAATATAGGACTTTTGCATACTTAACAATTACGTCTCTATTTTATTTAATTGCTCTTTATTTTACTTGTTAATTAGAACTCCTACAATCACCAAATTGTGTTTTTATTTTAAGTGCGAGAAATTAGATTCCTAAAGTAACACCAATCCCCATGGAGACGATATCTTTCTATACTATAACTTGCGATGTTTAAACTTGCACCAATTGCGAAGTACTTATTACGCGCAACATGTTTATGGCGTCGTTGCCGGGGATTGGCAATAGCGACTTTGTTTTTATTTTCTTGCACCTCTATTTCTATTATTCAATTTCAATGTGTAACAAATTTTGGTTTTGCATTGGTGTATGACCAGGGCAAGACCGACAGCTCCAGAATATCCCCTTGATCTAGAAATTGAACGTACCTTCTAGAGACTCAGACGAAGACTGATAACAGCAATGGCTGATCCACCTGCTATTCGAAACGGCACTGTGAATGCTAACGACAATCAGAATGCCACAGCATGAGGTGGAGTACCTGCCCCACTGATTCATCCATAGAACCGAACCGTTCGAGATTATTTAGAGGAAGATCTTAACGGCCTAAACCCAGGAGTTGTCACACCTGAAATTGAAACTACCCACTTTGAATTAAAGCCAATAATGTTCAATATGATCAATACAATCGGTAAATTTGGAGGATTGGCAACTGAAGATGCCAGAAAACATCTCAAATCTTTCTTGGAGATTTGCAATTCATTCAAACTACGAGTCCATAAGGATGTTTTGAGGCTAAAATTATTCCCATATTCATTGAGGGAGAGGGTGAAATCGTGGTTGAATAGTATTCCATCCGGATCAATAGGATCTTGGATTGATTTATGTCGTGATTTCCTTGCTAGATTTAATCCTACAAATATGACTGATAAGTTACATAACGAAATTACTTCTTTTTGGCAGGAAGATGATGAATTCATATACGAGGCTTGGGAGCGATATAGAGAACTATTACACAAATGTACCCTACACAGATTCTCAGTATGGACACAAGTGACGATGTTTTACAACACAGTAAACGCACCAACAATGGTGAAGCTAGATGCCTTGGCAAATGACATACTCCTAGACAAGCCACCAGAAGAAGCAATAGAGATTTTGAACAGTCTTGCTAAAAATGATTATTAGTTCCCAACTACCAGAAAAGGAGTTGTTAGATGTCATGCCACGATAAACGAGCTTGAGTCACCATATGTAATTCTCACACAATTTGCTACTTTAACCAATTTGGTTAAAAACATGCAGCGACCAAGCAACACACAGGAGATCAAGGTAGTAGATTCAATTTGTGATTTATGTAACGGTAACCATGATTCTTCTGAGTGTCCACAGAACCCAGAATTAAGCTTTTATGTTGGAAACTACAACCAGAACAACAATGCAATGTTCAACACATACAATCCGGCCTGGAAGAAGCATCCTAATTTTACATGGAGCAATCCCAACAATGCCCTCAACCAAAACAATCAGAATGCACATGCATCGATATTCCAGCAGAACATGCCATGGCAACAGATGCTGCAGAAACAATCAACACCACCCAGTTCTTTGGAAAATTCTCTCAATGCTTTCATGTTAAAAATTGAATCTTATATGGTAGAGAATATGAAAAAGACTAACGCTTTTATTAACAGGACTAAGATGGGATTGAAGAATCATGAGGTAGCCCTAAAATCATTGGAGACTCAATTCGGGCAATTCGCCCAAAACCTGAATACAAGACCGCATGGAGGTCTACCCAACGATACTAAGGTCACAAGGGGAATTGACCACAAGCAGTGCAAAGCAATCCCCACTAGGAGTGGCCGACAACTTAAATAAGCCCAAGCTCACTCAAAGGAGAACACTCAACCGAAAGAGTAGCCTTTTGTCCAAAAAGATGAGTCTAGTGACAAAACCTCTGCCAAAACTTATGAAACAAAGAATGCCTTGAAAATTGCACATGCCTCGACAACTGCACATGCCTCGACAAGTACTAATGCCTCGGTAATGCCATCCATCAAGTTCCAAACCAGTGAAAAGATTGAGGACATCCGACTCCCACCACCATTCCTCTAGAGGTTGAAATGGCAAAAGCAAGAATACCAGTTCAAGAAGTTCCTTGACATCTTAAAGCAAGTCCACATCAACTTGTCATTGGTCGAGGCGATAGAACAAATGCCAAACTATTCTAAGTTCCTTAAAGACATTGTCTCTAAGAGAAATAGGCTAGGGGAATTCGAAATTGTTGCTGTGACAGAAGGATGCATGGCAATGTTGCATAACTGAATGCCTCCTAAACTAAAAGATCGCAGAAGTTTCACAATACCTTGTGCAATAGGAAATCACTATGTCGGGAAGTCGTTATGCGATCTTGGAGCAAGCATAAACCTTATGCCAAAATCCGTCTTCCAACGATTAGGCATAGGGAAGGCGAGGCCTACAACTGTGATGATGCAGCTTGCGGACAGATCTTATGTGCATCTAGAGGGGAAAATCAAGGATATACTGGTAAGAGTTGATAAATTTATTTTTCCCGCTGATTTTATTGTTTTGGATTGTGAAGCAGATGAGTTCGCACCCATTATCCTTGGGAGACCATTCCTAGCAACGAGAAGGGCCTTGATCGATGTTGAAAGAGAAGAACTCATGATGAGGTTAAATGATCAACAAGTCAAACTAAATGTTTTCCAAACCCTCAAGCAAGCCGATGATCTAGAGGAGTGCCAAGTCATCCAAGCCACCACTGAATTCAACTTTGACATGGAAGAGAATTGCCTCAGCAATTTTATTACTGAACAAGTAAAACCTGAGGAGTTCAAAGAGCTAAACGACGAAGAGCAAACAGAAGCAAATTAGATAACAAGTCGACCATGTACATACTTCAAACCATTGGATAATTCAAGTAAGGAAGGTAAAATCGAGAAACGCTTAATTGAACAACCTCCTATTCTTGAGTTGAAACCATTATCAGGGCAATTGAAATATGTTTATTTGGGAACCGAAAACCATTCCCACATTGCCCAGGCAACCGCTTCACCAGTTGCCTAGGCAATACGATTGTTGCCAATTGCCAAGGCAATTGAGTCACTTTTGTACTCAATTGCCTAGACACATTCAATTATCACTCCTCAAACTCATGATAATTTGTCCTATTCTCTCTTATTTGATTACATCTCTTTTTTATTAAATTTCTCTTTATTTTACTTGTTAATTAGAACTCCTACAATCACCAAATTGTGTTTTTATTTTTAGTGCAAGAAATTAGATTCTCGAAGTAGCACCATTCCTTGTGGAGACGATATCTTTTTATACTATAACTTGCGAGTGTACACTTGCACCAATTGCGAAGCACCTATTATGCGCAACAGTTGAATGCATTTATAATTGTTTAAATATTTTTTTTCTTGTTTCAAGTCTTGTAAATAAAAGAAATGTAATCGATCAAAAGTGATGCATGAGTAGTTCAATCTGTTTATTAGAAATACATCTGAACCTCGTAATTTAATTTGCTATAGTAGTTAAATTGGTCACATAATTAGATTTGTTATCTTTAAGTTTAAATAGAACTTAAATTATAAAGATTTTATGTTTACTTGATTACCTAGCTACCTCACTAAGCAACTTATTTGCTTATTTAGTTTCCTTGTTATAATTCAGGGTAACTGAGCTTTCGATCTCCTCTTGTCTTGAAGCGTGACCACATGTATCCGATCAGGATACAAACTTCTAACGTTAGGACTCCTAGAAGGTAGCACATTACGGTTAAAGTCACATATAGCATTTAGATGTATAATGATTCACTCTTAAAAGTATGATTCATTAATCGTTCAAGTTCTATATTAGGCCTGTAATTTAATTAAAGGTTGCTTGCTTTATCGGTCTAATTAGCTAGTAGAGCTGTAGTAATGGCTTTTTTATATTTATTTATATATTTTGCTAGAAAGAATAGTTGGGACCTTGCTTGTGATATGGGGGTTATTGGTTGAAATAGCACTAGATTAAAAATGGTTATGCATATAGTATAACAATTTAATCAAGGAAGCAGAAGATATCTAGGCAAGGAAAATGGTTTATTTATTTATACAAATTTATATTTCTATGTAGTGTTTAGGTTTACTAATCTGATAGATAGAAATTCTAGTATAATTGATTGGTTGAAACAAAGACTTGGGTAAGGAAGTTGTTCATTTCGAAAATGAAACTAAAATGTGAATTGTTTCATATGTTTTAGTAAGGAAGGTATGCTAGATTGTTACAGTTGAATGCTTGATAGATAAAGAGTTATTCTTGTTCGTTAAGATTGATTATTAAATAGACATGACCAAATATAGATAATCATGTTTGGAAGAATAATAACTATGGTTAAACAAAGTCAATAGTCATGGACTAAATTGTTAGATCCCATAATTGATACACGGTTAATTACTTATTGTTTAGATATGGTTCTTTTTATTTATATTAAGTTTAACATGGCTTGAATAAGAAACCCTATTCTTGTCTATTAGGTAGCTCATGCTCAAGGGTACTTGTCTACGTGTGGTGTTAAATGTATAGTTGAGCTAATACATTTGTAACAATCATATCTGATTAAGAAAAAGTTTAATTTCACCCTAATTTCAAGTTGCATGCCTGATAGGAAGGTGTCATGATAATCATGATCACTTGATTGTTTGTTTGTAAAACGTCCTAACTCGGTTTATCTCATAGACT
Source organism: Hibiscus tridactylites (assembly GCA_958450335.1). Lineage (NCBI taxonomy): Eukaryota > Viridiplantae > Streptophyta > Magnoliopsida > Malvales > Malvaceae > Hibiscus > Hibiscus tridactylites. Next base: position 36,428,793 of record OY288272.1, on the reverse strand, counting down.
AAGTATGAGACGTTACATTGTCACTCGGGATCCTTGAAAGCCTTAGAATTATCGGTGAGTGTAGTTGGAGTCGAGGGTTTGGCTAGGTACTTTCCCGATGTCATTATTAATAAATTATTGCATTGTTATCGTCTCCATCCAAGGTATGTTACATTGAAGCCTTGCAGAAGACCTTATCGGTAAGCTTTGTTAAGCTTATTACATTGCTAAGTTGATCATTGAGTCACCATATGATTATTGATACTATGAAAGAATTGAAATAAACCATAAGAATTGTTATCGTTATGGTTATGACTATTTTTATTGTTAATGACAAGTACTTGATCCTTGGATACGAATGGACATGGGATAAAATTGGCATGCCATAGAATTCATGAGCTCATTTGTTTGGAGTGGACTGCGGTACTTGAGCTAAGGGTCTATGTGGTGATGATGGCGGGATGTGATTGTGCTGGTCTTATTGGCGATATTGGAGGATATTAACCATTCATTATTGCTGATGTTGGTTAGGAATTCGCATATCCACATTACATGTCGATCCAAGGAAAAATATACAAATAAATGTTACAATTATTCTTAATATCGTAAATGGGATGCACCTTCATTGTGATACATACCAAGATTTCCATTGATGTACATATTGTTGATTATGACTGCCTGACTAGGCCAAGTAAGCCTAATTCATCTCATTTTCATCCATTTTCAGGTTAAAGCATAGTCGGATCAAGGATCAGAGCAAGGAGCGTTTTGGAGCAAGTCACGCCCCTATATGTAATGTTAACCTAGTCCTTGAACTCCTAGAATGGTGTCATAGGGTCTAAACAAGTTAGGTTAGCCCATTTTGTGTGTATAAATGGTCCACTATGTTGCAAAGGTTAAATGTGCAAGTTTTGGTGTGTTAGTGTTTGGTAAAACGAGCTAAATATGCATATTTGGCTTATTTTATGAAAACATGGCTAAAGGATTCATTTGATTGTGAAAATTGACGTGCTAGTAAAATAGATGGTTATAAACTTGCTGGTAAAGTTTCATTGCATTTGGACATCATTCGATAGGTTAATTTGAGTAAAAACCAGATAAAACATGTCATTATAGTGCAAGGCGTATCGATACGGGTAAGCATAATTGGTCATTAGTAAACAAGGTGTTTCGATACAGGTCTAAGGTGTATCGATACAGATTTTGGCAGTGAGGTCTGAGGAACAAATTGGATCAAAACAACCTCATGATGTACCGAAATATGACAATATTGGTCAACCTGTATTGATACGGGTTAGCTGTATCGAAACAATGTCTATTGGGTAAGGTCAACCTCGGTCAACCTATTTCGATACAGGTCAAGTTGTACCGAAACGGGGTTTGGTAGACTCAAATGGAGTTCTGAATTATGTGTATCTGTATCGATACGACACTAAGGTGTTTCGATACAGAGGTAATTAATTCTGTTAAAAGACATAGAGTATTGTTTTGCATTGTTTACAAAATGGTCACTAATTATTGTATAACTTAATTAGATGGGTAAATGAACTCTGAATAACATGAAAATTTACATGCTCACTAATAATGAGTTGAATTTCATTATGGCATAGCCAATTGCATGAAAAGAGCCTCTAAATTACTGAATTTGCATATTAGTTCCTAAAACATGTAGAAGTTAAGAATTGGACCTAATTGATTAATTGCAGTTTCATATTGGATAAATTGGATTAATGCTTATGCTTGATTTTGTTTTAAAAGAATAACAATTCTTAAATATTGATTATTGATTGAGATTTTATCGCACCAATTATAGTATCGTTAATCGGTAGCACGCTCCGACCCGGTTCTCGACCAGGCTGAGAAAGGGGTGTTACATGTGTGGTATCAAAGATAGAGTTTATTCGATTCTAGGAATAAAGTGAAGTTTATTGAATAGTCATTACATTGTATATGCCACCTAAGAGTTCATTTTGTTCATACGTGTATATTGTGACTTGCGACTAATCTGATCCTTCTTTCTTTTTAGTGTAAAGATGTTTGATTCTGATAAGGCTTATGAAGAAGTTTAACACAATGTTTGCTCCTCGACCAATGGCAAGGAGAAAAGGGGGAGAATCCTCCTAATCTGCGAGTGCCCATACAAGAGCTCGTGAACACTGGGCCAGTGATGCAAACTGCTTAGTTTGAATGCTATAAGAACATGACAGAGATGTTCAAACAGTTCAGTGCCACTCTTAAATTCGAGCAGTCTGCATAGTCCTCTGCAGCTGCTACTTCTGCAAATTGAGCTCCTATTGACAAGCTAACTCAACATCGAGCTACTAGCTTCACGGGTAAGGTTGAGCAAGACCCTGAAGTAGCGGAGCATTGGCTAGATAGCACGATACAGATTTTGACCAAACAATTGCAGTGCTCATATGAACATAAACTCGAGTGTGCTTTGGCCCTATTGACTGGTGAGGCCTTAAGTTGGTGGGAAACCATGATCCTCACTACTTTCGAGGAAGCTTTAACTTGGGAGTTCTTTTTGTGAGAATTCAAAAAGAAGTATATCAAAGAGCATTACTTAGCTATAAGGCAAGACATTTTCTTACACCTGAAGCAAGGTGGGAGGCCGGTGGAACAGTACATCCACGACTTCTGTAAGTACTATAAGTATGGGGCAGAGTACATCAAGAAAGAAGAAGAGAAATTTAGGATGTTTATCGCGAGCCTAAGCGATGAACTTCGACCTTTATTCACTACTCTAGGAATCAAGGATTTCCAAGAGCTTGTGAACCGAGTGATCTCTACTGAAGCTTCTCAGAGATCACACCGATTTAATAGGCCTAATTGATTTGAGAAGAGGCCGCGAGATGATTCATGACCCCCTCTACCATATAAGAAAGACAAGCAGCAACAAGGATACAAACAATCTTATCATCAGCAAACCTTTAGGTCGGGTGATTTTTTCAAGCCACAATCTATGTCCCAGTCTGCTGCAAGAACCACCTCCATTGAGAGTATTGAGGGGATCTGGATGGGAGTCGCAATTCCCAGTTTGTAATTTTTGTCAAAGAAGGCACCCCACGGGGAACTGCCTCAAGTAATCAGGAGGATGTTTCTTTTGTGGTGAGCAAGGCAACTACATCAAGGATTGCCCAATGAACACTACTAAATCTTCTACACCGATGGTTCCTATGCCCCCTGCTTCATCCTGTAGGGGTAAAGGACCAAGGCAAGATGTATTGGGAGCTTTTGGTAGATCCGATGGCTCTACAAGAGCTCCTAACCGACAAGAGTCTAATGCTTCAGCCTAAGTTTACCATGTGAGAAGCAAAGAAGAAGATGAAGATCCAGACATTATCGCAAGTACCATTGAACTATACACTCATCCTTTTTATGCATTGGTTGATCCTGGATCCACTCATTCCTTTATCATTACTATATTGATTAAGAGACTCAAGCTGACATCTGAGCCTATAGCTTCTAAATTTACCGTAACTAACCCTTTGGGGGATAGTGTTGTAATTAAACTTGTATGCAAGAATTTCCCTCTTGTGATACAAGGGATACCTTTTTCGGTCAACCTCATGGCCCTTCCTATACATGAGTTCGATGTGATTTTAGGGCTTGATTGGCTCAGGGAGCATCAAGCATGGGTAGATTTCTCTAAGAGGAAGTTATATCTTCAGAGTCTTGGCAAGGAAAGTGTGACTCTCATGGACTCCAAAGGTAAAAGATCGTTGTTGTATGCTACTGTGAGTAAGGAAGAATTACAGTTGCAAGATATAGACATTGTGCAAGAGTTCCTCATGTGGTCCCTAATGAGCTTCCGGGTTTACCACCAACCCGTGAGGTTGAATATGGGTTTGAAGTGCAACCTGGAACCACTCAGGTTTCTATTGCACCCTATCGGATGGCACCGGTAAAACTTGTTGAGCTTAAAGTGCAAATTCAAGACTTGCTAGACAAGGGTTTTATTTGACCAAGTTCCTCACTTTGGGGAGCCCGAATCCTTTTTGTCAAAAAGAAAGATGGATCAATGCGTCTTTGTATTGATTATCGATGATTGAACAAACTTACAATCAAGAACAAGTACCCTTTTCCAAGGATTGATGACTTATTTGACCAGCTTAAAGATGCAACCGTCTTTTCCAATATTGATTTAAGATCTGGATACAATCAAATGAAAGTTAAAACAGGTGATGTGCCCAAGATGGCTTTCCGTACAAGATATGGCCACTACGAGTTTTTGGTTATTCCCTTTGGGCTAACTAATGCACCTCCTGCCTTATTGGTTCTCATGAACCGGGTCTTTAGAACCTATCTTGATAAGTTTGTGGTGGTGTTCATAGATGATATATTAATCTATTCTAAGACTTAAATTGAACATCGTGATCACCTTCACATCGTGCTTCAAACCATCCGGGAGAAGAAATTGTATGCCAAGTTTAGTAAGTGTGAGTTTTGGCTCACTTAAGTTTCATTTTGGGCCAAGTGATCTCTGCTGAAGGCATTCAAGTAGATCCGAAGAAGATTCAAGCTATAGTCAACTGGAGGCCACCGAAGAATGTGGGTGAAGTTTGTAGCTTTCTCGGTCATGATGGCTGTTATAGAAGATTCGTTAAGGGATTTTCTTGTAACGCCCCGGTTTTGGGCTTAGCAGTTAGTCAGGTTCAGCTAAGAGATTCGGGTGGACCGGTTCGAGTGAGTTGTGCTAGTTTCGGGATTAAATAGAAATAAATGGTTTTTGAGGGAGATAAAATTTGGAAAAATATTTTATAATTCTAAATTAATGTTTTGAAAGTTTTGGAGAGTTCAATTTGGTGAAATTGGACTGCTTTTATTGGAATTTTGAAAACGGTGACTAATTTATAAAATTGCAAATTTCATTTTAATGATTAAATCGAAGAAGGCCAAAACTTAGAATCCTTAGGGAGCTATTACGCCAAGGTGTTATCATCTATTCCCTTGATTTTGTGTTTTTAAAAATGATTTAATTAATTAATTTATTAAGTGTGAAATGATAAAAAAGGATTTTTATAAGGCTAAACATTCTATTACGTAACTACTTTTCTCTCAACTTTTCTCTCAACTTTCCCAGCAGCCAAACTACCTTTTCATCACTAAAATCTCCAGAGATTTATCTCATTTCATCTACTTTTGATTTCTAAACGATGCTCATGGATTTCTTCATCAACTAGCTAAAGTTTTCTTGAAGGAGTTCTTCAAAATCGTTGCAAATCAAGGGGAAAGCTTGTGTTAGAGGTGATCTTTCTTTTCTCTCCTCTAATCAAGGTTCTTTATTGAAATTCTCAAGTCTTTGGCTCTCTAACTTTTTTTAATAACAAGGTTTTGTAGTTTAATTGATGAAAATTGCTAAATTAAGCTTTGCAAGATGATTTTTCAAGATTTTCATTATAATATTGTTTTGATTGATTTAAGGCTGATTTTAATCATGATTTGAATGTTAAATGATATGGAAATAAAGGTTTTACAATAGTAATCCCGAAATGAGTTGGATCCTTATTTGTTAGATTGTTAGATTTGGGGTTTATGTGGTGTTTGGGTGAAATCTGAGTTGCTGGAGGTATAAGGATGTAATTAGGTTATTTTTGAATTATGATTAAAAGTGGATGAAAATGATAGATTATGGCGGTAACCCCCTTAGCCCGGCCTAGACGGTTGACTCGAACTACGAAGATTACACGGGGAAAACCAAAGTCAACCCGAAAGTCAACCTTGATTAACGACCCTTTTTTCCTTTTTAAACTTGTCTAGATGCACATTAACCCTAAGCGTACTCTTGAGAACCACTTACATGGAATGCACATCGATCGAAATACAATAGGGGACTCAATTGCATAAAACACAAATATTAGGGACCAAATTGTAAATTCTGGAAATTTAGCGAACTTAACCGACTTTAAGGTTACTAGTATTTATATAGTCATATTTCATGCTTACCTGTTAAATTTCATCTTAAACGGACATCTCGAACTCATGCAATTGCAAATACAATTTTCAGGACTAAAACGTAAAGCTTGCAAACCTTAAAACCATTCAAATCAGTGCCCAACGGTCACCTGTTTAGAAACAGGGTTGACCGTTCTGAAACACGGGTTCGTTTCGAGACTTGTTTCGAAACAGGGCCTTCAAGTGGCCAAACCGTTTCGATACGGTCACCAGCCGTTTCGAAACACCATGACCATTACATGCCCCCGTTTCGAAACGCCTATGAGTGTATCGATACGGGTTGCCCAGAAAGTTCAGAAATTGCTGGTTTAACATGCATTTAACCACTCAAACACATCCTAATGACTTTCGAATCATGCCAACAAGTCATCATACATATAAGGCACGTGTTTGCAACATCAAAACACATTCATGGCATCAATCAAGGAAATCCACAAGTCTATAGGCATGCATCCTAGTAACCAAAACAAAACAACCATCAATACACCAAAACAAGCATCAAAATGGCCATTTACAATTCCAAAACAATTAAGGCATCATGCCACAACTAGGGAGTCCAAAACATCTCCCAAAACACAACTTAGGTTCCCATTGCCAAATATCACAAACTAATAGTGTTGTGAAAACATCACCATACATGAGCTTAGCTTTCCATTGGATTCTTAGCCTCCTTGTTGCCTCAAACACTTCAATTATCTACACTATTGGTTCAAGAGAGAGAGTGTAAGCACAATTGCTTAGTGAGGCATGCTCTAAAGAAACAACACAATAATGCTTTTATAAAACACTTTTAGCAAAACCTTACATCACAATAATCATCATTATTCATGCAACCTTGCATACATAACAAGCATTTCATGCTTCATTTTAATCAACATGTCATATTGGCTTTCAAGTGATAATCCATAACCATTTACAACACAAAACACAATTGGATACGCGAATTACAAGCGTTGTGTCATACGCTTCATACACACTACCGAACACACAAGGTGAAGTTTACCGGTACAATCACAACCCCTCAACACCCGTGATGGAGTTTAACGGTACAATCACAACCCCTCAACATCACTCATCGGTAGTTGTATAAGACCACTAACGAGAACACGGGACACACAACACAAGATCGACACACAGACTTTTAACCACCATTATGACCTTACCTTTCTAGTTAGTGTACTTGGATGGAGTTTACGGCACAATTACAACCCCTCAACATCCAAGGCGACTTTATTCACGGTGCACCCAATTCTATAGCCAGCTAACTATATCCAATTCAAGTACTTTAAAACCAACACATCACTTGCCAATATACATCATTTATCATCAATAATCCACTGTTTTAAAGCATTAATCAAGCCATTAAACCATCATGCATCACTATGCATCAAAACCATATTTACAAATATCAAACCAAGGATCTCTTACCTTGAGCATCCTTCAACACATGGCTTTCAAAACCAGCATTAATCATGCTAAAGCATGCTTTCAAAATAGAATTTAAACATGCAAATTAAATACAATGCATCCAACCACCTCATGGTTCATCCAAGAGAGAGAGTTTTCCCGAAAACTTACTCTTGAGCTTAGTTAAGTTTCTTAGACTTAAACTAAGCTCCCAAAACCTTCAAACATTCGTTACAAAGCTGGAAATCCAACTTCACTCACCAATTCCGTTTTGCAAGCTTGCCGAAACGCCGTTCAAACCTCCGGATCAACACCACAAGTGTCCGAAGATGCTTCCCCTGTTTTAAACACATCAAAGCAGAGGATTAATGCATCATCATGCATTAAAATCTTCATCCATCACACCTAAACTCGCCGCTCTAACCAAAACTAACATTTCGGCTACCAAACACAACCTAAATGACCTCCAAACTCTTCCAAAACATTACCCAGCCAAGATCCATCACTTCTAACCATTTCTAAACATCAATTAACATCCAAAATGAACCTAAACTCGTCCTTATACCTCCAGCTATAACAGAACACCAAGATCACCCCAAAAACCACCATTTTCATAAGCAAAACTTAGGAAATTCAACATATTCGAGATTGCATTGATAAAACCTCATTTATACATCATTAGGCTTCCAAAATACATTTAATAATCATCTCAAAACAGAGCCCAAACAACCACCACGAAATTCTTCAAGATTTCTTCCAAATCTTGAGTTTTAAGCCAAAATCAAGTTCATATCATTAAAACCTTTTGTAAAACTTAAATTAAGGATTGATAACTTGGGAATTTCAGTAAAGAACTTAGTATTTAGAGGAGAAGAACAACCTTACCTCTAAATGTAGATTTCTCCTTGATTAGAGCCAATTTTCTTGAAAATCCAATAAGCAAATCAAAAGGATTTGATGTAGAAGGGATTAGGAATTAAATGATGATTGAAACCTCATCAATTGGAATGAAAATCAATAGAAATGTTGCTGGAGAAAAGTGTTTGGATGAGGGAATTTTGATAGAAAATGAGATGAGAAAGTTTTAGGAAAAGTTAGTTATGATTTAATCCAAAGGTAGTTTCTCTCCTCATCTAATTAATTAAAACATTAATTAAATCACTTAAATTTAACAAAAATCTGGAGAAATCTTTCTTGGGTAAATTAGCTCCTTAAAGATTCGAAGTTTCAATCCTTACAAAACAGTCACCACTGAACTTTTCAAAAATCGCATTTTAGTCACTATTTCAAAATGTTGTATTTCCAAACCTTATTTTGTAAAATTGATTTCACCACTCTCTTATATATATTAAAAGAGGATTTTTAGATATTTTTCCATATTTTTAAAGCATCCCGAACTAGGCTTTCCCTAAAACCATCTTTTATATTCGAACCGAAAATCAGACCGGCCCGGTTCAGACCCTAAACTTCTAAGCCCAAAATTGGGGTGTTACAACTCTCCCCCATTAAGAAATTTCATCCTCGAAATTTACCTAGAGGAAAGAGGTACGGAAACTGCTTTTTCATGTCATCCTTTCTTTCTCACGTGGCTTCCTCAACACCACAATGCTTCCACAACACCTTTACCAAATCAATGGTCTTGCCTCGAAGAACTTTACTGTCTGAATCCAGAATTTCCAACTGCTTCTCGTCATAGGTCAAGTCTGGATTCAACTCCACTTTCTCCACAGGCATAACATGCGAAGGATCCGATCTATACCTTCGAAGCCTAGAGACATAATACACATCATGAATCTTTTCCAACTCTTGCGGCAATCTCAGCTTGTACGCAACAGGACCCACACGTTCAATCACCTCGTATGGTCCAATGTACCTAGGGCTCAACTTACCCTTTCGACCAAACCGCATCACCTTTTTCCAAGGCGAAACCTTCAAAAACACACGGTCACCTACCGCAAACTCGATCTCCTTACGCTTCAAATCCGCGTAAGATTTCTATCGATCAGAAGCTACCTTCAATCGCTCACAAATGAGCTTCACCTTCTCGGTGGTTCCTTTCAACAAAGCTGGCATTGAAACCAACTTCTGACCTGTCTCAGCCCAACAAAGAGGAGTTCTGCATTTCCTCCCGTACAAGGCTTCATAAGGTGCCATTTGAATACTTGCATGGTAGTTATTGTTATAAGCAAACACCACCAAAGGCAAATGCTTCTCCCAAGAGCCTTGAAACTCAATCACACGCTCAGACTGTCCATCCGACTGTGGATGATAAGAAGTACTGAAATTCAGCCGTGTACCCAAGGCTTGATGCAAACATTCCCAGAAACGCTATGTAAACCTCGGATCTCTATCCGACACAATAGACTTTGGCACACCATGCAGCCGCACAATCTTAGCAATGTACAACTCTGCAAGCTTATCCAAAGTGTACGTAGTATGCACAGGTAAGAAATGAGCACACTTCGTAAGGCGATCCACAATCACCCACACCGAATTCTTCTTCGATGGCGACAAAGGCAAACCAGACACAAAGTCCATGGTAATCCTTTCCCACTTCCACTCAAGAATCCTCAACGGTTGCAACAACCCAGAAGGAAACTGATGCTCAGCCTTAACTCGCTGACAAACCATGCACTTACTCAAATACTCAGCAACATCTTTCTTTAACTCCACCCAATAGTACTCATCCTTAAGATCACGATACATCTTTGTACTACCAGGGTGTATAGCAAAAGGACTACTATGAGATTCAGTCAGAATAGCACGCCTCAATTCAGCAATCATTGGGCACTACTATCCGCTCCCAAAACATAGAACTCCATCATCATTAAAACAAAAATCTGATGGTCTATCCTCAGCAATATCCTGAACATGTGGCACCAAGGAATCATCCAACAGCTGCTTATCCTTTATCAACTGAACCAAAGATGTTCTCACTTGTAATTCAGCCACAATTCCTCCATCTCGCGAAATGCTCGAGCTGGCAAACATAGCCCTCAATTCCACTGCCACCTTCCTACTCAAGGCATCCGCTACAACATTAGCTTTTCCCGGATGGTACTCGATCGACAGGTCGTAATCTTTAAGCAACTCCACCCAACGTCGTTGCCTAAGATTTAACTCCTTCTGAGACATCAGATACTTCAAACTTTTGTGATCCGTGTACACAGTACACTTCTCACCATACAGGTAATGTCTCCAAATTTTCAAAGCAAAGACCACCGCAGCTAACTCAATATCATGCGTAGGATAATTGCGCTCATGCACCTTCAACTGTCGCGATGCATAAGCCACTACCTTACCCTCTTGCATCAATACACACCCCAACCCAACGTAGGATGCGTCACTGTACACCACAAACTCTTTCCCTGATTCAGGTTGAACCAAGATGGGAGCTTGCGTCAAAGCTGCCTTAAGCTTCTCAAAAGCATGCTGTCTCGCTTCTGTCCACTCATACTTGACATCCTTCTGCAACAAATTCGTCAAAGGTGCAGCAATCTTTGAAAATCCATCCACGAACCTCCGGTAGTATCCCGCCAAACCAAGGAAACTAAAGACTTCATGAACAGACTTAAGAGGCTTCCAATTCATCACCGCCTCAACCTTCTGAGGATCAACACGAATCCCCTCAGTAGAAACCACATGACCAAGGAAAACAACTTCCTTGAGCCAGAATTCACACTTGCTCGCTTAGCATAAAGCTGATTCTCCAACAAAGTCTGCAACACAATCCTCAAATGCCCTTCATGCTCCTCCTCCGCACGACAGTACACAAGGATATCATCGATGAACACCACAACAAATTTGTCCAAATACTCATGGAACAGTCTATTCATCATATCCATAAAATCCGCAGGAGCATTCGTCAAACCAAACAGCATCACAAGGAACTCAAAATGCCCATACCTCGTTCTGAAGGCTGTCTTTCGCACATCCACATCCTTCACCTTGAGCTGGTAATACCCTGACCTTAAGTCAATCTTAGAGAACACTGCCGCTCCTCGAAATTGATCAAAAAGATCATCAATCCTCGGCAATGGATACCGATTTTTGATAGTCAACTTGTTCAGCTGACGATAATCGATGCACATTCTCATAGTGCCATCCTTTTTCTTCACAAACAAGATCGGTGCACCCCAAGGTGACACACTCAGCCAAATAAAGCCACGATCAAGCAACTCCTGAAGTTGCGTCTTCAGCTCCTTCAACTCCTTAGGTGCCATTCGATAAGGGGTAATGGACACTGGAGTTGTGTTTTCATACAACTCAATTCCAAACTCCACCTCTCGGTTAGGAGGCAAACCAGGTAACTCCTTCGGAAACACACCAAGAAACTCTCGCACAGTCCTGATATCTTGAACCCGCAACTCCTAAGAGCTAGGATTCATCACAAAGGCTAGGTAGGCCTCACAACCTTGCCTCAGCATTCGGCTTGCTTCCAATGTAGACACCACATTGGCAAGAAACTTCACATTCTCACCAACCACCACTACCTCATAATCATCAACAAGCTTCAACGAAACTCACTTGTTCTCAAAATCCACCACAGCTCGATGTTCAACAAGCCAATCCATACCAAGGATTACATCAAAGCCATATAATGGCAATTCCATGAGATCAACATGAAAATCATGATTTTGCACAACCAAGGGACATCTTTTATACAACTTCCGTGTCACAATGGTCTCTCCAAAGGAACTAGTTACATGCATACCAACATCCAAAGACTCAACAGGCAAACCAAGCAATTGAGCATGTTCACGCAATATGTATGAGTGTGTAGATCCAGAATCAATCAAGGAAAGTAATGACAAGGATTGCAAAGTAAAGGTACCTGCGATCACATCTGTGTCATTTCTCCCCTCTCGCTGAGCATACACTCAAGCCTGGCCACCACCCTCAGGTTGGACAGCCACCACATGCGCCACATTCCTCCCACCATCATCTCTGCGCTGGAAGTTACCACGGCCGCGCCCACGACCTCTCTGCGGTGCAACAACCCCAGGAGCACGTCCCTGACCACCACCGGCCAACAAAGGACACTCCCTCCTCATGTGGTCTGCCGAACCACAATTCTAGCACGAATTACCGGTCACCGCCACAGGAGCCTGAACCACCCTCATTGCTCGAGGACAATCACGCCTCAAATGACCACGCGATCCACACGTCCAGCACGTGTTCTGATCAGCTCTCATCCTGTCTCCCTGAACATGCGCACCACGCCCTCCATTACCACGCCTAGCAGAAGACTGATACCTCTTATCTCATCCTCTCTTGTTCCGTCCACCACCGGAACTATACTCAGCAGCTCTTTTTCCCGAGCTAGAACCAACACCTCTAGAAGACAAACCTAGGTTCTGCTCAATGTCCTTTGCCCTACTCACCAGCACATCAAAATCTGTATACTCAGCTGCAAGCATAAAGGTCTTCACATCCGACATCAAACCATACCGGAAACGTTCACAGCTCTCCCGCTCATCAGGGATAAGCTCAGGTGCCTACTGGCTAAGGCGGACAAACTGGATCTCATACTCAGCCACCGTCATGCTTCCTTGTGTAAGAGACATGAATTGTCTTTTCTTCTCATCTAGGTATCGCACACCTAGATACTTCCGCTTGAACGCATTCAGAAAGAACGTCCAAGTCACATCAACTTCCTCCATCCTGGAGACTGTAGTGGTCCACCAAGTATACGCATCATCATGTAACAGCGATACCACACATCCTAACTTCTGCACATCGTTGCAGTTCATTTGTCCTAATATTCTCTTGGAGCTTTCCAACCAAGATTCAGAACCCTCATGAGATAAACCTCTGAACTCAGTCCCTCCCAGACTGCGAAGACGTTCCAAAGGTAATCTCACACCAGCATCTCCCTGATGCGCAGCTCCGTGAGCTCCAGCTACAGCTGCCTGAAAGGCTCCAGCAATAGCATGAATCAAAACTGTCATGTCAGGAGCAGCTTGCCCCTGCACACCATCAGGTCCAGCGACCCCAGCACCACCACCATCGGGCGGTCCACCACCAAGGGGAGGAGGTATATCCACAACATTATTAGTGTTGTCCTCATTCTCGTTCTGAGCCATAGCTCACGTATTAATTCTCGTCTCTCTACGAGGTCCCATTCACTAAAACAATGCACTAACACAATGCAATAAACATAATTAGGCTCAACAAGGTAAGTAATCCAAGTACTCAAGCTCATTTTCCAAAAAAAAACAATTCCTTTCATTAGTTTTGATATGGCAATGGGTTCCTCTAACATGCTTCAACACAGCATAACATCACAATTGCAACATACTTTACAATTCAAACATCATACTTTCATTTAAAAGGCACAGCATGCAATCACACATACATCACCCACATAACCATTCCCATTTACTCGAGAACTCAGCTCCGATACCACCAAATGTAACCCACTTAGCCCGGCCTAGATGGTTGACCCGAACTACAAACTAAATGTAACCCCCTTAGCCCGGCATTTAAAAGACTCAAACTGAACATCGTGCTTCAAACCCTCCGGGAGAAGAAATTGTATGCCAAGTTTAGTAAGTGTGAGTTTTGTCTCACTCAAGTTTCACTTTTGGGCCAAGTGATCTCTACTGAAGGCATTCAAGTAGATCCGAAGAAGATTCAAGCTATAGTCAACTGGAGGCCACCGAAGAATGTGGGTGAAGTTCGTAGCTTTCTCGGTCTTGATGGATGTTATAGAAGATTCGTTAAGGGATTTTCTTCTAACGCCCCGGTTTTGGGCTTAGAAGTTAGTCGGGTTCAGCTAAGAGGTTCGGGTGGACCGGTTCGAGTGAGTTATGCTAGTTTCAGGATTAAATATAAATAAATGGTTTTTGAGGGAGATAAAATATGGAAAAATATTTTATAATTCTAAATTAATGTTTTGAAAGTTTTGGAGAGTTCAATTTGGTGAAATTGGACTGCTTTTATTGGAATTTTGAAAACGGTGACTGATTTGTAAAAATTGCAAATTTCGTTTTAATGATTAAATCGAAGAAGGCCAAAACTTAGAATCCTTAGGGAGCTATTACTCCAAGGTGTTATCATCTATTCCCTTGATTTTGTGTTTTAAAATGATTTAATTAATTAATTTATTAAGTGTAAAATAATAAAAAAAAAAGAATTTTTAAAAGGCTAAACATTCTATTACGTAACTACTTTTCTCTCAACTTTCCCAGCAGCCAAACTACCTTTTCATCACTAAAATCTCCAAAGATTTATCTCATTTCATCTACTTTTGTTTTCTAAATGATGCTCATGGATTTCTTCATCAACTAGCTAAAGTTTTCTTGAAGGATTTCTTCAAAATCGTTGCAAATCAAGGGGAAAGCTTGTGTTAGAGGTGATCTTTCTTTTCTCTCCTCTAATCAAGGTTCTTTATTGAAATTTTCAAGTCTTTGGCTCTTTAATTTTTTTTAATAACAAGGTTTTGTAATTTAATTGATGAAAATTGCTAAATTAAGCTTTGCAAGATGATTTTTCAAGATTTTCATTATAATATTGTTTTGATTGATTTGACGCTGATTTTAATCATGATTTGAATGTTAAATGATGTGGAAATAAAGGTTTTATAATAGTAATCCCGAAATGAGTTGGATCATTATTTGTTAGATTGTTAGATTTGGGGTTTATGTGCTGTTTGGGTGAAATCTGAGTTGCTGGAGGTATAAGGATGTAATTAGGTTAATTTTGAATGATGATTAAAAATGGATGAAAATGATAGATTATGGCTGTAACCCCCTTAGCCCGGCCCAGACGGTTGACCCGAACTGGGAATATTACACGGGGAAAACCAAAGTCAACCCAAAAGTCAACCTTGATTAACGACCTTTTTAAACTTGTCTAGATGCACATTAACCCTAAGAATACTCTTGAGAACCACTTACATGGAAAGCACAGCGATTGAAATACAATAGGGGACTCAATTGCATAAAACACAAATATTAGGGACCAAATTGTAAATTCTGGAAATTTAGATGACTTAACCGACTTTAAGGTTACCAGTATTTATTAGTCATATTTCATGCTTCCCTATCAAATTTCATCTTAAACGGACATCTCGAACACATGCAATTGCAAATACAATTTTCAGGACTAAAACGTAAAGTTTGCAAACCTTAAAACCATTCAAATCAGTGCCCAACGGTCACCTGTTTCGAAACGGGGTTGATCGTTCCGAAACACGTGTTCGTTTTGAGACTTGTTTCGAAATAGGGCCTTCTAGTGGCCAAACCGTTTCGATACAGTCACCAGCCGTTTCGAAACACCATGACCATTACAGGCCCCCGTTTCGAAACGCCTGTGAGTGTATCGATACAGGTTGCCCAGAAAGTGCAGAAATTGCTGGTTTAACATGAATTTAACCACTCAAACACATCCTAATGACTTCCTAATCATGCCAACAAGTCATCATACATTTAAGGCACGTGTTTGCAACATCAAAACACATTCATGGCATCAATCAAGGAAATCCACAAGTCTATAGGCATGCATCCTAGTAACCAAAACCAAACAACCATCAATACACCAAAACAAGCATCAAAATTGCCATTTACAAATCCAAAACAATTAAGGCATCATGCCACAACTAGGGAGTCCAAAACATCTCCCAAAACACAACTTAGGTTCCCATTGCCAAATATCAAAAACTAATAGTGTTGTGAAAACATCACCATACATGAGCTTAGCTTTCCCTTGGATTCTTAGCCTCCTTGTTGCCTCAAACACTTCAATTATCTGCACTATTGGTTCAAGAGAGAGAGCGTAAGCACAATTGCTTAGCGAGGCATGCTCTAAAGAAACAACACAATAATGCTTTTATAAAACTCTTTTAGCAAAACCTTCCATCAAAATAATCATCATTATTCATGCAACCTTGCATACATAACAAACATTTCATGCTTCATTTGAATCAACATGTCATATTGGCTTTCAAGTGATAATCCGTAACCATTTACAACACAAAACACAATCGGATACGCGGATTACAAGCGTTGTCCCATACGCTTCATACACACTACCGAACACACAAGGTGGAGTTTACCGGTACAATCACAACCCCTCAACACCCATGATGGAGTTTAACGGTACAATCACAACCCCTCAACATCACTCATCGGTAGTTGTATAAGACCACTAACGAGAACACGGGACACACAACACAAGATCGACACACGGACTTTTAACCACCATTATGACCTTACCTTTCTAGTTAGTGTACTTGGATGGAGTTTACGGTACAATTACAACCCCTCAACATCCAAGGCGACTTTATTCACGGTGCACCCAATCCTATAGCCAGCTAACTATATCCGATTCAAGTACTTTAAAACCAACACATCACTTGCCAATATACATCATTTATCATCAATAATCCACTGTTTTAAAGCATTAATCAAGCCATTAAACCATCATGCATCACTATGCATCAAAACCATATTTACAAATATCAAACCAAGGATCTCTTACCTTGAGCATCCTTCAACACATGGCTTTCAAAACCAGCATTAATCATGCTAAAACATGCTTTCAAAACAGAATTTAAACATGCAAATTAAATACAATGCATCCAACCACCTCATGGTTCATCCAAGAGAGAGAGTTTTCCCGAAAACTTACTCTTGAGCTTAGTTAAGTTGCTTAGACTTAAACTAAGCTCCCAAAACCTTCAAACATTCGTTACAAAGCTGGAAATCCAACTTCACTCACCAATTCCGTTTCGCAAGCTTGTCAAAACACCGTTCAAACCTCCGGATCAACACCACAAGTGTCCGAAGATGCTTCCCCTATTTTAAACACATCAAAGTAGAGGATTAATGCATCATCATGCATTAAAATCTTCAGCCATCACACCTAAACTCGCTACTCTAACCAAAACTAACATTTCGGCTACCAAACACAACCGAAATCACCTCCAAACTCTTCCAAAACATTACCCAGCCAAGATCCATCACTTCTAACCATTTCTAAACATCAATTAACATCCAAAATGAACCTAAACTCATCCTTATACCTCCAGCTACAACAGAACACCAAGATCACCCCAAAAACCACCATTTTCATAAGCACAAACTTAGGAAATTCAACCTATTCGGGATTGCATTGATAAAACCTCATTCACACATCATTAGGCTTCCAAATTACATTTAATAATCATCTCAAAATAGAGCCCAAACAATCACCACGAAATTCTTCAAGATTTCTTCCAAATCTTGAGTTTTAAGCCAAAATCAAGTTCATATCATTAAAGCCTTTTGTAAAACTTAAATTAAGGATTGATAACTTGGGAATTTCAATAAAGAACTGAGTATTTAGAGGAGAAGAACAACCTTACCTCTAAATGTATATTTCTCCTTTATTAGAGCCAATTTTCTTGAAAATCCAATAAGCAAATCAAAAGGATTTGATGTAGAAGGGATTAGGAATTAATTGATGATTGAAACCTCATCAATTGGAATGAAAATCAATAGAAATGTTGTTGGAGAAAAGTGTTTGGATGAGGGAATTTTGAGAGAAAATGAGATGAGAAAGTTTTAGGAAAAGTTAGTTATGATTTAATCCAAAGGTAGTTTCTCTCCTCATCTAATTAATTAAAACATTAATTAAATCACTTAAATTTAAGAAAAATCTGGAGAAATCTTTCTTGGGTAAATTAGCTCCTGAAAGATTCAAAGTTTCAATCCTTACAAAACAGTCACCACTGAACTTTTCAAAAATCACATTTTAGTCACTATTTCAAAATGTTGTATTTCCAAACCTTATTTTGTAAAATTGATTTCACCACTCTCTTATATATATTAAAAGTGGAATTTTAGATATTTTCCATATTTTTAAAGCATCCCGAACTAGGCTTTCCCTAAAACCACCTTTTATATTCGAACTGAAATTCAGACCGGCCCGGTTCAGACCCTAAACTTCTAAGCCCAAAATTGGGGCGCTACAATGGCTGGGCTGAGTTTAGAGAGTGATCGAGGGTGATTTCGGTTGTTTTGGAATAGGAATTTTGGTGTTTTGGGAAGAGCAGTGAGATAGTTTGAGTTGCTGGTGATTTTAATGCATGATGATGCCTTAATCTTCTGTTCTTGTATGGTATAAATAGGGGAGAACTCATTGGGAACAATCAGTGAAGTTCCGGGGGCTTCAAACACTTGATTTCGCGTCCGTGAATTTTGGTTTCGCGAGTCGGTGAGTGGGAACGTGTTTTCCAGCTTTGAAACCCTTTAAAGGTGGTTTTGGGAACTTAGTATAAGCTTGAAACGCTTTACTAAGTTCAGAAGTAAGTAAAAGGATTTTCTCCCTCGGATTGTGCAATTATGAGTTTGTTGATGCACTTGATTTTAAATGCATATTACCTATTGTTTAAAGCATGATTTAAGTAAGTGATTTACTGTTTTTAATGTTATGTTGATGAGGGATGCACATGGTAAGTGATCCTTGTAAAAGTGTATGCTTATACTTGTATCTTGAAGCATGGTTTGATGCTTGGAAATTTAGTTTATTGATAATGCTTTGAAAACGGTGAGGTTTATGTTAAATGTGAATTATATTGGCAAGTGATGTTGTGAAAATGGTTTATAAATGAAATCGGATATCGTTAGCCGGGTATAGGATTGAATGCACTATAAACAAGTCGCCTTGGATGTTGAAGGGTTTATACGGTGTACCGAATACTCCATCCAAGTACCCCTAACGATTGAGGAAAGTGTATAGTGTCCCGTCTCTCGTTAGTGGGGTTATACATCTACCGAAGAGTGGTGTTGAGGGTTTATACAGTGTACCGAATACTCCACCACGGGCGTCACAACGGTTGAGGGTAGCTCTCGTGTGTGAGCCTTGAGATACCGATGAGAATGTATGAAGTGTTGGGACAACACTTGTGAATCCATGTATCCAATGTGGTTTTGAGAAATGAACATGTTGATGATCACTTGTAAGCCAATATAATTGATGATGTGTAATGATATGGTTTTTTATGCATAAAAATGAAAATGCATGTTTTACTCTTTAAGCTTTGCATATGGTAGCTATGCATGAGAAGGCTTAAGTTGAGTGTTAGGAATGGATTTGCTGTTGAGTTTATAACACATGTTTTATGATGTTTAACATGCTGATTTGTTAAAGAAAGTGCATGGTTTTAAAAAGGGCATGGTGGTTTCCAAATAATGTTAAGCAAATTGAAATGAGATTTCAATGTGGACATGAAAATGGTTTTAGTGCATTGATGGTAATTTGGTTTTGAGCCCTCCTTGCTATGCCTTTTGTTCTTACACTCTCATTTTCCCATCAATGCTGATAATTGAAGCTTAGGAGGCAACACGAGGACAGGGATTCCAGGAGACTTCGCTTAAGAATGCATATTTCGTTTTGGACTAGAGTAATAAGGGCAATTGGGAAATCCAAAGTGTGTTTTAGGGTGATATGTATGAACGCCCTTTTTGAGCATGTTTGCTTTATGGTGTTTAACGTGTAAAAGTCCTTTATTTGATGGATTGTGCTTTGGTTCGAGTTTTGACTCTTGAGTGTTTTATTTGCATAGGAAGCATGCCTATAGATTTAAATGATGCATACCTCTATGCCAAGTTGATGATATTGATGTGTTTGATTGAGGATTGATGTCTATATATGTTATACGCATGCTGGAAGTACATTGCAATGCATTAGAATGGATTAAAGTACGAAAAACTAGCAAAAGAATGCATTTTTGGTACAGGCGTACCGATACTCAAGAAACCGTATCGGTACAGGTAAGCCATTATAGGCTTGGCATATCGTTACGATGGGGAAGAGTACCGATACGGTCTCTATGAAAATGAAGGGGTGTATCGATATACGGGGGCGTACCGGTACGAGTTTTAACTACAGGTTTTTGGTGTATCGGTACGGTCTGAGAGGGTATCGATACGAGCCTTCTATCCTTGAATCTTGGAGATGTGTTTGTCGAGGGCGTATCGATACTGGCTCTAAGGGTATCGATATGACCAGCTGGTAAGTTGGGTAAAAGTACCATTGAATGTTCCGTTTCTTTGCATTTTAGTCCTCGAATGTTATGGTTGTAATCAAATGAGTTTGGATGATTGTTTGGAGCTGATATTTGACAAAGATGCATGTAATATGATTAATTAAAGGATGGTAACTTAAAATTGATTGAAGTCCATATATTTTGGAAAAATTTAAAAAAATTCCTAAAACGTGATTGTGTGCAATCGAGTCCCTATTCGTTGTCTGATCGAGTTGCAAATTGTTTCGCTATGAAGGTTATCACATATGGAGTATAAGAGCATCTAGAAAAGATATAATGGAAAAAATTAGGGTCGTTTACTGAGGTAAACTTCTCGGTTTACTTTAGTTTTCCCCGTGTGACCCGTTCAGTTCGGTCTTTCGCCCAGACCAGGTCGATGGGATTACATTTGGTGGTATCATAGCCAGGTTTCAAAAGAATGGGATGATGGTAAGTTATTTGTAAGTTGATGCGATGTAGTTCTAAATAAATGATGATGTTTGCTTTGCACGATGATTGTTATAACCATATTGTTGATGAGTAAATGAAATTGATGTCAAGCATGATGAATGTGATGTATGTGTAAATTGTCTTATGCATGATGATGTTAAGGGTTGAATATGATTTATTGTTATGCACGATTCTTGTGATACGTATGTTGTGTGCCTTATGCTATGTTTGGGGTAAATTGGGATACCCATTGCCTTATAACTATTGTTAAGTGTTTTTAAATTGAATTCGAAGTCTTGGATCATTGCTTGAAGCTGACCCAATTTCTTGATTTGTTTTGTTATCATGCCTTAATTATAATAGCACAATGGGACCGAGGAGAGAGTTGCGTTCGAGAACGATTGCTCCTGCTGGTGAGCAGGGAAATTAGGAGAACGAGGTTCTTCCTCATGAGAATTTACCTCCTCCACCACCTCCACCCGGGGGTGAGGAGCCAGGACAGCGTGGGCAAGATGGGCATGTGTTGGGTGATTTGACGCCCCTAGTTCATGCGATGACTTGAGCATTCCAAGTTGTTGTTGCCAGAGTGCATGTGCAAGTACATGCTGATGGGTAATTGGGATTGCCGTTAGAACGCTTGCGTAGTTTGGGAGGCGTCGAGTACCATGGTTTGTCACCCGAGGCATCCAAGGCTTGGATGGCCAGTACGATCCGGATTTTGGATCAAATGGGGTGCAATGATGCACGTAAGCTGGGATGTGTTGTTTCATTGTTGCAAGGTGATGCTTATAGTTGGTGGATGACTGTAACTGCGGCTATGGAGCCCAATGAGGTGGATTGGGAGTTCTTTCAAGCTGTCTTTAAGAAGAAGTATCTAGGAGTTAGATACTTGGATGAAAAGAAACATGAGTTTATGTCCTTGGTTCATGGTAGCATGATTGTGGCTGAGTATGAGGTTTAGTTTGTTCGTTTGAGCCAGTATGCCCCTGAGTTGGTGCCAAGTGATAGGCATCGTTGTGACTGTTTCCGTTACGGACTGGTGCAAGAAGTGAAGAATTTCATGTTGGCCTCTGATTATATAGATTTTGATGTGATGGTGACGCGAGCTAAGGATATCGAGCAGAGTTTGGGCTTGTCTTCTCGCGTGGGTGGTTCTAGCTCGGATAAGAGAGTTGTGGATTCTGGTCATGGTGGTGGACAGTTTAAGAGGCATCGTGATCGTAGGTATCAGCCTGAGCCAAGGCAAGGTAATGTTTTACGTGGTGTAACAGTTCAAGGAAACAAGGTGAGGTCTGAGTAAAATGCATGTTGGATTTGTGGATCGCGCGAGCATTTGAGGCGAGACTGTCCTCGTTTGGGTCGTGAGAGACAGGCTCCTACTACTATGGCTTCTAACTCTTGTTGGATTTATAGATCGGCTGGTCATCTGAGGCATGATTATCCTTTGTTGACTGGAGGTGGTCAGGGTAGAGCACCTGTTGTTGCACCGCAACGAAGCCGTAGGCGTGGTCGTGGAAATTTCCAGAGTAGGGAGGATGGTCAGAGAGTTGTAGCACATGTTGTGGCTATGCAACCTGAGGGTGGTGGTCTTGCAAAGGTGTATGCACATCGCGGGGGACGTAATGACACTGATTTGATTACATGTACTTCCACTTTGCAATCTGTTACCCCCTTAGCTCGGCCTAGACGCCTGACCAGAACTAAGAATATTACACGGGGAAAACCGAAGTCAACTCGTGAAAGTCAACCTCGATTAGCGACCCCTTTTTTCTTTTTTTTCTTTTCTAGATGGACATTATTATTCTATGTGATTAATAAAGCGATTAGGCAAAAACGGCACATCGATCGGGTTCAATTGCATACTTTTGTTTTTTAGGGACTAAATTGTAAATTTCTAGATTTACAAAGACTAACCAGATTTTAAAGTTACCAATCCAAAATTAATCATGTAAAATGCCAGCATGTCAAATTTCAACTCAAACGGATCATTCAAACTCAACCAATTAAACTAACAACATTCAGGGATCAAAACGTAAGAAACAAAAACCTGGAACAATTCAAAATCAACACCCAACGGTCAAGTGTTTCGGAACACATGACCCCATATCGGAACGTTCGTTTTGAAACCATGTTGACCGTTTCGATACACAGGTGCGTTCCGAGACCCCAAATGATCCGTTTCAATACGGTGATTTACAGTGGCGGAATGTTCCGGAACGTGCCTACCCGTTCTGAAACACCATGACCATTACAGGCCACCGTTCCGAAACATATAAGGGCATTCCTAAACGCATGGCCTGCAATTTTCCAAATTACTGGTTTTTCTCAACTTTTCACTTCCGAAACCAATCGAACACATGCTACAACACACATTCCAAATGAATAAACATCAAAGAACACCAAAACGAAGTGCAAGCTAAATTATAGCATCATACTTGCAAGCTTTAGAACTATAGGCATGCTTCCTAGATGTCAAAACAACAAAAAGGCTAAAAACCACACTCAATCTTAAACCAATACTCAAAGGCCATTTATAATACCCAAATAATCAAACCAAACATGCTCAAGGTGTTTAACATCACCAATTATAACCGAGAGTAGAAATCTCACCCATTGCCTCTTATTACACCAAGGTAAAACCACATACATTGTTTAGTCAAGATACTTGGAAACCGCTTGCTCTCTTGCTGCCTCTAAAGCTCAATTCTCTGTATTGATGAAACAAATGAGCATAAGCATAAAGCTTAGTGAGGATCGCTAAAACCAACATTCATCAATGCATTTTATAAAACCATATTGTCATCATTTACCAACTCATGCCTTCCTTAAAACATGCTCTTTAAAGCATCAATGCACTTTTAAAACCACATGCTCACAGCATCATTAAAACAACAACAAAATCTTTTGCTCGTGCTTAAACCAAGCATCACATGCATCTTAGCATAATTCACAAGCATCTCATGCTTAGACATTTATCAACATTATATTGGGTCGCAAGTGATCAATCTCAAATCATATCAAAAACAACACAAATGACACAATCGGATACACAGATTACAAGTATTGTCCCACACGCTTCATACACACTACCGAACTACACAAGGTGGAAATAAATGGCACAATCACAACCCCTCAACACTTGTGATGGAGATTAATGGCACAATCACAACCTCTCAACGTCACTCATTGGTAGTTGCATAATTGCACTAACGAGAGTACGGGACACATATCACAAGACTCACACACGGGATTTAACCATCCACCGTTGTGATCTTAGCCCCAATCGTTAGGGTACCTGGATGGAGATTACGACACAATCAAAACCCCTCGACATCCAAGGCGACTTAATTCATGTTGCACCCAATCCTATAGTCGGCTAACTATATCCGATTAAAGTAACCAAAAACCATTTCCATCACTTGCCAATATAATCGTTTAACAACATTATTCCACTGTTTTACAAGCATAAATCATAATGTCATTTCCACAAGCATAAACATGCTTAAACTCAAATGCATACATCTCATAAAACCAAGGATCACCTACCAAGTGCATCCTTAACAAAATGGCATTAAATACCAGCATTATCAATACTCAAAACATGCTTAAAAAGAATAATTAAAATCACATTTATTTCAAGTGCATTTCCCAACAAAACATAGCACATTCCGAGAGAGACTTTCGAATCACTTACTCTTGAGCTTAACTAAGTTTTTCAAACTTACACTAAGCTCTCAAGACCACTCTCAAAGCGTAACACAGCTGGATATCCATTTCCACTCACCGGTACGCGAAACCTTGCTCGCCGACACGAAAATCACCCTTCTGAAGCCTCCAAAAATGCTTTGTTTGCTTCCGGATCAAGATCTCCTATTTTTAGATCATCAAAACAGAGATCCAAATGCATTAAAATGCATTTCAACACCATCAACCAAACTCAAACTCGTTGCTAACAAAAACTACACCAATTTACCCATCCGAAACAACCGAAAACTATATCGATTGCTTCCTAAACCAAGCCCAGCCAACATACCTCACTTCCAACCATTTATAAACATCAAAACTCATCTAAAAACAACCTAAACTCATCCTTATACCTTTATCATGCATTACACCATCATTTCACCTCAAAACCCCAACGAAAACCATCAAGAAACTCAAGGATCTCAAGGATTTCGGGATCTATATTATCAAAACCCTTTTTTTAACATAATAATCAACTCAAAACTCAATTAAAACCAATCCAAAACAGAGCTCATCAAATCCAATTCGAAAATCAAGATTTTAATCACATTTTTGCAAGATTTTGATCTCAAATCAAAACTATAATAAAAACTCACCAAAAAAATCAATTAGAAGCTAAAGATTTTGGGAATTTCAATAAAGAACCTAGATTGAAGGTTGAGAACGGGATTTACCTCCAATCCTTGCCTTCCTCAATGATTGACAAGTTTTCCTTAACAAATCTTGAAGAATTTGAAGAGAGTTCTTGAAATTGGTTTAGAAATCAAAGGGAGAGTGTTTGGGAGAAAAGAATTATGGAGAAATGAGTTGGGAAAATGGTTTTGCTGAAATGAAAGTTACTTACGAGAAATGAATTCTCAATTTCCCAATTAACTCATTTTAATTAAAATAAAACCATTTCTATTTTAATTAACTAAAACCCTTTTTAAAACACATGTCAATTTAAGGAAGGTGTAATTGCACCATAGCTCCCTGAGAGGCCGTGGGCGCAGTCGAGGTATCTTTCAGCCGATGAATGATGGCCAGAGGAATATAGCACATTTAGTTGCGGTTCAGCCGGAGGGCGGAGGTCAGGCTAGAGTTTATGCTCAGCGAGAGAGACAGAACAACACAGATGTGATTGTAGGTAATTTCTCGATATAGTCTCTGAGTTTTCTTTCCTTGATTGACTTCGGGTCTACGCATTCATATATTTTGAGTGAGCATGCAAAGATGTTGAATATACCTTGTGAGGTTCTAGAGGTAGGTGTTAGTGTTACTAGTTCCTTCAGGGATACAGTAGTGGTTAGGAAGATGTACAGAAGGTGTACATTAATGGTTTAGGGGCATATATTTCCAGTGGATATGATGGAGTTACCGTTTTATGGCTTCGATGTGATTTTGTGTATGGAATGGCTTACAGAGCATAGGGCTAGGATAGATTTTGAAACTAAGAGAGTTTTCTTGAAGCTTGCAGGTGACTACGAGTTTGTGGTAGTAGGGAGAATGTAAAATTCTTATCGAATGTTGTTTCAGCCTTAGAGGCTCAGAGATTAGTTAAGCTGGGTTGTGAGGCGTACTTGGCCTACATGATGAATCCGAACATGAATGAAATTAGACCGCATGATATCATAACAGTGTGTGATTTTCCGAGTGTATTTCTGGAAGAGTTGCCTAGTTTGCCGCCTGACAGAGAAGTAGAGTTTTCCATAGAGACATACTCAGATTCTGCTCCCATTTTGATTGCTCCATACCGTATGACACCGAAAGAACTCAAAGAGTTAAAGACTCAGTTACAAGAGTTAACAGATAGAGGTTTTATCCGTCCGAGTTCTTCGCCTTGAGGCGCTCCGGTCTTGTTTGTGAAGAAGAAAGACAGTAGTATGAGGATGTGCATTGATTATAGACAGTTGAATCAGTTGACAGTGAAAAACAAGTATCCCTTGCCGCGTATCAATGATTTGTTTGATCAGTTGAGAGGGGTATCAGTCTTGTCGAAGATTTATTTGGGATCTTGTTATTACCAGTTGAAGGTAAAAGAGGTTGATGTACGGAAGACAACTTTTAGGACTAGGTATGGTCACTACAAGTTCTTAGTTATGTTGTTTAGGTTGACAAATGCATCGGCTGCTTTCATGGACATGATGAACATAATCTTCCATCAGTACTTAGATCAGTTTGTGGTTGTATTCATAGATGATATTTTGGTGTATTCGCGTACCAAGGAAGATTATGACAGGCATTTGAGGTTAGTTTTGCAGACTTTTCTAGACAACCAGTTGTACGCTAAGTTGAGTAAGTGTGAGTTCTAGATCAGAGAAGTAGTCTTTCTAGGACATGTAGTGTCAGCCGAGGGGATTAGAGTTGATCCAAAGAAGATAGAAGTCATTGTTGTGTGGAAGCAACCAAAGTCTGTGACAGAGATTCATAGTTTCCTAGGCTTAGCATGTTATTATAGGAGGTTTGTGAATGGGTTTTCGAAGATAGCCACTCCTTTGACAAAATTTCTTCAAAAGAATGTTCAGTTTGAGTGGTCAGATGCGAGACAGCAAACCTTCTAGAAACTGAAAGAAGCTTTGACAGATACACCGATTTTGATTCAGCCAGAGTCGGGGAAAGAGTATGTGATCTACAATGATGCTTCATATGTAGGATTAGGTTGTGTGCTCATGCAGAACGGAAGAGTTGTAGCTTATGCCTCGAGACAGCTAAAGAATCACGAGCGTAATTATCTGACACACGACATAGAGCTAGCCGTAGTTGTGTTTGCCCTGAAGATTTGGAGACATTATTTGTATGGTGAGAAATTCACAGTGTATACGGATCACAAGAGTTTGAGGTATTTAATGACACAAAGAGAGTTGAACCTTAGACAGGGTAGGTGGCTAGAGTTGCTCAAGGCCTATGATCTCACGATTGAGTACCATCCCGGTAAAGCCAATGTAGTGGCAGATGCTTTGAGTAGGAAGGTAGGTGTTGAGTTAAGAGCCATGTTTGCTAGCTTGGGCTTGTCCGGTGATGGTGGTCTAGTTGTCGAGCTTCATGTTAGACCTACCTTAGGCCAGTTGATTAGAGAAAAACAGTTGTTAGATAGATCTTTGGCACCTCACGTGCAAGATATAGCCGAGGGTAGACCATCGGACTACAGTTTCAGTGTTGATGGGGTCTTGTGTTTCAGAGATAGAATAGTTGTGCCGGATGATAGGGATTTGAGACGTACTATCTTGACCGAAGCACACGGTAGCCCATTTGCTATGCATCTTGGTAGTACAAAGATGTATCGTGATTTGAAGAATGAATACTACTGGGTTGGTTTGAAGAAAGATGTAGCCAATTTCGTAAGTAAGTGTATGGTATACCAGAGGGTTAAGGTAGAATATCAGGTTCCATCAGATTTGTTGCAATCGTTGAGGATTTCATAATGGAAGTGGGAAAATATCACCATGGACTTCGTTTCAGGTTTGCCTTTGACTCATTCGAAGAAGAACTCAGTTTGGGTTATAGTTGACCGCTTCACGAAGTGTGCTCACTTTTTAGATGTGCATATGACTTACTCCTTAGATAAGTTGGCTGATTTATACATCAGTGAGATTGTGAGACTGCATGGTGTGCTGAAGTCGATTGCGTCTGACAGAGATCCGAGATTTACAGCCAAATTTTGGGAGTGTTTGCATACTGCTTTGGGTACCCGATTGAATTTCAGTACGTCGTATCATCCTCAGTCGGATGGTCAGTTAGAGAGGGTTATACAGATTTTGGAGGATACATTACGTTGTTGCATTATTGACTTTCATGGTACTTGGGAGAAACACTTACCGTTGGTCGAGTTCGCATACAATCACAGTCATCAGTCGAGCATTCAGATGGCTCCGTATGAGGCACTGTATGGTAGAAAATGTAGAACTCCGATTTGTTGGGCCAAAGTAGGTCAGAAGTTGTTACCAATGCCGGATTTGCTTAAGGGGACTACCGATAAGGTGAAGTTGATATGTGATCGTTTGAAGGCAGCTTCAGATAGACAGAAATCCTTTGCCGATTTGAAGAGAAAAGAAGTTGAGTATGCCGTGGGAGATAGAGTGTTCTTGAAAGTCTCTCCATGGAAGAAAGTTATGAGGTTTGATAGAAAAGGGAAATTGAGTCCGAGATACATTGGGTCGTATGAGATTGTGAAGTGAATCGGTCAGGTTGCTTATCAATTGCGTTTGCCATCCGAGTTAGAGAAGATTCACAATGTGTTCCATGTTTCGATGCTTCGTAAGTATAGATCAGATCCATCGCATGTTATGTCTGTGGAAGAGATTAAGTTGAACCCAAACTTGACGTACGATGAGGAACCAGTTGAGATCTTGGCATCAGATAGCAAAGTGTTGCGTGGTAGACAGATTGAGTTGGTCAAAGTGAAGTGGCAACGTCGAGGCGTGGAAGAAGCCACTTGGGAGAGAAAGGAGGATATGGAGAGGCAGTTTTCGTATCTCTTCATGTTAGGTGATTTCGGGGACGAAATTCTTTAAGTGTGGGAGAGTTGTAACACCCGAGTTTAGGGGTCGGGTGTTAAGTGTGTAAATCGGGTTCGGGTCTTTGGGCTTGTTCTAAATAAAATAAGCTTGGTTTTAAATTAAAAGGGCCATGAGATTTCATTAAGGGCAAAATGGTGAATTTCTAAATAATTGAAATGAGACAAGTAAAAGACATGTTTGAGAAAAAGCCATCATCTTCTTCCCTCCTCCAAAACTCACGACACCAAAAACCTCCCCAACCCAAGTCATTGTTCCATCTCCTTCCTCCACGATTACAAGAGATTTCTGTTGCGTGTAAAATAGTCTATCGCAATTGTAGTGCAAGTATACACGACGCAAGTAGTAAAGTGATACAAAGTATCGGATATCGTCTCCACAGGGATTGGGCTAATAGCTTCACCTAAATTCACTGCACGAAAGTAAAGGAAATAATTAAGAGTTGTCACGAATAATAATGTAAAAACGCAAATAAAAGGAATTGAGATATCAAGATAGAGAGATTGGGCTGGTATTAAGTTGCTCGGTAGTGCAGGTATTGAATTGCTTAGGATCTCCAGTTCTGTCGTCGCACCCGTCGCCGACAGCACCTGTCGCGGCGTCTGTCCGTTAGCTGTCGCGGCAGCGAACACTAACTCCGTACCTCAAGCTTGGCAAGAATCCCTGATCTGCCTTGCCCTATCCCTAGGCACAAGTCTGTCGATGATCACGTCTTTGATGATACCTCCCGGCGTGAATCGAAGGATGAACACCGATGTGTATGAATTCTTCCTTAGCCACTTAACCTCGCCTTATCCCTAAGCACGAGATGGTTCAACTATAAACTAGAGAACGCGCTTTTACCTCTTTCGTATACTTAACTCTCCCGATGCTAAGTAAATAGATAACCTCACAATGCTCTCCCGATGCTCTTGCAAGATATTAAAACCAAGATAAAAGAACTTGAAGTTTATTTTATTGAACTTGAAAAATCCTAAAACAAAGCAACCCTTGCAACTACTTTACAAAACAACCCGTAGCCCTAGGGGGAATTTAGAACATATCGGTGACAGGTAAACGGCAGGGTTTTGGTTTCGGTTATGGGGTAGTCGGCTATGCCCTAGGTTTAATCTATGCCCTTTATATAAGCTTTGGGCTCAAGTTATTTAAGGTAACAAGGATTACAACTTTAATTAAAAGTAAGATTCTAATAAAGACTAAATCTCTAAAGTCTCCTACTTTCCAGCCGCATCCTTGCTTTTAGGGATTTCCTCTCCTTTGAGCTTTGGCTTGACATATCTCTTGATCTGGGGGCTTGGAAAAATATTCGGCTTCCACACGACAGACGAGCAGATTTTTCTCTATCTATCGAGGTCCACTTCACTTTTTCCTCTTCATGAATCTGCTGTCACCATGCTGTCACGACATGTCCATGACAGGTTCGTCTTCTTCAGCTGTTTGTCCAGTTCAGCTCTCCTGCTTATCTGCCCTGCGCCTGCCTTCGACATCTACTATGACAGATACCTGCAAAAATAACCATCTTTCAGTAGAATCCGTGCCTTTTATATACTTGTGATGTTTTATTAAAAACTAACCTAAATGCTATGCAATGATGCTTGAATGCAGCAGAAATATGGGTTTAAAAAGGTGTAAATGATAGAACTTTTACACACTCAACACACCCCCAAACTCAAGTTTTTGCTTGCCCTCAAGCAATGAAGACTTAAAAGAAAACTGAAAATTTTTGTGTTGGCCTTCAAACAGTGAACTGTCCCTTACCTGTCGCTCATTCTCTATGGTGGCAGCAACCTGTCGGAAGGGTTAGGATCTGTCCGGAATCTCCCTATAGCTCTCGTGCAGTGTGTGCATGCTTGTGGACAGTTATATGCTAAGACTCTCTTAGTTTCACTAGAATATTCAACTCCTTAACTTTGAATTTTATGCCAAAGTTTACTTTCTTTTAGAAGGCACATTTTCATGCTTCTTTTTCTTCTATTTTCAAGCTAAGTTTTTCTAGAGCCAGTTTTGGGCACCTCTAGTTAGCTTCCTAGAGCCGGTTTCGGGCACCTCTAGGTTTTTGAATTTTCTTTTGCTAAACTTCTTTCCTAGAGCCAGTGTTAGGCACCTCTAGGGGCTATCCAAGTTCTAAGCTTCCTATTCTAGTTTGGCTAAAAGAAGTCTAAGCAATATAACAGTCACAAAAGTGTTTAAGTTTTCAGAACTATAGAAAGGCTCTAAACTTTTCCTTAACCTGTCCTAAAGATGCTGCCACGACAGAGCCGTCATGACAGGTAAGTTAACTTCACAGTTTTAAGCCAACAATTTAATTTTCTTATTTTTCTGATTTTTTCTGATTTTTTTTTTAAAAGAACTTAACTAATAAGACACAACAATTAAACAAAAGATGTGCTAAAGACTCCATTAAATATGGAGGGTTGCCACCCCCAAACTCAAGGGTTGCATTGCCCTCGATGCAAAATGACACATAAACAAATAAAGAAAAACACGAAAAATAAAAGTACATCACAAATATATAAGGGCAGGCAGCAATAAGAGGAGTAAAAGAAATAAAAACTTAAATTTTATGCGCTGTCCTCGCTGCTGCTGCTGACGCGGATCTGATGGTAGCGTCTGCGTTGGGGAGGTGGCTGGGCAGGTTCCGGAGCAGGTTGATCAACAGGTTCATCAGCCTGTTGAGGTGCAGGTTCTTCCTCCGGTTGGGGGACAGGGTCGTCAGCAGGTTGAAGGGCAGGTGGCTCCACTAGTCGGACATCAGAACTGCTGCTGCTGTCCCAGCTGCCACTCGTGATGGCTTTGGACAACCTTCTCTTGTTGGCCACATGCTTAATTCTTTTCACCCGCGTGAAGGCGCTGTCCAAGTTCCTCCGGACAAGAGGGCTGTCATCAGTGGCAGCTCGCTTGGTGCCTCTAGGGGAGGTGTCTGCCGATGGGTTGCCGGCTGCTGTCGGGGAAGGTGTGGAGGAGGCAGATTCTTCGTGGGGAGAGACAGGTGGTGTGGGAGTGGGGGAGGGGATATTGAAATAATGGGCAGGGAAGGTAGGGAAAATGACATCCGGAAAATTCAAAGTATTGGTAATGAAATTTACCGTTGCATTGGAGAAGTCGCGGATGAATGTCATCAAACCCATCTGGCGCTCCTCTATCCTCAAGATGGCAGCAAGGATGTGGGAGTTCTGATCTACCGGAGCGGTGTTGGTGGCAGCTTCTGGGGCAGGTTCGGTAGCAGGTTCATCATCAGACTCAGCAGGAGGGGCGTTTGGATCGAAGGAGTTGAGGGGTGATATGACGATGATCTCCATGAGGCTGGAGATGTTGCTGTCGGTCCAGCCGCTGCCCTTCTTGATTTTGTCTGAAGGGTCCTCCGGTACGGCAGCGCAGCGGCAGAGGGCAGTGATTGTGAAGGGCAAGCATAGTCGTGAATCTGATCGGAAGGCACAATCGAGAATGCTGTCTCGCATGTACCTGCCCACATTGATGGGCCTGTCATGCATGATAGAGTGGATGAGGGCCAACCGCTGTCTGTTGACTGTCGTATGGTGTGACGAGGGCAGGATACGCTTTTTGATAAAAGCATTCCATAATTTTGCCTCGGGGAATAGCTCTGCCCTGTTGACGGAGTTGGGGTTCTTCTTGCTGGTGCTCCAGGTCGTGCCCTCCTCTGTCAACTCCCTCATGACAGCATCATGTCCGGCAGCATCGAGGGTGTCCCAAAACTGTTGATGAGCATCGTCAGTGGGGCCAAAGAAGAGGCCGAATACATGGTTGATGCTGCTGGCGGTGAAAGGAACTGTCACTCCTCGGACGACGACAGATGTCGCCGTCTTACTCTCGATCGCCTCGTAAAATTCCCTGACCAGAGTGTCGTTAAGCTCTGCCGGCTGCTCGGCAAAGTCCTCCCAAAGTTGTGCCGTAATGGCCTTCATAATGAACGGCCGGAGTCCAAAAAGAGGGGCATCTCTGTTATAGATGAAGCTTCGTTCCTCCCATAGTTCCTTGTTGGCGAACGGGGATGCTGCTGCTGAAGAAGAGGCGGCAGCAGCATTCTGGCGAGTTTGTCGTGAAGACATTTTTGGTTGCAAGGGCTGAAAAAGAAAGAAAGTAGATAAAAACTAGAAGAGAATACAAGAGAGAAAAATCAGAAGTGAGGAAAAAAATGAAAGGGGGAAGGGGTTTATATAGCGGTCGAGTAGCTGCCCATTTAATGCCGCAACGGCAGGCGGGAATAACGGGGCGGCAGATTGGATATTGCGTGTCTGACGCGTCTGACACGCATTAATGCGTCTGCTGTGCGTCTGCCGCACGTTTCTTCGTCTGCTGTGCGTCTGTTGACAGCCTGTCAAATCCGTCTGCGCCGGCATCCGAAACGACAGGATACCATAAATGGGCTTTATTGGGCTGGTGGACGAGTGGTGGGCTTGGGCCACTTCTTCTTTCTCACTTGACTCCTTTATTTCCTAAAAACTGAAATTAAAAACAAAACATTAAATAAAAAAAATTAATCTAATTCCTAATAAATAATAATAAATAATAAAATAAAATAAAAATAAAAATTAGGTTAAATTAGGGATGCCTTGTGGGGCATCACCTAAAGTAACCACTTCCTGTATTCCTGGGGCTTCAGTCCCTTGATAATGCTTGAGGCGTTGTCCATTGACTTTGAATTGGTGCCCGTCCTTTAATGATTGAATTGTAATGGCACCATGGGGAAAAGCTTGAATTACTTGGAACGGGCCAGACCATCTAGATTTAAGCTTTCCTGGGAAGAGTTTCAACCTAGAATTAAACAACAATACAAGCTGCCCTGGGCAGAACTGACGTGGCAGCAACTTCTTGTCATGCCACTTCTTTGTTTTCTCCTTGTATATTCTTGCGTTGTCGTAGGCCATCGTCCGTATTTCATCGATCTCATTCAAATCTAACAGCCTTTTCTGGCCTGCCTTGTCCAAGTCCATGTTTACTGCCTTAATTGCCCAATATGCTTTGTGCTCGATCTCGACAGGCAGGTGGCAGGTTTTCCCATAGATCAATCGGAATGGAGATATGCCCAATGGAGTCTTGAAAGCTGTCCTGTATGCCCATAATGCATCATTCAGAAGTAGAGACCAATCTTTCCTAGTTGGTTTAACCATCTTTTCAAGAATGTTCTTCACTTCCCTGTTGGAAATCTCAGCCTGTCCATTGGTCTGTGGGTGGTATGCTGTCGCGATCCTGTGCTTGACACCATATTTTCTCAAGGCGGCAGCAATTACCCTGTTGTCAAAATGTCTCCCTTCATCACTGATAATCGCCCTCGGGATGCCAAATCTAGAAAAGATGTTTTTGTGCAAAAACTTTTGGACCGTTTTGGCATCATTCTTTTGAGTTGCGATTGCTTCTACCCACTTGGAGACATAATCTACTGCTAGGAGGATGTAAAGATTTCCACACGAAGATGGAAAAGGTCCCATAACATCAATCCCCCAAACGTCGAAGATTTCGACTTCTAAAATATTCTACAGTGGCATCTCGTTTCTCCTCGAGATATTACCTGTCCGCTGGCACCTGTCACAGTTTTTGTAAAATTCCTGTGCGTCCTTATACAGTGTCGGCCAGTAGAACCCTGACTGCAGCACCTTGGCAGCAGTTTTATTGCCTCCTAAGTGTCCTCCATATTGTGAAGCATGACAGTGATGGAGAATGTCTTCTTGTTCTTCTTGTGGTACACATCTCCTTATAACCTGATCTGCGCACATCTTGAAAAGAAGAGGTTCGTCCCAATAATAATGTTTAACATCATTTTGAAACCTCTTCCTGGCTTGATAAGTAAGATCAGAAGGTAATATTCCGCTAACTATAAAATTAACGAAATCAGCATACCAGGGAAGGTTAGAAGACTTACCTGCCGCCATGGCTGTCGCGACAGCTATTGCGGCAGCAAAGAGCTGCTCATCTGGGAAGGTCTCTAGTATGTGTGTCTCATCTACAGGTAGACTCTGTCCCATCTCCAACCTCGACAAGTGATCTGCCACCTGATTTTCTGTCCCCTTTTTATCTTTGATTTCAAGGTCGAACTCTTGTAATAGTAAGATCCACCGTATCAACCTAGGCTTTGCATCCTTTTTTGCAAATAAATACTTGAGGGCAGAGTGGTCGGTGTGTATTATAACCTTCGTTCCAAGTATGTAAGAACGAAACTTATCGATGGAGAACACCACAGCTAACAGCTCCTTTTCTGTGGTGGTGTAATTTACTTGGGCATCATTCAATGTTTTGCTGGCATAATATATGACATGAAACAGCCTGTCCTTACGCTGCCCAAGTGCTGCCCCGACAGCATAGTCACTAGCATCACACATAATTTCAAACGGTTGCGTCCAGTCTGGTGGCTGTACTATGGGGGCTGTTACTAGTTTTTCCTTCAGAACCTTGAATGCTTCAGTACATTCTTCATTAAAGTCAAAGGGTCGGTTCTGCTCTAAGAGATGACATAGGGGCTTCGTGATTTTTGAGAAATTTGCAATAAATCTCCTATAAAAACCAGCATGCCCTAAAAAACTCCTAATGCCCTTGACTGTGGTTGGCGGCGGCAGCTTCTCTATGACTTCAATCTTTGCCCTGTCGACTTCTATCCCACGGCAGCTAATCTTATGGCCTAAAACTATCCCTTCATCTACCATAAAATGGCATTTTTCCCAATTAAGAACAAGATTAGCTTTTTCACATCTTTCAAGTACCTTTTGAAGGTTACCGAGACAGCTTTCAAAATCGTCTCCAAAGACAGAAAAATCATCCATGAAGATCTCAAGGAAGTCCTCAACCATGTCGGAGAATATGGCCATCATGCACCTTTGGAAGGTGGCAGGTGCGTTACATAGTCCAAACGACATCCTCCTAAATGCGTATGTTCCGTAGGGGCAGGTGAAAGTCGTTTTCTCTTGATCCTCTGGTGCAATAGCGATTTGGTTATAACCTGAGTAACCATCAAGAAAACAATAGTAAGGTTTACCCGCTAATCTATCAAGCATTTGATCAATAAAGGGTAAGGGAAAGTGGTCTTTTCGGGTAGCTTTGTTAAGCTTCCGATAGTCCATACAAACCCTCCAGCCGGTCACAGTCCTGGTTGGGATTAACTCATTGTTTTCGTTGGTTATCACGGTCATGCCTCCTTTCTTGGGAACACATTGCACCGGGCTTACCCATTTGCTATCGGAGATGGCGTAAATAATACCAGCATCTAACCATTTAATTATTTCTTTACGCACTACCTCCTTCATTACAAGGTTTAACCGCCTTTGGGCATCAATAGTCGGCTTATGATCTTCCTCTAGGAGGATTTTGTGCATACAGATTGCCGGACTGATGCCCAGTATGTCTGCTATAGTCCATCCTATCGCCCTTTTATGCTGCCTCAACATGTCGATCAGCTGTCGTTCCTGTTCCTGCGGCAGCTTAGCAGAGATGATTACGGGCAGTGTTTTATCACAACCAAGATAAGCATATTTGAGCTGCCCTGGCAGGGGCTTAAGTTCTAAGACAGGTGGTTCAACAGTAGATGGCTTTTTGATTAAATGGTTATCCGAAGTGTAATTCAAGGGTTCGAATAACTTACCTGGGCGATGTTCTAACCAGTCTACCTCCTCATGACCTTCAGTATCAGATGTATCGGATTCAGAGGAGTCGCTGTCGTCGGTGCTGTCGTCGTTGCTGTCGTGACAGGCTTGTAAATGGCTGTCGCAGCAGTGACCAAATTTTATATCCCGTCAGCCCGACCTGATGCAGGGTTGATCAAAGCTCACCTCAATGATGGCCTTGCATTCTTCATCCACATCAGCATGTTTCATTGCTTGGAGAACGTTCAACTTAATTTCTTGATCGTTTACGCGCATGGTGAGTTCTCCTTTTTCCACATCAATCAATGATCTTCCCGTGGCTAAGAAGGGTCGCCCTAGGATGACTGGTGCG
Source organism: Hibiscus tridactylites (assembly GCA_958450335.1). Classification (NCBI taxonomy): domain Eukaryota; kingdom Viridiplantae; phylum Streptophyta; class Magnoliopsida; order Malvales; family Malvaceae; genus Hibiscus; species Hibiscus tridactylites. Next base: position 36,391,809 of record OY288272.1, on the reverse strand, counting down.
TTCTCATCTGCCTCACAATCTAAAATAAGAAAGTCAGCAGGAAAAATAAGTTTATCCACTCTTACCAAGATGTCTTCAATTTTTCCCTCGGGGTGAACGTAAGAGCGGTCGGCTAGCTGTAGGGTAACTGTCGTGGGCCGCGCCTTGCCAATACCTAATTTCTGAAAAACAGATTTGGGCATTAGATTAACACTAGCACCAAGATCACATAATGCCTTACCCACAAATTTATCGCCGATTACGCAAGGTATGAGGAAGCTCCCCGGATCCTTCTTTTTCTGGGGTGGTTGTCGATGAAGAATACTCATGCAACCTTCTTGCATCCTTACCGTTTCAAATTCCCCAAGTTTAGATTTTTTAGACATGACATCCTTGAGAAATTTAGCATAACCGGGCATTTCCCTAACAGCATCTAACAATGGAATGTTAATATGAACCTGTTTAAAAATATCATAAATTTTTTTAAGTTGAGATTCATGCTTAGCTTGTTGTATTCGTTGCGGAAAAGGTGGTGGAGGACGGTAATCAGCAATGCGTCCTTCCCACTGCATGCGAATCTGAGGACGATACTCATCTTTTTTCTCCTCTGTCGCTTCTGCTGTCGTAACAGGCTCATCGGCAGCAGTCTGTTTATCACCTGTCGGGGCAGCTTCCTCGGCAGGTTTATCCAAGGCAGGTTCCTTTTCTGTTTCAGCTTCTTTTTCCGGCCCTGGTAACTTTTTCCCACTCCTAGTTGTAACGCCCCGGTTTTGGGCTTGGAAGTCTTGGGCGTTGACCGGTTAGTCAAAGTGCTGATCGAATATATAAGAGGGAATTTAGGAAAACCTAGTTCGGGTTGCATTAAAAATATGGAAAAATATTCTAAAATCATCTTTTATTATATAAAAGTGAACTGTGAAATCAATTTTGGAAAATGAGGTTCGGAAGGTTGACATTTTGGCTGTCGTGACAGGCTTGTAAATGGCTGTCACAGCAGTGACCAAATTTTATATCCCGTCAGCCCGACCTGATGCAGGGTTGATCAAAGCTCACCTCAATGATGGCCTTGCATTCTTCATCCACATCAGCATGTTTCATTGCTTGGAGAACGTTCAACTTAATTTCTTGATCGTTTACGCGCATGGTGAGTTCTCCTTTTTCCACATCAATCAATGATCTTCCCGTGGCTAAGAAGGGTCGCCCTAGGATGACTGGTGCGTTCTCATCTGCCTCACAATCTAAAATAAGAAAGTCAGCAGGAAAAATAAGTTTATCCACTCTTACCAAGATGTCTTCAATTTTTCCCTCGGGGTGAACGTAAGAGCGGTCGGCTAGCTGTAGGGTAACTGTCGTGGGCCGCGCCTTGCCAATACCTAATTTCTGAAAAACAGATTTGGGCATTAGATTAACACTAGCACCAAGATCACATAATGCCTTACCCACAAATTTATCGCCGATTACGCAAGGTATGAGGAAGCTCCCCGGGTCCTTCTTTTTCTGGGGTGGTTGTCGATGAAGAATACTCATGCAACCTTCTTGCATCCTTACCGTTTCAAATTCCCCAAGTTTAGATTTTTTAGACATGACATCCTTGAGAAATTTAGCATAACCGGGCATTTCCCTAACAGCATCTAACAATGGAATGTTAATATGAACCTGTTTAAAAATATCATAAATTTTTTTAAGTTGAGATTCATGCTTAGCTTGTTGTATTCGTTGCGGAAAAGGTGGTGGAGGACGGTAATCAGCAATGCGTCCTTCCCACTGCATGCGAATCTGAGGACGATACTCATCTTTTTTCTCCTCTGTCGCTTCTGCTGTCGTAACAGGCTCATCGGCAGCAGTCTGTTTATCACCTGTCGGGGCAGCTTCCTCGGCAGGTTTATCCAAGGCAGGTTCCTTTTCTGTTTCAGCTTCTTTTTCCGGCCCTGGTAACTTTTTCCCACTCCTAGTTGTAACGCCCCGGTTTTGGGCTTGGAAGTCTTGGGCGTTGACCGGTTAGTCAAAGTGCTGATCGAATATATAAGAGGGAATTTAGGAAAACCTAGTTCGGGTTGCATTAAAAATATGGAAAAATATTCTAAAATCATCTTTTATTATATAAAAGTGAACTGTGAAATCAATTTTGGAAAATGAGGTTCGGAAGGTTGACATTTTGGCTAGTGACCAAAATGTAATTTTTGAAAGTTGCGGGACAGTTTTATAAAGGATTGAAACTTTGAATCTTTAAGGAGCTATTATTCCAAAAAGGATTTCTCCAGATTTTTCTAAGATATTTTAAGTCTAAAATCTGATTTTAAAGATTAAGAAAAGAGAGGGAAATCATTTTGACCAAATCTTAACTAATTTTTCTATTTTCTCTCAAATTCTCTTTTCTCTCATTTTCTCTCTACCCAAACAAGATTTCCTCAGATTTCTTTCTCTGATTTTGACATCTACATCTCTCATTTCAACTCTCATTTGATTCCTAATCATCTCATCATCAAAACCTCTCAATTTGCAAATTGTTTCATCAAGCATTTTGGCTCTAAAAGGGAGAAATTCAAGTTTGGAGGTAAGAACGTCCTTCTCCTTTAAACTATCAGTTCTTTACTGAAATTCCTAAGTTCTCAATCCTTGATTCATGTTTTATTAAAGGCTTTTCATTTGAGATCTTGATTTTTGGCTAAAATGCAAGATTTGGTGATTTTGGTGAAAATTTCGTGTGATCTGTTTAAGCAGGGTTTTGAGGTGTTAAAATGATGTTAAATGAATGCTAAAATGATTAGAAGTTGAGGTTTAATCAATGCAATCCCGGATAGGTTGAATTTCCTAAGTTTGGCTTGAGTTTTTGGTTGTTTTTGGAGTGTTTTTGGTGATCTGTTATACCTGGAGGTATAAGGACGGGGTTGTGATCTTTTTGCATGTTAGTTGATGTATAAAAATGGTTAGAAGTGATGGATCTTGGCTGGGTTAAGTTTTGGAAGTGTTTGGAGATGATTTCGGTTGTGTTTGGTAGCCAAATTGTTAGATTTGTGATGAGCAGCGAGTTGTGTTGATGTTGCTGGTGTTTTAATGCATAAGGATGCATTAATGTTCTGTTTTTATGTGCTTGAAACAGGGGAGGTTGATCCTTGAGTTTTGGAGGTGTTTTCGGAAGGTTTCGGAAGCTTGGAAAGCTTGTTGGCTAGGCTTGTTTGGTAATCGGTGAGTGAAAATGGATTTTCAGCTTTTAAACCAAAGGTTGAAGGTTTTGGGAGCTTAGTTTAAGTCTAAACAACTTTGCTAAGCTCAAGTGTAAGTTTTCGGATTACTCTCTTTAAGTGGTGGCCATGTTTTGATGAAATGTGAAATGATGATTTTGCATGATTTGCTACTGTTTTGGAAAGCATGTTTGAGCATGTTAATTGCTGATGTTTTAGCATGATTTATGCTAATGTTTTAAGCCATGTGTTGAAGGTGTCTCTAGGTAAGAGTGCCTTGTTTTTATGCATTGTTAAATGATGATTTAATGCTTTGAAATGCATGATGAAATGGCTTGGGTTAAATGCTTTTAAAACAGTGGATTACATGATGTATAAAGTGTGTATTGGCAAGTGATGGTTTGTAAAAGTGAAGGTCACTAAGGTGGTTAAAAGTCCTTGAGTGAGCCTTGTAATCTAAGATCATCAAGGTGGTTAAAAGTCCTTGGATGAATCTTGTTGCGGACACTAAGGTGGTTAAAAGTCCTTAGGTGCTCCTTTCCATGGTGGTTAAAAGTCCATGGGGCCAAGGTGTTTAAAAGTCCTTGGGGCCAAGGTGTTTAAAAGTCCTTGGGGTAATTCAAGCTACGGACACAAAGGTGGTTAAAAGTCCTTGTGTGGTCCATTCATGGTGTTTAAAAGTCCATGGCCAAGGTGTTTAAAAGTCCTTGGGGTCCAAGGTGTTTAAAAGTCCTTGGGGAAAGTTATTGAACTTGATTTCTAAATGAAATGTATCACTTGAGCCAATATGACATGTTTTGTACATGAGATGCATGAGATGCATGATTTGATGTTTATGTTGAAGCATGAGGCTAGTTTAAATGAAATGTGGAAGCATGTTATTGCTTGATTTAAAGTATGCTTTGAGCATGTGTAAAGGTTGTTTACAAGCATGATTTACAAATGGTTTTAAATGCATTATTGAATGGTTTTTAAAGAGCGCTCCTCACTAAGCTTTGGCTTACGCTCTCTCGTTTTCTTGATTCAATAATGCAGAGCATTAGAGTGCTTTGAGGGCAGCAAGAGGAGGCAAGCACACAAGTTCAAGTAAAGCTCAATGTTTGGAAGGTTTTGTTAAACATTTTAGCTTTTGGTCGATTTGGCAATGGGGGACCAATGTGTTTGTTTGGGAGGTGTTTGAGACTCCCTATGGATGTTAATTGTTGTTTGAATTGCTGGATTTTGGATTGATTTCTTATTGCTTGGCTATGGAGGTTTATGCATGAAAGGTAGCTTAAGTAGGAAGCATGTCATTTAAATTGGGGCTTTTCATGTGTGATGGTTAAGAGTTGAATTGTTGATGCATTTATGATCCCTGCATGTTGTATATCTATGAGGTATGATTTGGTGATGTTAACCTGAGGTTTGAAGCATGAATGGTATGAATTTCAAGTTGATTTCAGACAGGGGTATCGGTACTCGGGCTCGCGTATCGATACGCCTGAGCCAAGTATGCTCTTTTCTGCCCAGGCGTATCGGTACGGTTGTGGGGGTATCGATACTCATCTGGGTAAAGTTTGAATGCCGTATCGGTACAGAGGATATCGTATCGATACCGTTGCTCGAGTTTGGTTACTGCCTTCCCCGCGTATCGATACGACATCAGGTGTATCGATACCTGACCGTTAAATTCAGTTAAAAGTATCTTTATATGTTTTGCTTTGTTTACGTTTTAGTCCTGAATCATGTTTGATCAATTGCATGAGCTGTGGATGTCCTTTTGAGCTGAAATTTCACAGAGAAGCATGGAACCTGACTAATTTCAAGATGGTAACTTTAATTTGGGATAAATCCCTTAATTTATCAGAATTTGCATTTTGGTCCCTAAAGTTGCAATTTGTTCAATTGGGTCCCTGTTTGATCTCTGATGTTTGTGATCTTTCAATATGTTGTTTGTATGAACACAATTAAGGTTGATGTGCATCTAGACAAGTTTAAAAAGAAAAAAAAAGGGTCGTTAATCAAAGTTGACTTTCGGGTTGACTTTGGTTTTCCCCGTGTAATCTTCGTAGTCCGGGTCAACCGTCTAGACCGGGCTAAGGGGGTTACATTTAGTGGTATCAGAGCTGAGTTCTCGAGTAATTGGGAATGTGTGTATGCATGATTGAAGCATGGTTTGGTTGGTATGCTTGTTGAGTGAAAGCATGTTCAGTGTTATGATATGATGATGTGTATGTGATGCATGTTGTGATGATGCACGATGAAGGTACCCATTGCCAAACAAAAGCTAAAGGGATGATATTGTTTTTGAAAGAAATTGAGCTTGAATACTTGGAATTTGCTTACCTTGCTGGTCCTGACTTGTTTTATTTTGTATTGTTATGCATGGTAAAGTATGGCACCACGTAGAGAGTTAAGGAGTAGCGCGAGAGCTACGACCCCGGAAGGGAATGTGAATGATGAGCACACTGGTAGTGCTGTGATACCTCCTCCTCCACCTGGTGGTGGTGGTGCGGAGAGGGAAAGAGCTGGAGCTGGAGCTGAGGCAGCTGGTGCTGGAGCTGCTGGACCTGAAGCTGGTCAGGGGCAAGCGATACCTGACATGTCTGTGCTTGTACAAGCTATTGCGGGTGCGTTTCGAGCAGCAGTAGCTGGAGCTCAAGGAGCTGGGCATCAAGGAGATGCTGGTGCTAGACTACCCTTAGAACGTTTGCGCAGTCTTGGTGGGACTGAGTTTAGGGGTATGTCAGCTGAGAGGTCTGAAGCATGGTTGGAGAGTACCAAGCGTGTCTTGGGACAAATGAGTTGCACTGATGTGCAGAAGCTGGGATGTGTGGTGTCACTGCTGCAAGGTGATGCTTATACGTGGTGGACGACCACAATCTCTGGGATGGCTGATGCTGATGTTACTTGGACGTTCTTTCAGCATGCGTTCAAGAGGAGATATCTGGGAGTTAGATATCTGGATGAAAAGAAGCGTGAATTCATGTCTCTGACCCAAGGTAACATGAGTGTGGCTGAGTATGAGGTACAGTTCGTACGTCTTAGCCAGTATGCACCGGAGTTGGTACCTGATGAGCGCGAAAGGTGCGAAAGGTTCCGTTATGGTTTGGTGACGGAGGTTAAGACTTATATGTTAGCTGCTGAGTACAATGATTTCGATGTGTTGGTTAGTCGATCGAAGGACATTGAGATGAACCTGAGTTTGTCTGCTAAAGGTGCTGGAGCTAGTTCTGGAAAGAGAGCTGCTGAGTATAGTTCCGGTGGACGGAACAAGAGAGGGCGTGATCAGAGGTTTCAATCCTCGTCTAAGAGAGGTGGAGGTGCACCTGCTAGGGGTGGCAATGCTAGAGCTGACCCTAGTGCTTGTTGGATTTGTGGTTCCCGTGGTCACTTGAAGCGTGACTGTCCTCGTGCTGGGAGGGAGGTGCAAGCTCCTGTGATAGCAGCTGGTTATGAGTGCTGGAGTTGTGGTTCAGCTGATCATCTGAGACGCGATTGTCCGAGGATGGCTGGTGGTCAAGAGCGTGCTCCTGTTGTTGCAGCATCGCAGAGAGGTCGTGGGCGCGGCCGTGGTAATTTTCAGAGGCGAGAGGAAGGTGGGCGCGGTGTAGCTCATGTTGTGGCTATTCAGCCTGAGGGTGGAGGCCAAGCGAGGGTGTATGCTCAGCGCGAAGGAAGGAATGATGCAGATGTGATTGCAGGTACCTTTACTTTGCAATCCTTGTCATTGCTTTCTTTGATTGATTCTGGATCTACGCATTCATACATTCTTCGTGAGCATGCTGAGTTGCTTGGTTTGCCTGTTGAGTTTTTGGATGTTGGTGTTAGAGTCACTAGTTCTTTTGGTGAAACTGTTGTGACTCGTAAGCTTTATAAAAGGTGTCCTTTGGTTGTTCAAGAGCATGTCTTTCTTGTTGATCTTATGGAGTTGCCCTTTTATGGTTTTGATGTGATCCTTGGTATGGATTGGCTTGCTGAGCATCGTGCTGTTGTGGATTGTGAGAATAAGCGGGTTTCGCTTAGGCTTGCGGATGATTATGAAGTGGTGGTGGTTGGTGAGAATGTGAAGTTTCTTGCCAATGTTGTTTCTACCTTGGAGGCGAGCAGGATGCTGAGGCAAGGTTGTGAAGCTTTTCTGGCTTTTGTGATGAATCCTAGTTTGAAGGAGCTGAGGGTGCAGGATATCAGGGTTGTGAAGGAGTTTCCTGATGTTTTTCCTGAGGAGTTGCCTGGTTTACCTCCTAATCGCGAGGTGGAGTTCGGTATTGAGCTGTATGAGAATACCACTCCTGTGTCCATTACTCCCTATAGAATGGCACCTAAAGAGCTGAAGGAGCTGAAGACGCAGTTGCAAGAGTTGCTTGATCGTGGTTTCATCCGGCCGAGTGTTTCGCCTTGGGGTGCTCCTGTCTTGTTTGTGAAGAAGAAAGATGGCACGATGAGGATGTGCATTGATTACCGTCAGCTGAACAAGTTGACTATCAAGAATCGGTATCCTTTGCCGAGGATTGATGATCTCTTTGATCAATTTCGGGGAGCTGCTGTGTTCTCTAAGATTGACTTGAGGTCAGGGTATTATCAGTTGAAGGTGAAGGATGTGGATGTGCCTAAGACAGCTTTCAGGACAAGGTATGGGCATTATGAGTTCCTTGTGATGCCGTTTGGTTTGACAAATGCTCCTGCTGCTTTCATGGACATGATGAATCGTGTTTTTCATGAATACCTGGACAAGTTTGTTGTGGTGTTCATTGATGATATCCTTGTGTACTCGCGTACTGAGGAAGAGCACGAAGAGCATTTGAGGGTTGTGTTGCAAGCTTTGTTGGAGAATCAGCTTTATGCTAAGTTGAGCAAGTGTGAGTTTTGGCTTAGAGAGGTTGTTTTTCTTGGGCATGTGATCTCAGCTGAGGGGATTCGTGTTGATCCTCAGAAGATTGAAGCGGTGATGAACTGGAAAGTTCCTAAGTCTGTTCAGGAGGTTCGTAGTTTCCTTGGTTTGGCAGGATACTACCGAAGGTTTGTGGATGGTTTTTCCAAGATTGCTGCTCCTTTGACGAAGTTGCTGCAGAAAGATGTTAAGTATGAGTGGACAGAAGCGAGACAGCAAGCTTTTGAGAAGCTGAAGTTGGCTTTGACGCAAGCTCCTATCTTGATTCAGCCTGAATCAGGGAAAGAGTTTGTAGTCTACAGTGATGCATCCTATGTTGGTTTGGGGTGTGTGCTGATGCAAGAGGGTAAGGTTGTGGCTTATGCGTCGCGGCAGTTGAAGGTGCATGAGCGCAATTATCCTACGCATGATATTGAGTTGGCTGCAGTGGTTTTTGCTCTGAAGATCTGGAGGCATTATCTGTATGGTGAGAAGTGTACGGTGTACACGGATCACAAGAGTTTGAGGTATCTGATGTCTCAGAAGGAGTTGAATCTCAGGCAGCGACGTTGGTTGGAGTTGCTCAAGGATTATGATCTGACGATAGAGTATCATCCTGGAAAGGCCAATGTTGTTGCGGATGCCTTGAGTAGAAAGGTGACTGTTGAGCTGAGAGCTATGTTTGCTAGCTTGAGTATATCGCAGGATGGTGGTCTTGTTGCTGAGTTGCAGGTGAAACCTTCGTTGGTTCAGTTGATCAAGGATAAGCAGTTGTTGGATGATTCCTTGGTGTCTCATGTTCAGGATATCGCGGAGGGTAGACCTTCGGATTTCTGTTTTAATGAGGATGGAGTGTTGTGTTTTGGTAGTCGGATAGTAGTGCCTGCAGATGCTGAGTTGAGGCATGCTATTCTAGTTGAAGGTCATAGTAGTCCTTTTGCTATGCATCCTGGTAGTACAAAGATGTATCGCGATCTTCGTGATGAGTACTATTGGGTGGGCTTGAAGAAGGATGTGGCTGAGTTCGTGAGCAAGTGTTTGGTGTGTCAGCGCGTAAAGGCTGAACATCAGGTTCCTTCTGGTTTGTTGCAACCGTTGAAAATCCCTGAATGGAAGTGGGAGAGGGTTACCATGGATTTTGTATCTGGTTTGCCTTTGTCTCCGTCGAAGAAGAATTCTGTTTGGGTGATTGTGGATCGCCTGACGAAGTGTGCACATTTCTTGCCTGTGCATACTACGTTTTCTTTGGATAAGCTGGCAGAGCTGTACGTTGCTGAGGTTGTGAGGTTGCATGGTGTGCCTAAGTCGATCGTGTCGGATAGGGATCCGAGGTTCACATCGCGTTTTTGGCAGTGTTTGCATCAAGCTTTGGGTACAAGGTTGCATTTCAGTACATCCTATCATCCCCAATCGGATGGCCAGTCTGAGCGAGTTATTCAGATCTTGGAGGATATGTTGAGATGTTGCGTGATAGAGTTCCAAGGTTCTTGGGAGAAGCATCTGCCTTTGGTTGAGTTCGCTTACAACAACAGTTTTCAGGCAAGTATACAGATGGCACCTTATGAGGCTCTGTATGGGAGGAAGTGTAGGACTCCTCTGTGTTGGGCTGAAACTGGTCAAAAGTTGGTTTCGATGCCTGCTTTGTTGAAAGGTACCACCGAGAAGGTGAAGCTCATTTGTGAGAGGTTGAAGGCTGCTTCTGATCGGCAGAAGTCTTACGCGGATTTGAAGCGTAGGGAGATAGAGTTTGCGGTGGGTGATCGCGTGTTCTTGAAGGTTTCGCCTTGGAAGAAGGTGATGAGGTTTGGGCGAAAGGGTAAGTTGAGCCCTAGATACATTGGACCGTTTGAGGTTGTCGAGCGTGTTGGTCCTGTTGCGTATCGGTTGAGGTTACCTCAGGAGCTGGAGAAGATTCATGATGTGTTCCATGTTTCTATGCTCCGGAGGTATCGATCTGATCCTTCGCATGTGTTGTCTGTGGAGGAGGTGGAATTGAATCCGGATTTGACCTATGATGAGGAACCGGTGAAGATTCTGGATTCAGATAACAAGGTTCTTCGTGGCAAGACCATTGAGTTGGTGAAGGTGCTGTGGAAGCATCGCGGTGTTGAGGAAGCCACGTGGGAGCGGAAGGAGGATATGCTGAAGCAGTTTCCTTATCTCTTTCCTTCAGGTAAATTTCGAGGACGAAATTTCTTAAGGGGGGGAGAGTTGTAACGCCCCGGTTTTGGGCTTGGAAGTCTTGGGCGTTGACCGGTTAGTCAAAGTGCTGATCGAATATATAAGAGGGAATTTAGGAAAACCTAGTTCGGGTTGCATTAAAAATATGGAAAAATATTCTAAAATCATCTTTTATTATATAAAAGTGAACTGTGAAATCAATTTTGGAAAATGAGGTTCGGAAGGTTGACATTTTGGCTAGTGACCAAAATGTAATTTTTGAAAGTTGCGGGACAGTTTTATAAAGGATTGAAACTTTGAATCTTTAAGGAGCTATTATTCCAAAAAGGATTTCTCCAGATTTTTCTAAGATATTTTAAGTCTAAAATCTGATTTTAAAGATTAAGAAAAGAGAGGGAAATCATTTTGACCAAATCTTAACTAATTTTTCTATTTTCTCTCAAATTCTCTTTTCTCTCATTTTCTCTCTACCCAAACAAGATTTCCTCAGATTTCTTTCTCTGATTTTGACATCTACATCTCTCATTTCAACTCTCATTTGATTCCTAATCATCTCATCATCAAAACCTCTCAATTTGCAAATTGTTTCATCAAGCATTTTGGCTCTAAAAGGGAGAAATTCAAGTTTGGAGGTAAGAACGTCCTTCTCCTCTAAACTATCAGTTCTTTACTGAAATTCCTAAGTTCTCAATCCTTGATTCATGTTTTATTAAAGGCTTTTCATTTGAGATCTTGATTTTTGGCTAAAATGCAAGATTTGGTGATTTTGGTGAAAATTTCGTGTGATCTGTTTAAGCAGGGTTTTGAGGTGTTAAAATGATGTTAAATGAATGCTAAAATGATTAGAAGTTGAGGTTTAATCAATGCAATCCCGGATAGGTTGAATTTCCTAAGTTTGGCTTGAGTTTTTGGTTGTTTTTGGAGTGTTTTTGGTGATCTGTTATACCTGGAGGTATAAGGACGGGGTTGTGATCTTTTTGCATGTTAGTTGATGTATAAAAATGGTTAGAAGTGATGGATCTTGGCTGGGTTAAGTTTTGGAAGTGTTTGGAGATGATTTCGGTTGTGTTTGGTAGCCAAATTGTTAGATTTGTGATGAGCAGCGAGTTGTGTTGATGTTGCTGGTGTTTTAATGCATAAGGATGCATTAATGTTCTGTTTTTATGTGCTTGAAACAGGGGAGGTTGATCCTTGAGTTTTGGAGGTGTTTTCGGAAGGTTTCGGAAGCTTGGAAAGCTTGTTGGCTAGGCTTGTTTGGTAATCGGTGAGTGAAAATGGATTTTCAGCTTTTAAACCAAAGGTTGAAGGTTTTGGGAGCTTAGTTTAAGTCTAAACAACTTTGCTAAGCTCAAGTGTAAGTTTTCGGATTACTCTCTTTAAGTGGTGGCCATGTTTTGATGAAATGTGAAATGATGATTTTGCATGATTTGCTACTGTTTTGGAAAGCATGTTTGAGCATGTTAATTGCTGATGTTTTAGCATGATTTATGCTAATGTTTTAAGCCATGTGTTGAAGGTGTCTCTAGGTAAGAGTGCCTTGTTTTTATGCATTGTTAAATGATGATTTAATGCTTTGAAATGCATGATGAAATGGCTTGGGTTAAATGCTTTTAAAACAGTGGATTACATGATGTATAAAGTGTGTATTGGCAAGTGATGGTTTGTAAAAGTGAAGGTCACTAAGGTGGTTAAAAGTCCTTGAGTGAGCCTTGTAATCTAAGATCATCAAGGTGGTTAAAAGTCCTTGGATGAATCTTGTTGCGGACACTAAGGTGGTTAAAAGTCCTTAGGTGCTCCTTTCCATGGTGGTTAAAAGTCCATGGGGCCAAGGTGTTTAAAAGTCCTTGGGGCCAAGGTGTTTAAAAGTCCTTGGGGTAATTCAAGCTACGGACACAAAGGTGGTTAAAAGTCCTTGTGTGGTCCATTCATGGTGTTTAAAAGTCCATGGCCAAGGTGTTTAAAAGTCCTTGGGGTCCAAGGTGTTTAAAAGTCCTTGGGGAAAGTTATTGAACTTGATTTCTAAATGAAATGTATCACTTGAGCTAATATGACATGTTTTGTACATGAGATGCATGAGATGCATGATTTGATGTTTATGTTGAAGCATGAGGCTAGTTTAAATGAAATGTGGAAGCATGTTATTGCTTGATTTAAAGTATGCTTTGAGCATGTGTAAAGGTTGTTTACAAGCATGATTTACAAATGGTTTTAAATGCATTATTGAATGGTTTTTAAAGAGCGCTCCTCACTAAGCTTTGGCTTACGCTCTCTCGTTTTCTTGATTCAATAATGCAGAGCATTAGAGTGCTTTGAGGGCAGCAAGAGGAGGCAAGCACACAAGTTCAAGTAAAGCTCAATGTTTGGAAGGTTTTGTTAAACATTTTAGCTTTTGGTCGATTTGGCAATGGGGGACCAATGTGTTTGTTTGGGAGGTGTTTGAGACTCCCTATGGATGTTAATTGTTGTTTGAATTGCTGGATTTTGGATTGATTTCTTATTGCTCTGCTATGGAGGTTTATGCATGAAAGGTAGCTTAAGTAGGAAGCATGTCATTTAAATTGGGGCTTTTCATGTGTGATGGTTAAGAGTTGAATTGTTGATGCATTTATGATCCCTGCATGTTGTATATCTATGAGGTATGATTTGGTGATGTTAACCTGAGGTTTGAAGCATGAATGGTATGAATTTCAAGTTGATTTCAGACAGGGGTATCGGTACTCGGGCTCGCGTATCGATACGCCTGAGCCAAGTATGCTCTTTTCTGCCCAGGCGTATCGGTACGGTTGTGGGGGTATCGATACTCATCTGGGTAAAGTTTGAATGCCGTATCGGTACAGAGGATATCGTATCGATACCGTTGCTCGAGTTTGGTTACTGCCTTCCCCGCGTATCGATACGACATCAGGTGTATCGATACCTGACCGTTAAATTCAGTTAAAAGTATCTTTATATGTTTTGCTTTGTTTACGTTTTAGTCCTGAATCATGTTTGATCAATTGCATGAGCTGTGGATGTCCTTTTGAGCTGAAATTTCACAGAGAAGCATGGAACCTGACTAATTTCAAGATGGTAACTTTAATTTGGGATAAATCCCTTAATTTATCAGAATTTGCATTTTGGTCCCTAAAGTTGCAATTTGTTCAATTGGGTCCCTGTTTGATCTCTGATGTTTGTGATCTTTCAATATGTTGTTTGTATGAACACAATTAAGGTTGATGTGCATCTAGACAAGTTTAAAAAGAAAAAAAAAGGGTCGTTAATCAAAGTTGACTTTCGGGTTGACTTTGGTTTCCCCCGTGTAATCTTCGTAGTCCGGGTCAACCGTCTAGACCGGGCTAAGGGGGTTACACTAGTAGTAATCGCCTTACATTGCTCATGTGGGGGTGGTCTAGCATTTTCAGTATTGCTAGGAAAACCTCCATTCTGCCGTGGCTTAATATGCTGCGACACCTGACCCATTTGTGTCTCTAGAGATTTCAAGGTGGCCTCATTGTTTGTCATTCTCATCTTAGTTTCATCCATAAAGTCTTCCGTTTTCTTGACAAACTTATTGATGTTCTCCATATACGTGCCAGTCTGAGACATAAAGGTGGCCAGAGTCTGCTCCAATATACTACTCGTGGCAGGTGGTGGCTGTTGTTGTTGCTGAGGCGGCAGGTTCTGCGGCTGCGGCTGCTGTCGCGTCAACAATCTAGGACCCCCTTGATTCTGATTATATGCTTGCGGATTTAGGGCATTGTTAGGGTTACTCCAGGAAAATTTGGGATCTTTCCTCCAATTAGGGTTGTAATTGTTGGAATTGTAGTTTGGCTTGTAATTTCCAACATATTTTCCTTCTTCTATATTTATAGGGCACTCATCCCTACTATGATTTCCCTCACATGTAGCACAAACTTCCTCGACTGCAAACCCTCGTACTTCCTCTTCACTCAATAAATGTTTCATGGCTTTAGTGAGGAATGCTACCTATGATTTCATAGTGCTGTCGGCCTCATAATCCTTGACAGCAAGTACCCGTTTACCTCCTCTTCTAGCGGTTGGAAACTGCTCCTCATTCTTAGCCAGATGTTTCAAAACTTGCAGGGCCTCGTTCGGATCTTTATCCAATAATATTCCATTCGCTGCAGAATCAATTCGAATGCGAGTTTGTAAGTTAGCAGCATTATAAAACTTAGTTACCTGATTCCAGACGGGGAATCCATGCATTGGGCAGTTTCGTAGAAGAGTTGTGAATCTGTCCCAGGCCTCGTGCATTGGCTCGTCATCTTCCTGTTGAAAAGTAGCAATTTCATTACGTAATCGCTCAGCTAAATGTGAAGGATTAAAACGAGACAAAAATTCACGAGTTAAATCTGCCCAAGTCATAATAGAACCCGGTGTAAGTTTATTCCACCAAGTTTTAGCTCTATCCCTCAATGAATGGGGGAATAACCGAAGCCTCAGTATCTCCGGACTAACTCCTGGTAGTCTAAACGAACCACAGATCTCCTGGAACGTTTTGAGATGCTCCCTAGCATCTTCTGTCGCAAAACCACCAAACTGCCCGGCATTGTTGATCATACTAAACATGACAGGTTTAAGCTCGAAGTTGTCAACATCAATATCCGGCAGCGTGGTCTCCATCTCTACATGATCGTTCAGCATGTAGTCACGACATGACCGTCGTCCACCTACCGCGGGCGGGTCACCGACAGGCGGGATTTCTTCACCGACAGGCTGATTACGGGCCATCTGCTCTAGCTGTTCTTCAAGGTATTCGTTTCGGTCTAAAAGGTGGCGAATCTGTTTCTTGAGATTAAAGGAACGTTCAATCTCCGGATCTAATTTATACTCAGGATCTTCACCTCTTTTCGATCTGCGCATAAACAGGAAAACCTTGTGAAAAGCAAGAGTTTAGAACACAAAAGAAAAAAAATTAAAGAAAAGTAAAAATAAAAACAAAAACAAAAACGAAAATAAAAACAAAAAGTGCAAGGAAAGGAAGGTGTAGTTATGTTGCCAATCCCCGGCAACGGCGCCAAAAACTTGTTGCGTGTAAAATAGTCTATCGCAATTGTAGTGCAAGTATACACGACGCAAGTAGTAAAGTGATACAAAGTATCGGATATCGTCTCCACAGGGATTGGGCTAATAGCTTCACCTAAATTCACTGCACGAAAGTAAAGGAAATAATTAAGAGTTGTCACGAATAATAATGTAAAAACGCAAATAAAAGGAATTGAGATATCAAGATAGAGAGATTGGGCTGGTATTAAGTTGCTCGGTAGTGCAGGTATTGAATTGCTTAGGATCTCCAGTTCTGTCGTCGCACCCGTCGCCGACAGCACCTGTCGCGGCGTCTGTCCGTTAGCTGTCGCGGCAGCGAACACTAACTCCGTACCTCAAGCTTGGCAAGAATCCCTGATCTGCCTTGCCCTATTCCTAGGCACAAGTCTGTCGATGATCACGTCTTTGATGATACCTCCCGGCGTGAATCGAAGGATGAACACCGATGTGTATGAATTCTTCCTTAGCCACTTAACCTCGTCTTATCCCTAAGCACGAGATGGTTCAACTATAAACTAGAGAACGCGCTTTTACCTCTTTCGTATACTTAACTCTCCCGATGCTAAGTAAATAGATAACCTCACAATGCTCTCCCGATGCTCTTGCAAGATATTAAAACCAAGATAAAAGAACTTGAAGTTTATTTTATTGAACTTGAAAAATCCTAAAACAAAGCAACCCTTGCAACTACTTTACAAAACAACCCGTAGCCCTAGGGGGAATTTAGAACATATCGGTGACAGGTAAACGGCAGGGTTTTGGTTTCGGTTATGGGGTAGTCGGCTATGCCCTAGGTTTAATCTATGCCCTTTATATAAGCTTTGGGCTCAAGTTATTTAAGGTAACAAGGATTACAACTTTAATTAAAAGTAAGATTCTAATAAAGACTAAATCTCTAAAGTCTCCTACTTTCCAGCCGCATCCTTGCTTTTAGGGATTTCCTCTCCTTTGAGCTTTGGCTTGACATATCTCTTGATCTGGGGGCTTGGAAAAATATTCGGCTTCCACACGACAGACGAGCAGATTTTTCTCTATCTATCGAGGTCCACTTCACTTTTTCCTCTTCATGAATCTGCTGTCACCATGCTGTCACGACAGGTCCATGACAGGTTCGTCTTCTTCAGCTGTTTGTCCAGTTCAGCTCTCCTGCTTATCTGCCCTGCGCCTGCCTTCGACATCTACTATGACAGATACCTGCAAAAATAACCATCTTTCAGTAGAATCCGTGCCTTTTATATACTTGTGATGTTTTATTAAAAACTAACCTAAATGCTATGCAATGATACTTGAATGCAGCAGAAATATGGGTTTAAAAAGGTGTAAATGATAGAACTTTTACACACTCAACAATTTCATCAAGGTAAATGTGTTTTTGACTTCTCCCCATCATCCTTAACGTTTCTATAGCTTTAGATTTTCATAAACTTCAGTTTTTGATATTTCAAATGTTCAAGTTTTAAGTAAAAGGTGGAAGCTTTAATGGTTTTTCATTTGGTTTTTGATTTTTAAAGTTAATATATGTTATAATCATGCTTTTAAGTGTAGCATATCTTAAAATGGTGGAGTTTTGTCGAAATCCCGAAATGGGTATTTGTGGGTGTGTTAAAGGGTAGAAAATTTAGGGTTTTGAGGTAGTTTTGTGAGGGAAAGTTGGGTTGATGGTGTGGTTATGCTTGGGGTTGTTTTGAGCATGTTTAGTGATTATTTAGGTGTTGGAATCGATGGGTATTTGCTTGGTTGTGTTCAAGTCCGAAAATGGAGATTTTTTGGTTAGTTCTTTGTTTGGAAATGTAGTGAAATGGTCTTGAGATTGTAATCTGATTAGTGGCAGTGATTTTGTTGATGATTTGTTGAGTAATATATTGTTTTTGGTTGATTAGAAACAAGGAAATCGTTGGAGAAGCTTCAGGATTGATTTCGGGAAATTTGGAGGTTTGATCGACATTCTTAGCTTGTTTTGAGGGTGTTTGGTGAGTGGACTGTTTTAAATGGTTTTAAATTGGTTCAAAGTGTGTTATTGAGGTATTAGATTGTGCTTGGTAGGCCAATCTAATGTGGGGATTAAGTTGGTAGCTTAATCTCTTGTTTGACTTTATGTGTTTCTTTTTAAATGTGCAAATGTGGTTTTGTGTGATACATGTTCGTTTATGCATATTGCGATATAATGATGTTGCATGATGGTGATTGGTATGTTGTGTTGCATGATTTTGAAATCATGGTGAATTCTCGTTTAGTATGTTGGCACTAGTTTTAATTACCATATATAAATGATCGATCATTAGGATGAGTGTGCACACGGTAAGAGTCAAATTCGCGCGTGGCCTTGGTGATGTGTAGTCACCAAGGAGGAGTACGATGAAGTAACATTCCACCAGAAAGTGTTTGTGTGTGATGATGAGTGGAATCCCATCCGTAAAAGAAAACGGTGATGTGTGAAATCCCACTGGAAGGTAATATTGTTGTTTGAGTACGTTGGGGGCGAAAATCCCTACGGAAGCTATTCGCATATCCGAGTAAGCTATATAGTTGCCAATATAATTTGTTAATGTGTGGTTGATGAGTAAGATGTTTCGTTATGTTCATGCTAAGCATAACATGAGGTAAGATGCCATGTTCATGCATTCTTGTAACGGTTGGTTATGTTGTTATTTTGATGTTAATGTATGCCTTGTAGATGTTTTGTGGATACCATGCTTTGGACCCTGCATTGTCGATATTTGTTTTTGAGCTCCCTCACTAAGCTTTCAAGCTTACGCTCTCATTTCCGACAATGCAGATCATTAGTGTGGAAGTTAGCAAGTGTGAAACCGATAAATTGATTTTGATATAACTAAAGAATTTAAGGACTAAATTAAAAATGAGAAAACGAATTTTTAAGTCCTCAAACCTCTCTATATGTTTAAAGGAAAATGCCTAAGTTAAAAACTTAATTTATCAAAACTTTTCTAAGTGTTCTTGAAGCCAAAATAGTGATTTTCGAGTCACCGTTTCGGAACGGCCTTAGGCGTTCTGGAACACTTTTGAAACTGTGAACTTGTGTTTTGGAACGGGTATCGAAACGGTTTTGAAACTGTGTACCCTTGTTTCGAAACAGGTTTCGAAACGGCTTATGGACATCAAGACAGTTTGACCCATTTCGATACGGTAATATCGAAACGACCTCAAACGTTTCGAAACGGCATTCAAGCCAGATTTAAAAAAATATGACCGTTGAAGTTTTTAACTAATTTTAACTCATTTTATTCTGATCGTTAAGGCGTATCGAAACACCTTCAGTCCGTTTCGATACGAGCCTTGACAGTGGCTAAAATGTTTCGAAACGTGTTTCAAAATGGCTCTTAGTGTATCAAAACGATCTTAACTGTTTCGGTACGAGCTCTTCAATGTACCCCAACGGCTCTTTCTATTTTGGGCTGTTTCGAAACAGGACCGGGCGTTTCGAAACGGGTGGTTGTAGACTGCATTTATGGAGGGAAGATAACATCCCCAACGGCTCTATTGATGAATGCAACAACCACAACGGTTAGAATTCAATGAGAAGGTATAAAAGGGACCTCTAAAAGTTTTAGCAACAACTATTAATCCAAAAGCAAACATCAAATCCAAGCATTTGTGCCTAAATCCCATTATTGTCATGTAACCCCAATTGTAATTTTCATTCTTATCATTTCAATTGGGTTGAGTGCTTGTAATTGGGCTACTTTGTGTATTGAGAGATACTTGTTTTAGCCAACAACTTCTTTGTTATTCTTGTGTGAGGATTGGGTCAAATTTTGGGTAGAAAATTTGACCAATATTGTAATGGTTAACTCCTTAGCCTAGAAAAGGGTAAGAGCAATTAGTGGAATTGTTAAAAATCCTTAGTGAAGCTAAGGTAGTGGATGTAGAGTTCGATTGGAACTTGAACCACTCTAAATTCCCTTGTCTACCATTTTTATTTGTCAATTCCACTACCAAAAAGTTTAAAAACCCAATTCACCCCCCATCTTGGTTTATATCGATCGTTCGATCCACTCAACAATTGGTATCAGAGCCTACCTCTTTGAAGGATTAACAACCATAAGAGGAGTTCCTAGGAAGCGTGTGATCATCCAAAAATCAAGATATGACATCTACCTTCGGATCTAGCATGTACGAGTCTCAATCCACTACAAAACCACCATTCTTCAATGGTGACAACTATCCATTTTGGAAGAACCGGATGCGCCTCTTCATTATGTCCAACGATTACTTGGTTTGGGATGTCATTGAAGATGGTCCCTACATTCCATTGAAGAGAGATGATGATGGAAAGATTGTTCTAAAGAAGAAGATAGAGATAAGTGAAGATGAGAGGAAGAAGATCCAAATAAATGGCAAAGCTCTACACAAGCTCTTTTGTTCTTTCGGTCCCGATATCTACTCCAGAGTCTCCTCCATTGAAAGTGCCAAGGAAGTGTGGGATACTCTAGAGACCACCTATGAAGGAACCAAGGATGTGAAGGAGACCAAGATTGGAATTCTCAATCTAAGTAATGAGAATTTCAAGATGGAGCCCGACGAAACGGTGTCAAAGATGTTCGATCACTTCTCAACCATCGTCAACGAGCTAAAGGGCTTTGGAGAGACTATCCCGGAAGACAAACTTGTCCAGAAGCAACTCTACTCACTTCCTGAATCTTGGGATGGGAAGAGAACCGCCATCATCGAGGCCAAAAACTTGAAGACTCTAAAACTTGATGAGCTAGTGGGTTCTCTCCTTACTCATGAAATTATGAAGCAAGGAAGGGAAGAAGAAAAAAAGAAGGAAGAGAAAAGAGTGGAGAAGCTAGAGGTAGAAAAGAAGAAGAAAATAGGAGTGGCTCTCAAAGCTTCATTACTTGAGGAGAGCACTTCTAGTGAGAAAGATGATTTAGAAGAATTGGCTATGATAGCCAAAAGATTATCATGTTTCATGAGGTCCAACCGAGGAAGGAAGATTCAAAGAAAGATGGACTTCAAGGGTAAAAACAAAGAAGAAGAGAGGGATCAAATCATTTGCTTCGAGTGCAAAAAGCCCAGTCACATTCGTTCGGAGTGCTCTCAACTCAAGAAGAAGAGCTTTGAGAAGAAGAAGAAGCTCAAAGCCAAGCTTGTTACTTGGAGTGATGAGGAGTCATCCGAGGATGATGAACAACAAGTGGCCAACCTTTGCCTCATGGCACTTGAGGAGGATTCCTCCATGGTAACCTCTAACTCATCATCTTTTTACTTTACATTTGATGAATTAAATGATGCATATGATGAGTTGCAAGAGATTTATGATGAGTTAGTTGAGAAATACAAAGATTCGGTCATTAGGAATAAGAAAATTATTTCGGAATTAAATGATAAAAATGACTCACTTTCTCAAGCTAACTTAAAATTTGAGAAAAAAAATTTAGGTATGAAAGACAAACTTCAAATGAAGGATTCTTGTGATGATGATGATGTAAGAATCATTAATGCCTTTGATGGAGGACAAACTTCAAAGGATGATGGGATTCCAACAAAAGAAGAGGATACACAAGATCCACTTCTTGAAGCCTTGAAGGACTTGGCTCTTGAGGAAATGGAAGTGAGCTACCCAAGGGAGTTCAACTATGTCAAAGATGGTGAAATCTTGGGTGATCCATCCAAGAGGGTAACCACTAGATCTTCTCTTAAACTTATGAACCATGTTGCATTTATCTCATGCATAGAGCCTAAGAATATCAAAGAAGCATTAAAAGATGATTTTTGGATTTTAGCCATGCAAGAGGAATTAAATCAATTTGAGAGAAGTAATGTTTGGACAATAGTTGATAGGCCTAGTAATCAATCTACTATAGGAACTAAATGGGTCTTTAGGAACAAACTAGATGAGAGTGGTAACATTATAATAAATAAAGCTAGATTAGTAGCACAAACTAGATGGGGGTGTAAAATTGATAGGAAGAGTACTTCGGGAACTTGTCAATTCTTAGGTAGTATGCTCATATCTTGGTTCTCTAAGAAACAAAATAGTGTAGCCTTATCTACCACCGAAGCCGAGTACATATCCTTAGGGAGTTGTTGTGCTCAAGTCCTTTGGATGAAGTAACAACTCTTAGATTATGGTATTAAAGTTGAAACCATACCCCTTAAGTGTGATAACACTAGTGTCATATGTTTGACAAAAAATCCCATCCAATACTCTAGAACCAAACATATAGAAATAAGATATCATTTCATTAGAGATCATGTCCTTAAGGAAGATGTTGTTATAGAGTATGTTGACACCTTAAACCAACTAGCGGACATCTTTACAAAGCTTTTAGATAAAGAACGTTTTTGGTCTCTTATGAGAGAGTTGGGTCTAACTAGCCTATCTTGACTTTTTAGGACCCTTTTTGTGCTTAAATTGCTTGATCTCTTGAAAATGCCATGTTTATGTGTTTTTACTCCTAATTTCATCCATGCTTACAGTTAGGGGGAGTATATTTTTGTTTGCACATGTTATTCCTGCTCATTCATGTCATTCATGCAAATTAGGACCTCATAAAGTTCATTTTTCTGCAATTTTAGAGCCTCATCTACAATTCCAGGCCCAGGTGTATTGAAACGGGTCCAACTATTTTGATACGAGTGCCTTAAAAATCCATCTGAGAGAAGGGTGTTTCGAAACGCCTTCCAAGGGTTTCGAAACGTTTTTGCTACTGCCAAGGGGTGTATCGAAACGTGTTTCGATACGAGTCAACGTGGGATTCGATACGGTCAAAGCCTATTGAAACGATCAGCTGGACTTGAAACATCAGTCAACGTTCGGTGCTTGCGTTTCGAACCAGTCAAACCCTGTTCCGAAACGGGTTAGTGGACAACTTTAAAGAGGGCATTTAAAGTCAAACTTTCACTTTAATTAAAATTCTCTCAAACCCTAAAAACCCTAAATCGATTTTCCCCTATAAAAACCCTCTTAACCTCATTGTTTTTCACCAAATCTTGAGGGCTTTTACACTTAAACACAAGTCTAAGCAAGCATCAACAATTTTGTGCAAAGTTTTCCATCTAATCATCCAAAATCCCAATCTAAGGTATATTTTCATCTTTTTCTTTTTCCTTTAATTTTTATTCCAATCCTAGGTTAGAAAATTTTAATTTTGTATAGATTAGGTGTTTTGCTACTTGGGTTTTTCAAATCTTGTAAAAGTTTTTCAAAATCTTAAAATTTTTTATTCAAATATATTTTTTTCATTCGTATTTTTTTACCGTTTCTTTTAAATTGTTTTTCTCTCAAAACTTTTTTTTGTATATTTGCTCCTAAAATTTGTTTCTAAACCTAAGTGGGATTTGTCATTGGATTGAATTAAGGAATTTCATGCATACACTTCAAATTTGTTTTAAATTGCTTGCTTTATGTTTCTAGGATTTTCAATGGATCCCGCTAACAAGAAACGTAAGGCACCTCAATCGGGTGACGGTTCAAACCAAGCCGCGATTCGTCCCAACCTTACTCAACTTTTTTTAAAAGTCTCAGAACTACCGCGATGAAGGAGCGTTTCACATATGTCAAGGAGATTGACGTTCGTCGTGAGCGTGTTGTTGGCATGTCATTTCTTGACTCCGAGCGCTTTCTCTTCCGTTATCTCCACCGTTTACAAGAATGGGGCTTCTTTGGTTTCTTGAGTATCCCGGATATTTGCTACAAGCACATGGTTCTTATCTTCTACTCGAATGCCCAACTTATTAATAGTGAAGACAACTCCGAAGTTGTTGGCATTGAGTCTCTTATCTTGGGAAAGAAGATTGTCATTGACATACCTTACTTAGAGGCTACCTTTGGTCTTGAGAACGAAGGAATCGAGGATGAGACTATTTTTGGTTCTCACACTGGTTCAGTGCTTGCCTTGGATGCTCACGATAGGTTCCTCCACTTGATGATCTCGTGGTTTATTCGTCCCTCCGGAGGTAAATTCTCTCACGTTCGTCAAATAGATTATTTTTGGCTTGAATGTTTTCGTCGTGGAGAGCGCCCAAATCTTGTCAAGATCATGTTCGCTGAGATAGTGAATAATGTCAAGCTCCATGAAACCGATGCGCTCAAGTCCTTCACTTATGGAACTGTTTTAAGTCATATCTTTGGTGCGCTTAATCTTGATTGCACTTATGACTCTCCGGAACCCCGCAAGCAAAAACTTGATGAATCTTCTCTCCACAAGTCCGGATTTCGTTACATCAACAATGGCCAATGGGAACGAGTTGATAGGGAAGCACCTCCACCTCAAGTTGAACCTCAACCACAAGCTCCGGTTGCCAACAATGAAGCTCTCATGGGTTTTCTCACCGAGTGGTTCAACACAATGGATGCGGGTCTTGGTACTATAAATACTCGCTTGCAATCCCTGGAGAATCGACTCACATCCCTTGAGAATCAATATTAATCTATGGACATGTCATTCTCCACTTTTTATGGTTAATGGATGGATTTTCGTCGCTCTCAAGCTAGGAACGATGATGATTCCTTGGATGGTGATGGCGACGACGACGAGGCTTAGGATTCTCATGTCATATCATATTAGCTTATCATATTAGGATTAAGTTTGCATCTTTATTTCCTTTATGTTTTATGAACCCATGCTTTGATTACCTTGTTGGGATTAAGCTTTGAACTTTATTGTTTAAGATTTATGTTTTGGATATTTGAATTCTATGAATTTATATTATGTTGCTTATTGGTTATTACTTATTGCTTTTAACCTTGTTTCTTCTCTTTGAGCCTTGTTTATTATTTTTGATCTAACAAAAAGGGGGAGAAGTATCTAAGAGCCAAAATTCGTTTTAAGTGTTTTTAAGTTTTAAAACTTGGATTTAATTTTTTTTTAAAAAAACTTTAAAACCCATCTTAAATTGAAGGGGAGTTAGAATGTATTCAAAATTTCCAAAACTCTTAAAAATTCTAACTTTGGTTTTGTTATATCAAAAAGGGGGAGATTGTGAAACCGATAAATTTATTTTGATATAACTAAAGAATTTAAGGACTAAATTGAAAATGAGAAAAACGAATTTTTAAGACCTCAAACCTCTATATATGTTTAAAGGAAAATGGATAAGTTAAAAACTTAATTTATCAAAACTTTTCTAAGTGTTCTTGAAGCCAAAATAGTGATTTTCGAGTCACCGTTTCAGAACGGCCTTAGGCGTTCCGGAACACTTTTGAAACTGTGAACTTGTGTTTCGGAACGGGTATCAAAACGGTTTTGAAACTGTGTACCCTTGTTTCGAAACGGCTTAAGAACATCGAGACGGTTTGACCCATTTCGATACGGTAGTATCGAAACGACCTCAAACGTTTTGAAACGGCATTCAAGCCAGATTTAAAAAATATGACCGTTGAAGTTTTTAACTAATTTTATTCCGATCGTTAAGGCGTATCGAAACACCTTCAATCTGTTTCGATACGAGCCTTGACAGTGGCTAAAATGTTTCGAAACATATTTCAAAATGGCTCTTAGTGTATCGAAACGATCTTAACCGTTTCGGTACGGGCTCTTTAATGCACCCCAACGAATCTTTCTATTTTGGTCTGTTTCGAAACAGGATCGGGCGTTTCGAAACGGGTGGTTGTAGACTGCATTTATGGAGGGAAGATAACATCCCCAACGGCTCTATTGATGAATGCAACAACCACAACGGCTAGAATGCAATGAGAAGGTATAAAAGGGACCTCTAAAAGCTTCAGCAACAACTATTGATCCAAAAGCAAACATCCAAACATCAAATCCAAGCATTTGTGCCTAAATCCCATTATTGTCTTGTAACCCCAATTGTAATTTTCATTCTTATCATTTCAATTGGGTTGAGTGCTTGTAATTGGGCTACTTTGTGTATTGGGAGATACTTGTTTTAGCCAACAACTTCTTTGTTATTCTTGTGTGAGGATTGGGTCAAATTTTGGGTAGAAAATTTGACCGATATTGTAACGGTTACATCCTTAGCCTAGAAAAGGGGAAGAGCAATTAGTGGAATTGTTGAAAATCCTTAGTGAAGCTAAGGTAGTGGATGTAGAGTTCGATTGGAACTTGAACCACTCTAAATTCCCTTGTCTACCATTTTTATTTGTCAATTCCACTACCAAAAAGTTTAAAAACCCAATTCACCCACCCTCTTGGTTTTTATCGATCATTCGATCCACTCAACAGCAAGGAACAAGGAAGGGGCACCAAGGGCGTGTGTTGCTGCTCAAGTATGGTTTTCTTAAATAATATAATAGATAGAAATGGGGATGCTACGTGTTGTAGGAGCGTTTGTTAGACTCCTATGTTAGCTTTAATGTTGTTAAATGCCTATTCTTTTGGTGTTCAAGAATTGTAACTCATGTTTTATGGATGCTTATTTTTTGTGTGAAAGGCATGTAAACCTTGTTTATGTAATGCTTTTGTGGATGTATGAATCTTTTTATTAAATGTCTCTTATGCATGCTTGTATGTTTGATCATGCTCGTGGTAAGATATGATGCCTCTAGATTGTATGCATGATGGTTGTTTGTGATCTTTGGTGTTTGGGGCAAGTTTGGGGATGTTTGAAGATGCAAAAAACTATTTTCGGGTCATTCTGTGTGTAGGAGTTTTGAAACGCTCGTGGTTGTTTCAGAACGGTTGTAGCTCCAGGGATACTCGTGTCGGAACGAGGGTGGTGTCATTTTGATACAATTTGACACTATGAGCTCTCGTTTCGGTACGTGTTTCAATACGGTTTGCGGTTATGAGTGCCTGTTTTGGAACCAGTTCCGAAACATATCAACACTGTAGACCCTCGTACCAGAACGAAGTGGACCGTATCGGTACATCCTGGTTTGGCTTTTAAACTGGAGCCCGTGTTTCGGAACGGGCAAGCCTGTTTCGAAACGCAGACCTATAAATTGTCTTTTTGGTATCTTCAAAGGTTCTCGGCTGTTGTGTTTTAGTCTCGTTTGTTTGTTTGCTTCCTTGTTAAGTTTATATGTACCTTTTACGTATGGTTTTGGTTTCATAAGCATGCAAATGGACTAACATGTCACTTGGTAAATTTAAGTTACCTTACGTTCTATTTGTATGTTTCATTATCGTTTTCCGCTGACGTTTTCACACATAAGACTAAATGTAAAATTTAGACAAGATAATTAAATGAAAATTTTTCTAGGGTTGCTAATCGGAGTGGAACCTTAACGGGTTTTGCTTCAGTTTTCCCCGTGTAATCTGTTCGGACCGGTCTGTCGTCTAGCCCGGGACGAGGGGGTTACAGATGAGCATGGCTCGGTTTTTGGAGGTTTAGCCCAACATGTCACTGGTTGCCATGATGCCTCTCTAGCAGAAGCTTATGCTCTCATGGCTAGCCTACGCCTGGCTCATGATAAAGGTTGGACTCTTTTTTATTTAGAATTAGACACGACGGTTGTTGTCAATAAATTACATCGGACGTCGGAGGATATCTCTCTTTTAGGTAGTCACCTTGGCCTAGCCCGAGATCTTTTATCTCTTCATAGTAGCTGCTATATTGTTTCTTATGTTTCACGCTCTGCAAATGTCGTTGGTCATAGCTTAGCTTCTTTGGCCCTCCGATCCTCTTCCCATTTGTATTTTGACTCGGTTTGTCATGAGATTATTACCACCATTGTACATGATGACTTGTCATCTTTCTCTTAGCAATACATCTCCAGGCACTCTTTTTCCCCTCTTAGATGTCAGTATTGCCTTCGAATGGTGTTGGTTTAGTGGGTTTTTAATGAGTCTTTTCTTCAAAAAAAAATATGGTTTATTATCGAAGTTAATCAATAAAGAGAATGATTTATTGATAATTGAAATACGATATGTAAATATAGGATTTAAAGTCGTAGGTCATGTTTGGTAAACAACTTTCTGAATCAAAATTAGAGGTTTGAAGCATTTTTAGATGTTTGAACAGTCAAATCCGTTAACTTAGATGCTTGGTAAATAGATGATTGTAATAGCGGATTGGGAGTGAAACTTCTCATTTTGAAAAAGCTCACTTTATGAGCTTTTTCAGTTAGAGGTTTGGATAAAAGACTTGTAAATACTTTTTTGTCCTTCATAATTATAATTTTTTAAATGACATAAATTTTGATAACTAATAAAAAATTCAAAAAATAATTTCATAAATAATAAATGAATGGGTTTGTCTAACCTATGCATACATGCATAGGTTAATGGTCATTTAATAACTTATATTTAATACAAGATTCTATATGAAAAAACAACAAACATTTAATGTATTACAAAACCCTAAAAGTTTCTATTGAAAAATTTAAACACATAACCCTAAATATTATCCCCTAAATAATAAATAATAACCCTAAACTATAAATCCTAACCCTAAAACTCAAAACCTAACCCTAAACCCTACACCATAAACCCTAAAATGAAACATAAACTATAACCCTAATCTTAAACTATAAAACCCTAAATTGTAAACTATAAACCTTATCCATAAACCCTAAACATTAATCATACCCCATAAAACCCTAAATTATAAAATCATAAATTGTAAATTATAAACCTTAAACCTAAACTCTAAACACTAATCATACCCCATAAAACCATAAAACCATAAAACCCTAAAAACCTAAAACCATAAACCTAAAACTACAAACCCTAAACCCTAAAATATTAACCCTAAAGCTGTAAACCATAAACACTAACCATACCCCTAAAACCCTAAACCTTAAAAACCTAAAACCATAACCATAAAACCATGCAACCCTAAACCCTAAACTATAAAACTATAAACCCTAGACCCTAATACATTAGATGGAAATTTTTTTAATAGAATCTTTTAGAGTTTTGTAATACATTAAATGATTGTTATTTTTTCAAGTAGAATATTTTATTTAATACAAGTTATTAATTGACCCGTAACCTATGCATGTATGCATAGGTTAGAAAAAGCCTATTAATATAAACCAATTAATTGAAAAAGTTGACACGGAGTTTATTGTAAATGGTAATAGGCTTTTTCTAATCTATGCATACATGCATAGGTTAAGGGTCAATTAATAACTTGTATTGAATAAAATATTCTACTTGAAAAAATAACAATCATTTAATGTATTACAAAACCCTAAAAGATTCTGTTGAAAAAAATCCATCTAATGTATTAGGGTCTAGGGTCTATGGTTTATATATTTAGGGTTTAGGGTTGCATGGTTTTACGATTATGGGTTTAGGTTTTTTAAGGTTTAGGATTTTAGGGGCATGATTAGTGTTTATGGTTTAGGGTTTTATGGTTTAGGGTTTGTAGTTTTATGTTTAGGGTTTAGGGTTTTATGATCAATGTTTTATGTTTTTAGGGTTTATGTTTTTAGGGTTTATGGGGTATGATTAGTGTTTATGGTTAATGTTTATAGTTTACAATTTAGGGTTTTATAGTTTAGGATTTTGGTTTAGGATTTTATGGTGTATGATTAGGGTTTAGGGTTAAGGTTTATAGTTTATAATTTTGGGTTTTATAGTTTAGTGTTAGGGTTTATGTTTTACTTTTAGGGTGTAAGGTTTGGGGTTATATTTTGAGTTTTAGGGTTAGTGATTTATGTTTTAGGGTTTAAGTTTTATGTTTTAATGTTTATATTTTAGGGTTAGGGTTTATTGTTTAGGATATAAGATTTAGGATTTTGTGTTTAGATTTTTAATAGAATCTTTTAGGGTTTTGTAATACATTAAATTATTGTTGTTTTTTCAAATAGAATCTTGTATTAAATATAAGTTATTAAATTACCCTTAACATATGCATGTATGCATAGGTTAGACAAACCCATATTAATAACCTATAATGATTATATATATATATATATATTAAAGCATTCATTTGTGTATTATTGAAAAGCATAAACTTTAATTAATAAGAAAAATATAAATAAAATTGTGTCCCAATAAGCCCTTTTAGGGGTGTAATTGAACAAACAGTTTTTATAACGTTCATTTATTAAGCTAAATAAATAAGTATGAACAAATTTTTTAAGTTCGTTTAATGAACGAACACAAACATAGGTTTGTTCCATTCGTTTATATTCACGAACAAGCTTGTTTATGAGCTCGTTTATAAGCCCATTTATAGGCTCGTTTATAAGCTAGTTTATAGGCTCATTTATAGGTTCGTTTTTGTTGTTGCTAAGGATGTTATATAAGTTCACGTTGAAATATAAGTTTATTTTATTGCTTTTGTTTTATTTATTTATTTATTGTTAATTTAGTTAACATTTCTTAACATATAAACGAACATGTTTGCGAACGAATAAATAAACACTTTCACGAACACTTAAACGAACACATTTGAGACCACTTAAACTAACACGCTCGCGAACACTAAACGAATGAACACAGACACCTTCAAAATAAATAAACGAACATGAACCGAACATGAACACTTTTAAAATAAAAAACAAACATGAATATAATCTTGTTCATTCAAGCTTAGTTCATTTACACCCATAATCCCTTTGAATGGGTGATCTTGTTACTTATTGAAGGTAGCCATGAGACGGAATAATAGAACTCTAATTATATATATGATAATCGTCATAAATTGTCACCCAACTTTTGAGATGTCTATATTTTGGTCATTTAAATAAAAAAATCATGGGTAAAGTACATAAACGGTTACTAAATTATGTGAAAAAAATAAAATGGTCATCAAACTTTCAAATGTTACAAAATGGCAATTAAAGTTTATGTTTTGTTATAAAACGACAACTTAGACGTTAAAGGTTGTTGACTGCCGTTATAAAACATGGTATAATAGCACATTTAATTTTTTCATATTTACAAATTTAATCAATTTAGTCCTAATTGAAAAAAAATTAATACATTTGACCCTATTATTTAGACATTCTTTTCGATTTAGTCATATTATTATTAATTAGAAATAATTTAATAATTTTCCTCCAACCAGATGGTGACACGTGTCACCATCCAGTTAAAGGAAAATAAATTCAATAAAATTAAGGAAAGTAGGATTTGAACTTGGGTTTGGAGAGGTGTTAAGCACATTGCAAACCACTAAGCCAAAGCCTTTATTTAGCTATAGTTTTTAACAATATATTATATACCATGGAGCAGCTGCAAGGAGAAAGAAGGACGGCGCCGCAGAGAAAGGATCAGGATATTAGCCAATCGCCTGTTGGGGGTGAGTGGAAGGTGTTCGTCGATAATCTAAGCAAGAGGGTTTCGAGGGGAGCACTATGGGAGCTATTTAACCACTATGGAAAAGTAAGAAGAGTTTTCATCCCTTCGACCTTGAACAAACCCAAGTACAAAAATAGGAATTTCACTTTTGTCTCCATGAATAGGGAAAAGGATATGCTGGAGGTGATAAGAGTTTTCCACAACACAATGATCGATGGGATCAGGGTGTTGGTGTCGGTTGCAAAATTTCCATCTCCTACGAGGTTCGGGCAATACTCCAAGTCGACAAATGACAGGCCAAGGGAAGCCAGAGATGAGGGAAGAAGGCCAGGGAACTCCCAGACGCAGGGGAAATCCTATAAGGAGGCCCTTCTCAGTAAATCGGCCAGGAAAGCTGAGGTTGGTAATGATGCTTCCATGGATAACAGCTCTGATGATAGCAATGGAAAAGGTGTCGGATCGATGAATTTCTTTATTCCTAAGGAGATTCCAGACTGGATCAAAGCATCTGCAGTTGGGGTGCTTAAGGATAACTTTGATTGCGAGTTCGTCCAAAATGCCCTCGAAAGTGACGGGATAAAGGTGAAACTAGCTGTGTGGGGGTGCATGAAAAATTATGTCCTAATCTCCTTCGAGTCGAGAACAGTTAAAGAGTCAGTTTGGAGGGAAAAAAAGGAAGAGCTGGCTTTTTGGTTCGATTATCTTGATGATTCGATATTCATAAATGGAATTCCGATGACTCTAGTTTCGGTCTCAATAAGGGGAGTGCCGCTTCTTTGCTGGTCTAATGATTTCTTTACAAAGTTAGCAAACAGATGGGGGAGATTGATTTCCATCCATGAATCTACTAGAGAAAAAGCAGACTTGAGTGTAGCTAGATTTGCTATTCGCTGCCCAAGTCAATTCGATATCCCCTCTTCCATTAAGATGGTGGTCACTGGTCGTGAGTTTACAATGGAAATCAAAACGGGAGAGCATTTTTCTTTTTCCGGTGAAAATGAGGTGGTGGATGACCCGTGTATGCAGTTCGCTGACGAGTGGCCGGAGGAGCCTTTGGACGGTGATGACCTTCAACGGCCGGGGCCACAATCTGGCCAAAATATGACGTTTCAGGATCCAACATTCTCCTTGGAACAACGCCACAATAATGGTGTGGGCATTCCCAAGGTTGATCCACATGCAGTGAATACAGAAAATAGGGAGTCAGTTAAAGAGGTACATGCAAAAGACACGGTTATCACGTGTGGGGTTTATTCAAATGAGGGCAATGGGGAAAAGGTGCAGCAATCGGTTCCAGTGGGCTCTAAGTTGGGCCCCATATTGCTGAGCCCAATTATAGGCATTACCCATCATGAGGGGTTGTGGGCTGCACCAAACAATAACAGGTCTCAAACCCAATCAGTCCTGGGCAGTCAAAATAATGAAATTCTTCAGGAATACGTTAGCGATTCGCATGAACCCGGCGACATTTTCCCTCTTCGTGATTTCAGGGGCGGGGCTTCTCTGGAAGGCGGGGACAATCTTTCTGCCGTCAGTAGGGGGTTATGTCAGGAGCAAATTCCTTTGTCGGATCGGACCAGAATTGTGCGGTGAACTCGCACCCCATATGTGTGTCTCTATCCTTCAAAGAGAACCCTTCCTCCCTAAATGCAGCATATAGAAGAAATTTGAGAAGAAGGGTGAGAGATTCAATTGAGAATCTAGAGAAGGAAAAATCGATTGGGTATTCCTCTGCCAGCTCGGCGCATGATTCAGTCCACCTTGAGTACATCGAAGAAGCTCTGGCAGTGTGGGGTGTCAGCGAAATGTTGGGGGTTTCCTTCATGGGTGGGCAGAAGGCGTTGGTGGAAAAGGTAGCCAATTTGGAACAGCAGGGTGGGTCTTAAGGCCATGGGCTAGGTATGTCTATGTTTCAGGTTGTCTTCATCTTCCTTTTTCAATGGGTTTGTCTATAATATGCTGGAATGTGAGGGGATTAGGGAGGAGCGAAAAAAGTTGAATGGTGCGAAAAGTTATTAAGGAGAAGAGCCCGAGTGTAGTTATGCTCCAAGAAACAAAGTTACAAAATATTGATAATTTTGGTGCGCGTAAGCTGGGTTGCCATGGAAATATGGAATATATTTGTGCTCCATCTCTAGGGTCCGCTAGGGGCTTGTTTTTAGCATGGAGGTCGGACTTTCTAAGGAATCCGATACATGTTGTCCGGAATAGGTTTGTTGCTGTTATCGGTGAGGTTGTATCTGTGCAGAGGCGGTGCGGTTTTGTGAATGTATACGGGCCTTCAGTGGAGGCTGAGAAAATGATATTCTTTGAAGAACTCTTGGCCTTGTTAGCAAAAGGCGACATTGTTTGGTGCCTTAGTTGCAACTTCAACGCGTATCTAGAGGAGGATGAGAAAGACGGTTTCTCCTGGAATGTCTCGAGTATGAATTTGTTCAGAAACTTCATGCATGAATCTCAGTTAATGGATCTACCGTTGAAAGGAGGTAGGTTTACGTGGTCGAACAATAGAGACCCGCCAACCTTTGTTCGGTTGGACAGATTCTTGGTTAGTTCTTCTTTCCTTCAGCTTTTTCCAACCATTTCACAGCACTTGCTTCCAAATTCCCTATCGGATCACAATGCCTTGCTCTTAGCCGAGTTGAAAGTTGAATGGGGGCCTAAGCCGTTTAAATTCTTTAACTACCTTTTGGAGGAAAATGGATTTGATGAAGTGATTGAGAAAGTTGTTCGTGAGTCTAGTAGAGATTCGGCTAATGTGGGTATCCTGGGTTTACTTAGGAGAGCCAAAGAGGGAATCAAAGGTTTTCCTCGTATGGGAAAAGAAGATCTCTGCAGGTGTATATCTGACTTGGAAACTAAGATATTGAATTTGAACCAGTGCATCCAAAATGGAATGGGTCCGGTCAACGCCCAGGGATTACTAACTGAATTTAAAGGGCAGCTTTGGAATCTTCTCCGCAAGGAGGAACGACTATGGTTACAGTACTCAAGGGCAAAATGGTTTTCCGAAGGCGATCGCAATACGTGATATTTTCATTTGACGGCAACCAATAGGAAGAACAGGAATCAAATCAGTTCAATTGTGCTTAAGGGGGTAAAGACTTCAGACCCAGGAAAAATAAAAGAGGGCATCTTTGATTTTTTCTCGAGCTTGTATAAGGTGGGAGACACACTTAGAGTCCGAGATGTTTATTTGGATTTTTCTCGTCTCTCGACAGAGGAAGCGGGTCTGTTGGAGAAAAAAATTTCGGAAGAGGAAGTGTGGGGAGCGATATCTTCTATGGAAAGTTCAAAAGCCCCGGGTCCGGATGGCTTCAACATGGCGTTTTTTTAAAAAGTACTGGGTCTTGCTAAAATCGAAAATCATGAAATTTTTTGATGATTTCTATGAGGGAGTCGAGTGGGATGAGGGTATTAACCACTCTTTCATTACCCTTATTCCAAAAACCTCTAATCCAGAAAACCTCAATGACTACCGCCCAATCAGTCTCGTGGGCAGTATATACAAAATTCTCTCAAAGGTGCTATCGAGGAGGCTCAAAGGTGTGTTAAGCTCGGTTATTAATGATTCCCAGTTCGCCTTTGTCGCGGGTAAGCAGATTCTAGACTGCACGCTAATTGCAAATGAAGCGGTAGACTACATACAGAAGATGGGATTGAAAGGCGTGGTGTTCAAAATAGATTTTAAACGAGCCTATGATTCGGTGGACTGGGACTTCTTGTTGCTAATTTTAGAAAAGATGGGCTTTGGGGAGAGATGGCGTAAATGGATTTTCAAATGCATCTCGTCCGCAAAGATTTCGGTACTGGTGAATGGATCTCCTACCCCTTGGTTCTCTCTCGGGCGAGGCCTTCGACAAGGGTGCCCCCTTTCCCCGATGCTTTTTAATGTCATAGGGGAAGCCTTGTCACTATTGATCAAGAAAGCTGCTAATATTGGTCTGTTTCAAGCCTTCCAAATTGGGAGAGGTGAGGAGGCAGTGTCGCTCTCGCATCTACAATTCGCGGACGACCTAATCTTCTTTTGCGGCGCTTCCATCGGTCAGGTAAAAAATATTAGAAGAGTACTAAGAATTGTTGAGCTAGTTGCTGGTCTACAGCTTAATATGGGTAAATGTCGGTTATTTGGTGTCGGCACCGATTTAAATTCCATTGCTGATTGGGCGGCTGTTCTGGGTTGCAAAGTGGGAATGTTCCCTGCTGATTATTTAGGTCTCCCTCTCGGTCCAAAGAGGAACTCCAGATCACTGTGGGAGCCTGTGA
The DNA here is from genome assembly GCA_958450335.1 of Hibiscus tridactylites. Taxonomy (NCBI): domain Eukaryota; kingdom Viridiplantae; phylum Streptophyta; class Magnoliopsida; order Malvales; family Malvaceae; genus Hibiscus; species Hibiscus tridactylites. The sequence continues at coordinate 36,357,178 of OY288272.1, read as the reverse complement.
TTAGTAAATTCCACTCTGCTTTATCTGGTTGGAAAGGTTGTAATTTATCCTTCTCGGGCAGGCTAGTACTAATTAAATCAGTGTTAGCTTCCTTACCAACGTATTACATGTCACTCTTTAAAATTCCGGTTGAAGTGCAAAAGATGTTAAATGGCATTATGGCTAGATTTCTGTGGAGGGGTGCTTCGGAAAAGACGAAACTGCATTGGGTGAATTGGAGCTCCATTTGCAAACCTCTAGAATTGGGGGGACTTGGCGTGTGCGTTCTGAGTCTTCTAAACAGAGCTTTACTGGGTAAGTGGATATTTAAATATGCTTCTGGTCCGGAAAATGTTTGGAAGAGGGTGGTGTGCGCTAAAGTGAACGTGGCTAGTTCGGATGTGGTTATCAATCCGAAAATGCACAGGCTAGAGTCGTGGACCTGGAAAGGAATTAAAGCCTCGTTTTCAACCTCGATTCTGTGGGGGTTATGCTTCTAGAACAATGTGAAAATCTTGGTTGGTGAGGGTCGATCGATCCGGTTCTGGGATGATAGGTGGTTGGGAGAGAGACCTTTAAAAACCGAGTTTCCTCGTATCTACGCTCTTGCTTCCAATAGAGATTGTGTGATCGCAGATTATGGAACGAAAGAGCAACAAACCTGGAGTTGGGTCATTCCCCTTAGACGGCAACCTTTTGATTGGGAATTGGGACAATGGAATGCGTTGATGGGGTGCTTAAATAATTTTTCATCCGCAGGGACCAACAAAGACACGCTAACTTGGAACGGCGAAGGCAGTGGGGTTTTTACTGTCAAGTCATTCCGTAAACTTTTCTATTCATGTCAAAATGATAATTTCGAGTGGCGAAAGCTTGTGTGGCAGGGTTCGCCCCCCTAAAATTGAGTTCTTTTTGTGGAGAGTATTGAAGAACGGAATCCCAGTAAAAGGGAATTTGATCCGAAGAGGTGTGCTAAGTGTTGCTGGCGGAAGGTTCCCTTTTTGTAATGATTGTGTGGAGTCTGCTGATCATTTATTTCTACAGTGCCGATATATCTGGGTTTTGTGGTCGAAACTAGCTGGATTGTGGAATTTGGCTTTGGTTGTCCTGTACTCTATCTCTTCTTTTCTTCAAATCTGGTTTGATTGCTGTGTTGGCAGGTTCGACAGTTCGATCTGGTTTTTCATTCCCGCTGCTACCCTATGGACTATCTGGAGGTTGAGGAATGACATTATCTTCTGTAACGGTAAATTCAACGCTGCCTTAATTTATTTTCTTGCCAGGTACAGAGCAGCGTGCTGGTTTAAAGCCTTTCATAAGGCATGTTGCATCCCTTTGGATGCATTGGTGAGCGACTTGGTGTTAGGAAATGATAGCAGCCAGCAGTTCATTGTGAAGAATAAATCTATAGTTTGGCAACCCCCTCCGAAAGGTTTTATGAAGATTAACATTGATGGGGCCATGTCAAAGCAACTTAACAGGGGGGGATTGGAGGCATAATTACTTCTTCGAATGGTGACCTGATCACATCCTTTTCTGAGTCGGTTGCCGGTGGTCCACCTCTGTTTGCTGAACTGCAGGCGATGAAGCGGGGTCTTTTAATGGCTAAGAATCTGCAGGAGTGCCAGGGCAGCAGGCTCATTCTTGAAAGCGACTGTTCCGAGGCGATCAAATGGATTAACAATAGAGTTGGCTGCCCCTCTCTGTATTGCAGGTTGGTGGAGGACATTGTCAGCCTAGTGATAAGGTTAAATTGTATGGTTAGATGGGTTCCTAGAACCGCGAATGTTAAAGCGGATTGCCTTGCTAAACAGGGCATAGGATAGTACCAAAGGTGATCTTCGTGTAAGAATACAGGAATGTTTTCTGATTTTTATTCAATAAAAGTTCTATGGCACTCTTTTCCTCCTTCCTCTACAAGCGTTTCCCTCGGAAATGCTTCGTATGAAGGGGGGTTTTTAACGAGGCCAATATTCCTATAAAAAACAATATATTATATACTAGGTTTCATTGTTGTCAATAAAAGAAAAAAAGAGAGGTCATAAGGAGACTCGAACTTGAGACTAAAAGGAAAACATTAGGCATGACAAGCCACTAGGCTAAATAAAATATTGTATATTAAATGACAATTTATTATTATATTAAACTATAATTAAATATATGATATTAAATAAAATTATTTATTAAATATATGATATTAAATATTATTTATTAAATGTATGATATTAAATAATATCATACAATATCATACATTTAATTATAGTCTAATATAATAATAAATTGTCATTTAATTTACAATATCTACTTTAGCCTAGTGGTTTGTCATGTCCAATGTCTCCTTTTTAGTCCTAGGTTTGAGTCCCCTCTTCACTTCTCTCTTTTCTTTTATTGCCAACAATGAAACCCAGTACATAACATATAATATTGTTGGGTTTTTAGGTGCTCGATTCCTTCAACCGTTCTTGCTCGCCAAGTGGGTGATAGAGGTGTGGAAGCTAAAAAGATAAATACAAGATGATTTATAGTGGTTCAACGTTCTAACCAAGGTCTACATCCACTACCTTAGCTTCCCACTAAGGATTTTCAATCAATCCACTATTGATTCGTCCCTTTTTCTAGACATAAGAGGAAACCCTTACAAAATCGATCAAGCTTTCTACCCAAAGCTATGATCAAACCCTCTTTACAAAGAGATAAAAATAAGAAAACTAAAATCCCTCTAATAGGTATTTGTTTGCACAATTAAGTTCTCACCCAATCCTAAAACACTTGAGCAAATATAACAATTTTGGCTCACAAGTGTTTGTCTATACAAGGAATTGACAATTAGGCACTAAGACACATTTTGATCATATGTTGTATTACAATTGAAGCATTAACCATTACTTGATGCTTGGAGGTCCCTTTTATACTCCTAATTGAGTTTGTAGTCGTTACTAGCAGTTGAGGTTGAATTGGAGCCGTTGGAGACTTTATTTCCCAACATAAATGTAGGTCAGCAACTCCCTGTTTCGAAACACCCGACCCTATTTCGAAACACTCTTGAAATAGAAAGAGTCATTGTAGTCTGATACAGCACTTGTTTGGAACACCCTTGGCCGTATCGAAACAGTCGTATCAAAACGTTGATTCCCGTATCGAAACGTCCTACAATTAAAAGGTAGTTGGGAAATAGCCGTTGGGGGGTTTATGACCGTTAAGGTCATGCCACATAGGCGTATCGACACGACATTGCCAGTATCAAAACGCTATACAAAATTCTCACCCAGATCAAGCCCCGTTTCGAACCAGACGAGGCTGTATCGAAACGTTTTGCCACTGTAAAGCCTTGTATCGAAACACCTAGAGGCGTTTCGAAACACCTCGATGATTTTGTTAAATTTGGCTTTAAAAACACATAAAACCTTTTTGAAATATCACATAAACATAGTTTCAAGTTGTTTAGACTCAGAAATGGTTTTGAATTCTTTTTAACTTTGTCCAAAACATTTTCAATTATTATATCAAAACATTAGTTCTACAATCTCCCCCTTTTTGATATAATAAAACCAACTTGAAAAATTGTTTGGGATTCTCCCCCTTTAAGTTTAAAAATGTGAATAATAGATGAAAAATTGAAAAAGTAAGTAAAGCTCCCCCTTATTTATTTAAAGATACAATTTTTCAAACCAAACTCTCCCTTTTTTTGTTATATCAAAAAGAATTCAAAACACATTAAGTTCAAAATAACTTAGGAGGTTTGAAAAGACGACAAAAATAAGAATTTTGGTTTTAAAATGGCTCCCCCTTACTCAAAGCATCGTCAAATGATGTTAGTCCAACACATGATAATCTAGTTGAATTAAAATAAAATAAATCAAATTAAACAAACAATAGCAACTAGATTTTACCAATACTTGAATCCAAGGGAGGATGTGAAGCCTTCCTCTTCAAGTGTCTTTCTTTGTGTGCATGGAGCTCCCCCTCAATGTTTGACTTGTTGATCAATCTCCATCACACCTATCATAAGACAATCAAGTAATTTTTGGTATCCAAATTGCTTTGGATCCGTAGACTTTAGTAGCACAAAATTTAGTCCCCTTAGGAATCCATTTTTCAATTTCATCCTTATTAGTTGAAGTGGTTAGTCCTTTTGGGACCCAAACACTTCTAAAACATTTTCCATTTATGAATCTAGGGGCACTAGATTGTCTTACATAAAAATTTGATTTTCCAACATTATTTTTCTTTTCAAGCTCTTTGGAAATAAAATCTTTTTCTTCTTGAACTTTATGAAGCAAATTTTGTAAATCAAAACATTTTTGTTCAAACTCTTCAAGTTTAGCTTAAAGTTCAATTTTGGTTTTAGAAATCAAGTCATTTTGAATTTTTCAAATTTGAAATCACTTTCTTGTTTTTCAAAATGTGATTTTTAAATTCTAAAACCAAATCATCATAGGCATCTTGTAATTCATCAAAAGAATATGAACATGAAGTAGATGAATTAGAAGTTACCCTTGAATCTTCTTCGATGGCCATAAGGCAAAGGTTGGCTTGTTCATCGTCGGTGGAGTCCTCATCACTCCAAGTAGCGACATATACCTTCTTCTTATGGCTTGAAGTGCTTGCCCTCTTCTTTTTCATGGATTCTCATTCAAGTTCTTTCAAGGCTTTCTTTATGTAAGGGACACACTTCTTGAAGAGATGAACTATCTCTTCTTCTTCATCCTCCTTTTCACTTGAATCTACATGATGGCGTGTGGAGGATTTGAGAGCAATGGCATTTATGTTGATGCCAAGCCTTTTGAGCTTCTTCTCCCCATAGCTCTAATCTCTTCCTTCTTCTTCTCATCTTCTTTTTTTTCTTCATTATTTGGTGAGTGAGAAGTGACCCCATGAGCTCATCAAGCTTCAAATTCTTGAGATTCTTGGCTTCGGTGATGGCGGTCCTTTTTGAGTCCCATGACTCGGGAAGAGAATATATAAGCTTTCGGACAAGCTTTTCCTCCGGAATGACTTCTCCATAACCTTTGAGTCCATTGGTGATGGTGGAGAATCGATGGAACATCTTCTAAATGTCCTCTTCTGGTCCATCTTAAAGTTTTCATACTCTAGGTTGAGGAGGCCGATATTGGTCTCCTTTAATTCATTTGTCCCCTCGTATGTAACTTCGAGCTTGTCCCAAACTTCCTTGGCACTCTCGCAAGAAGACATTTTCTCGTAGATGTTGAGGCTAAGTGCACAAAAGATGAAGTGCAAAGCCTTGCAATTTAGCTCCATCTTCTTGCGGTAGTCGGCACTTCACTCCGCCTTGCATCTTTGTGGTACGAACGGACCATCTTCTATGATATTCCAAAGCTTGTAGTCTTTGGATTTGACAAAGAACATCATCTTCGTCTTCCAATAAGCATAATTGGTCTCGTCGAAGAAGGGCGGTTTTGTCGATGGATTGCGCCATTGAGCCGATTGTTTGAAATGTTGATCGAGCTTGCCAGATCTTCTCAATAGGATGTTAATTCTCTTCAATTGAGCCAAGCTCCGATACCAATTGTTGGGTTTTTAGGTGCTCGATTCCTTCAACCGTTCTTGATCGCCAAGTGGTAGAAAAGTGTAACGTTGGGTGATAGAGGTGTGAAAGCTAAAAAGATAAAGACAATATGATTTATAGTGGTTCAACCTTCTAACCAAGGTCTACATCCACTACCTTAGCTTTCCACTAAGGATTTCCAATCAACCCACTATTGATTTATCCCTTGTTCTAGGCTTAGGAGGAAACCCTTACAAAACCGATCAAGCTTTCTACCCAAAGCTTTGATCAAACTCTATTTACAAAGAGATAAAAATAAGCAAACTCAAATCCCTCTAATAGGTATTTGTTTGCACAATTAAGCTCTCACCCAATCCTAAAACACTTGAGCAAATATAACAATTTTGGCTCACAAGTGTTTGTCTATACAAGGAATTGATAATTAGGCACTAAGACACATTTTGATCATATGTTGTATTACAATTGAAGCATTAACCATTACTTGATGCTTGAAGGTCCCTTTTATACTCCTAATTGAGTTTGTAGCCGTTACTAATCGTTGGGTTTAATTGGAGCCGTTAGAGACTTTATTTCCCACTGTAAATGCAATTCTGCAACTCCTCATTTCGAAACGCCCGACCTTGTTTCGAAACACTCTTGAAATAGAAAGAGCTGTTGCAGTATGATGCATCACCCGTTTCGAAACACCCTTGGCCCTATCGAAACAGTCGTATTGGAACGTTGATTCCCGTATCGAAACGTCCTACAATTAAAAGGTAGTTGGGAAATAGCCGTTGGGGGGTTTATGACCGTTGAGGTCATGCCACATAGGCGTATCGAAACGACAGTGGCCGTATCAAAACGCTATGCAAAATTCTCACCCAGATCAAGCCCCGTTTCAAAACAGAAGAGGTTGTATCAAAACTTTTTGCCACTGTAAAACCCCGTATCGAAACGCCTAGATGGTTTTGTTAAATTTGGCTTTGAAAACACATAAAACCTTTTTGAAATATCCCATAAACATAGTTTCAAGTTGTTTGGACTCAAAAATGGTTTTGAATTCTTTTTAACTTTGTCCAAAACATTTTTCAATTATTATATCAAAACATTAATTCTACAAATATATTGTCAAAAACTTTAGCCAAATAAAAGCGTAGGCCTAGTGGTTTGCAGCGCGCTTAGCACCCTACCAAACCTAGGTTCAAATCCCCACCTCCTCAAATCTATTTGATTTATTTTCCTTTAACCGGATGGTGACACGTGTCACCATCGGGTTGGAGGAAAATTATTAAATTATTTCTAATTAATAATAATAGGACCAAATTAAAAAAATGTCTAAAAAATAGGGTGTCACCATCCGGTTAAAGGAAAATTATTAAATTATTTCTAATTAATAATAATAATAATAGGACCAAATTTAAAAAAATGTCTAAAAAATAGGGTCAAATGTATTAATTTTTTTTCAATTATGGCTAAATTGATTAAATTTGTAAATATAAAGGATCAAATGTGCTATTATACCATGTTTTATAACGACATTTAACAGCCTTGAATGTCTGAGTTATTGTTTTGTAACAAAACATAAAGTTTAATTTCCATTTTGTAACATTTGGAAGTTTGATGACCATTTTATTTTTTTCTGCATAGTTTAGTGATCGTTTGTGTACTTTACTCAAAAATCATTTTAGTCACTCAAATAAAAAAAGGGGTAATCTTCACATGTGGTCTTGTTTGTTTGGGGTTTGTTCTATTTTTGTCACCCGAATTCAAAAAAGACCATTCTTGTCACTTACGTTTTGAATCGTGTCTATTTTGGTCCCTTGGTTGTAAACCTCCGTTAATAAAAAAGAGTTAATTTTTAATTTAACCCCAAACTTTCAAAACTTTTTTTCACCATCTTCCCCCAAAACTTGAAAATTTTATTTCTCTGCCCACCACCCGATCCCGACCCTCTTTCCACCACCATGGGTCTGTTACTCTCCTCCGCCCCAAAGCGTTAAAATGTCATCTTTTTTTTGTTGACGGTAAAGATTACCCATATAATAAACATCAATATCCCTAATTAACTCTACAACATACGGTAAATAATACTCCCTCCGTCCCATAAAAAATGTCCATTATTGACTTTTTGAAAGTCAAAATTTTTAAACTTTGACTATTATTATATTTAATATTTTAAATAAATAAATTTTATAAAATATATATTTGAAAACTACTTGATTAGAGGTTTTTAAAATATATATTTTCATATTTTTATCAATGATACATTTTAAATAATTATGAGTCAAAGTTAAAAAAATTAACTTAAAAAGTCAATAAGGAACAAAAATTATGGGATGAAGGGAGTACTAAAGAAACCAAACATGAATAGTAAAATGAATATGGAGAATAAAATAATAATAATTGCATGTCACGTTGGTAATGCCCCATTGCCATTGTCGGCTTGAGATTTTATTTCTTTTTTCCTCACAATATTTCATATAGTTGGTCAATCACACTCACAAATTATCGTCTAGCTTTTAGTTAGCTAAGTGGCCAAAGGGTATTGTTCTTAAATTGGTAAGAAACTTAACCAAACTAAGATTTTTCATAGGACGGTGGATTAATCTGATCATACTAATCAAGTGCATGCAAGCAAAGCAATACTAAACAATCAAGTATTATTGTATTATACCTCTCATTTTTAATATCTTTCTCTTGAGCTACTCAACACAGGCTTGGCAATGCATGTCTACGTTAAACTCCATGGTTGCTATTCCACTAACCTGGAATATTAACCCAATCACTAAAGTTAATGATAACTCCTATATAGACTATAGTAGTGTTATTATAAGGCGTTGAATGAAACCTGTGAAGCGATAACTTCTGGTATAGGTTCAGCTGCGGGTAGATGGGAGAATACTTTGGCTTTTCTCTTAATTTTCTTTATGATTTTAGCACATACTGCTTGGGATTTGATTATTCCCTTTATTGTCACTTGGTTTTGTGCCATATCGATCACCACTCCTTCCACACCTGATAATCATTTCAGTATATTTTTATTTGTTGCAAATTATAGAGATTAATGTACAACTTCAAACAATGAAATTAATTTATGTTTAAGAAGTTTAACGCGTGGGGCGGAGGAGAGTGGTGGAACCATGGCGGCGAAAAGAGGGTTGGGATCGGGTGGTGGGCGGACAGGGACGGAGCCAGGATTGAACCATGAGAGGGGCAAGTTAACTAACTTCGAAAAAAATAAGATTCTAAAAAGTAATTAAATCATAAAAAGTAAGGGAATTAAGGTTTAATTTCACTAATTTTAAAATTGAAGGGTCTTAAAAAGTGATTAAACCAGAAAAATGAGGGGTCATGGCTTAATTTTATTAATTTTAACTTAAAAGGGTCTTAAAAATAATAAACTAAAATTTTTTGGGAGGGGCAAGGACTTAATTGCAAAGGTTTTTAAACTATCAATGGCTTAAAAATAATTAAACCATTCAAAGTTAGGGGGGGCAATTGCCCCTCCCACCCTCCCTTTAGCTCCGTCCATGTGGGCGGAGAAATAAAATATTCAAGTGTTAGGGGAAGATGGTGAAAAATAAAATTTTGAAAGTTTAGGGGTTAAATTAAAAATTAATTCTTTTTTATTAACGGAGGTTAACGGCCAAAAGACCAATATAAACACGATTCAAAACGTAAGTGGCAAAAATAATCTTTTTTGAATTCGGGTGACTAAAATAGAACAAACCCCAAACAAAAATAACCATGTGTGTAGATTACCCTAAAAAAATAATAATCATCATTGAGGAAAGTTTCATTTCACTCACTAGACATTAAACCTCTAATGACATCTAAATTAATATACACAAGTATCATTTTCTTGAATAAATAAATATCCTCAAATAATATAAATATAAATTGCAGAGGCCATTAATCAAATATGGGACCCTTGTGAAGGTTAAACTGGCGTTGAAATTAATTACATTTATTTTATACAAATATATTAATTATAATGTAAAATATAAAATATTATAAATTATATTTATAACATTAATTAAAACATATTTTTTATGTAAAATATTTAGGAATTATGTTGTAAAACCATAAAATATATTATTTACAATATGAATTTTATAAAATATATTATATTTTAATTAATAGTATTGTAATTTTTCTGGAAGAGGAGCCCATATTTTTTTGGGGTTTTCTTGGTTCTTGAGCAGTGTAGCTCCGATCGAGGATTTGGAATATTTTTTATGTTAAAACTTCAATTTTTTATTAGTTTAATTATGTAATTATATAGTTACAATTTGCCATATTAAACATTATGAAGTAACTTAAGGAATAAATAAATTTATTTGCTTTGATCAAAAAAATAAATAAATTTATTAACCAATCATGCATTGAAAATTAGATTTTTCATAATTAAAAGTGATTGTATTTACTATCTTAATTCTTAATAACACATTTTGATGTTCACAAACTCGATCAAAAATTAAATTTTGTTAAAGGTCAAAATTATCAAACTACCTCAGTTAAAATTTAAATTGTCTTATGAATTCTAAACCGATCCACTCTGAACGGAATAATATTTTTGTTGGTTAATAATTTTTTCAACCGAATATCTAAAATTATACAGGTTAAAACTTCAAAAAGATATTTTTTAAAATATTATTTTAAACACTTAAAGTGATACTGTAATTTTAGCATTTATTTTTTTAAGCCTTTAATTTATAAAAGCTTTTTACTTAATAAAAAAATTAATTACAAGATGATCATTCGAACACAGCTTTAATTATCACCTTAAATTGCATCGTCTGACTTTGTGGGACCCACTTATTTCGTGGTAAGCTCCATTCGAGATGTGGAACGGTCAGCACCCTCACTTTCTATATTATTTTACAAGATAAGCCGCGCTTTCTAGTTCAACTTCAACCTCCCTTCATTTATTATCTCATTCAAATCAGTAGAAAAAGTTGAAGTCTCTATTCATATGGGAATTTTCTCGGAGGCCCATGTTTGCCAGTGCTTAAGCCGCTTGGCCACCCAAAAACGTCACTCCCTCGTTACTAGCAGTGGCGGTCGCCATAAAACCGGCCTGCACTTCGTTGAGAGCGTACTGAGTCTGGCTCGCGGCCTTCTCCAACTCGGACTCCGAAACAACGATGTTGTTGCAATCTCTGCTTTCAACAGGTCCTTTCCCAAAATTTATTCTTTAAATTGCTTAACATTTGGGAAGTTTGGTTCTTCAAATAGCTAATAGAATAATTCTTTTAATTATTAGTTTTAATAGGTAAATACTTTTTACTCAAAATTCAGAACCAATGAAAAGATTTATTATTATTCTCAGGGATGGACTAAGTCGCCTTCTAAAAATTTGAAATTCATATGTGATTTAGAAAATTAAAAAAAATTATATGTATTTTTTTATTGAAAATCTATTTTCATGCATCCATCCCTGATTATTCTAATATTTATCCTATATAATCTTTCGGCTGGGAGCTCATTATACAACACAAGTATGTTTAGCGGCAACATTCCATTTGTATTTGAATTTTAACGTTGAATTGCTTTTATAAATTCATTTGACTAAATAGTAATAATATATTTTATTTTTTTGCAAAATTCAAACTTGATAATCGCTTCAATATATTCTTTCAAATTTCACTTATAATTTGATGTTGTTTCAGTGATTGGTATCTAGAGTGGATACTAGCTGTTGCATTTATTGGAGGAATAGTTGCTCCTTTGAATTATCGATGGGTTAGTATCTCAGTTTCTTTTACCAGACGCTCTTAATTGTTTCCTATTTCAAGTTTGAGAGTTTGTTTAATTCGTTTTAGCAAGAGAATAAAAGGAATTTTGTTCTAAACCTAGTTTCTTTGCGATCTTAAATATTCATATGCTAAATAGATTCTGAACTATTGACTGGAATTGCTGCCACATTGGGTTCAAGTTTTTCTTGGAAATAGGGTTATTGTGGTTTGTATGTTTCATATTTTGATATGTGCAATGAGGGAATGTTTCCTAAACTAGTCAACATAAATTTGCATCATTTAATGGTTGCTATTTTAACCTTTTCTGTCATGAATTTCTTCATAAGGGAGGAATGTAAAATATATTATAGTATTTGCTTACTAGAGTTGAATGGGTTTGTCATAATTTTTTTGTAGTGTAAGAGATATTGTCTGCTATGAAATCTTGTCTTATTTCTTGCACTGCATTGCCTTTCTTAAATATAGAGCTTTGAAGAGGCAAGAATGGCAATGGTAACTGTAAGACCAAAATTATTGGTGACAGATGAGAGCTGTTACCACTGGCATTCTGTACTTCGGGGTGATGCTATACCGTCTTTAAGGTGGCATGTCTCATTAAGCTCCCCTTCCTCAGATGTTACAAACAAATGCAACAGTATGTATATTGTCTTAACATCTAAATGTCCTAGAAAATGAAGTCACACTTGGGATATATGATGTATCAATAGCCATAATAGCTTTGGCCTCATTTTTCTAGTATTAACTGCGGAAATGCTTGTGGAGCAATCTGTAAGATTTGGATCGATGAATTACTCATTTGCAACTGAGGGTGCTGTTGTAATATGCTTCACGTCAGGTATGTTATTTATGCATAACCTTTTGTTGGAAAGTTATCAGCCAATGAGTGTGTACCAAAAAATGAAGGGAAGGTGAAGAAAATTCCTTCCCCTTTATTATCTACGGTTTTGTTTTGTTTTCTTTTTTCTATTTCCTTCTATTAATTCCTCTTCGACTTGCTCCCGGAAAAATTCCAAGATAAACTGTTGCACATGATTGGACCTCAAATCCTGCATGTAGGATTTCTACTCCTCTTTTGTGCATCATTCAAGAGTACATATTATTATGTTTAATTATCCGTACTAATCATGTCACAAAAGTAAGATTCTGGGAGTGCATCATTCCGACCCCCTGCCAGTCAGTATTTTTAAATAAGGTAGCTACTTTAAAAACCTGATCTTCTCCCATGTTTCTCAAACTAAGGCCTCTATAGGTGCTGCACATAACATGATGGCCCTTTCTTCCCTTTATAAACACAGATAATAAGGTGCTAAAAAATGCATGTACATAGCTTCCTGAATGTGGTGTTGTTACTACAATGCATGTTGCACATATTTTCCTTATTTGGAATATTAATATTGTATCTTGAATTGAGAAATCAGCCATAGCTTCTAAGAAATATTAAGTACTCTAAGTTTCCCCCCTTCACTATTTCTCTGCATTTATTTTGTCATAAAGTAAAGCAAAGAAGGAAAAAAATGAGTCTTAAGTATAAATTTAAGTGTAGCTTTTGTCTTTTATTTCGTCATACATCCTTAAATGTGCATAAGTATCTTAGTGACAGGTTTCCTTTTTCCTTGTATATTTATAGGAACTACTGGAAGGCCAAAGGGAGTTGTGATAAGCCATACAGCTTTAATTGTACAATCCCTTGCAAAAGTTGCAATTGTTGGTTACAGTGAGGATGACGTACGCCTTTCTTCTAGAAATATGTATATTCATTTTGGCTAGTATCTAAAGGGTATGATTGTAGACAATTAAGAGGTAAAATAATTCAAACATGGTTGTTCCAAAGTGGATTTACCTGATTAATATGGAAGGAATCATACCTATGCTACTTGGAGTCTCGGACTTCTGTGTAAGTCAAATTTGGGTATGCGTCTTATACGGGTATAACCAGATTTGCTAAGGTTTCTAATATATTTGGAGGTTATCCTTGTACTTATTAATATGTTATTGTCTGGTTTCTAACATGAATACTTCAAGAAAAATAAAAAGTCGGAGTGACAAAGTCATACAGCTCAAGGAAGAGTGCATCCTAATTTTTTTGGTTTGTTTCCTTTGGTCCCACTAACTTCTTAATACGTTATTGTCTGGTTATTTCCAGGTTTACTTACATACTACTCCCTTGTGCCACATTGGTGGTTTGTCCTCAGCCATGGCCACGCTAATGGTGGGAGCTTGCCATATCTTCATGCCCAAGTTTGAAGCGACATTAGCCCTCAAAGCCATAGAACAACACCATGTGACTTCTCTAATTACTGTCCCAACAATAATGGCTGATCTAATCTCGTCAAACAGGCTGAAGCAAAGTTGGAAGGGAAATGACAGTGTGAAGAAGATATTAAATGGAGGAGGAGGCCTATCAGACAACCTTATTAAAGATGCAACCAAATTATTCCCAAAAGCAAAACTTCTTTCCGCTTATGGGATGACAGAGACATGTTCTTCTCTAGCCTTCATGACCCTTTTCGAGCCAGTGTTGGAGGCATCTGGTACATCACTGCAGATGTTTGCCGAAACTAATCCAAGTCCAGTCCAAACGCGAGGTGTTTGTGTAGGCAAGCCTGCTCCACATGTTGAAATAAAGATATGCAATGATGGCTCTTCTAATGCTGGAAGGATTCTCACCAGAGGTCCACATGTAATGCTAAGGTACTGGGATCATCAAATTCCGGAAAAGGCATCAAATTCTTCTGAAGAAACTTGGCTAGACACAAGTGACATTGGGTTCGTTGATGACCATGGTAACTTGTGGCTTGTTGGACGAACCAATGGTCGAATCAAAAGTGGAGGAGAAAATGTATACCCTGAAGAGGTAAGTATCAATATAGTTCCTATCATTTAATGATCTGTTCTTGTTTTGCGTGCCACTTAAATATGGTTCTTGTTTTACCTTATAATGTTCACATGTTCGATCATATAGGTAGAGGCGGTGCTAATACATCATCCTGGAGTTCTTTCCTCCGTTGTTGTAGGAATCCCCGATCCTCGCCTAGCAGAGGTGGTAGTGGCTTGCATTCGATTAAGAGAGAATTGGCAGTGGTCTGATGACAGTTCTGAATGTCCAGTTCAAAGCAACGAACCATTCCTATCTAGTACAATCCTTCAAAATTATTGCAGGGAAAAGAATTTAACTGGGTACGCTCTACTAAACTTTTAACTCCATAAAATTTTAAACTGCATGGATAAATTAAATATTTTCGTTTTTCATATTTTTAAAGGATTATAATCCATAACCATGTCCGAATATATTTCGCATACATTTGCGGTGGATGAATAATGAATATGGTTTGTTCACTATTTCTTTCCTACTACCCTTTTCAGGTTTAAAATACCAAAGATGTTTATTTCATGGCGGACCCAATTCCCACTAACAACAACCGGAAAGATAAGAAGAGACCAAGTCAGAAGAGAAGTTATGTCCCGGCTACTATCTTTTCCTAGTAATCTTTGATCATTTAGTTCAGTTATTTATCAGAACAATCACCAACGGTGCCTGCATAGGGGTTGAGTTGAATATCCGAATCAAAAAATTATCTGGATTCGTAAAAATTGAATCGGATCAGATAGTGTTAAATATCAATCTCTATCAGCCTGCAGATATGCATTTGTCTAATCCTAACTTTCCCACTTGATATAGTTAGGATTTAACTGGTTCAAGGATGAAAAGTAAAGACTTTCTTTCAAATTGATGTCAACTGTTGTTCATGGTCAAATGCACTTATAGACGGTGAAGTCCCGTTATCGAGGATAGCATCGTCAACATTGTGGATGGGAGGGTGATACAAGAAGTATCACTCCAGCTTCAAAATGTTGAATCTGGAGAAATTTATTCAGAAGTAGAGTGGCTGCATCTTGATCACTGATCAGTAAGCATGTCTAGTGTAATTGTATTGGCTTGAATTTCCTATCGGTGTTAATTTTGAATGTAGGCAAATAAAATTTCCCGACAGATACAGAGATAGAGAATGATTTGAAGTTGAGCTTTTGATTTGAATAAATTAAGGAATGTTCCATGACAGATACAGAGACAGAATGATTTGAAGTTGCCTTAATATTTTGTCTTTTGCTATCCTTGGTTTCTTTTTGATCCAAAGAAGAGGTAAAATGGTTGTTCCAAAGTGGATTTACCTAATTAATATGGAAGGAATCATACCTCGGACTTCGGTGTGAGTCAAATATAGGTATATGTCTTATACGTCTCTCTATACTTCATGCCCAAGTTTGAAGACATTAACCCTCAAAGACATAGAACAACACCATGTGACTTCTTTAGCAAAGTTGGAAGGGAAGTGACAGTATGAAGAAGATATTAAATGGAGGAGGAAGCCCATGAGACAAGCTTATTAAAGATGCAACCAAATTACTTCCAAAAGTAAAACTTGTTTCCGCTTATGGGTTCTTCTCTGGCCTTCATCACCCTCTTCGACCCAGTGCTGCAAGCATCTGGTACATCAGTGCAGATGTTTGCCGAAACCAATCCAAGTCCTGTTGAAATAAAGATATGCAATCAAAGTCCTGTTGAAATAAAGATATGCAATGATGGCTCTTCTAATGTTGGAAGGATTCTCACCATGCTAAGCTACTGGGGTAATCAAATTCTTCTAAACAAACTTAGCTAGACATTGGGTTCGTTGATGATCATGCTAACTTGTGGCTTGTTGGAAGAACCAATGGTCGAATCAAAATGTATACTCTGAAGAGGTATGCATGCATCAATATAGTTCCTATCATTTACTGATCTATTCTTGTTTTACCTTATAATGTTCATCTATTTCATCATAGCTAATACATCATCCTAGACTTCTTTCCTCCCCTAGCAGAGCTGCTACTTGCTTGCATTCAATTGGCAGTCATCTCATCACTGTTCTGAATGCTCAATTCAAAGCAACCACTCATTCCTGTCTAGTACCAACGATGCCTGCATACGAGTGGAGTTGAATATCCGAATCAAAAAATTATCTGGATTCGTAAAAATTGAACCGGATCAGATAGTGTTAATTGTTAAATATCCATCTCTTTCAGCCTGCAGCTATGGATTAGAGTATATCTTGCATCATTCCTTTTATTTCTGGATGACATTCTCCTGTTGCAGCATGTGTGTTATATATCTATATATGTATATCTTATAAATAAAAGGCACTTCAATGTGAGTGCATGGAAATATATAAAGTAGCTTTAAGTGGGAATAATCCTTTGCATGCGTTAGAAAATGAATTTGGCCAAAGGTTGTCACTACATGAGTGTGTGCCGTTTCAGTGAGATACTTCCTGAGGTTTCGTTGCACAACATATTATTTCTCAGGGTTTAAAGTGCACTCATTGCTCGATATCCCTAGATGCATAAGAAAAAAAAAAGGAAGAAAATTATAGAATATATATAAATATGTGTGTGTTATTATGTGTGGTAATAAATGAATGCTGATAGGAGAAATGAATCTAAGTTGTTAGAAATGATGTTAGGTATTCTTGACTTGCTAGCTTATATATTGATGTGGAGCTGATTATGCATTTATCCCTCTTGTCGATGCATAAGATTTATTAATTGTTTTGAACAATTCAAGTAACTAGAATGCCATGATGTTTTTGGACCTTGCTATTTTAATTTTACTTGAGGACAAGAAAAAATTCAAGTTTGGGGGTGTTGGACTCGTGAGAGAGCTTGACAAAAGGGGTGAAAATGCGTTGGTAATTACTAATAAACAGTGTCAAGAAAGAGTCTTTTGCGTGTAAGTACACACGGTCTTCTAAGCAATACATCAGTAAGTTGAGTTATCGAACCCACAAGGATTGGTCAAGAGTTTAATTGCTTACTTGTCAAAGAAAAGTTTGTTTGTTTTGAAGTTGGTTTTGAAAGAAAGTTGAAAAGAAAAGAATAAAAGACAACAACGTTGGAAAAGAGAGTTTTAAAATGTATGATGAGTGTTGGCAAGGGATGTCTGATTTTCATGCTATTCATGCCGGATGTAAATCATCTGCCCCTAAAGTATGCCTCCATTTGTGCTCCCACTTTAAAATAGTGGGTTTAGGGTTTAGGATTTGGGGTTTAAGGTTGGGGCTTAGGGTTAGGGTGTAGGGAATTATGGGCAGGGTGTATTTTTTTAGGGTTTAGGGTTTGGGGTTTAGGATATGAAAATTAGAGTTATGGGGCAAAATTTAATTTTTAAGTATTTTTAGGCAGGGGGCATAGAAGGAGGCATGGTTAGGGGGCAGGAGATTTTTACCCATTCATGTCATGCTAGCTTTTAGTAAATATTATCTTTCCATTGTTTGCCGAGCAGATTCAAAGTTGGCATTGCCTCTCTCGTTGGCAATGCCCTAAATTAACTATGCAAAAAAATCTTTATAAATCAACTTTTTCATGAATTAATTTGATGAAGTCCCAATCTTTTGCTCCTAGGGGTAGATTTCACTCCCAAAATGAGTTCATCTACTTGAACATCTTCTCTCGAAGTATTTCGCCTTAGTATCTAGCATTTATTCGTTGTTCTCTAAGTCGGTTAAGATATTAAAGTTCAATAAGCCAACAAAGCTAGCTCTCGTTAGGCATTGTATTTGTGAAAATAATTAAGATCATGCTAGATAGGAAAAACAACACCATCACATTTCCGATTATTAAAAGCTAAACATAAAAAAATAACGTTCAACGCAATCATCCCTCACTAACTATTAAATTAGTTCATGGTGAGGGTTTCCAACCAAAAATCATATTTGTATCTCAACATCATCATCTTAAATAAAAATAAAAACAACTTAAACGAAGAGAATGGATGAGAAAGAGTCTCTCGATGCAGCCCTTCAAAATCTAGGCTCTCGGTCAAGCTTGGTCGAACCACGTCTCCTTGGTGTATCCTTCTAAACCTGATTGTCGATCTCCTCTCAAGTGTTTGCTTGAGTTCCTTTAAATAGGTGCACGGAAATGACCTAGGATAAGTTTTGGATTTGAATTTGAACGCTCAAGGATAAGAGATGTGCTCATCTTATCCCTCGTTTGAATCCTAGGGTTGACGTCATCAATGGTTCACTGTCCACTCGACCTGGCATCAAACATCTATTCTTTGCCAACCGGTCCTGCGATAATTTTTGGTCCTTCGCTGCCAATAGCTACCGGCATTCTCATCATTCTCTTCCTACGCTAATATGTTCTATTGTGCCTGCAATCATGCCAACAAACCACATTCACACTGGCATAACCAGATTCAAAACTCCTTATGAAAATGCATGCAATTAACAACTAAATTCATCTAAATGTGCTCAAAGACAAGCGAAGATACTGTAAAATAGGCATAAAAATCAATACTTTTGAGGATGTAACACTCCCCCAAACCTAAATCATTACTTGTCCTCAAGTAATGCAAATAAACTAAGAAAAACAAAAATTGTAAAAATAGTACATCGGCAAAATTTTGGTTGAAATGTCAACAAGTGTTGGCAAGTAGAAGTTGGCTTTATTTCTATCCTCGGGTATCCCAGTGCAATAATGCCAAGCATATAGGAAATTCAAGTGCAACAATATAACTCTAGTCTAAGGGCATGAAGAGTGCATGATGTGTAGGCAATATGCATCAAGTATCTTTTTACTCTCTTAGTCAATTTTACTACCTAAACTCAGATTTTCTCTTCTTTTTTTCTTGCTGAGGGTATTTTGTTGGTATTAATTTAAGCACGCTCCGTGACATTGTTTGGCGTGAGAAATAAGAGGGAGCATATCACGAACCCCCACATTAATCCAAGTATCACTAGGCTTTCTCTTCAACTCATACCCTTAAGTTTTGAACTTGAGAACTAAGAGGGAGCAAACCACGAAGCCCCAAGTAACTTATTATCCCTAAGGTAAAGGAGAGTTCATTTTTTTCATTGCCTTGGCAGAACATTGTTGCCTTATTAGTTTCTTTTTACCCTGACATCAAATTTTTTCCTTTCTTTTTTTTTATTCTGAGCTTAGTTTCAAAAATTCTAAGTTTGTCCGGGAACTAGATGCATACTACGTGTTAAGTGAAAGTTCATTTTCCTAAACTAGTGATCAATTGCCAAGCGACTTGACATTACTATTCTGTTGACATAGGCATCAAAAGATTTTAAAGTTTCATCATTGGACAGAAACCTAGATCAAATTAAGCTTGCCTAACAAGTGTTAACATTCTTCAAAAGTAAACTGAGGAAAAAATTTCTTTTTTTATTGTTCAGCATGCAAAGCTAATCTATATGGCATACATGGCAACAGAAATGAAAACGTGAAATGCATGGCATGACATAAATGTGAGGAAATGCACACCCCTAATCCCAAGATGGGCATTTTCTTCTATGTATGAAAACAACACATATATACAATTAAAAACAGAAAAATGCATGAACATAAAAATGCAATGTAATGAAATGAAAAGGAGTTTTAAGAAGAAGTGGACTCCCCCTCGAAGGCTTCCTCTCGTGTGGCTTCCTCACGTGTGATGCTGGTCTTCCTCTTAACAAATCTTCCACGATAGGGGTTTTGCATTTCACTCTCGTCATGACTGGCTTCGAGGCAGTTGTGGATGCAAGGGTTTCCCCAACAATCTGCACCGGCTCCGATGTGGTAGGAGTGGTGGCAGACTCAGCAGGGGCAACAGATTTCTTCTAAACATCCTCAGCAGATTCCATGGTAGTGTCGGTCTTGGAAGATTCAACTTGAACAAGGGAAACCGGTTCGGTGGCATCAGACGGTACAGGACTATGAACTAGGCTATTGACTGGACTATGAGCTCGGCTATAGACTGGACTGGGTGGTATGGCAGTGTCATCGACAAAGAGCTCTATCGGGAAGGCAGGGAATGTGGGCATGACTCCTTGAGACATGGTCATAAGACCCTCCTTGATGGCTACATCCCTGGCGTGGGTGTAATGGCATAGCTTCTTCCTCTGGTCCTCAGCCCTCTCCAACTTTTGGAGAATCAATTCCTGACGGTGGTAGATCTGGCCGAGCAATGCTATTGCGTCTGCTGGCATCGAAGCTCCGGACTGAACCTTAGGTGCTTTAGGCTTAGGTGTCATCGTGGCGGCCTTGCCTTTACCTTTTTCCTTAGAGTCAATGGTAGTAAGGTTCTTCCAAGCCCCTCGAATCATCAAGAATGGGTTGGCCTTGGTCGTGAGATGCGTGTAAAACTCTAGAACAATGTTAGGAACAATGTTGGTAAAACAACTACCACTTGTGCTTGGTCACGACATCCATGAATTATGGGGTAAAGCCCAAATTTTTCTCGTTCTTGAAGTCAAAATTCTTCTCATGAATAAGCATCTTTGAAGTAAAGTTCTCTTCATATTTCTTGCGTACCTTCTCATTGAATAAAGTTTTGAAAGGGGTCGATGAAGAAGCCATGAAAGCTTGAAAAGATTTGTTCGACTATTGAAAAAGAGAAGAAAAAAGATGGAAGATTGTGTTTCTTTGTTTCTTGCTTGGTTAAAGAGAGAAGAAAGTGAAAGGGTGATGAACTGCTAGGGTAGATGAAGTGGAGGTTGAGTGTGTAATGAGGTTTAATGAGTGTTTGAATTAAAGAGGGTAATGATGGTAAGTAACGTGTTTGGGGGAGATAAAAAAGGTGATTTGATAAGGTGATAGGTGATGGGAAAGGGTAAGAGATATAATGATGGAATGTTATAAGAGATTAAGATGAACTTAAACTCAACTTATCCGATTAATTGGGCGGCTAGGGTTTCACTCTCTTACTTAGTGAGCAAGCTAGGGTAAATCACTTCTTCCCAAATTGCTTCCGCCGCATGCCAAGATGGGCACTAGCAGCATTGATGGCACACAAATTTCTCTTTACACACACTCGTGTCATGCTCCCTTCTGCTTTGGCATTATTCCTGAATTTGCACACACTCTATGAAAACCTTTCAACGCAGTAAAAGAAAAATTAAACACTAAAAGAAAAATAAACAAATAAAGAAAATGCTGAAAAAGAAAAACATCTAATCCTAATATTTACAAACAAAACTAAACCATGACGATGTTACGGTATCTCTGCCAAGAGGATAACCTCCTTGGTATTCTGCTGAATGTCTTCCCAATAGTGCTTTAAATGTTGGTCGTTTACCTTGAAAATTTCTTCTGTTTTCAAATTTTTGATGTCCAGTGCTCCATGGACATATGGCTTTACAACTTTGAATGGGCAGGATTATCTTAACTTAAGCTTACCTGGAAATAATTTAAGTCTCGAGTTAAACAACATAACATGTTGGCCTACTTCAAATTATCTTGGCATGATTCTCCTATCATGTCATTGTTTTGTTCTCTCCTTGTATAGTTTGGCATTCTCATAGGCTTGTAATCTGAACTCCTCCAATTCGTTTAGGTCTAGTAGCCTTTTTTCTCCACCAACTCTCCATGCTATATCAAGCATTTTAATAGCCTAATATGCACGGTCTCCATCTCTACCGGAAGATGGCATGCTTTTCCAAACACGGGTTTAAATGGTGAAGTGCCCAAGAGAGTTTTAAATGCAGTTCAGTAAGCCCAAAAGGATTCATCTAGTCTAAAAGACCAGTCCTTCCTTGATGGATTCACAGTTTTTTCAAGGATATTCTTGATCACCTTGTTGGAAATCTCAGCTTGGTTGTTTGTTTGAGGATGGTATGACGTCGCAATCCTTTGCTGAATTTCGTACCTACAGAGAGCTTTAGAGATTACTTTACACTTAAAATGGGCACCTTTATCATGAATAATCATTCTAGAGGCACCAAATCGAGTAAATATGTGTTTGTGCAAAATTTTTGCAATGACCTTGGCATTGTTTGTTGGCAATGCCACAGCTTCAACCCATTTGGATATGTAATCCACAACTACAAGAATATACAAGTTACCAAATGGTGGGTGAAATGGACCCATGAAGTCTATCCTCCATGCATCAAATAAATCCACGAGCATAATGTTCTAGAGCGGCAGTTGGTGTCTGCCAGAGATGTTCCCCGTCTGTTGGCATCGGTCACATGCCTTGGCATAGTTGTGGGTGTCTTTGTATAGTGTGGGCCAAAAAGATCCAAACTGTAGCACTTTGGCATCAGCCTTCATTCCGGCAAAATGTCCTTCATAGGGAGCAACATGGCATAAATGCAAGATATTATACTGCTCCTCTTCTGGCACACATCGCCGTATAACTTGGTCGACACACTATTTGAACAGAATTGGCTCGTCCCAGTAATAATGCCTAACTTCTCGAAGAAATTTTTTCTTGGCATTGTATGCCAAGTCTGGTGGTAGAATGTTTCTTACCAGATAGTTGACTATGTCCGCGTACCATGGCATGGCATTAGCTGCAATCAAATACTCGTCAGGAAATTCATCTCTTATGACAGCGGCCTTACCATCATCAAGGTGATGCTCTAGGCGTGATAGGTGGTCAGCTACCAAATTTTCACTGTCCTTCTTGTCTCGAATCTCGAGGTCAAATTCCTGTAGAAGAAGCATCCACCGGATCAATCTGGGTTTGACATCCTTCTTTTCCAAAAGGTACCTTAGTGATGAGTAATTTGTATACACAACAACCTTATTACCAACCAGATAAGATCTAAATTTGTCAAAAGCAAATACAACAACTATAATTTTTCTTTCCGTTGTGGTGTAATTGAGTTGTGCTTCACTCAAAGTTTGGCTGGCATAATATATGGCATGAAAAACCTTGCCATGTCGTTGTCCTAGTATTGCTCTAATGACATAGTCGCTGGCATCGCACATGAGTTCAAACGGCTTACTCCAATCTGGTGCTACGACTATATGGGCGTTGATCAGTCTCTCCTTAAGTTCCTGAAAAGCTCTCAAACAAGCATCATCAAACATAAAAGTGGAATTATGTTCTAATAGTGAGCACAAAGGTTTAGAAATTATAGAAAAGTCTTTAATAAATCGACGATAAAAACCTGGATGACCTAAAAAACTTCTTATACCTTTGACACTTCTGGGTGGTGGCAATTGTTTAATTACCTCCACTTTTGCCTTACTTTATGACCTATAACTATGTCTTATTTCACCATGAAGTGGCATTTCTCCCAGTTCAAGACCAAGTTGGTCTCTATGTATGTTTTAAAAACAAGCTCTAAACTTTGTAAACACTTATCAAATGTCTTACCAAAAACTGAGAAGTCGTCCTAAAGACTTCCAAGTTTTGTTTAATCGTGTCTAAAAAGATAGACATCATGCAATGTTAAAATGTTGTCGGTGCATTGTAAAAACTGAACAACATCCTCCTAAAGGCGAATGTCCCATATGGACAGTTGAATGTGGTATTCTCTTGGTCCTCTAGAGCTATGGCAATTTTATTATATCCTGAATAACCATGTAAGAAGCAATAGAAATCTTTACCTACCAGTATGTCCAACATTTGGTCAATGAAGGGCAACGAGAAGTGGTTCTTCTTGGTGGCATTGTTCAGCTTCTTGTAATCCATGCATACTCTCTATCTGGTGATAGTTCTGGAAGGGATTGACTCATTCTTGCTATTGTGAACCACGATCATGCCACCTTTCTTTGACACGCATTATACCGGGCTAACTCATGAGCTATCGGATATGGCATAGATTATCACGACATCCAGCCACTTGATAATCTCTTTTTTGACTACATCTTTCATGCTTGGATTTAGTCTTCTTTGGCCTTCAATTGTCTTGCCATAATATTCCTCTAGGTTTATCTTGTGCATGTATATAGTTGGGCTAATATCTAGGATGTCTTACAATGTCTAACCCAACGCCTTCTTGTGTTTACTTAAAACTTCCAACAATCTTTCCTCCTGATCATTGGTTAGATCAGCAACAATGATTACTGGAAAAGTTGAGTGCTTACCTAGATATGCATATTCGAGGTGCTCTGGCAATAGTTTTAACTCCAATTCTAGTGATTCGTCTATTGTTTGGTGCCTTAATCTCTCTGCCTGCCAACTCCTGTGGCTCAAAATAGCTCACTTCTTCGGCTTCAATAATTTCTTCTTCACTATCAATCATGCCGACATCATCATTAATTTCTTGACACAGTTGTGCCTTGTCCACCTTGAAAATGGACTCCATCCTATCATCTGCTTGGGATTCTTCTGATTCATCTCCACATTTCAAATATTGAAACACATAAAATGTAACTTGCTGCTCATTCATGCGCATTGTTAATTCTCCTTTATGTACATCAATCAAAGCTCTGCCAATAGCAAGAAAAAGTCTTCCCAATATAATTAGAATATCAGCATCAGCTTCATAATCTAAAATAATAAAGGCAGATGGGAATATGAATTTATCTACTTTTACCAACACATCCTCAATCTTACCCTTAGGATGTGCAAAAGATCGATTCACCAACTGAAGTGTCACGGTAGTGGGCCTTGATTCAATGCCAAGCTTCTTGAACACCGACATCGGCATCAAATTAATGCTAGCCCCTAGGTCACACAGTGCCATACCCATGAATCTATTGCCAATAGTGTACGGGATAGTGAAAGTCTCTGGGACTTTCAATTTCGGTGGCAACCGATTGAGTATCCTGGCGTTGCATCCTTCGGTAAGAGCTACAGTCTCAAAGTCTCCCAATTTCCTTTTTTTTAGACAAGACGTCTTTCATGAATTTCACGTAATTGGGCATCTGCTCGAATGCTTCCACTAATGGTATATTGATCTAAAATTGTTTTAGCACTTCCAAAAAACGCTTAAATTGATGATATTGCTTATGCTTCTGTAACCTTTGTGGAAAGGGTGGAGGTGGATAAACATATGTTGGTTCAGCTGGCTTCGCTAATAGTTTGCTGGCTTCAGACTGTTGTTTGACATCATTCTGCTCATTGACAGTAGTCTGATGTTTGGAAATGCTTCCATCCTCTTCTTTGTTGTCCGGTTCTTGTGGTACATCTATTGGCCTTTTCTCTCTTTTTTGACAATGAACTAGATGGTTGCTAGATGTCTCAGCCTCGCACTACTTACCACTCCGAAGTGTTACGACTTTGCATTGTTCATTGTTCCTCTTCCTAGTGTCTTCTGTGTCACTTGGAAAAGCTCCTTCGGGTATGTTGCTGAGTGAATTGACAATCTGCCCAATCTGGACCTCCAAGTTTCGCATCGAAGCTGCCAAACTCTAGATAGTGGCATTATTCCTATCCATGTATTCTGTCAAAGTCCTCTGGTTGTTTCGTTACCCTGCATGGAAATTATTTTGTGCCGATGTACAGCTTTCTAATTGACTCCTGACTGTAATCACCTATTTTGTCCGGAGTGTTAAACTCGTTTTCTTTTCTTTTTAGTAAGGGGCTTTGATACTTACGTTAATTATATATATGTTGCGGTAAAAATTAAAAACTGAAAAAAGGAAAAAAAACAAAAAAACTGTATATACATATATTAATGTTATATACCTAGTTATCATATTATCATTACTATTTATTATTATTATCTATATTAATATCATCCATCATTATTATTATATTATTGACGTACATTTATTGTCTTTATTATTATTATTGAATCTGAAAACACAAAAATTATATATATATATAAACACATATTAAATAAATAAAAAGTCTGATATTAATAATAAGCCTAATTGTTTACAGTCCATTTACATTTGAAAACCCAAAAAAAGTACATAGCCCATTTTTGGCCCAACTTAATTAAACCTAAAACCCTAACTGATATCTTCTGTTGTTATGCAGACGCCACATCCCCCACCGTCAGATTTGATCTAGATCTAACGGTCTAGATCGAGGCTCGAAAAGAAACCCTAGCTGGCCTCCTATTGCCATAGCGCCGCAACGTATCATCCGTTGGATCGGGGGTACATCGAACGGTTGAGATTGAACTGAGGAAGATTCCAAAACCCTCACGCCCACACGCGCGGCTTCCCAGTTCCCTCACGCGCGATCGCTCAGCTTTTCACGCGCGCGAGTTTGAGCCTCTTCGAATCCCTCTGACCGTCCGGATCACTCCACGTCGCCCGACCGACCTCCTCTGGTCCCCTCTCGTACAAGCCTCACATGCAACCAAACAAAAACCGAAATGTCAGGAATGCAAAACGCAACAAAATCAGAAATCACAGAGGCAAAGCAACAACCAATTGCAGAGACGAATACCGACGAAAATTATCAGCAATTTCATGTATTTAGAAAAGAAAAAATGTAATTTCTAGGGCTATATAAACCCGAAACATGCAATGTAAAAAAGAGGGTTTTTTTCGGAGAGATTTGTAATCGAAGAATTGCAGAAATCAATACAAGCAAGTTTACAGAGGTATCTTCATTTCGCTTTCAGTTTCAAACAAAAAAAATATAAAAAATACAGAGAGAAAAAGTATTTTCTTTACCTTTGCGTTGAGCCAGATCCCCATCGTCTTTTGCCAGCCTTTACCGGCGATAAGCCTCGCGACCCCTTTTCGGGGTCGTGTATGGTGAGCCGTTGAGGCCGGTGACACAAAGGGGTAAAGTTTTTTTTGGGTTTTTTAGTTTCGGTTTTCTAGGTTTTAAAACAAGAATGGTTTCGAAAGGGTCATTTTTGGGGTTTTGATTTCATAAAACGAAGGCTTTTAGATCTTTAGGGTTTCAAAGAGGCGGAAAAAGGCTTATTTTAGGGCTCCGGCACCGACAACGGCGATCGAAGTGGGTGACGGCCAGGGTTTTCAGACGAGAAAGTAAAGGCTCATTGGTTTTAGGTATATGGTTTGCAAAATAAAAAAAGAGGCTTAAGGTTGATTTTAGACCGGGTTTTATAGCGCTTTAAGGTTTTAAATTTGGTCTAATGGCGTTTAAAGGGCCTCCGTGCCGTTTTAATCACGCGGGTAAGGGCTTTCGCATATTTAAACTCCGCCCGCGGTCCCCCCGAGTTTTCCGAACCTTTTCAATTTGGTCCTTAATTTGGTTTTAATCTGTTTCCGGGTGGTCAAATCACCGTTTTAGTCCCCTTAGCTTTCTGTTTACTTTTAATTTTGTCCCAAATTTCGTGCCTTAATTGGTTTCTTTATGGTTTTATTGTCGTTTGGGTTCCTGCCAGTTTGTCTTTATTTACTTTGCATCTTATTTATCTTGCGTATTATTTTTATGATATTATATGTCGTTAACCATGCATTTTATCTTTTTTAATACATGTTAGTATCGAATATATGTTTTTTTGCCATGTTGTTATGTTTATTTATTGTAAATGTTTGATATGTGATTGATGTGTTTTTTTTAATATGTGGTCGTATGTTTTTATGTTTAGCACATTTAATTTTATGCATATAATGTAGCTTTGTCATATATGTTGCATGCTCATTTTTTATCGTGTATATAGCCTAGTTGTTTTTAGGTCATTCAAATATGCTTTTTGTGACGTGCATTTAAATTGTCATCCATGTGATTCCTTAATGTTTAAATTCGCATGTTAATTAATTTTAATCATAAAACGGAGATACCTATTAATTCGCGTATTCGGGTCGAATATCCTAGCTTATTGGATATTCCTCGAATATTCAGATTAATTCGAATCGTCTAAAGGTAAACCCGTAAATAATTAAAACGGACAAGACCATGACATCATCTTTTAATTGCTTGCATCATGGATAAAGGTGACGTACGGGATCCGAACCCTAAACTAACACGACAGTCAGTCTTATATGATGTCAGTTTAGTCTTTGGTCCAGTGTACCGTCATCCTTTCTAATTAAATGACTAATTAATTTGAAACCGCCAATTTGATAAAGCTCGCACGGTTAAAGTCCGATTTTTAGTTAAGAACCCCTAATTAAATTCATTTTAAATTTCAGATAATTTCCATCATTTAAAAGCAACAATTGTTTTGGTACCGATTTCCGGGCGTGATGGGGGTGCTAACCCTTCCCCACACGTAACCAACTCTCGAACCCTTTCAAACGAATCTCTGGTTTTGTTTTTATGGTGTCCGACCTACCTTAGTGGCCGGTGGCGACTCCAACCTAGAAATGATTTTTTAAAAGGTTTTTTTCTTAAGCTCGAATTTTTAAAAATCCATTTTTAGTTAAATGTTTCAAAAAGTGGGACTTAGAAAGAAAAAAAACCTTATCACAGCGTGGCGGCTCCGCTGGGGAGAATTTTGTTTTTCAAAACAAAAGAGAGTTAAGCCAAAGAAATAATTGTTGCTTTTAATGATGAAAATTTTTGAAATTTAATTTGACTTTAGCGAGGTGGTTCTTCCTTGAAAATAGAACTTTAATTACACGAGCTTCAATAATTGGTGGTCTTTAAATTAATTTTTCATTTAATTTCAAAGGAATCACCGACATGTGTTGCATCACGATTATTAAGCTCTATACCCGAGCTTCGTCCCTTAAGTGGGAGTGAAACGCCCATACCCACGTGAGTCTCCCTCCACGGGTCGGTAATTCACTTCCGGAATCCACACCTTTGACACGTGAGCAGCCCTCCACGTCATTAGGTCGTGCTTTCCCTCGAACCGAAACCAATTCGCAAGCTTGTAATGGGCCATAATTGGGGCTCTTGTTACCTTAGTAGGTGATAAGATAGGTTTGAGTACCCTTGTTAGAACCGAACCACATGTGTGAGAATTTAAGAAGCCCACCCCGATTAGAGCCATGCGGATAAAGTAGAGTTAGAATTCATGCTAATAGGTCTTGCGTTGTTAATCTGCTTTGATGTGTTTCCTTTTGTTAGATGCATTTAGTATTCATCATTGTTGTTACTAGTCTAGTTGCCTCTTTTGTCTTGTTTTGCTCAATTGCTTTTGCATATTCATGACATGTTCATACGAAATGTTGATTCGAGAGCAGTCTAAAGTTGAAAACTTTCACAACGAGAGAAAAGAGTCCATAGCAACGAAGTTCCCGGAGCGCGTTAATTTAGAAAGAGGGGACGAGCAAAATTTATTGAAAATCGTACTCTATGTGTTTATTTTCTTGCCTCATTGTAACAAGGCTTGATCTCCGTTATGGAAAGTTGTTTAATGAGGATGTTCGTCGAATCAACATTTCCTTGCATTCGATTTTGTGTTTTTTAATTTGTTGCCTTCAATCATTTGTTTCAGTTATGCATACACATTTCATGCATTACATCATTAAGTCATGAGATTAATTGCTCGGGGTCATGGCAGTATTCGTGACTATCGAAGATTTTGCATCCACACTTTACTCACCATCAAAGGAAGCAAATGGAGGAGAGTTTTGCTAAGTTAGAAGTCGACTTTAGAAGGGTCCGAATGGGGCATATGATGGCCATGAATCCTTTTATGAGTACCATCAGACTGCGGGGCACAAGATTTAGAGTTGTCCGAAATTCAAGCAGTTGGTTCAGGAACTGATGGACAATAAGGAGATTCAGTTCCTCGAGGAAGCTTAAGGGTTGGGATGGACAGCCAGCTTAGCAGTAGTCAAGAGTTTTTATGCATCCGAGTTTGCTTGTTTTCATTCCATTGCATTTTAATATTTTCTTTGAAGTGATGTGTGGAATCCACTTTGATACCCTTTGGCCGAAGGTAGCAAAGATCTTTTTGTAAGGGCAATAGATTGCATGTTTTTGAATTTCAATGAAAGGATGCATTGTGTTTTGTGTTTCAATTACCTTTTCATTTCGTGTGTATATATTTTTCTATTGAGTCCCCGTATATCAATTACACAAGGGACATTGACCTTGACCCTAAAGTTTGACTTCGAGCCGCCTTTGTCTAGTGGAAATCGAAAGCTTTGGAGATGATGAATATGTGGCTTACACTCCAAGTTAATTTGGTCATCTATTGAGTATACATAGAATTAGGGCCTTCGGGAGAATAACCGGAAATCTTTCGTGCTAAAAGAAGAAAAAGAAAAGGATGAGAAAAAAGGAAAAAGAAGAAAAAAAGAGGAAAAAGAGAGAAAGAAAAAGAGAAAAAAGAAAGAGAAGAAAAAGAAAAGAAAAAAAGAAAAAGAAAAGACAAAAGAGATAGAATAATAAAAGCGTAACAAAAGCACTCCAATGTTCGAAGCCTGGTAATAGGCATCTTCAGATACGAGTGTTGAATTTTTGGGGCACTCTACTGTAGCAAAAGGGCCAATAAGGTTTCTATGCACCATTCACCTTAGCTACATGAGTGATGGTAATATTTTCAAATCATGACAATGCCGAGTAGCTCGGGGTTTTGTTGTTTGCTCCATCATTTATTTCGAGCCAAAGGAATGTGATGAGTTGACTTTCCCAAAATCATAAAAGAATTGAGACGAAGACTATAGAAAGTAAGTCTAATTGATTAAAAAGTCGAAATAACTCAGAGAGTATGTCGCATTTTCAGACATCAGCTCAACTTTCGAGGTCTCCTAGACACATGTTGCTTGAAGCAATCCTTGGTAAGCCATAATAGTATCGTTCGTACACTTGATATTCGAGGTATTTAATCTGGCTTGATGTATCCATAATTTGAAAAGAAAGTATAGTTTTCAAAAACGCATCTCATTTTGAAATAAGAAGATGCAATCTAAATCTTTTTGTGAACATGTTAATTTCCTTGCATTTGCTTCAAGGATAAAGTTTAGAATGCAATGCCATGAATGCAAATGGTAGCTCACCAGTGGCCATGGTGAGGATAGTAGTAAGTTTCCAAAAACTACAGTTCAGGGACTAGAAGCGAATTTCTGTCGTAATGCTTCGATCGCTTTAAAAGATGAGAAACGAACTTTAATGAACTTGGGAGAAAAGTTCAGGGACTTGGGGGCATGTGCTTCCCCTAATGTCGAGAAAATAAGAAATCGTCGTGTCGAGTTAAGACAAAGAGAATAGTTGAACACCCAGCTTTAATAGGGGCAATGTTTTGAGAACGAGCACTATGAGAAGTGTTATATCCAGTCTGACCAGTGGAAGTTAGCAGTCTCGAAGAGACCAAAAGATTGAGATTTGGTAGAGATGAGAAAGCCAAAGGAGATTAAGAAGAAGAAGGTCAAGATCGACCAACCCGTTGATTGAAAGCATCCGAGCAACTTTGATGTCATAATTCATGCATCATTTGTAGTTAAGCATCCCTAGGATTAGGGGCATGGTAACTCACATCATCATATCATTTTCACCTATTTTTGACAAGTATATTAAAGCTTTTCCCGTAAAAGGAAGCTCGCCTATCTGTTCAGGCATAAGGAGAATGGAACTTTTATCTTTCGGAACTCGCCCATCTGTTCGGGCTTTTGGAGAATGGAACCCGCCCATCCGTTCGGGCTTTTAAAGAATGGAATCTGCCTATCCATTCGGGCTTTTGGAGAATGGAACCCGCCTATTCGTTCGGGCTTTTGGAGAGTGGAACCCGCCTATCCATTCGGGCTTTTGGAGAATGGAACCCGCTTATCTGTTCGGGCTTTTGGAAAATGGAACCCGCCTATCCGTTCAGGCTTTTGGAGAATGGAACCCGCCTATCTGTTCGGGCTTTTGGAGAATGGAACCTACCTATTCGTTCGAACTTTTGGAGAATGGAACCTGCCTATCCGTTCGGGCTTTTGGAGAATGGAACTCGCCTATCCGTTCGGGCTTTTGGAGAATGGAACTCGCCTATCCGTTCGGGCTTTTGGATAATGGAACCTGCCTATCCGTTCGAGCTTTTGGAGAATGGAACCCGCCTATCCGTTCAGGCTTTTGGAGAATGGAACCTGCCTATCCGTTCGAGCTTTTGGAGAATGAAATCCGCCTATCTGTTCGGGCACTTTGAGAATGGAGCTTTTGCTAATTGTCTATATGATCGGACCTCGAAGGGTTGAAGAATGTTGAAATGAGAAAAACAGCTTCAGGCCTCCGCGACCGTTGCATTTTCCCGTACCGACTTCCGGACCGCCAAAAGTTCAAGTGCATGGTGACTCAGAATCTAAACAGGGAAGTCGGACAAAATTGGTGCTTATGGCCTTTTCTTTATTCTTGTTCCACAAGTATAAGCAAAGGGGAGCAGTTGTAATCACCTATTTTGTTCGGGGTGTTAAACCCGTTTTCTTTTCTTTTTAGTAATGGGCTTTGATACTTATGTTAATTATATATATATTGTGGTAAAAATTTAGAACTGAAAAAAGGAAAAAAAACAAAAAAAACAGTATATACATATATTAATGATATATACCTAGTTATCATATTATCATTACTATTTATTTTATTATTATCTATATTAATATCATCCATCGTTGTTATTATATTATTGCCGTATATTGATTATCATTATTATTATTATTGAATCTGAAATCACAAAAATTATATATATATATATATATATATATATATATATATATATATATGAACACATATTAAATAAATAAAAAGCCTGATATTAATAACAAGTCCAATTGTTTACAGTCCATTTACATTTGAAAACCCAAAAAAGAGTACATAGCCCATTTCTGACCCAATATAATTAAACCTAAAACCCTAACTGATATCTTCTGTTCTTATGCAGCCGCCACATCCCCCACCGTCAGATCTGATCTAGATCTGACGGTCCAGATCGGGGCTCGAAAAGAAACCCTAGCTTGCCTCCTATTGCCCTAGCGCTGCAACGCATCAGCCGTTGGATCGGGGGTACATCGAACGGTTGAGATCGAACCCAGGAAGATTCCAAAACCCTCAAGCCCACACGCGCGGTTTCCCAGCTCCCTCACGTGCGATCGCTCAGCTTCCCACACGCGTGAGTTCGAGCCTCTTCAAATCCCTTTGACTGTCCGGATCACTCCACGTCGCCCGACCGACCTCCTCTGGTCCCCCCTCGTACGAGCCTCACATGTAGCCAAACAAAAACCGGAATGTCAGAAATGCAAAACGCAACAAAATTAGAAATCACAGAGGCAAAGCAACAACCAATTCCAGAGACGAATACCGACGAAAATTATCAGCAATTTATGTATTTAGAATAGAAAAAAATGTAATTTCTAGGGCTATATAAATCCGAAACATGCAATGTAAAAAAGAGGGGTTTTTTCAGAGAGATTTGTAATCGAAGAATTGCAGAAATCAATACAAGCAAGTTTACAGAGGTATCTTCATTTCGCTTTCAGTTTCGAACCAAAAAATATAAAAAATACAGAGAGAAAAAGTATTTTCTTTACCTTTGCATTGAGCCATATCCCCATCGTCTTTTGCCTGCCTTTACCGGCGATTAGCCTTGCGACCCCTTTTCGGGGCCGTGCATGGTGAGCCGTTGAGGCTGGTGACACAAAAGGGTAAAGCTTTTTGGGTTTTTTAGTTTCGGTTTTCTGGGTTTTAAAACAAAAATGGTTTCGAAAGGTTCATTTTCGGGGTTTTTATTTCATAAAAAGAAGGCTTTTTAGATCTTCATGGTTTTAAAGAGGCGAAAAAAGGCTTTTTTTAGGGCTCTAGCACCGGCAACGGCGACCGAAGTGGGTGACGGTTAGGGTTTTCAGACGAGAAGGTAGAGGTTCACTAGTTTTAGGTCTAGGGTTTGCAAAATAAAAAAAAGGCTTAAGGTTGTTTTTAGACCGGGTTTTATAGCGCTTTAAGGTTTTAAATTTGGTCTAATGGCGTTTAAAGGGCCTCCATGCCGTTTTAATCACGCGGGCAAGGGCTTCCGCATCTTTAAACTCCGCCCGTGGTCCCCCAAATTTTTCGAAGCTTTTCAATTTGGTCCTTAATTTGGTTTCAATCTATTTCCGGGTGGTCAAATCACCGTTTCAGTCCCCTTAGCTTTCTGTTTGCTTTTAATTTGGTCCAAAATTTCGTGCCTTAATTGGTTTCTTTATGGTTTTATTGTTGTTTTGGTCCCTGCCAGTTTGCCTTTATTTACTTTGCATCTTATTTATCTTGCATGTTATTTTTATGATATTATATGTCGTTAACCATGCATTTTATCTTTTTTTAATACATGTTAGTATCGAATATATGTTTTTTTCCATGTTGTTATGTTTATTTAATGTAAATGTATGATATGTGGTTGATGTGTTTTTTTAATATGTGGTCGTATTTTTTTTATGTTTAGCTCATTTAATTTTATGCATATAATGTAGCTTTGTCATATATGTTGCATGCTCATTTTTTATCGTGTATATAGCCTAGTTGTTTTTAGGTCATTCAAATATGCTTTTTGTGACATGCATTTAAATTGTCATCCATGTGATTCCTTAATGTTTAAATTCGCATGTTAATTAATTTTAATCATAAAACGGAGACACCAATTAATTCGCATATTCGGGTCGAATATCCTACCTTATTGGATATTCCTCGAATATTCGGATTAATTTGAATCGTCTAAAGGTAAACCCGTAAATAATTAAAACGGACAAGACCATGAGATCATATTTTAATTGCTTGCATCATGCATAAAGGTGACGTACGGGATCCGAACCCTAAACTAACACGGAAGTCAGTCTTTTATTATGTCGGTTTAGTCTTTGGTCCGGTGTACAGTCATCCTTTCTAATTAAATGACTAATTAATTTGAAACCGCCAATTTGATAAAGCTCGTACGGTTAAAGTCCGATTATTAATTAAGAACCCCTAATTAAATTCATTTTAAATTTCAGATAATTTCCATCATTTAAAAGCAACAATTGTTTTGGTACCGATTTCCGGGCGTGATGGGAGTACTAACCCTTCCCCACACGTAACCAACTCCCGAACCCTTTCAAACGAATCTCTGGTTTTTTTATGGTGTCCGACCTACCTTAGTGGCCGATGGCGACTCCAACCGAGAAAAGATTTTTTTAAAAGGTTTTTTTTAAAGCTCGAATTTTTAAAAATCCCTTTTTAGTTAAATGTTTCAAGAAGTGGGACTTAGAAAGAAAAAAACCTTATCACACTGACATGACATTGTTTTGACGCTGGCCATTATATTGACGATGGTCGTTGTTGGGTATTGTATTGGTTGGATTCCCCAAGCAAGGTTCGGGTGTTGCCTCCATCCTACATTATAAGTATTTGAGTTAGGATTAAAATTACGATTTATGTTGCCAACATAATTTACTGACTCAGGGTTGGCAAGGCAATCATCCACATGGTGGCTCTATCCATAGATAGTGCAGAATGGTTCTAATGCCTTCACTTCTTGAGGCTCATTGTTCTTTTGCAATGTTCTCACCATACTGGTGAGGTTAGAAATCTCAACATGGATGAATGTTAGTTCATCAACCTTTAACTTCCCACTAGTTTTGTTTCGGTACCTAACATGACAATGGGGTACTCGAAATCAATAACTAAAATTCTCTCAAGAATACCCACAGCCTCCATATAGTTCTTGTCAAGCAATGAACCGACTGACGAAGCATCAACAACAGTCCTCGTTTTTGCATTTAGTTTGTTCTAGAAAGTTTGTATTTAGGTCCAGTTTTGAAATCCATGCATAGGACACATTCTCAACAGATCTTTAAATCTTTGCCAAGCATCGTATACGGTTTCTTCCTCAGCCCGCCTGAATGTAATAATCTCACCACGTAGTTAGGCAGTGAGTGTTGGCGGTTGGAAACGCATCAGAATCTTCTAGCATAGGTCCTCCTATGGGGTGACTGAACCAGGTGGCAAAGAATTGAGCCAAGTCTTGGCTCTATCTCTCAAGGAAAAAGTGAATAATTTTAGCTTCACAGTATCCTCTGATACTCCAGGCTGCTGAATTAGCTGGAAAATCTCCATGAATTGCTTCAAATGTTTCCTTGGGTCTCCAATAAGTGCTTCCACATTCAAAAGAGTTTGAACCATTACCACTTAAGTTCAAAATTTGATGCATTTACCTCGGCGCCAATCACTATTGGCATCAGGTTATCAATATTTGGCGCCGAGTGTTCTCGTATTGGTCTCTTAATGGCATCGTCCACTACGGGTGTGTCATGATTCCCTCAATTTATAGGTGGATTCCCTTGATTTTGTGGGATACCTTCTACTCCCCGTTACCATTTTTGAGCCATCTTTGTGGTTTTCCTCTTCAATTTGTGGTAGGTTCGTTCAATTTCAAGGTCAAATGGCTGATATTCCGTAGGGCGGTTCCTGGTCATACATCAAACAAAATAGGTAAGTAAAGTAAAACAAAAATAAATAAAACAAAAACAATAAAACTTTGTTGCAATCCCCGGCAACGGCGCCAAAAACTTGTTGGACTCGTGAGAGATCTTGGCAAAATGGGTGAAAATGCGTTGGTAATGAATAAGCAGTTCCAAGAAAGAATCTTTTGCGTGCAAGTATACACGGTCTTCCAAGTAATACAGTAGTAAGCTGAGATATCGATCCCACAAGAATTGGTCAAGAGTTTAATTGCTTACTCGTTTTACTTGTCAAAGAAAAGTTTTTTTGTTTTGAAGTTGGTTTTGAAAGAAAGTTGAAAAAAGGAAAGAATAAAAGACAATGACGCTGGCAATGAGAGTTTTAAAATCTATGATGAGTGTTGGCAAGGGATGCCTGGTTTTCATGCTATTCATGCCATGCCAGCTTTTAGTAAATCATGTCTTAGCATTGTTTGCCGAGCAGATTCAAAGTCGGCATTGCCTCTCTCGACGGCAATGCCTTGAATTAACTATGCAAAAAAATTATATTTCTATAAATCAACTTTTTCATGAATTAATTTGATTAAGTCCCAATCTTTTTCTCCTAAGGGGTAGATTTCACCCCCGAAGTGAGTTCATCTACTTGAACATCTTCTCTCGAAGCATCTCGCCTTAGTATTTAGCATTTGTTCGTTGTTATTTAAGTCGGATGAGATATTAAGGTTCAATAAGCCAACAAAGTCAGCTCTCGCTAGGCATTGTATTTGTGAAAACAATTAAGATCATGCTAGATAGGAAAAACAATGTCATCACATTTCTGATTATTAAAAACTAAACATAAAAAATAGCATTCAATGCAACCATCCCTCACCAACTATTAAATTAGTTCATGGTGAGGGTTTCCAACCAAAAACCATAATCGTATCTCAACATCATCATCTTGAATAAAAATAAAAACAACTTAAACGAAGAGAATGGGTGAGAAGGGGGTCTCTCGATGCAGCCCTTCAAAATCTAGGCTCTCGGTCAAGCTTGGTCGAACCACGTCTCCTTGGTGTAGCCTTCTAAATCTAATTGTCGATCTCCTCTCAAGTGTTTTCTTGAGTTCCTTTAAATAGGCACACAGAAATGACCTAGGATAAGCTTTGTATTTGAATTTGAACGCTCGATGATAAGGGATGTGCTCATCTTATCCCTCGTTTGAATCCTAGGGATAACGTCATCATTGGTTCACTGTCCACTCGACTTGGCATGAAACATCTCTTCTCTGCCAACCGGTGCTTCGGCAATTTTTAGTCTTTCACTGCCAACAGCTACCGACATTCTCATCGTTCTCTTCCTGCGCTAATCTGCTTTATTGTGCATGTAATCATGCCAACAAACCACCCTTCACACTGGCATAGCCAGAATAAAAACTTCTTATGCAAATGCATGCAATTAACAACTAAATGCATCTAAATGTACTCAAAGACAATAAAAGATACTGTAAAATAGGCATAAAAATCAGTACTTTTAAGGAGGTAACATGGGGTGTGATAGCTCTTTAAAGAGCATGTATTTCCCTTGATTTATAGGTTTAATTGTCCCAACATTGGTGTTCATTTCATCCATTTATGCATTTTCATGTCTATTTATGCATTATTTCTAACTTAATTCCAGTGGCTCGTATTTTGTATATTTCTGCCTATTTTTGCCTTGTTGTCGATACATTACTAATGTCCCGTCAGAGGAAGTTTTCACCACTGCAGTTAGTTCAACACTGCATCTGTTAGTTGTCCAGTCTGCTTAAAGATAAGAACGAATATGCCAGTTGTTCAGTCTGTTACAACAAATTTTGTACGACTCTAGACACGCAAATAACATGCAGGACATGTGTCCTTCCTTGGGTCGTCTATAAAAGGACTATTTTGGAGGAGATAGAGGGTCACGCTTTTCCCATTTTTTATCATATTCAACCTCTGAGCTTTTATCCTCCTCCTGTGGCGGCTTAAGCTTATTTTTGGAGATCCGAGGTGAAGTAAGGCAGATCTATCTAGGGAAATGAGGAGTTGAGTGCTGAATCGAGGAAATATCTTGTTATCTTATTAAACTTCTTTTTATTTTGATGGTTTTATGGAGATTTACTTGTATTTATTCTCCTATTGACTATGGTTTAATTTTCTGGAGCTTAGTGAGCTTATTTAAACTTTTTTCTTAGTTTAATATATATCAGTGTTAGCTTTTTCTTAAGTTTTAATTGTTGGATTTGATTTACGTTTTGCATGAGAGTGTTAAAACAAGCCACTGACATCGACGGATGTAGTGACGAGTCAGATTAACGAGATCTTACAGCGAAATTTGTCTGGATACAACGAAAATTGGTCCACTCGTTCAAGGGGCCTTAGAATTGACTTACAATGAAAGTTGAAGCCGATCTTCGTGCCTGAGTCAATGATCTGATTAAATCAATTCTCAATCCTCGAAGTGCACTTGATCTTTCTAC
Organism: Hibiscus tridactylites; assembly: GCA_958450335.1. NCBI lineage: Eukaryota > Viridiplantae > Streptophyta > Magnoliopsida > Malvales > Malvaceae > Hibiscus > Hibiscus tridactylites. Next base: position 36,318,540 of record OY288272.1, on the reverse strand, counting down.
CGAGTTGAGCCAAGGAGATCCAAGCTTTATTCTCATTATTCTCTATCTTTCATTACTCTTTGTTATTGCTACCACATTAAAATATTTACTTTTTTTTATATTGCTATTGCAACCACCATGGCACCCACAAGTACTATTCTTACAGTATTGTATTGTAGTCACATAAGTATAAACGTGATTCACCATCCTCGTGGGATCGATATTCAAATAGGATTTCCTTGTTTCTATTCTTACATCGATAGTGTAGCTTGCACTAAAAGTTTGTCGTTTTTACACTGATCAATTACCTACTGAGAAAACAAGACATCAGTTCAGGAGGATACGAGTCCTTATACCATACGAAGGCATGAACCCCACGTAATATAAGGATTGTATCCCAGAAGCGAATCACAATCCCAAATGGAGGCGAACACCACACGAAAGAAATTGGCTACTCCCACTTATCGAGGGGTGGAGCTTGGGTAGCTCATGCATGGATGACAATTTATAGCAAATACCATGAAAATAAAAGCAGTAAACAAACAAGGTTAGGAATTAAAAATTAAATTAAACTGAATTAAAAATATTCTTCGTAAATATAATACGAACCCGTTTAAGGCTTAACTCTTTTTTTTTTGTAAAACCAAAAATGGTCCCAGCAGAGTCGCCATGTTGTAGAGACTAATTTGAATATGAAAAGTGCAATTCCCACTTTTCTTGAAAAAAATTGGTTTAGGTGGAAATCTTGAATAAGGTCGTATTTTGAATAAAAAACGAGGAGTCGCCACATGTCACTTGGTTTAGGTAAATCAGACACCGAAAGGTAACCAGGGAAAAACGAGTTCGGGATTCAGTTACGAGGGGGAAGGATTTGCATTCCCACCATGCCCGTAAATCGATACCTAAGGGTTCGTATCATAATTGCAAAGAAAAACTAAAATTCGATCTAATTTAATATCTAATCCTTAAAAATGCATGCATGCATGATCATATAATTCGAATATAAAATAATCTCGTAATTCAAGGTACCCAAAGAAGATGACGCCCGGAGATCCAGGACGAAACTCTCAATAGGATTCTGAAATTTTGAGGTCTAACTAATGCAACAAAACATATGGACATGATTTAAAAGCTTTTAAGAAAAACGAAATAAAAGGAAAAACAAAACAGCATTTAGGGTTTATTTGTTTCATAGAAAATTGTTTCTAAAAAATAAATTTTAGAAAATAAACTATATTTTTTGAAAAATAATTTACGAAAATTAATTTCTGTTATTTGGATAATGATCTGTGAATCATTTTTCGTTGTTTGGTAAATTTTACTAAAAATATTTTTAAAAATCTATTTTTAATAGAACAAAGGTAAATTATATTATTTTATCTTTTAATGTTTTCTATTGAGTTAATTTTATATTTTACAAAATTTTAAATATGTGCTACAATATTTTATTTTTCGTACGTACATTAAATTTGGTAATCAAAATTACAAATAGAATACTCAAAAGATAACTATAAATTTATTTTTCTTCACAATATACATAGCATATTTTATTAAAAAAATGAACACCTCTCAATCATTATACATGAACCAGGAACAACGTACAACTCACAGTGACAGTTTTGGATTACGAAGTACTAAAACTTTACATGTGCTATAAATAAGTATATATGAAACACAAACCGGAAGAACCCTTGCAAGAGAAGGTGCATCATTGCCAACATATCGATCATTTGGACCATTACTACGAAGAGCAATACTAGTTATACTCTTGCACCTTTTCAAAAAAAAAAAAAATACTAGTTATACTCTTGCCAAAAGGCTGGAACACGATCACAAGAGTTGAAGCACAGTTCTTTAACAGTTCACAAGTACTGCTTTATGGCACCTAAAAATATGTACCGCCGGAAGTATTTTCACCGGTAGGAAAAATTCAAATTCAAGATAAAAAATATCATGATTGGTAATGCGAGCAAACAAAAATGAAATGTGGAATGAAATACAGTCAATTGAAGGTATTACATGTAGACTGTCTACTACTACTACTACAAATGTCAGGGCATGAACAAAAAGAAATGATCTCGATATAAACATTATTGTACAAGCTAGGGTTGTAAAAACAGATAATCGGATGGGTTTCAGATTAGGTCCTGTCAAGTCGGGTCAAATCAGATACAAGTCCATTCAGGTAAAAAAAATGTTTTGACTCGACTCGGGTCCGGTGCGGGTCAGTAGCAAGTCGGGTCCATTGCAGGTTGGGTCTATTTCAGGTCGGGTTCAAACATATCGGGTCTGAAGCAAGTAATTGGCAGGTTAATTCGGGCTCGGGTAGACTTTAGGTCCGGTTCATTTCAGTCTGGGTTCATTTCAGGTCTGTTTCATTTCAGGTCGGGTTAATTCGGGTTTTGAATTCGTATTATTTTGTAGTTCGGTACAATTGTACAAGTAGTCGGTATTTATTTCGAGTTAATTATTTAACGTCTTTCATGGAATCACATTGAAAATAAAAATTTGGCACTAGAAATGAATAAACATATCATAAATGATTCATATCTAAAATAATAAGGTAAACTAAAAACTTGAACTAGGGTCAATTTCGAATAAAAACAAAGTTTTAGGGACTATAATGAACAACAAATAATAAATAAGAGTCAATTTGGACTAAAAATAAAGTTTTAAGAACTTAATTGAATTGAACTAAAACTTAAAGGATTTAAATAAAAAACATATAAAATTTAAAGGGCTACAAAATATTTAGTCCATCTAAAATGAATGGGTGGTGGGATATGAGCCCAAAGCCCCAAACTATAAATAATGATTATTTATTATTAATTATTATATTATATATACATTATATAACTTATAAGTTTTAATATACATATACGTATATATATATTAATTATATTTATATGTTATATTATAAGTTTTAATATATATATATATATATATTATATGTTATATTAATTATTATGTACGTACGTACTACGTATACATATAATATATATATATATATATATATATATATATATATATATATGTGTATGTATGTGTATTATATGTTATATTAATTATTAGGGTAAACTATACCATTGACCACCATAGTTAGGTTAACGTGTTAAAATGACCACCTTAAAAAAAAATCGACTCAATTGACCACTCAAACTATTAAAATTGGATCAATGTGACCACCAGTCGTTAATGGGCTAACGGAAGGTGACGTGGCAGTTAAAAAATTAAAGGTATAATCACACATTTGGTCCTTATTATTTATACATTCTTTCAATTTAGTCCTAATTTTAAACTAATAAAATAAATTAATTAGGTGGTGACACGTGTCAACACCTATTTAGAGGAGAAAAACAAAATCACCAAACTTGAGCTTGGAGGGAATCAAACCTGGGTCAATTAAAGATAAAAGCAACATTTTAACCACTACACCAAGTACATGTTTGTGCTATAAATCACCAATTGTATTATATGTTTTATTGTTTGTTGTCATTCAAATTCTTCTTCTTCCTCATCACTTTTACTCTTACTCTGAGAAGTAGCAAAGCTCTGTGGCAATGTGCCAAATAAGGATACTCTGATCAAATTCAACATTGAGATGCTCACTTCTCCAAACTAATTGAACCGGCACAGTTTTGTTTTTGGATTTTTGTGAATATAAAATTACTTAATTTTTTATTTCTTTTTATGGATTTTTCTTATTAATTAATTAATTTTTTTTTAAAATCTAGATGATTGAACCAGTGGGACATTACATATTGGAACCCCTCCTCATACGGAGGAAGAGAAGTTACTCTGATATTTAGTATCCTTTATTAATGGAGTTCATTTTCACTAATTTAAAGGAACAACCTTTAAAACTCACTTGCACATGAAACTTTACAACTCAAGTTAATTCCAGCAATCAACCATGGGAACTTCACAGAAAAGGAGAAACATATTAAGACATCTCTGCAATTTTAAGAGCAGCATCCACGCCCCTGATGAGCCTTACCCTCTGGTTTCTGTTTTAAGATGTTTCTCTTCCCTACAACAGACCCTTCTTCTAGAAAATTCGGAACTTCCATTATCTGTAAGAAAAAGTGATGGGGAAGAAGAAGATTTGAATGGTAACAAACAATAAGACATATAATACAATTGGTGATTTATAACACAAACATGTGCTTGGTGTAGTGGTTAAAATGTTGCTTTTATCCCTAATTAACCCAGGTTCAATTCCTTCTAAGCTCAAGTTTGGTGATTTTGTTTTTCTCCTCTAAATAGGTGTTGACACGTGTCACCACCTAATTAATTTATTTTATTAGTTTAAAATTAGGACTAAATTGAAAGAATGTGTAAATAATAAGGACCAAATGTGTGATTATACCTTTAATTTTTTAACTGCCACATCACCTTCCGTTAGCCCATTAACGGCTGGTGGTCACATTGATCCAATTTTAATAGTTTGGGTGGTCAATTGAGTCGATTTTTTAAGGTGATCATTTTAATACGTTAACCAAAGTATGATGGTCAACGATATAGTTTACCCTAATTATTATGTACTTACGTACTACGTATACATATAATATATATGTATATATTTATATGTTATATTATAAGTTTTAATATATATATATATATATATATATGTATTATATGTTATATTAATTATTATGTTCGTACGTACTACGTATACATATAATATATATTAATAGATGTATATAATTCAAGTCTTAATATATATATATATGTGTGTGTGTATATGTATTATATTATATGTTATATTATATATGTATATGTATTAGGGTTTAGGGTTAATACATACATACTTAATACATTGTATACATATATGTATATGGATTATTGATTTGTGGTTTAGGGTTCAGGGTTTAGGGTTCAAGGTGTAGGGTTTAGTGTTTGAGAGTTAGTGTTTATATTCGAGGGTTTCAGGTGTTGCATTAATGTTTACGAGTTATCATTATTGTTTATGGTTTAAAGTGCAAGGGTTTAAGGTTTTGGGTTTATAATTTATGAGTCAGGGTTTGTAATCGAGGGTTTGTGGTTCATATTAGAGTGTTTAGGGTTTAGGGTGTTGCATTATGGTTTATGAGTTATCATTATTGTTTAGGGTTTATGGTTTGAGAGTTATGATTTAGGGTTTGAGAGTTTATGGTTTAGGGTGTTGCATTAGGGTTTATGAGTTACCATTATTGTTTATGGTTTAGAGTTTAAGGGTTTATGATTTAAGAGCTATGGTTTATATTCAAGGGTTTATGGTTCATATTAGAGTATTTATGGTTTATGGTGTTGTATTAGGGTTTATGAGTTATCATTATTGTTTATGGTTTAGAGTTTAGGGTTTAGGGTTTGCAATTTAAGAGTTAGAGTTTATATTCGAGGGTTTAGGGTTCATGGTTTGAGAGTTAGGGTTTATATTTGAGGGTTTAGGGTTTATGGTGTTGTATTAGAGTTTATGAGTTATCATTATTGTTTATGGTTTAGAGTTTAAGGGTTTAGGTTTATGATTTAAGAGTTAGGGTTTATATTCAATGGTTTATGGTTCATATTAGATTGTTTAGGGTTTAGGGTGTTGCATTAGGGTTTATGAGTTATCATTATTGTTTATGGTTTAGAGTTTAAGGTTTAGGGTTTATGATATAAGAGTTAAGGTTTTTATTCGAGGGTTTGTGATTTATATTCGAGAGTTTAGGGTTTCGGGTGTTGCATTAGGGTTTATGAGTTATCATTATTGTTTATGGTTTAGAGTTTATGCCTTAAGCTTTAGGGTTTAAGTTTAGTGTTTAAGGGTTTAAGGTTTAGGGTTGTATACATACATATATACGAAGATATATTATAAAATAAAAAACCCTAAACCCTACTGATAACCCTAAACCCTTAACCAAAAAATGAACCCTTAAACCCTAAATACTAATTCAAACCCTAAAGTGAAACAAAACCCCTAAATCCCTAAACTTAAACCCTAAATTGAAACCCTTAAAATCAAACCCCTTAATATTATGTTATCATAACATTAACCCCTAAACCATATACCTAAAACACTAACAATAAACCTTAAAGCCTAAACCCTCAAACTAACCTTAATTCATTAAACACTAAACCCTAATTCAAAGCCATAAAACCCTAACCCTATAAATCTAAACCCTAAAACACTAAAACTATAAAACCTTAAAATTAGATAGTAAACCTTAAAAACCTTTAACCCTAAACATTTAAAACAAAACCCTAATTCAAATCCCTAAACCATAAACCCTATTAAATAATAAATGAAAGGGTTAACTACTAGGATAGTCACTTTTGTTTTTCCCCAGTACAAAGTTAGTCACCAATTTTGAAAAACGACCAGTAAGGTCACTTACGTTTTCGGGGTGTAAACATTTGGTCACTTAGCCGTTTGGTGTCGTTAACCTTTGACGGAAGTTCGATATGAAACAATAAAAAAGGATAAATTACCTAGACAATCCCTAAACTATTACTTCACTCTTATTTTGACCACTGAAATAAAAATAATTTGTATAATTATATATTTAATCCTCCACATTTACATTTTTTTGTTTTTTCTCTCCTCCACCATCTTCCATATTCTTCTTCATCTAACTCAATCTATATTTTTCTATTATATTAATCCTTAATTCACACCGTATATTATAATCCATCACCGTATACATCCATGTTTCAAATAATGTTTGTAATTCTTAATATGGTTCAGCACAAAATAATGCCCAATTTACGTTTACATAGCATATTCAAAAGGCTTAAACGAATATAGGTGCCTAAAGTATACATTTTTTGAACTTTAGGTGCCTAAGGTACTTTTTTTGTAAAAATAGGTGCCCAAAGTTTCAACCGTTATAATTTTAGGTGCCAGACCGTTGAAGGGATGTTAAAAAATTATCAACCAATCAAAGCTCGACATGTGACACTATTTTTATCTTTTAAAATCAATTTAATGAAAAAAACTCTAAATTTTACAATTTTTACAAAACAATCCCTAAATCCCTAAAGTCACCCAAACTCAAACCCCCAAATCGTTGTCGCTTCTGCCGTCGATCGCCGCCTCTGAGCACACCCCTTAGGTCGCTGGACCAAGGCGGTTATTTCCCCCAACACGGCGTCGCCGAAAATGATGAACGTGCCAGCAAAATGTCGATTTTGAATTCGACGTTCGGCTGCACGTCTTTTGTCATTTCCGGCGACACCGTGTTGGGAGAAATGATTGCCTTGATCCGGTGACCAAATGCGGCGATCGGGGGAAAAAGCGGCGGTGATTTGGGGGTTTAGGTTTGGGTAATTTTAGGGATTTGGGGACTATTTTGTGAAATTTTCAAAATTTTTGGATTTTATAAAAAAACTAAAATTTTGAGGTGTTTTTCTTTAAAAAAAATCAAATTAGTGCCACATGTCAAACATTGATTGGTGAAGTATATTTTTTAACATCCATTAACAATTAGGCACCTAAAATTCTAACTTTTGAAACTTTGGGCACCTATTTTTACCAAAAAATACTTTGGGCACCTAAAATTCAAAAAAGGGTATACTTTGGGCACCTATTTTTCAATTAAGCCTTTATAATAGTATTGTACTAATTGATTGCAAAGTTTTAGGGTTGAAAATGAATTATTAAAAATTCAAGGGTGAAATTAGAAAGAAACATTTTCAGTAGTGATCATAATGTTTATTTTTTAAAATCGGGGACCAAAAATATACATGGGATAAACGTTAGTGGCCATTGCAGTAGTTTACCCTTATTTTTTTCGCTGCCAGGTTAGCAAGCCGTCAAAGGTTAACGGCACCAAACAACAAAGTGACCAAAAGTTTACGCCCCGAAAACGTAAGTGACCTTATTGGTCGTTTTTCAAAATCGGTGATCAACTTTGTACTGGGGGAAAACAAATTGACTATCACAGTAGTTAACCCTAAATGAAACCCTAAACCCTAAAATAAACCACTAAACCCTAAAACCTAAAACCAAAAAATAAATTAATTCACCCTAAACAAATCAATAAACCCTTAATTTAAAACATTTAAAAATAAAACCATAAAATAAAACCCTAAACCCTAAATAAAACCCCAACCCTAAACCTTAAAATTGAATTAAGGACGAAATTGAAAATAAAACAAAGCTTTAAGCTCAATTTCACAAAAAAGGACGAAATTGAAACAAATTAAACTTGGAATGCTTGTGGAGAAAGACCCGAAAAATAACCCCCACCCGTTTCAAAACACGCGGATCCTTTTGATCCGCTTTATGCCTATAAATAAAGCCTCACCCCTCAGCCATTTCACACATTTCTTCCCTACCGTTACTCTGCCAAAATATACTCCCATATTCTCTCTCATCCACAAACACCAATTTCCCAGATTTATATCCACTTTTTCGATCAAAAACTTGGTTTTAAACCAAGTTCATCCTTTTTCTTCCAAAAAAAACTTCCCAAATCCTCTACAAACACCTAAACCCTCCTCAAACTTGTTTATATTCGATCAAAACCCAATCTTTTCTCAAGAACAGCCTCGTGTTCTTGAGATTTCCTCACTTTGATGTTTCAAAACCCTAAACCTATCTTCAATTATATTTAACCCTAACCCTAACCTTAAACCCTTAATTCCTAACCTTAACCATAAACCCTAATCTCCAAACCCTTAACTTTCTAGTTTTCAGAACATTCTCTACATTTTCATATTCTCATCCAACCTTTTCATATTCTGACCCTTCACTTTCCAGTTTCCAGAACCTTCTTTGTCTTTTTATTTCTGGGAGTCGGTCTTCTCTGCCTTTCCAGTTTCGGTAAGATCTCTTCTCTTCTCTCAATTTTTATTTTATATTTTTTTGTTCGTTTAATGTTTAGTTACTATTTTTTTGATTTTTACTAACTGTTTACCTTTTTTACTCAGGAAGGTTTCTGGCTTCTATCAGACTGTTCATCTTACACGTGTATATTTCTGGTTGTTGGCATATTTATGTTTGCCTTTTCATTTGGTTGCATGTATACTTTTGTTTTCCTTTTCATTTGGTTCCATGTATATTTCTGGTTGCCTTTATAGTTTTGCATGTATATTTCTATTTGCATGTATCGTTTTTGGTTGCCTTAATAGTTTTGCATGTATATTTCTGTTTGCATGTATCGTTTTTGGTTGCCTTTTTGTATTTGTTTTAATGTATAGTTGTTTTAATGTTTCTGTTTATGTGTTGTTGGTTTAGTATGCATGCTAGGGTTTCTTAGTTTAATCCGAGTATTTAGGCTGGACTACCAGACCTGCGGGGCTACTGGTGCCAAAGGGTTTTTTTAAAGGACCATGTGGACTGGTTTAACAACGCCATGTACAAGGATTAAATTGAAACCACTTAGATTGTCTGGTTTAGGGTTTTACTTTGTTCTGGATTTTCTTATGTATATGTCTTAATGTTTCTGCTTATGTTATGTATATATTTATGTTTATATGTTTGTCTTAATGTTTCTGGATTTTGTTATGTATATGTTTTAATGTTTCTGCTTATGTGTTGTTGGTTTAGTATGCATGCTAGGGTTTTCTTGGTTTAATCCGAGTGTTTAGGCTGGACTACCAAACCCGTGGGGCTACCGGTGCCAAATGGGTTTTTAAAGGACCCCGTGGACTAGTTTAACAATGCCATGTACAAGGATTAAACTGAAACCACTTAGATTGTCTGGTTTAGGGTTTTACTTTGTTCTGGATTTTCTTATGTATATATCTTAATGTTTCTGCTTATGTTATGTATATATTTATGTTTATATATTTTTCTTAATGTTTCTGGATTCTTTGATATGCATTCTTTAATTGTGTTTTTAGATGTTTGTTTCGTTTCTGGGATTTCACAATGTTCTATTTTCTTCATTTAACAATGCCATGTACAAGGATTAAACTAAAACCACTTAGATTGTCTGGTTTAGGGTTTTACTTTGTTCTGGATTTTCTTATGTATATGTCTTAATGTTTCTGCTTATGTTATGTATATATTTATGTTTATATGTTTGTCTTAATGTTTCTGGATTCTTTAACATGCATTCTTTAATTGTGTTTTTAGCTGTTTGTTTCGTTTCTAGGATTGCACAATGTTCTATTTTCTTCATTTAGCACAACTATGCCTATGGAAGATATTTCCTATGAGTTGGAGTTTCTCGTTCAAAGAGGTATACTCCTTTGCCTTTTTATTTTTAGAAGTTTTGTTATTATTTGATCAATTTCTAATTCATTTTGTTTATGTTTTGTTTAAAGTGGATGTAAATGACCAAGCCTCTGAAGTTATTCCTTCCTCTGAAAAGAGGGCTTCAACAACTTCATCAACAGAGTTTGGGAGAAGAACTTCTCCTGTTTGGGATCATTATTGCTTCGTTAAGGAGCATGATGGTCTTTTTGCTGAATGTAAGTATTGCAAAACAAAAATGTATAAAGCTGATTCTTATATTGGTACCTCTAACCCTAGAAGACATACTGAAAAATGCCAAGCCTACAAGGACTTCTTTGTAACTAATCCCAGTAGTTGTTTAGGAAGTTCTTTTGATCAGAAAACTTACTGTGATTTGTTTGCTGAAGCTATTATGTATCATGGTTATGCATTGAGCATGGTTGAGCATGATAAACTTAGGATTTTGCATCGTTATCTTAATTTTAATGTCAAGGATATCTCTAGGTATACTATTACTAAGCATTGCATGTTAAAGCATGAGAAGCATAAGAAATTTTACTTGATGCAATGCATTCTGTTTCAAGTCGAATCTGTTTTACATGTGATGGTTGGTCTGCTTGCACTTCACGTTCATATTTTGCTCTGACTGCACGTTATGTTGATAATAATTGGAAACTCCAGTCAAAAATATTGTACTTTCGTCGTTCCCCCACCCTATGATGGTGAGTCTATTTATAAATTTGTGAAAAAAATGATATGTGAGTGGGGTCTTGAGAAGAAAGTTTTTACTATTACCCTTGATAATGCTTCTGCAAATGAGAGAATGGTTAAGCGTCTCAAAGACGATTTGCATGCCATATCTCCCCTTCTTTGCAATGGTAAGTACTTTCACATTAGATGTGTTTCCCATATTCTGAACTTGATAGTTCAAAAAGGGTTGAAGGTAATTGATTCTTCTGTTTTTAATTTGCGTGGAATTGTTAAATTTATTGACTCTTTTGATTCTAGACTATGCAGCTTTGATTCCGCTGTTAGAGATTGTGATTCTGGTTTTTCTAGTAAGTTGGTATTGGATGTTCCCACTCGATGGAACTCCACTTATTTGATGCTACGTAGGGCTATTGATGCTAAGTTAGCTATCAATTTGTTTGTCAATAGAGAAAATGACCTGGATATTATATTAGAGGATGAGTGGGAAACTGCTCAATTAATCTGTGATTTTCTTGAGCCTTTCTTTGAAATTACTACTCTGTTCTCAGGATCCAAGTATCCTACTGCTAATTTGTATTTGGCTAATGTTGTAGCTATTGAGAAGTTATTGTGTAATGCTCACAATGATCCTTATGAAGGCATTTCTGCAATGGCAGGACCTATGCTTGAGTTGTACGAGAAATACTGGTTTGAACACTTGACCATTCTGTCTTTTTATCCTCGTTATAAGTTGCAACTTCTGAAGGAGTTGTATGGTGTTCTCTAGGTTGAGGATGAGGTTGAAAAGAGCGTAAGTCTTGTTTACAATGAGTTTGTTAGTTTGTATATCTATTATTCTAGATATGTTCTTTGTTCTTCCTCTTCTAATTCTTCTGTCCAAAGTAATTCATCTCAAAGTACAAGTTTGTCGAGTTCCTATCGGCCTCGGACATTAAAAAAATCAAATCTGTTTTAGGTCAATGTTATTTAGGCTACTGTTTTTACTTTTATTTTTTTTATTTACAGTTTGCTAACTATTTTTCTGTTTTATTGTAGAACTTTGATGCTAATTTGGCTGCTTCTAGGAGTGGTAAATCTGATGTTGACTCTTACATTTCTTTTCCCCTCTCCCTCGCACCGATGATTCTGAGTTTGATATTTTAGATTATTGGAAAACACAATCTGTGTCTTTTCCTTTACTTTCACTCATGGCTAGAGATGTTTTAGCCATTCCAATCACTTCATTTGCTTCTGAATCCTCATTTAGCATGGGAGGGTCGGATTTTGAACAAGTTGAGGGCTAAACTTTTGCCTAAAAATGTTGCGATTTTTGTTACAACCCGTAATTGGTTATACGATTTTGAATCTAAGGAGAAGGATGAAGAATATCTTTCTATTGTGAATGATTCTTCACTGTATTATGTTGATATTGAAGATCCCCTTCTTGAATAAGGTATTCTTCTCTCTTTTCTTCTGTTAGTGTTTCTTCTTTTTTAATCTTGTTTGTTGTTTTAAATTGGTTACTAATGGTTCTATTTTTTTGTGGGGATCCTTAACAGCAATCAAGAAAACATTTTAATGCTTAGGGGGTCTACTAAGTAGTGACTTAAGATGTAATGTAACATCCGAGTTTGGGGGTCGGGTGAAATTAAAATAATAAAATATTATTTTGGGCCTCGTATTTTCAAAACAAATAAATTTATGTTGCGCTTGTTGAGAATTAAACCCAATGGCCATGGATTTTACACTATTGTAATAATCCATGTTCATTAAGGGTAAATGAGTCTTTTAACTTAAAAAAATAGCTTTTTCACTCATCTTCTTCCTCTCTCTCCTTTTAAACTCACGACAACATTTCCTCCTCCATTGTGGTTCACTATTCCATCACCATACACCTTCATTCTTGGTGATTTTTGAAAGGTAAACATGTTTTTGACTTGTCCTCACTTTCCTCTACATGTATATACCTTTAGTTTTCATTAAAACCCATGGTTTTACATTTTGAAATTTTAAGGTTTTCGATTAAAAATGTTATCTTTGTTTGCTTTTAGTTAAGCTTTTGATTTGTTGAGGTTAGATGAGTTATATACTATCCAAAAGGTCCAACATAACTAATTTTTACACGGTTCTAAAAAGATTCCCGGATTTGGGTTTGTTGGGGGGTTTTAGAGAGGTTTAAAGTTGAGTTTTGGGGCTATTTTATGTGGGAATTTGTTGTTTGATGGTTGCGCGATGATTAGGGGTTGTTTTGGAAGCTTTAGGGTGTGTTTAAAGTGTTGGAATCAATAGTTTATGGCTGTGCTTTTGGGTTGCTCGAAAATGTGGGTTTGAGAGTGTCTTGGCTTGATTTTGATGCTTGTTTGGTGCTCTGAGTTTACAGCAGTGATTGTGGACTGAAATGTGGTTGTTTTGATTGTGTTGGATTGTTTAGAAGCAAGGAATTGTGTTGGTGAAGCCCCGGGAACGAATCCAGAACTGTTAGGAGCTTGATCGGGTGTTTGCTTGTGTTGGAAAGTCCGGTGAGTGGTTAATGATTTCAATTTGGTTTAATTAGTTTTCAAATGTTGGTTCAAGCATGTGGACCTAGGTCGGGCTTGGTAAATCCACCTAGAGTTGGGATTAGATTGGTAGTCTAATCTCAAGCTTTAGCTAGAGACCTTTGGTTGAACTTTGAATGTTTCGTTATGCCTCTTGATTTATATTTATTGTGATTAATGTTGTTATGTATATTGTGATATACATGTGTGTTGAGGCATGATGTTCGATGCATTGTGATATGCATGTGGGTTGTGCATGATGGTAAATCATGGTGAGTACATGCTAAGCACGGAAATTGGTAAGAAAGTTGTGAGGTTGATCAATGAAATGTGTTAGTATTGGCACTAGTATGCTTGGGTACAAATGATCGATCATTAGGATGTTTAGTGTGCACACGAGTGTCGAAATGCGCGCGTGGTCTTGGTGATGGTAGTCATCAAGATGGAGTTCGGGTACGCCCGAAAATCTTCTTTTATATTTTAGTCGGTGATGAGTTGAATCCCATCGACGAGGTGTAAGGATGAGTGTAATCCCCTCTGCGTGAAACGATGATGAGTGTAATCCCACCGTAAGGTAATGGTTGAGTTGTGGGATGTTAGTTCTAACAGTTGTTATCCGCGTATTCGGGTCATTGCTAGGTGCCAATACGTTAGATATATGTGTTTCCATATGGTTGTGTTTATAGACATATTGAGCATGGCACGATTTTGACATTATGTTCATGCATCATATAAATTTGACTCATGCGGTTTCGAAGGTAAGAAAACATGCATTTTTCCTAGGTATGTTGCTCGTGCTTGGACTCTGCATTGTCGAGGTTTGTTTTAGGAGCTTACCCTCACTAAGATTTACGCTTACGCTCTCTTTTGTTTGACAATGCAGATCCATAGTTCGTGGGTTGCTTGTGCAAGGAGAGGGCCTCCAAGTGTGCTAGTTGTGCTTTCGCTATCCTCAAGTATGGATTTTTAAGTTAAGGATGTAATAGTAAAGCAATGGGGATTTAGGTTGTTGTTTTGTGTAGGAGCTTGTTAGACTCCCTTTGATATGTTGGTGTTATGGTGTGGCTTATTGAAGCTTTGATTTGGATTGTAAACCATGCTTTTAATGCGTATCATGAATGCTTATGTGTTTTGTTTCTAAGGCATGAAACCTTAAAATGCAATGTATGTCTTTGTATGGTGAATGCATGATCCTTTTAATTGTATGGCCTTCACATGTATGTTAAGTGTTTAAGCATGTTTGTAATAGGGTGCATGCCTCTAGAGTTGTGTTTGCATAATATGTTTTGCTTCTTGAAGTCGTTGAGGTCGTTTGGGATCGTTTAGAGATTTTTAAAACTAGTTTTGGAAACTCATAGATTGCAAGCGTTTCGGAACGGTTCAAGCTGTTTTGGAACGGGTGTGGTTCCAGGGACACCCGTATCAGAACGCATTCCGGTACGGTTTGGCTACTGTGAGCCCCTGTTCCGATACGAGTCTCGAAACGCTTTAGCTACTGTGAGAGCCTGTTCCGGAACGTGTTTCGGAACGTATAGGCGAAATGGACCCCTGTTCCGAAACGGGGTGGATACGTTTCGATACGGGTGTTTGGATTTTTAAACTGGAGCCCGTGTTTCGAAACGGACAAAACCTGTTTCGAAACACATGCCTGAAAATGGGGCTTTTGACATCTCTAAAGGTTTTCAAAAGATGGGCTTAGGCCCGGTTTGATGTTAGTCTTCTTGTGAGTCTTGTTTTCCGTTGTCGCTTCACACATAGGTTTAATTAAATCCATCTAGACATGATAATAAATGAAAAAGTTTTCTCGGGTTGTTAACCGAAGTGGAGCCTTAACGGGTTTCGCCTCGATTATCCCCGTGTAGCCCGCTCGGACCGGTCAATCGCCCAGACCGGGACGAGGGGGTGACACTTGTTGTTATTAGAGCCTGAGGTTTCCGAGACCTTGGGCAGGTAAGTGAGGTAAGTTGAATTCTTGTATTGCAATTGCACGGTGTTTGCTTGCCATGTAAGTATGTTGTTTGAAGCATGTTGAGTAGAGTCTCATTTCTTCTATTACATCGGAGAAAAGGTTTTTAAGTGAGGGAAACATACTTGAGCCACTTGGACCCATGCCCTTGCTAACCCTATTCTGTATGTTGTTGTTGTAGTTGTTATCTGTGAGCGGATATGTCGAGGCCTAGAGGTAGACCGAAGTTGGTTCGCCAGGAACCCCGTGTTGCGGCTCTTGTTAACGAGCCAGTGGCTGGAGTAGAGGCTCATGTACAAGAGCCTGTTGTTGGTGTCGGAGCTCCTCCACCACCACCACCTACTCAGCCTGATGTGGAAGGCGAGGCTGGAGCTGAGGAAGCAGGACCTCAGGTTGGCCAGGGAGGCCAAGGTCCTGCAGGGATAGATATGGCTCCGCTAGTTCAAGCTATAGCGGGAGCGTTTCAGGCTGCAGTTGTCAGAGCTCAGGCTGCAGCTCTGGCGAGAGGAGATGATGCTAGCTTACCTTTAGAGATGCTCTGTAGCCTCAGGGCAGATGAGTTCAGGGGACCTACACCCGAGAGATCAGAGTTGTGGCTAGAGAAGACAGCCTGTATTTTAGCTCAGATAGGATGTGTTGGGGCTCGTAAGTTGGGCTGTGTAGTTTCATTGCTTCAGGGTGATGCCTACACCTGGTGGGTCACCATTACTACTGGCGTGCCTGAGGCCGAGAACAGTTGGAATTTCTTTGAGACTGCTTTCAGAAAGAGGTATTTGGGCCCGAGATACTTAGATGAGAAGAAGCGGGAGTTCATGGCTCTTGTTCAGGGAGATGCATCAGTGACAGATTATGAGATCCGCTTTGTTCAACTGAGTCAGAATGCTCTAGAGTGGGTTCCTACGGAGAGGGACCGTTGTGATCGGTTTAGGTATGGGCTTCATGAGGAAGTCAAGAGGTACACCTTAGCTACTGATTATTCTGATTTTAATGTCTTGGTCGCTAGGGCCAAGGACATCGAGCATAGCTTGGGGCTGACCAAGCGCTCGGGAGGGTCCAGTTCAGAGAAGAGACACAAAAACTTTGATCATGGTGATGCCAAGAGGCATCGGGGCAGTGGACAGCAGTTTGACCATAGACGTGGCGATGGCCACCATGGTAGAGGCCATCAAGGCCAGAGAGCTGGAGCGCGTTTGCTCGAGTGTGCCCGATGTGGGAGACGACATTCATGAGAGTGTTGGGGGAACTATCATGCTTACTGGAACTGTGGATCGAGAGACCACTTCAAGAGAGAGTGTCCGCATCAGGCGACACAGGCACTGATTCAGACACAGGCTCCTGCGAGAGCGATCGACTATCAGAGAGGCCGTGGGTGCGGTCGTGGTTATTTCCAGCTGAGGGCTGATGCACCTAGGATAGAGGCACCGATGTATCTTGCTCATGTTGTGGCAGTTCAGCCAGAGGCCGGTGGACCAGCTAGAGTCTACGCACAGAGGGAGGCAAGGAATGCCACATATGTGATAGCAGGTAATTTTGAGTTACAGTCCATGTCTTTGCTTTCCTTAGTTGATTCGGGTTCCGCACATTCTTACATTTTGAGTGAGCATGCAAAGAAGTTAGACATACCTGTTGAGATTTTAGATGTAGGGATGCTTGTGACTAGTTCCTTCGGTGAGACAGTTGTAGTTAGACGGCTGTATAGGAGGTGTCCGCTGAAGATTTAGGGTTATGTGTTTCCTGTTGATATGATGGAGCTTCTATTTTACGGTTTTGATATCATTTTGGGTATGGATTGGTTGGTTGAGCATAGAGCTAGTGTAGATTTTAAGACAAAGAGAATTTCGTTGAAGCTTTTTGATGACTCTGAGGTAGTGGTAGTAGGCGAGAACGTTAAGTTCTTGTCGAACGTTGTGTCAGCTTTAGAGGCTCATAGGTTGATGGATTCCAGTTGTGGGGCTTATTTAGCGTATGTGATGAATCCAAATATGAGCAAGGTTAGACCGAAAGATATCAGAACAATTTGTGATTTTCCGGATGTGTTTCCAGAAGAGTTACCAAGTTTGCCTCCTGACAGAGGTGTAGAGTTTGTGATTGAGACAGTTTTAGGGTCTATTCCCGTTTCTATTGTTCTGTTTTGTATGGCTCCGAAAGAGTTGAAAAGTCAGCTTCAGGAGTTGTTAGACCGTGGATTTATTAGGCCTAGTAGTTCGCCTTGAGGTGCTCCTGTATTGTTTGTGAAGAAGAAGGATGGCTGTATGAGGATGTGTATCGACTACAGGCATTTGAACCAGTTGACAGTAAAGAACAAGTATCCGTTGCCTCGTATAGATGACTTGTTTGATCAGTTAAGGGGTGCCTCAGTGTTTTCGAAGATAGATGTGAGATCAGGGTACTATCAGTTGATGGTAAAGGAATGTAATGTTCCGAAGATAGCTTTTAGGACTAGATACGGTCATTATGAGTTCCTTGTGATACCGTTTGGGCTCACGAATGCGCCGACAGCTTTCATGGACATGATGAACAGAGTTTTCCGAGACTATCTAGACCGATTTGTAGTTGTTTTGATAGACGACATCCTTGTGTACTCGAGATAAGAAGAAGAACATGATGAGCATTTGAGATTTGTTTTACATAGATTGATGAGCAACCAGTTGTATGCTAAACTGAGTAAATGTGAGTTCTGGATTAGAGAGGTTGTGTTTCGTGGCCATGTTGTGTCAGCTGAAGGTATCCGTGTTGATCCGACGAAGATTGAAGCTATTGTTGAGTGGAAACAACCTAAGTTAGTGACTGAGATTAGGAGTTTCCTAGGACTAGCTGGTTACTATAGGAGGTTCGTTGATGGTTTCTCTAGAGTAGCTGCTCCGTTGACTAAATTGTTGCAAAAAGGAGTGAAGTTTGAGTGGTCAGATGCGAGATAGAAGGCATTTGAGAAATTGAAAGAAGCTTTGACGAATGCTCCAATGTTAGTACAACCAATTTCAGGGAAAGAGTTCGTGATCTATAACGATGCTTCCTACGTACGTTCAGGTTGTGTTCTAACGCAAGAAAAGAGAGTTGTTGCTTATGCTTCGAGACAGTTGAAGGTGCACGAGAAGAACTACCCTACGCACGACATTGAGTTAGCAACAGTTGTGTTTGCGTTGAAGATTTGGCGACACTACTTGTATGGTGAGAAGTGCACGGTTTACACCGATCACAAAAGCTTGAAGTATTTGATGACTCAGAGAGAGCTGAACTTGAGACAGAGAAGATGGCTTGAACTGTTAAAAGACTATGATTTGACTATTGAGTACCATCCGGGTAAGGCAAATGTAGTGGCCGATGCGTTGAGCAGAAAAGTTGCAGTTGAGTTGCGAGCTATGTTTGCTAGGTTGAGTGTATCAGAGGACGGTGGTTTGATTACAGAGTTGCAAGTGAAGCCTTCGTTGATTCAGATGATCAGAGAGAAACATTTGCAAGATGTATCTGTAGCTTCACATATTCAGGACATTGAAGCCTTCGTTGATTCAGATGATCAGAGAGAAACAATTGCAAGATGTATCTTTAGCTTCACATGTTCAGTGATGAGAATGTGTTGTGTTTTAGAGACAGAGTTGTAGTACCTGAGATGTTGAGTTGAGACATATGATTCTGAGCGAAGCACGTTCGAGTCATTTTTCTATGCATTCGGGAAGTACTAAGATGTACCGAGATCTGAAGAATAATTATTACTGGGTTGGTTTGAAGAAGGATGTAGCCGAGTATGTGAGTCGTTGCATGGTTTGTTAGAGAGTAAAGGAAGAACATCAGGTTCCTTCAGGTTTGTTACAGCCTTTGAAAATTCCGGAATGGAAGTGTGAGAGAATCACTATGAACTTTGTGTCAGGGTTACCATTGTCTCCTTCGAAGAAGAATTCTGTTTGGGTGATAGTTGATAGATTCACTAAGTGTGCCCATTTCTTAGCAGTGAACACTACAGATTCTTTAGATAAGTTTGCAGATTTGTACATCCGCGAGATTGTGAGGTTGCATGGAGTTCCGAAGTCTATTGTATCAGATAGAGATCCGAGATTCACATCGAGGTTTTGGAGTTGTTTACATAGTGCCCTAGGTAGCCGTTTGCATTTTAGTACTTCGTATCATCTGCAGTAAGATGGTCAGTCAGAGCGAGTGATACAGGTATTAGAGGATATGCTCCGTTGTTGTGTGATTGACTTCCAGGGTTCTTGGGAGAAGCATTTACCCTTAGTCGAGTTTGCTTACAACAACAGTTGCCAGGCTAGTATACAGATGGCTCCTTATGAGGCATTGTATGGTAGACGATGCATGACTCCGATTTGTCGGGCTGAAACGGGTTAGAAATTGTTACCCATGCCAGATTTGCTTAAGGGGACTACTGATAAAGTGAAGTTGATTTGTGACCGTTTGAAAGCAGCTTCCGATCGTCAGAAATCTTACGCAGACTTGAAGAGAAAAGAGATTGAGTTTTCAGTGGGTGAGAAAGTGTTTCTGAAAGTATCTCCGTAGAAGAAGGTATGCGATTTGGCCAGAAAGGCAAGTTGAGTCCGAGATTTATTGGTCCGTATGAGATAGTTGAGCGTATTAGGCCAGTAGCTTACCATTTGAGATTGCCTTCAAAGTTAGAGAAGATCCACGATGTTTTTCATGTGTCGATGCTTAGGAGATACAAATCAGATCCGTCTCATGTTATGCCCGTTGAGGAGATAGAGCTGAATACGAATTTGTTTTACAATGAAGAACCGGTTGAGATACTTGCTTCTGATAGCAAGGTGTTGCGTGGAAAGACCATAGAGTTGGTCAAGGTGTTGTGGAGACATAGAGGTGTGGAAGAGGCCACGTGGGAGAGGAAAGCTGATATGCTTGAGCAGTTTCCGTACTTGTTTCCGTCAGGTAATTTCGGGGACGAAATTCCTTAAGTGGGGGAGAGTTGTAACACCAGGATTTGAGGGTGGGGTGAAATTAAAATATTAAAATATTATTTTGGGCCTCGTATTTTCAAAACAAATAAATTTATGTTGGGCTTGTTGAGAATCAAACCCAATGGCCATGGATTTTACACTATTATAATAATCCATGTTCATTAAGGGTAAATGAGTCTTTTGACTTTAAAAAAAGAATCAAACAAATAAAAAATAGCTTTTTCACTCATCTTCTTCCTCTCTCTCATTCAAAACTCACGACAACATTTCCCCCTCCATTGTGGTTCACTATTCCATCACCATACACCTTCATTCTTGGTGATTTTTGAAAGGTAAACATGTTTTTGACTTGTCCTCACATTCCTCTACATGTCTATACCTTTAGTTTTCATTAAAACCCATGGTTTTACATTTTTGAAGTTTTGAGGTTTTGGATTAAAAATGTTATTTTGTTTGCTTTTAGTTAAGCTTTTGATTTGTTGAGGTTAGATGAGTTATATACTATCCAAAAGGTCCAACATAACTAATTTTTACAAGGTTTTAAAAATATTCCCGGATTTGGGTTTGTTGGGGGGGGTTTAGAGAGGTTTAAAGTTGAGTTTTGGGGCTGTTTTGTGTGGGAATTTGTTAGCTGATGGTCGTGTGATGATTAGAGGTTGTTTTGGAAGCTTTAGGGCGTGTTAAAAGTGTTGGAATCAATAGTTTATGGCTGTGCTTTTGGGCTGCTCGAAAATGTGGGTTTCGAGAGTGTCTTGGCTTGATTTTGATGCTTTTTTGGTGCTCTGAGTTTACAGCAGTGATTGTGGACTGAAATGTGGTTGTTTTGATTGTGTTGGATTGTTTAGGAGCAAGGAATTGTGTTGGTAAAGCCTCGGGAACGAATCCGGAACCGTTGGGAGCTTGATCGGGTGTTTGCTTGTGTTGGAAAGTCCGATGAGTGGTTAATGATTTCAACTTGGGATAATTGGTTTTCAAATGTTCGTTCAAGCATGTGGACTTAGGTTGGGCTTGGTAAACCCACCTAGAGTTGGGATTAGATTGGTAGTCTAATCTCAAGCTTTAGCTAGAGACCTTTGGTTGAACTTTGAATGTTTCATTATGCCTCTTGATTTATATTTATTGTGATTAATGTTGTTATGTATATTGTGATATACATGTGTGTTAAGGCATGGTGCTCGATGCATTGTGATATGCATGTGGGTTCTGCATGATGGTAAATCATGGTGAGTACGTGCTAAGCACGGAAATTGGTAAGAAAGTTGTGAGGTTGATCAATGAAATGTGTTAGTACAGGAACAAGTATGCTTGGGTACAAATGATCGATCATTAGGATGTTTAGTGTGCACACGAGTGTCGAAATGCGTGCATGGTTTTGGGGATGGTAGTCATCAAGATGGAGTACGGGTACGCCTAAAAATCTTCTTTTATATATTAGTCAGTGATGAGTGGAATGCCATCGACGGGGCGTGAGGATGAGTGTAATCCCCTCCGCGTGAAACGATGATGAGTGTAATCCCACCGTAAGGTAATGGTTGAGTTGTGGGATGTGAGTTCCAACAGTTGGTATCCGCGTATTCGGGTCATAGCTAGGTGCCAATACGTTTGATATATGTGTTTCCATATGGTTGTGTTTATGGACATGTTGAGCATGGCATGATTTTAATATTATGTTCATGCATCATATAAATTTGACTCTTGCGGTTTCGAAGATAAGAAAACATGCATTATTCCTTGGTTTGTTGCTCGTGCTTGGACCCTGCATTGTCGAGGTTTGTTTTAGAAGCTTACCCTCACTAAGCTTTACGTTTACGCTCTCTTTTGTTCGACAATGCAGATTCGTAGTTCGTGGGTTGCTTGTGCAAGGAGAGGGCCTCCAAGTGTGCTAGTTGTGCTTTTGCTATCCTCAAGTATGAATTTTTAAGTTAAGAATGTAATAGTAAAGCAATGGGGATTTAGGTTGTTGTTTTGTGTAGGAGCTTGTTAGACACCCTTTGATATGTTGGTGTTATGGTGTGGCTTGTTGAAGCCTTGTTTTGGATTGTAAACCATGCTTTTAAGGCGTATCATGAATGCTTATGTGTTTTGTTTCTAAGGCATGAAACCTTAAAATGCAATGTATGTCTTTTTATGGTGAATGCATGATCCTTTTAATTGTATGGCCTTCACATGTATGTTGAGTGTTTAAGCATGTTTGTAATAGGGTGCATGGCTCTAGAGTTGTGTTTGCATGTTGTGTTTTGCTTCTTGAAGTCGTTGGGGTCGTTTGGGATCGTTTAGAGATGTTTAAAACTAGTTTTGGAAACTCACAGACTGTAGGCGTTTCGAAATGGTTCAGGTTGTTTCGGAACGGGTGTGGTTCCAGGGGCACCCGTATCGGAACGCGTTCCAGTACGATTTGGCTACTGTGAGCCCCTATTCCGATACGAGTCTCGAAACGCTTTTGCTACTGTGAGAGCCTGTTCCGGAACGTGTTTCGGAACGTATAGGCGAAATGGACCCCTATTTCGAAACGGGGTGGATACGTTTCGATACGGGTGTTTGGCTTTTTAAACTGGAGCCCGTGTTTCGAAACGGGCAGAACCAGTTTCGAAACACAGGCCTGAAAATGAGGCTTTTGACATCTCTAAAGGTTTTCAAGTGATGGGCTTAGGCCCGATTTGATGTTAGTCTTCTTGTGAGTCTTGTTTTCCATTGTCGCTTCACACATAGGTTTAATTAAATCTATCTAGACTATAATAAATGAAACAGTTTTCTCGGGTTGTTAACCGAAGTTGAGCCTTAACGGGTTTCGCCTCGGTTATCACCGTGTAGCCCGCTCGGACCGGTTAGTCGCCCGGACCGGGACGAGGGGTTACATGTAAATTTAGGTATTCTTCTCTCTTTTATTTTGTTAGTCTTTATGTTCTGTTTTATATTTATGATAGTAGTTTTTTTGTTAGTCTTAATGGTGTTTTTTTAAATGCTTAGTGTTGATGTTGCTGGTTGTGACTTAGTGTTGGTGGTTACTTGTTGGTTTCTGGTTCTGTTTTGACTGGTGGTTGTTGGTTTACTTGGTAGTTTTTCACTCTTATCTAAGTAGTTTAAATACTTTATCATGCTTCTGTTTTATTTTCTTATTGCTTTTTTTAATTGTTTAGTGTTGGTGGTTGCTGGTTGGTTGCTGGTTGCTAGTTGCTCCTGTTTTGATTGGTGGTTGGTGTTTCCTGGTTGCTGGTTGCAAATTTACTTGGTAGTTTTTCACTCTTATCTAAGTAATTGCTCATGTTTAGTTATGTTGGTTTCTTATGCAAGTTACCCATATCTTAACTTGATGGTAGCATTTAGATTTATTAGCTCGATGAAGACTTTTCTGGTAACAAAGTGTAGCTTTTAGCCTTGTTAAACTTTACTATAGGATCTGAGCGCTAAGATATCACCCATCAAACTTGTATTTCTAAATTTTTAGTTTGTAGAATTGTATGTTTAAAGAATACTAACTTGAATTATGTTATAATTCATTTTTGTTTATTTTCATTTGTACTTGTATTTCGAATGAAACTTTTAAGTTTATTATCAAGTGTTCAACAAATACGCAAACACATACAAACTTTAACATAATTTTGCACAACTTATAAAAAAAATTTATGTTTTAACTTAACAAATATTTTGCACAACTTGTAATCAATATAAGTTCATTGAGTTATTGATATAATTTCGTTTAAGTCAAAATTTGTTTTTAAATTTATAAAAAAATTCGTTTGAATTTAAATGTTATGTTACAAGTTTATTTTTTAAATTTTTAAAGATCAATTAGGCTGGAAGTATAAATATGTATAATATTTTAAGTTAATAAAAAATCAAGTTTATATTTTAAGTTGGTGCAAAAACAATTAGATTGGAAGTATAATATTATGTATAATATTTTAAGTCAGTTAAAAATCAATTTAAATTTTATGTTGGTTAAATCTCAAGTAGATTTGAAGTATAATAATATGTATAATATTTTAAGTTAATTAAAATTTAATATATATCATATTTATGTATATTGTATACGTTATATGTTATGTATATAATATGTAATATATGCATATTATATGTATTATGTATATGTTTTATTATGTATTGTGTATATGTTATATATATTATGTATCATGATTCATGTATGTGTATGTGTATGTGTATGTGTATGTATATAATATGTATGTGTATGTGTATATATATTAATATATATGTATATGTACTTATGTGTGTATGTATGTATTTATGTATTATGTATCATGTGTGCATATATATATATATATATATATATATATATATATATATATATCATATCATATCATATCATATGTACATTTATGAATTTTTTTAATTCATTAAGTCATGGATTTCAAGTCAATATCAGTTCAGGTTAACAACAGTTCGGGTTCAAAACAGGTCGGGTAAAATCGGATCTCGGGTCGATTCAGTCAGGTAATATCATGTAATTTGCCAGGTCAGTCTCGGGTTCGTTTCAGTCGGATGCAGGTCGAGTTTCTGGTCAAAATTAACAAGTCAATTTGGGTTCGGGTCGTTTTCAGTCGAACGCAGATCGCGTTCGGTTGCTACAATAACATGTTCAATTCGGGTTCGGGTTAGTAAATGTCAGTTACAGATCGAGTTCGAGTCATCAAATCTTCAGGTCAAATCAAATTTTAACTCGAGCATGTTTCAGTCGGATTTTCAGGTCGGGTCAGCTTTTTACAAGCCTATATAACAATGGTTGTGACACACATAACTGTTGAAAGCTTCGGATGAGCAAGAAGCCACGAACAAACATTTCAAGTCTTCAAATTTCGTTTCTGAGCCTTTTGAGCTTTGTTCACATTTCATTTCAAGCCAAGAACAAACGGACCCTTAAGGTTTAAATTAAAAAAAAGGAAATCAAAAAGGCAAAAGGAGGCACTTTTTATTCATTTGCAAAACTGGTTCAAAATCAAAAGGAGAACCAAACCTTCGTCTCTCTTGGGCTCAACCACCGAAGCCACCTCCTCTATTTCCAGCACCGTTCATCGGTAGCGCCTCCTCGCGGTGGCGGTTCTGGTGGTGGCGACGAATGATATTTCGCACTCAAATACTTCGACCCCCAGCCTCAAAATCAAAGGTATATTTATGAACCTTCCTTCTTTTGATTTGGGAAAACCCCTTTCTGTTGAAAACTCCGTATTTTGAAGAAGAAATCCCAAGAGACCTCGTATCATTGGCCCATGAGGAGAAAGCCACCAGTCATCGGTGGTGGCTGCTTCAGTCACCGGAGACGGTGACAGCCCGAACGGCTAAAACGGTAAACCCTAAAACCCTTCTCTTTTTTATATTTTTGATATGAAAGAATATTTCTTTGTATTGATATCAATGATGTTTTTGCGTTTGCTTTGTATTGATCAGAAATGTTACATTGCTTAGGGTTTCGGATTCTGTATCCGAAAATTACACGAATTAAGAGAAATGAAAATATCCCATCGGTTCTCCTTTTTGTTTGCAACCGTCTGAAATTCCTCTGATTTTTGGTGTTGTTCGCATGTGATGGTGCACGAGGAGGGACCAGTGTCTTTAGTTTCTTGTAACAACAGCAAGATCGATTATCCGAAAGATTGCAGATTCGAAATAAGAATGAATAAGAAAAGATAGAAAATGGGAAAAGACTGAATATCTCGATAGAGATCCACAAAAGTTCAGCCGAAAAAACAAGCTAATCCAAACATGCTTCTAGGCAGGTCTTAAAACCCTAGAGGACCATACGACAACGTTTTTCCTCTTAGGCTCTCACACTCAACACACCGTTTCATTAATTCTAATTACAAACCAAATTTAACTCAACTACTTTAACTAAAATTCGAAAGACAACGGCTACTCCTGGGCAAAGCTGTTGCAAATGTCTCCTCTTCAAGAACATCCTTGTCCTCGAGGATGGAAGTTGGGAAATTGCAGTTGAAGCTGGTGGAGAGGTTCCTAGCTAGCATCTTCTGGAAAGACATTAGTCCACTCGACTAAAAATTTAGTGATGGCTCGGCCTCCCCTCTTTCTAATTCTCCTGTCTATGATTCTCAAGGGCTCCTTGCTGATCTCTCCATCATGGTTGATAACTGGTAATTCAGACGGATAATTTGCACCCCCAATGAGTTTCTTCAGCTGGGACACGTGGAAAACAGGGTGGACCTTCGAATCTCTGGGTAACTGCAACTTATGAGCAACCATCCCAACCTTATCAATGATGGGAAAAGGCCCAAACCATTTGGGAGCTAATTTCTGATTGGCCTTATGCTTCACAGTCTGCTATCTATAAGGCTGCAACTTCAAATACACTAAGTCTCCAATCAAATACTCACACTCTGTTCTTTTATTATCCAATTGTTGCTTCATTCTCACCTGGGCCCTCTGCAAGTAGAATTTCAACATCTTCAATGCAGCTTCCCTATGTTGTAAGCTTCTGTCCACTGAAGCTACAGGGGACTCTCCTGCAGTGTAAGGAAAATGGTCCACTGGTGGTTGACCATATAGGGATTGGTAAGGTGTGGTCTGAATAGCAGAATGAAAAGAGGTGTTATACCACCATTCAGCTTGGTGCAACCAGTTTCCCCACTCCTTAGGCTTCTCCCAGTCATACACCTCAAATAGGTTTCCAAATATTGATTCACCTTTTTAGTTTGTCCATCAGTTTGGGGATGATATGATGTGTATGGATTAATCTTGACTCCCAATTTCCGAAACAACTCCTGCCAGAATAAGATCATGAAGATTTTATCTCTATCACATACTATTTTTCATGGTAATCCATGGAGTTTGAAGACATTCTCCATAAAAATCTGGGCCACTTCCTTTGCAGTGAAGGGGTGAGCTAGTGCAATAAAGTGTCCATATTTTGTCAAACGGTCTACAACCACCAAAATCACATCCTTTCTTCTAGACAAAGGTAAGCCTTCAATAAAATCCATACTAATAGAAGACTAGGCTGACTCTGGAATTGGCAGAGGTTGTAGAAGGCCCCTGGGATGCATCAGATCAGTTTTATTTCTTTGACAAGTAGGGCATTCTATGACCATTCCTTTCACTTCCTTCCTCGTTCCTTTCCAATACACCAATGCAGACATTCTCTTAATTGTGAAATGGGCTCCCGAATGGCCTCCAGTTGGGCTTGAATGGAAAAACTCCAACAGCTCCTTTCTTAACTCAAGGTCCTTCCCTACAACCAGCTTCCCTCTCCTTCTTAATTGTCTCCCATCCCAGGTATATTTAGAATGCCTCCCAGTGCCTCCTTGAAGCTCTTCAATAATCTTTTGAGCTTATCATCTTCTTCCCATGATTTGGCCGCCCTTCTAAGAAAACCAGTTGTAATGTTGCTCACTGCAATATTTTGTAACTGAACCACCACTGGTCTTCTAGAGAGTGCATCTGCAACTATATTGTTGATCCCCTTCTTGTAACAAACATCAAAATCATATCCCATCATTTTAATAACCCATTTCTATTGTGCTGGAGTTACAACTAGATTCTCAGTAAGGAACCTCAAACTCTGATGATCTGTCTTTATCTTGAAGTGTCTCCCAATGAGATAATTGGACCACTTTTTAACTGCCACCAAGGCAGCTAACATCTCTTTTTCATATACAGACAGAGCTTGATGTCTCACTCCAAGTCCCTTGCTGAAGAAAGCTAGGGGCTTCCCATTCTGAGTCAATACAGCTCCAATGCCCAAGTCTGAAGCATCAGTCTCCACAGTGAATTCCTTTTCCCAATCTGGCAAGGTAAGTGCGGGAGCTGAACAAACAGCTGCTTTGAGTTTCTGAAATGCTTATTCTTCCTCTTGAGTCCACTTCCACCCACCTTTCTTCAACAGATTAGTGAGAAACCTAGCAATCCACCCATACTGCTTAATAAACTTCATGTAATATCTTGAGAGGCCCAGAAACCCTCTTAACTCTTTAATTGAGGTGGGTGATGGCCAATCCACAATGCACTGAATCTTACTTTGATCCATGGAAATTACTCCATCAGAGATCACATAACCCAAATAATCCATCTCAGTGGCCCCAAAGCTGCATTTGTTCTGTTTAGCAAACAATTTATGTTCTGTTTAGCAAACAATTTATGTTCTCTCAGAACCCTCAACACTTCCTCCAAATCCCTCAAATATGTTGCCCAGTTCTCAGAATAGACAAGAATGTCATCGAAAAAAGCCAGCACTGATTTCCTTAACAACCCTTTGAAAACCTTGTTCATAAGCCCTTGAAAGGTTGCAGGGGCATTAGTGAGTCCAAATGGCATTACAAGGAACTCATAATGCCCCTCATGAGTCATGAATGTTGTTTTATGGATATCAGGGCCCCACATCCTGATATGATGATATCCTGACCTCAGGTCCAATTTAGAGAAGACCCTAGACCTTCCTAGTTTATCCAATAACTCCTCAATGACAGGCATAGGAAATTTGTCTTTGATTGTGATCTGGTTTAATCTTCTGTAATCAATGCACATCCTCCATGAATCATCTTTTTTCCTGACCATGACTATTGGAGAAGAAAAAACACTGGTGTTGTCCCTAATTATTCCTGCTTGCAGCATTTCTGATATCATCTTCTCAATCACATCTTTCTGACCACTAGGATATCTATAAGGCTTGATCTTGATTACAACATTCTCATCTAACAGAGGTATTATATGGTCTTGGGCTCTCTCTGGGGGTAGAAATTTTGGTTCTTCAAACACATCCCTAAACTTCCTCAGCAACTATTGTATCTTTTGATCCCCCTTCTCATCTGACCCTTTCATCTCCAATCTGGTATTTAGGCCCATTAAAGAGATATTACAGGGACTATTGGTGCCTCTGATCATCTTTGCACCAGCCTTAGCTCCCATCCATTGAAGAGATTTCAGGTTGCACCCCTTCAATTCCACCTTTCCCTCATCATGCATAAACTCCATCTTCAATGTGCTAAAATCCCATTTGATAGGACCTAGTTGATAAAACCACTTCACACCTAATACCACATCACAATTCCTCAGTGTAAGGACTAAGAAATCAGTTTTGAAGCTATGCCCTTGTGACTCCCACTCCACCATCAAACATTCTCCCAAAGTTTCCATTAAATTTCCATCAGCCACTGCCACTTTCAATTGTGTCCTCCTATTGACTAACAATCCCAATTTCTTGACTATGGCCAGACTGATAAAATTGCGTGTGCTACCTGTATCAGCAAAGCAACACAGTCCACACTATCTATTCTAATTTTCAGTTTCATTGTTTCCTACTGATCAGCACCCCACATTGCTTGTAGTGAAAGAACTGGTGAATCTGAAACAGGTCCTTCAATTGTAGCCAAGTCACCATGATCCTCACTGTCAAGAAACTCTTCTTGGTCCCCTTCCTCTTCAATCCTTCCACCAAAATTTGATACAGCTGAGACTTTTGACATTTGTGGCCAGGAGTGTATTTTGCTGCGCACCATAAACATAATCCTTTCCTGCGTCTCTCTTCAATTTCAGCTGAAGACAAGGCCTTTCCTGTACCTCTTGACATGTTGTTTCCAGGGCCCTTGGGGTGTACTGGACTCAGCACCTTCGGGGTTGTGTTCCTGGAAGCTACTGAGGGAGCCGACGAGTTTACTCCACTGACAGACCCCTTAAATCCAACTATAGCAGGCCTAGGAGGTATCGAAATAGCAGATGGGATCATTCTACTAAAATTCGAATACGACCTTCTCGAGCCAGGGAAAAACATATTTTCCAAATGCTTAGCCATTTGAAAAGCCTCAAACAAGGAAGCAGGATGTAGTAACTGAACATACAGACTAATCTCGACTCTCAAATGCGCTTTAAATAAACTCAACACATAATCATCGGGGAGATTTACCTGATTCAGCAGATCTATGAAGTCCTCGTAATATCTTTCAACCGAATCTATTTGCCTCAGCCCCACAAGTTCAGAAAAAGGATCTTCAAAGCCTCATAGAGCGAATCTTTCTTTCATCCTCAACAAATACTGATTCCATGATAGTTGGTTCATCTCAGTGTTATTCTTAGTTGCGAAGTGATGCCACTGTAGAGCCTTTCCCTCCAAATAAAGCATGACTGTCCTCACTTTCACATTTTCAGGGGTGCGTTCAGCTTCAAAGAACTGCTCTACCTTGCAAAGCCAACCCCGAAAATCCGTGCCGTCGAATCTAGGGCACATCAGCTTATATGCCAAATTCTAGTGTAGTTTTGGTCGTCATTTGGTTCCTTCGGTGGCTCCGCATCTATCACCGTCACTTTCGGTCCCGTGTTGTTCGCCGTTGTTCCAGGCGGATTCGAAGCCCTAGGACCCGTCCCAGTTGCTCCCTGATTGGTCGGAGCAGTGTTCACTGAGCCCACGACCTTCCCGATAGAATCATCGAGAAGCTTCTTGAAATCCACCATCAGTTGGACCTTGAACTCCGCAAGTTGTGTCTCCATCTTCTCGTCTAACTTTGAAATCTCTGATTGAAGTCGTTCGGACTCCAGCTGCCAAGTAGCTGCCTGACTCGATTGTTGCCGTGTTTCCACCATAACTCAAACCGATTGAAGCTCTGATACCCTTGTAACAACAGCAAGATGGATTATCCGAAAGATTGCAGATTCAAAATAAGAATGAATAAGAAAAGATAGAAAAGGGGAAAAGACTGAATATCTCGATAGAGATCCACAAAAGTTCAGCCGAAAAACAAGATAATCCAAACATGCTTCCAAGCAGGTCTTAAAACCCTAGAGGACCATACGACAACGTTTTTCCTCTTAGGCTCTCACACTCAACGCACCGTTTCATTAATTCTAATTACAAACCAAATTTAACTCAACTACTTTAACTAAAATTCGAAAGACAACGTCTACTTCTGGGCAAAGCTGTTGCAAAGCCTAGCCCAAGCCTTTTTGTATGACTGTTGTGGACGGATGAAGGTGCAAACGATGAGTCATGGGGAGAGGTTGTCTGCCATGTGAGTGAGATAATTGGCAGAAGTCTCTAGAAGGGATACCAAGGGTTGTGACGGCTGATGTTTGAAATGGATTAGGTTTAGCTGAATTTGGAAATGTTATGGGCTTAGTGGGCTTGTTTAAATATTAGCCAAGGGTTTAAATTTGTTATGGGTAATATAATGAAAAGGGTAGTATGATGGGGGTATATTTTGGACTTTAAAATTGTAAAAAGGACATTGGTTTTAATGGAAATTGATTTTTTTTATTTTAATTCGGTTTTAATTGTTGGGTCTAAGCCTGGACGAAAATAGGGTATTATTGTGATATACATAATATGCAGAATTGATAAAATTGGCTCGAATATAAAAACTGATCAATTAATTACTAAAAAATTTAAGTTATTCGATTTTTTTATTTTATAACTCAAATTTTATTTAAATCTTTTTCGAGTCGAATTTATGAAATTACGAGTCGGTAATTGGTTT
Source organism: Hibiscus tridactylites (assembly GCA_958450335.1). Lineage (NCBI taxonomy): Eukaryota > Viridiplantae > Streptophyta > Magnoliopsida > Malvales > Malvaceae > Hibiscus > Hibiscus tridactylites. The sequence goes on along the minus strand of OY288272.1, from coordinate 36,286,876 downwards.
TTTCCACCTTAAGTGCAGTCGAATAATTCAATTTTTTTCCGAATTGAGTCGAATTTTGTCTACCTAGAGCCATCCACGAACATAAAGCGGTCTCGACTACGGTGCTTCAAAGGCTTTCAAACTGTGTATGCACATTCGAAAAATTTAAGACAAAACCAAAAGAGGTACCAGACCTTACCCACAACCACACCAACGAAAACCACCAAGTTACAGTGCCAAAAGATTACCGTCCATACATCATCCACTAACACGGTGGTGGCGAGGAGACAAACATACACGATATGAACGAAAGCAGAAAGAGGGAAAATGAGGGTAGTGACCGGAGTAAGGTTGTGACCAACTTGGTGGTGAGATTTATCTTAGAATGTGAGAATGGTGAAAAAGAAACCGAATGGGAAAGGTGAAGGGTGTGAGTGGAGAGCGAACACCAAGAGAATTTAGGAAAACGGGGCAAGGAATAGCGCATCAGGTTTTAGGGAGAGTATAAGTTAATATACGGCTAATAAACGACGGGATATTAGAGTTGTTAGATAGAAATTTTTTTGATTTTAACCTTTAGATTTAGTTTCTCATAAAAAACACACGGAAACGGGAAAAAATTGTTGCCGGTAAGTTTCTTAACTTAGTAAGTAGTATCGCAACTTGATAAGGATAACATTCATGTTGGAACGTCAAATGTTAAAATAATGCCTAAGTTTCGGAACTATGAGATATGTACTGGAACCGGTAGATAAAAGTTTAAACCTAAATTGTTAGTAAAGTTTGTGACAATTAACATTGGCAGAAGATGTCTCGGAATTTGATATCGAGTATCGAAACTCTCATATGTAAAAGTAACATTTTAGGGTTAACGCGTAACAGTATACGCTTTTCTTCTGATATTGGAACATTTTAGTGTAATATGTTTCAGAACTTAAGTATCAGTACCGAAACCTAACGTATGGTATGTTGGATAGATAAAATTAGACGCAAAAACCATAAAAGTGAAAGAAGTAGATAACATATTAGGTCGAATCACCAACTATCAAAATTCATCAACGAGTCTCGCAACCTAAAGTAGAGGATTATAATATTTTATGTTTAACGATTCATATTTCCATTTTTTGTTGGTCTCACAACGTACTTAGTCGTTTCGCTACTCGTAGCGATTAAAGCCCTCCGCCTCCCTAGAATGAGAATCGAGCCTTCATTTGTTTAATAACATTTTATGGTTAGAACTCATATCCCCACTGAAAATCTGGAGAATCCTCTGAATTTGGTAAAAACGTTTCAGTTAGTGTAAAGGATCGAAACCTCAATTTAGGTTGCAACTGAACTTGTACAATCGTCTTCATTGCGAAGGTAACAATCAAAACCCTAAGTTTGTTTGTTTATTTACGAAATACTTGAAATATATGGTTTGTGTTTTTAAAATTTTGGTATGGAATTGCATTTCGTGTTGGAAGAAATCTGTTGAAACTAAATATTTTATCCTATTTCGAATTTTAAATGTTACCATTTCCATCTCTTTGAACCTAAAAATGTTATATTTGTTTGTAATGAGGATGGGTTTATTTATGAGTGAGTTGGTTTGTTTCTGCACTGATTCATGTGAAGATTTAATTCTTAGGATGACAATTAGAAATTTGAATCCCATTTTGACGAAGTTGGTGGTGAAGTTCCTGATAAAAATGGTAATGATGAAGTTGATGTCACTGATGAAGTTGCTGATAAAGATGATATTGATGAATGTCACGGGGCGTTAGCCTATGATCGAGACGGCCGCACACCAAGGGGCTAGTCCAAGCACACTACGTTCCACACCCGGCCAAGGGACCCGAGCTAGCACCCTTCACATACACCATGGGGTCGAGACAAGCACCTCATGTGTAGACCATAAGAAAGAGACCTGAGGGAGCACTTTCATCGCACCCAAGGGTGTCCAAGCGAGCACACTCCATGCTGCCCACGCCATGGAGCCTGAGTCAACACCCTTTGTGCACACCTAAGGGCTCATACGAGCACCCTTCGAGTTACCCACGACCCTAGGTCTCAAATCAACACCAAGCATGCTTCCAATGAGGTTTTGACCAAGCAAACCATGCGAATCTATGCCCAATCTGCCCAAGAGACGAAGACCCATTGAGGATGACCATCTTTTGATGAACACACATATAAATATATCATCTTTTGAGCCACACTTAAGGAAAGTATCCTTTGCCAACCCAAGTAGGATATTATGATTGATTGTTGCCTATTTACTTTTGGGAACCTTGTAAGAGCGTGATAGTGTTTCCATAGTTAGGAGATATGAATCTTGGAATGATCCTTAACCCTTGGATCAAACCATCCTAGACCGTTAGATGCTAGAAGGTGAGCCTATAAATAGAGGCTCACTGTTGAGTGTGTAAAAGTTCTATTATTTACACCCTTTTTAACCCATATTTCTACTGCATTCAAGCATCATTGCATTACATTTAGGTTAGTTTACAGCAAAACATCACAAATGTATTAAAGGCACGGATTCTACTAAAAGATGGCTTATTTTGCAGGTTGCTGCCATCGTAGACGGAGAAGGGGGGCGCAGGGCAGATAAGCAGAAGAGCTGAACTGGACAAGCAGACGGCGAGGACGATGCTGCTATGGATCTGCCGTGACAGCATGGTGACAGCAGTTTTGCGGAGAGAAAAAGCAAAGTGGACCTCGATAGATAGAGAAAATTATGCTCGTCTGTCGTGTGAAAACCATACATTTTTCCAAGCCCCGGATCAAAAGATATGTCAAGCCAAAGCTCAAGGAGAGGAAATCCCTAGAAACAAGGATGGCGGCTGAAAAGTAGGATACTTGGAGATTAAGTCTTTATTAGAATCTTACTTTTAATTAAAGTTGTAATCCTTGTTACCTTAGAATACTTGAGCCCAAAGCTTATATAAGGGCATAGATTTTAACCTAGGAGAAACATACCCCCATAACCGATAACCCAAACCCCTCCGCCGTTTACCCGCCGTCGACATGTTCTAAAAACCCCCTAGGGCCACGGGTTGTTTTGTAAAGTAGTTGCAAGGGTTGTTTTGTTTTAGGATTTTCCAAGTTCAATAAAATAAACTTCAAGTTCTCTTATTTTGGTTATTAACATCTTGCAAGAGCATCGGGAGAGCATTGTGAGGTTATCCATTTACTTAGCATCGGGAGAGTTAAGTATACGAAAGAAATAAGAGCGAGTTCTCTAGTTTATAGTTGAACTATCTTATGCCTAGGGATAGGGCAAGGTTAAGTGGCTAAGGAAGAATTCATACACATCGGTGTTCATCCTTCGATTCACGCCGGGAGGTATCGTCAAGACGTGATCATCGACAGACTTGGACCTAGGGATAGGCCAAGGCAGATCCGGGATTCTTGCCAAACTTGAAGTACGGAGTTGGTGTACTTGCTACCGCGACAGCCAACGGACAGCCGCCGCGACAGTTGCTGTCAGCGACGGGCGCGACGACAGACTGGATTTCCTAAGCACTGCAATACCTGCACTACTGAGCAATTCAATACCAGCCCATTCTCTCTATCTTGATATTCTAACTCTTTTATTTACGTTTTTCTTTATTATTCTCGTGACAATTCTCTCAATTATTTTCTTTACTTCCGTGCAGTGAATTAGGTGAAGCTATTAGCCCAATCCCTGTGGAGACGATATCTGATACTTCGTATCACTTTACTACTTGTGTCGTGTACACTTGCACTACAATTGCGATAGACTCTTTTACACGCAACAAGTTTTTGGCGTCGTTGCCGGGGATTGGCAACATAACTACACCTTTCTTTTATTGCACTTTTCGTTTTTGTTTTTGTTTTTCTTTTAATTTTTATTTTTCTATTTTTCGTTAGTACTTTCAACTCTTGCTTTTCACGAGGTTTTCTTGTTTATGCGCAGATCTAAAAGAGGCGAAGATCCTGAGTATAAATTAGATCCGGAAATCGAACGTTCCTTCAATCTCAAGAAACAACTTTGCCACCTTTTAGACCGGAACGAGTACCTTGAGGAACAGTTAGAGCAGATGGCCCGTAATCCGCCCGCTGGTGGAGGTATACCGCCTGTCGGTGACCCGCCCGCGGCAGATGGACGACGGTCATGTCGTGACTACATGTTGAACGATCATGTAGAGTTGGAGACCACGCTGCCGGATATTGATGTTGATAACTTCGAGCTTAAACCTGTCATGTTTAGTATGATCAACAATGCCGGACAGTTTAGTGGTGCTGTGACAGAAGATACCAGGGAGCATCTCAAAACATTCCAGGAGATTTGTGGTTCGTTTAGACTACCAGGCGTTAATCCGGAGATACTGAGGCTTCGGTTATTCCCCCATTCATTGAGGGACAGAGCTAAAACTTGGTGGAATAAACTTACGCCCGGTTCAATTATGACTTGGGCAGATTTATCTCGTGAATTTTTATCTCGTTTTAATCCTTCGCATTTATCTGAGCGATTACGTAACGAAATTGCTACTTTTCAACAGGAAGATGACGAGCCGATGCACGAGGCCTGGGACAGATTTACTACTCTTCTACGGAACTGCCCAATGCACGGATTCCCCGTCTGGAATCAGGTTACAAAGTTTTATAATGCTGCCAACTTACAAACTCGCATTCGAATTGATTCAGCAGCGAATGGACTACTATTGGATAAAGATCCGGACGAGGCATTGCAAGTTTTGAAAAATCTGGCCAAGAATGAGGAGCAGTTCCCGACTACAAGAAGAGGGGGTAAACGGGTACTTGCTGTCAAGGATTATGAAGCCGACAGCATGATGAAATCACAGGTAGCCTTCCTTACTAAAGCAATGAAAAGGTTATTGAATGATGATGGTTTACAAGGATTTGTTGTTGAGGAAGTATGTGATATCTATGAGGGAAATCATAGTCGGGATGAGTGCCCAATACAAGTAGAAGAGGGAAAATATGTTGGAAACTACAAGCCGAATTACAATTCCAACAACTATAATCCCAATTGGAGGAAGGATCCCAAATTTTCCTGGAGTAACCCCAATAATGCCCTGAATCCACAAGCACATAATCAGAATCAGGGAGGTCCTAGATTGCTGACGCGACAGCAACATCCGCAGAATCTGCCGCCGCATCTACCGCCGCAGCAGCAACAACAGCCACCAGCTGCTACGAGCAGTATATTGGAGCAGACTCTGGCCACCTTCATGTCTCAGACCGGTACTTACATCGAGAATATTAATCAGTTTGTCAAGAAGACAGAGAATTTCATGGATAAAATAGAGATGAGGATGACAAACCATGAAGCTACTTTGAAATCTCTGGAGACACAAATGGGTCAAGTTTCTCAACACATTAAGCCGAGGCAGAATGGAGGATTCCCTAGCAATACTGAAAATGCTAGACCGCCCACACATGAGCAGTGTAAGGCGATTACTACTAGGAGTGGGAAGAAACTACCAGGGCCGGAAAAAGAAGCTGAAACAGAAAAAGAACCTACCTTGGATAAACCTGTCGAGGAAGCTGCCCCGACAGGTGACAAACAGACTGCTGCCGATGAGCCTGTCACGACAGCAGAAGCGACAGAGGAGAAAAAAGATGATTACCGTCCTCAGATTCGCATGCAGTGGGAAGGACGTATTGCTGATTACCGTCCCCCACCACCTTTTCCTCAACGGATACAGCAAGCTAAGCAAGAATCTCAACTTAAAAAGATTTATGATATTTTTAAACAGGTTCATATTAATATTCCGCTGTTAGATGCCGTTAGGGAGATGCCCGGTTATGCTAAATTTCTCAAGGATGTTATGTCGAAGAACTCTAAACTTGGGGAGTTTGAAACGGTAAAGATGACAGAAGGTTGCATGAGTATTCTTCATCGGCAGCCACCCTAGAAAAAGAAGGATCCGGGGAGCTTAATCATACCTTGCGTAATTGAAAATAAATTCGTGGGTAAGGCACTTTGTGATCTTGGTGCTAGTGTTAATCTAATGCCCAAATATGTTTTTCAGAAATTAGGTATTGGAAAGGCCCGGCCCACGACAGTAACTCTGCAGCTGGCAGACCGCTCTTACGTTCACCCAGAGGGAAAAATTGAAGATATTCTGGTAAGAGTGAATAAGTTTATTTTTCCTGCTGACTTTCTTGTTTTAGATTGTGAGGCAGACGAAAACGCACCAGTCATCCTTGGGCGACCCTTCTTAGCCACGGGAAGATCACTGATTGATGTGGAGAAAGGAGAACTCACCATGCGGGTGAACGATCAAGAAATTAAGTTGAATGTTCTCCAAGCGATGAAACATGCTGATGTGGACGAGGAATGCAAGGCTATCACTGACGTTACCCTTGATCAACCCTGCATCAGGTCAGGCTGTCACGATATTAAATTTGGGCACTGCCGCGGCAGCCACCTACAGGACTGTCACGACAGCAACGATGACAGCACCGACGACAGCAACTCCTCTGAATCCGATACATCTGATACTGAAGGTCAGGAGGAGGTAAACTAGATAGGCAACCGTCCAGGTAAGTTATTCGAACTTTTAAATTATACTTCGGATAACCATTTAATCCAAAAGCCATCTATTGTTGAACCGACTGCCTTAGAACTGAAGCCCCTGCCAGGGCAACTTAAATATGCTTTTCTTGGTTCAAATGACACACTGCCCGTAATCATCTCTTCTAAGCTTGTAACGCCCCGGTTTTGGGCTTAGAAGTTTTGGGCTTAGACCGGTTCGGTCAAAGTGCTGTTCGAATATAAAAGAGTGAAATTAGGAAAGCCTAGTTCGGGTTGCATTAAAAATATGGAAAAATGTTCTAAAATCCTCTTTTAATATATATAAGTGAACTGTGAAATCAATTTTACAAAATGAGGTTTGGAAGGGTGACATTTTGGCTAGTGACCAAAATGTAATTTTTGAAAACTGCGTGACTGTTTTAAAAAGGATTGAAACTTTGAATCTTTAAGGAGCTATTTACCCAAAGGGAGTTTCTCCAGATTTTTCTAAGATATTAAATGATTTATTTCTGATTTTTAAACAAAAGAAAAGTGGAGGGAAGATATTTTCCTATTCTAACTAACTTTTCTCTCAAATCTTCTATTTTCCTTTTCTCTCACTTTCTCTCAAACCAAACATCTTTCTCCAGAACTTTTCTCTCTGATTTTGTCACCTAAACATCTCTTTTCAATTCTCTTTTGATTGCTAATCATCTCATCACCAAAACCTCACCATTTGCTTATTGGATTTTCAAGATTTTGGTTCCAAAAAGGGGGAAAACTCAAGTTTGGAGGTAAGAACGTCCTTCTCCTCTAAACTCTCAGTTCTTTACTGAAATTCCCAAGTTCTCAATCCTTAATTGATGATTTATAAAAGGTTTTATGGTTGAATTCTTGATTCTTGGCTTAAAATGCAAGATTTGCTTGTTTTTGATGAAAATTCGTATGATCTGTTTAAGCAGGGTTTTGTGGTGTGTTTTTGATGTTAAGTGAATGCTAAATTGATTAGAAGTTGAGGTTTAATTAATGCAATCCCGGATAGGTTGAATTTCCTAAGTTTAGCTTGTGTTTTTGATGGTTTTTGGAGTGATCTTGTTGATCTGTTGTGGCTGGAGGTATAAGGATGTTTTGAGATCCATTTTGGATGTTTATTGATGTTTAAGAATGTTTAGTTTTGATGGATTTTGGCTGGGTGATGTTGAGGAGTTGTTTGGATGCATTTTCGGTTGTGTTTGGTGGCCGAAAATGGAGTATGGATGAGAGCAGCGGGTTTAGGTGCTTTCATTAAAGATATTAATGCATGATGATGCATTAATCCTCTGCTTTGATATGTTTAAAACAGGGGAGTCATCTTTGGATCCAAGTGGTGGTGATCCGGAAGCTTGATTTGTGTTTCGGCAAGAGGCGAAACGGAATCGGTGAGTGGATTTTGGTTTCCAGCTTTGAAACCATTGTTTTGAAGGTTTGGGAGCTTAGTTTAAGTCTAAGCAACTTAACTAAGCTCAAGAGTAAGTTTTCGGAAAAACTCTCTTGATGATGAACCATGGTTTTGGTTGTATGCAATATGGTTGTTTGCATGTCTTAAATTCTGTTTTGAAAGCATGATTAAGCATGTTAGTTGCTGAGATTATAAGCCATGTGTTGAAGGATGGTCAAGGTAAGAGATCCTTGTTTTTGAACATTGTTATAATGTGGTTTAATGCTTAAAGATGCATGATGTTTATGGCTTGAGTAAATGCTTTAAAACAGTGGATTGTTGTTGATTAATGATGCATATTGGCAAGTGATGTTAAGGTCACAAAGGTGGTTAAAAGTCCTTGTGTGAGCCTTGTTTCTTAAGAACAACATGGTGGTTAAAAGTCCATGGTTGGTTCTTGGTTAAGATCATCAAGGTGGTTAAAATTCCTTGGATGAGTCTTGTTTATTTAAGGACAATATGGTGTTTAAAAGTCCATGATTGGTCCTTGGTTAAGGTTACAAAGGTGGTTAAAATTCCTTGTGTAAGCCTTGTTACTTAAGAACATCAAGGTGTTTAAAAGTCCTTGGATGGTTCTTGTTAACGACACAAAGGTGTTTAAAAGTCCTTGTGTGGTCCTTGCCATGGTGTTTAAAAGTCCATGGGCCACGGTGTTTAAAAGTCCATGGGGTTAAGGACACAATGGTGTTTAAAAGTCCATGTGTGGTCCTTGGTTAATGTAAGATCACAATGGTGTTTAAAAGTCCATGTGTGAGTCTTATGTGAAATGTATCACTTGTTGCCAATATGACATGTTATGAACTTGAAGCATGAGATGCTAGTTTTAAATTCTTATGAGCATGTTGAAATGGTGATTTGAGTCAAGGTTTATAAATGTGTTTTGTAAATGCATTATTGTGTGGTTTTAATGAGCATTCCTCACTAAGCTTTTGCTTACGCTCTCTCTCTCTCTCTCTTTCTTAAACCAATAATGCAGATCATTAGAGTGCATTTGAGGGCAGCAAGGTGGTGAAGAATCCAAGTGGTGAACAAAGCTCATGTATGGTGAAGGTTTTCTTAAACACTATTAGCTTTTGGTAATTTGGCAATGGGGGACCTATGTTGTTGTTTTGGGAGATGTTTTGGACTCCCTAAGTTGGATTTAAGTTGTTGTTAATGTTGGTATTTGTATTTGGCCTTTATGTGGTTTGTTTGGTGATTTAATGCTTGAATGGTTTGCTAAGTAGGAAGCATGCCTATAGATTTGGGGAATTTCATAATTGATGCCATATTGATGTTTGGTTGATGCAATTATATTCCTTGTATGTTGAATGACTTGCTGGTAAAGTTTGATGGCTTTTGAAGCATGTTTGATAGGTCAATTGCATGATGAACCAGCTAAATTTCTGAAATCTGGGCAGCCTGTTTCGGAACAGGTGCTACCGTATCGGAACGGGGGCCTGAAATGGCCTGGGCGTTCCGAAACGGGAGGCACTGTTTCGGAACAGTTTGGCTACTGCCAGGCCACGTTTCGGAACCCGTTGCGGAACGGTCCCGCGTTTCGAAACAGGTCTTCCCTGTTTCGAAACACTCGACCGTTGGGCTCTGAATTTGATGGTGATATGTTTTGCAATGTTTGCGTTTTGGTCCTGAAACTTGTATATGCAATTGTATGAGTTTGGAATGTCCGTTTGAGCTGAAATTTGGCAGAGAAGCATGAAACCTGACTAATTTCAAGTTGGTAACTTTAATTTGGATTAAGTTTTTATAATTTTCAGAATTTACAATTTGGTCCCTAAAGTGGTAATTTGTGCAATTGAGTCCCTGTTTGTTCTCTGATGGTTATGATCTTTGAGTATGATGTTAGTATGATCATATCTAGGGTTAATGTGCATCTAGACAAGATTAAAAAGAAAAAAAGGGTCGTTAATCAAGGTTGACTTTCGGGTTGACTTTGGTTTTCCCCGTGTAATCTTCTTAATTCGGGTCAACCGTCTAGGCCGGGTTAAGGGGGTTACATTTGGTGGTATTAGAGCTGAGTTTTCGAGTATTTGGGAATGATTGTGTGGTTGATTAAAGTATGTATGCTTTGTATGCTTGTTGAGTGAAAGCATGTTGAGTGAATTGTATATGTGATGCAATCGTGGTGTATGCTGGGATGAAGCATGTTGTGGGTACCCATTGCCAAATCAAAGCTAATGAAATGATGTTGTTTTCAAGTGAAAATGAGCTTGAGTACTTGGATTGCTTACCTTGCTGGGCCTGACTTTGTTTGTTTGCATTGTGATTGTATTGTTAGAGTATGGCACCTCGTAGAGAGTTGAGGAGTAATGTGCGAGCTACGGCTCAAAATGAGAATGAGAATGAAGAGAATGTTGAGAGTGCGGTTTTACCTCCTCCACCTGGTGGTGGTGGTGCTGAGGGTGAAAGAGCTGAAGCTGCAGCTGGTGCTGGGGTCGCTGGACCTGAGGCTGGTCAGGGGCAAGCTGTTCCTGACATGACAGTGCTGATACAAGCTATTGTTGGAGCTTTCCAAGCCGCAGTAGCTGGAGCTCGAGGAGCTGGGCATCAAGAAGATGCTGGTGTTAGACTACCCTTGGAACGCTTACGCAGTCTAGGCGGGACTGAGTTCAGGGGTATGTCTGCTGAAGGTTCTGAAGCTTGGCTAGAGAGTACCAAGAGGATCTTGGGTCAGATGAGTTGCACTGATGTGCAAAAGCTGGGTTGTGTAGTATCCTTGCTACAAGATGATGCTTATACGTGGTGGACAACCACTATTGCTGGGAGGGCTGATGCTGATGTAACTTGGACATTCTTTCAGAATGCGTTCAAGAGAAGGTATCTAGGTGTGAGGTACCTAGATGAAAAGAAGCGAGAGTTCATGACTCTTACCCAAGGGAGCATGACTGTGGCTGAGTATGAAGTGCAGTTTGTTCGACTCAGTCAATATGCACCTGAGCTTGTTCCGGATGAACGAGAAAGGTGTGAAAGGTTCCATTATGGTTTAGTGACGGAGGTGAAGATGTATGTGCTAGCAACCGAGTATGATGATTTTGATGTGCTGGTGGGTCGAGCAAAGGACATTGAGATGAACTTGGGTTTATCTGCTAGGAGTGCTGGTTCTAGTGCTTGAAAGCAAGCTGCTGAGTATAGCTCTGGTGGTGGACGGAACAAGAGGGGACGTGATCAGAGGTATCAGTCCTCAGTTAAGCGAGGTGGAGGTGCACCTGCTCGGGGAGGTAATGCTAGAGCCGACCCGAGTGCATGTTGGACATGTGGTTCACGTGGTCATATGAAACGTGATTGTCCTCGAGCTGTGAGGGAGGTGTAAGCTCCTGTTGCAGCAGCTGGTAATGGGTGCTGGAATTGTGGATCTGCGGATCATATGAGGCGAGAGTGTCCTATGTTGGCTGGTGGCCAAGTGCGTGCTCCTGTTGTTGCTGCACCACAGAGAGGTCGTGGGCGCGGCCGTGGTAATTTCCAGTGGAGAGAGGAAGGTGGTAGGGGTGTAGCTCATGTTGTGGCTATTCAGCCTGAAGGTGGCGGTCAAGCTAGGGTGTATGCTCAGCGGGAGGGGAGGAATGACGCATATGTGATCGCAGGTACTTTTACTTTGCAATCCTTGTCATTGCTTTCCTTGATTGATTCTGGATCTACGCATTCATACATATTGCGTGAGCATGCTGAATTGCTTGGTTTGCCTGTTGAGTCTTTGGATGTTGGTGTGCGTGTCACTAGTTCATTTGGTGAGACTGTTGTGACTCGAAAGCTGTATAGAAGATGTCCTTTGGTTGTTCAAGATCATGTTTTTCATGTTGACCTTATGGAGTTGCCTTTCTATGGTTTTGATGTAATCATTGGTATGGATTGGCTTGCTGAGCACCGTGCTGTTGTGGATTGTGAAAATAAGCGAGTTTCGTTGAAGCTTGCGGATGATTATGAGGTGGTTGTGGTTGGTGAGAATGTGAAGTTCCTTGCCAATGTGGTGTCTATGTTGGAGGCAAGCCGAATGCTGAGGCAAGGTTGTGAAGCTTATCTAGCTTTTGTGATGAATCCTAGCTCTAAGGAGTTGCGGGTGCAAGATATCAGGGTTGTGCGAGAATTCCCTGGTGTGTTTCCTGAGGAGTTGCCTGGGTTACCCCCTAATCGTGAAGTGGAGTTTGGAATTGAGCTGTATGAGAATACAACTCCTGTGTCCATTACCCCTTATAGAATGGCACCTAAGGAGCTGAAGGAGCTGAAGACGCAGTTGCAAGAGCTGCTTGATCGCGAGTTTATTCGGCCAAGTGTGTCACCTTGGGGTGCACCGATCTTGTTTGTGAAGAAGAAGGATGGCACTATGAGAATGTGCATTGATTATCGTCAGCTGAACAAGTTGACTATCAAGAATCGGTATCCTTTGCCGAGAATCGATGATCTCTTTGATCAATTTCGGGGAGCAGTTGTGTTCTCTAAGATTGACTTGAGGTCAGGGTATTACCAGTTGAAGGTGAAGGATGTGGATGTGCCTAAGACAGCTTTCAGGACAAGGTATGGGCATTATGAGTTTCTTGTGATGCCGTTTGGTTTGACAAATGCTCCTGCAGCTTTCATGGACATGATGAATCGTGTGTTTCATGAATACCTGGACAAGTTTGTTGTGGTGTTCATTGATGATATCCTCGTGTACTCGCATACTGAGGAGGAGCATGAAGAGCATTTGAGGATTGTGCTGCAAGCTTTGTTGGAGAATCAGCTTTATGCTAAGCTGAGCAAGTGTGAGTTTTGGTTAAGTGAGGTGGTGTTTCTTGGGCATGTGGTTTCTGTTGAGGGGATTCGTGTTGATCCTCAGAAGATTGAGGCGGTGATGAATTGGAAGGTTCCTAAGTCTGTTCATGAGGTTCGTAGTTTCCTTGGTTTGGCGGGATACTACCGGAGGTTTGTGGATGTGTTTTCTAAGATTGCTCCACCTTTGACGAAGTTGCTGCATAAGGATGTTAAGTATGAGTGGACAGAAGCGAGACATCAGGCTTTTGAGAAGCTTAAGGCGGCTTTGACGCAAGCTCCTATCTTGATTCAACCTGAATCATGGAAAGAGTTTGTGGTCTACAGTGATGCGTCCTATGTTGGTTTGGGATGTGTGTTGATGCAAGAGGGTAAGGTTGTGGCTTATGCATCGCGGCAGTTGAAGGTGCATGAGCGCAATTATCCTACGCATGATATTGAGTTAGCTGCGGTGGTTTTTGCTTTGAAGATCTGGAGACATTATTTGTATGGTGAGAAGTGTACTGTGTACACGGATCACAAGAGTTTGAGGTATCTGATGTCTCAGAAGGAGTTGAATCTTAGGCAGCGTCGATGGGTGGAGTTGCTCAAGGATTATGATTTGACGATTGAGTATCACCCTGGAAAGGCTAATGTTGTAGCGGATGCCTTGAGTAGGAAGGTAGCTGTTGAGCTGAGGGCTATGTTTGCCAGTTTGAGTATTTCGAGTGATGGTGGTCTTGTGGCTGAGTTGCAAGTGAAACCATCTTTGGTTCAGCTGATCAAGGAAAAGCAGTTGCTGGATGATTCCTTGGTACCGCATGTTCAGGATATCGCGGAGGGTAGACCTTTGGATTTCAGCTTTAATGATGATGGCGTGTTGTGTTTTGGGAGTCGGATAGTAGTGCCAAATGATGCTGAGTTGAGGCTTGCTATTCTGACTGAAGGTCATAGTAGTCCTTTTGCTATGCACCCTGGTAGTACTAAGATGTATCGTGATCTTCGTGATGAGTACTATTGGGTAGGTTTAAAGAAGGATGTTGCAGAGTTTGTGAGCAAGTGTATGGTGTGTCAGCGAGTTAAGGCTGAGCATCAGGTTCCTTCAGGGTTGTTGCAACCGTTGAGAATCCCTGAATGGAAGTGGGAAAGGGTTACCATGGATTTCGTATCTGGTTTACCTTTGTCTCCATCGAAGAAGAATTCAGTGTGGGTGATTGTGGATCGCCTGACGAAGTGTGCGCATTTCTTGCCTGTGCATACTACGTTTTCTTTGGATAAGCTTGCGGAGCTGTACATTGCTGAGATTGTGCGGCTGCATGGTGTACCTAAGTCGATTGTGTCGGATAGGGATCCGAGGTTTACATCGCGGTTCTGGCAGTGTTTGCACCAAGCTTTGGGTACAAGGTTGAATTTCAGTACATCCTATCATCCTCAGTCGGATGGTCAGTCCGAGCGTGTTATCCAGATTTTGGAGGATATGTTGAGGTGCTGTGTGATTGAGTTCCAAGGCTCTTGGGAGAAACATTTGCCTTTTGTGGAATTTGCTTATAACAATAGTTATCAAGCGAGTATTCAAATGGCACCTTATGAGGCCTTGTATGGGAGGAAGTGTAGGACTCCTCTTTGTTGGGCTGAAACGGATCAGAAGTTGGTTTCGATGCCGGCTTTGTTGAAAGGAACCACCGAGAAGGTGAAGCTCATCTGTGAGCGTTTGAAGGCAGCTTCTGATCGGCAAAAGTCTTACGCGGATTTGAAGCGTAAGGATATTGAGTATGCGGTAGGTGACCGTGTGTTTCTGAAGGTTTCACCTTGGAAGAAGGTGATGAGGTTTGGCCGGAAGGGTAAGTTGAGCCCTAGGTACATTGGACCATACGAGGTGATTGAGCGTGTGGGTCCTGTTGCGTACAAGCTGAGGTTACCTCAAGAGTTGGAGAAGATTCATGATGTGTTTCATGTTTCTATGCTCCGGAAGTATAGATCTGATCCTTCGCATGTGATGCCTGTGGAGGAAGTGGAATTGAATCCGGATTTGACCTATGATGAGGAACCGGTGAAGGTTCTGGATTCGGATAGCAAGGTTCTTCGTGGCAAGACCATTGAGTTGGTGAAGGTGTTGTGGAAGCACCGTGGTGTTGAGGAAGCCACGTGGGAACGGAAGGATGACATGCTGAAGCAGTTTCCGTACCTCGGGCTTAGAAGTTTTGGGCTTGGACCGGTTCGGTCAAAGTGCTGTTCGAATATAAAAGAGTGAAATTAGGAAAGCCTAGTTCGGGTTGCATTAAAAATATGGAAAAATGTTCTAAAATCCTCTTTTAATATATATAAGTGAACTGTGAAATCAATTTTACAAAATGAGGTTTGGAAGGGTGACATTTTGGCTAGTGACCAAAATATAATTTTTGAAAACTGCGTGACTGTTTTAAAAAGGATTGAAACTTTGAATCTTTAAGGAGCTATTTACCCAAAGGGAGTTTCTCCATATTTTTCTAAGATATTAAATGATTTATTTCTGATTTTTAAACAAAAGAAAAGTGGAGGGAAGATATTTTCCTATTCTAACTAACTTTTCTCTCAAATCTTCTATTTTCCTTTTCTCTCACTTTCTCTCAAACCAAACATCTTTCTCCAGAACTTTTCTCTCTGATTTTGTCACCTAAACATCTCTTTTCAATTCTCTTTTGATTGCTAATCATCTCATCACCAAAACCTCACCATTTGCTAATTGGATTTTCAAGATTTTGGTTCCAAAAAGGGGGAAAACTCAAGTTTGGAGGTAAGAACGTCCTTCTCCTCTAAACTCTCAGTTCTTTACTGATATTCCCAAGTTCTCAATCCTTAATTGATGATTTATAAAAGGTTTTATGGTTGAATTCTTGATTCTTGGCTTAAAATGCAAGATTTGCTTGTTTTTGATGAAAATTCGTATGATCTGTTTAAGCAGGGTTTTGTGGTGTGTTTTTGATGTTAAGTGAATGCTAAATTGATTATAAGTTGAGGTTTAATTAATGCAATCCCGGATAGGTTGAATTTCCTAAGTTTAGCTTGTGTTTTTGATGGTTTTTGGAGTGATCTTGTTGATCTGTTGTGGCTGGAGGTATAAGGATGTTTTGAGATCCATTTTGGATGTTTATTGATGTTTAAGAATGTTTAGTTTTGATGGATTTTGGCTGGGTGATGTTGAGGAGTTGTTTGGATGCATTTTCGGTTGTGTTTGGTGGCCGAAAATGGAGTGTGGATGAGAGCAGCGGGTTTAGGTGCTTTCATTGAAGATATTAATGCATGATAATGCATTAATCCTCTACTTTGATGTGTTTAAAACAGGGGAGTCATCTTTGGATCCAAGTGGTGGTGATCCGGAAGCTTGATTTGTGTTTCGGCAAGGGGCGAAATGGAATCAGTGAGTGGATTTTGGTTTCCAGCTTTGAAACCATTGTTTTGATGGTTTGGGAGCTTAGTTTAAGTCTAAGCAACTTAACTTAGCTCAAGAGTAAGTTTTCGGAAAAACTCTCTTGATGATGAACCATGGTTTTGGTTGTATGCAATATGGTTGTTTGCATGTCTTAAATTCTGTTTTGAAAGCATGATTAAGCATGTTAGTTGCTGAGATTATAAGCCATGTGTTGAAGGATGGTCAAGGTAAGAGATCCTTGTTTTTGAACATTGTTATAATGTGGTTTAATGCTTAAAGATGCATGATGTTTATGGCTTGAGTAAATGCTTTAAAACAGTGGATTGTTGTTGATTAATGATGCATATTGGCAAGTGATGTTAAGGTCACAAAGGTGGTTAAAAGTCCTTGTGTGACCCTTGTTTCTTAAGAACAACATGGTGGTTAAAAGTCCATGGTTGGTTCTTGGTTAAGATCATCAAGGTGGTTAAAATTCCTTGGATGAGTCTTGTTTATTTAAGGACAATATGGTGTTTAAAAGTCCATGATTGGTCCTTGGTTAAGGTTACAAAGGTGGTTAAAATTCCTTGTGTAAGCCTTGTTACTTAAGAACATCAAGGTGTTTAAAAGTCCTTGGATGGTTCTTGTTAAGGACACAAAGGTGTTTAAAAGTCCTTGTGTGGTCCTTGCCATGGTGTTTAAAAGTCCATGGGCCATGGTGTTTAAAAGTCCATGGGGTTAAGGACACAATGGTGTTTAAAAGTCCATGTGTGGTCCTTGGTTAATGTAAGATCACAATGGTGTTTAAAAGTCCATGTGTGAGTCTTATGTGAAATGTATCACTTGTTGCCAATATGACATGTTATGAACTTGAAGCATGAGATGCTAGTTTTAAATGCTTATGAGCATGTTGAAATGGTGATTTGAGTCAAGGTTTATAAATGTGTTTTGTAAATGCATTATTGTGTGGTTTTAATGAGCATTTCTCACTAAGCTTTTGCTTACGCTCTCTCTCTTTCTTAAACCAATAATGCAGATCATTAGAGTGCATTTGAGGGCAGCAAGGTGGTGAAGAATCCAAGTGGTGAACAAAGCTCATGTATGGTGAAGGTTTTCTTAAACACTATTAGCTTTTGGTAATTTGGCAATGGGGGACCTATGTTGTTGTTTTGGGAGATGTTTTGGACTCCCTAAGTTTGATTTAAGTTGTTGTTAATGTTGGTATTTGTATTTGGCCTTTATGTGGTTTGTTTGGTGATTTAATGCTTGAATGGTTTGCTAAGTAGGAAGCATGCCTATAGATTTGGGGATTTTCATAATTGATGTCATATTGATGTTTGGTTGATGCAATTATATTCCTTGTATGTTAAATGACTTGCTGGTAAAGTTTGGTGGCTTTTGAAGCATGTTTGATAGGTCAATTGCATGATAAACCAGCTAAATTTATGAAATCTGGGCAGCCTGTTTCGGAACAGGTGCTACCGTATCGGAACGGGGGCCTGAAATGGCCTGGGCGTTCCGAAACGGGAGACACTGTTTCGGAACAGTTTGGCTACTGTCAGGCCACGTTTCGGAACCCGTTGCGGAACGGTCCCGCGTTTCGAAACAGGTCTTCCCTGTTTCGGAACACTCGACCGTTGGGCTCTGCATTTGATGGTTATATGTTTTGCAATGTTTGCGTTTTGGTCCTGAAGCTTGTATATGCAATTGTATGAGTTTGGAATGTCCGTTTGAGCTGAAATTTGGCAGAGAAGCAAGAAACCTGACTAATTTCAAGTTGGTAACTTTAATTTGGATTAAGTCCTTATAATTTTCAGAATTTACAATTTGGTCCCTAAAGTGGTAATTTGTGCAATTGAGTCCCTGTTTGTTCTCTGATGGTTATGATCTTTGAGTATGATGTTAGTATGATCATATCTAGGGTTAATGTGCATCTAGACAAGATTAAAAAGAAAAAAAAGGGTCGTTAATCAAGGTTGACTTTCGGGTTGACTTTGGTTTTCCCCGTGTAATCTTCTTAATTCGGGTCAACCGTCTAGGCCGGGTTAAGGGGGTTACAAAGCTGCCACAGGAACAGGAACGGTAGCTAATCGACATGCTAAGGCAGCACAAGAAGGCGATTGGATGGACGATTGCTGATATACAAGGCATTAGTCCGGCGTTATGCATGCACAAAATCCTTCTAGAGGAAGATCATAAGCCGACTATTGATGCCCAAAGGCGGCTAAACCATGCGATGAAGGAGGTAGTGCGTAAGGAGATAATTAAGTGGTTAGATGCTGGTATTATTTACGCCATATCTGACAGCAAATGGGTAAGCCCGGTGCAATGCGTTCCAAAGAAAGGAGGAATGACCGTGATAACCAACGAGAACAATGAGTTAATCCCAACCAGGACTGTGACCGGTTGGAGGGTTTGGATGGACTACCGGAAGCTTAACAAAGCTACCCGAAAGGACCATTTTCCTTTACCCTTTATTGATCAAATGCTTGATAGATTAGCGGGTAAACCTTACTATTGTTTTCTTGATGGTTATTCAGGTTACAATCAAATTGCTATTGCACCGGAGGATCAAGAAAAGACGACTTTCACATGCCCCTACGGAACATATGCTTTTAGGAGGATGCCGTTTGGATTATGTAATGCACCCGCCACCTTCCAAAGGTGCATGATGGCTATATTCTCCGACATGGTGGAAGACTTCCTAGAGATTTTTATGGATGATTTTTCCGTCTTTGGAGACGATGTTGAGAGCTGCCTTGGCAATCTACAAAAGGTACTTGAAAGATGTGAAAAAGCTAATCTTGTTTTAAATTGGGAAAAATGCCACTTTATGGTGGATGAGGGGATAGTCCTTGGCCATAAGATTAGCTGCCGTGGGATAGAAGTCGACAGGGCCAAAATAGAAGTAATTGAGAAGTTGTCGCCGCCGACCATAGTCAAGGGCATTAGGAGTTTTTTAGGGCATGCTGGCTTTTATAGAAGATTTATTGCAAACTTCTCAAAAATCACCAAGCCGCTATGCCATCTTTTGGAGCAGAACCGACCCTTTGACTTTAATGATGAATGTACTGAAGCATTCAAGGTTCTGAAGGAAAAATTGGTAACAGCCCCCATAGTGACTATGCTGTCGGGGCAGCACTTGGGCAGCGCAAAGATAAGCTATTTCACGTCATATATTATGCCAGCAAGACATTGAATGACGCCCAAGTGAACTATACCACCACAGAAAAGGAGCTGTTAGTTGTGGTGTTCTCCATTGACAAGTTTCGTTCTTACATACTTGGGACGAAGGTAATAGTGCACACAGACCATTCTACCCTGAAGTACTTGTTCGCAAAGAAGGATGCAAAGCCTAGATTGATACGGTGGATCCTGCTATTGCAAGAGTTCGACCTTGAGATCAAGGACAAGAAAGGGACAGAAAATCAAGTGGCAGACCACTTGTCAAGGTTGGAGAAGGGACAGAGTCTACCAATTGATGAGACAAACATACTGGAGACCTTCCCAGATGAGCAGCTCTTTGCTGTCGCAATCGCTGCCGCGACAGCCATGGCGGCAGGTAAGTCTTCAGAACTTCCCTGGTATGCTGATTTCGTTAATTTTATAGTTAGCGGAGTACTTTCTTCTGATCTTAATTATCAAGCCAGGAAGAGGTTCCAAAATGATGTTAAGCATTATTATTGGGACGAACCTCTTCTTTTCAAACTATGTGCAGATCAGGTTATAAGGAGGTGTGTACCACAAGAAGAGCAAGAAGACATTCTCCATCACTGCCATGCTTCACAATATGGAGGTCACTTAGGAGGCAATAAAACTGCTGCCAAGGTGCTGCAGTCAGGGTTCTACTGGCCGACACTGTATAAAGATGCACAGGACTTCTACAAGAACTGTGACAGGTGCCAGCGGACAGGTAACATCTCGAGGAGAAACGAGATGCCACTGCAGAACATTTTAGAAGTCGAGATCTTCGACGTTTGGGGGATTGATTTTATGGGACCCTTTCCATCTTCATGTGGAAATGTATACATCCTCCTAGCAGTGGATTATGTCTCCAAGTGGGTTGAAGCTATCGCCACTCAAAAGAATGATGCCAAGACGGTCCAAAAGTTTTTACATAAAAACATTTTTTCTAGATTTGGCATTCCTAAGGCGATCAGCAATGATGAAGGGAGACATTTTGATAATAGGGTAATTGCTGCCGCCTTGAAGAAATATGGTGTCAAGCACAGGATCGCGACAGCATACCACCCACAGACCAATGGACAAGCTGAGATATCTAATAGGGAAGTGAAGAACATTCTTGAGAAGATGGTTAAGCCAACTAGGAAAGATTGGTCTTTACTCCTTAACGATGCATTATGGGCATATAGGACATCTTTTAAGACTCCATTGGGCATGTCTCCGTACCGACTGATTTATGGAAAAACTTGTCACTTGCCTGTCGAGATAGAGCAAAAAGCATATTGGGCAATCAAGGCAGTGAACATGGACTTGGACAAGGCAGGCCAGAAAAGGCTATTAGATCTGAACGAGATTGAGGAATTACGGACAATGGCCTACGACAATGCAAGGATCTACAAGGAGAAAACTAAAAAGTGGCATGACAGGAAGTTGCTGCCACGACAGTTCTGCCCAGGGCAGCTTGTGTTGTTGTTCAACTCTAGATTGAAACTCTTCCCAGGAAAGCTAAAGTCTAGATGGTCTGGCCCGTTCCAAGTGGTACAAGTTTTTCCCCATGGTGCCATCACGATCCGATCATTAAAAGACGGGCACCAATTCAAAGTCAATGGACAGCGCCTCAAGCATTATCAGGGGACTGAAGCCCCAGGAATACAGGAAGTGGTTACTTTAGGAGATGCCCCACAAGGCATCCCTAATTTAACCTAAATTTTTTTTTTTTATTATTTATTATTTATTAAGTAATAAGGTTTATTTTATTCGAATAATGTTTTGTTTTTATATTTTCTGTTTTTAGGAAATAAAGGAGTCAAGAAGAAAACGAGAAGTGACCCATGCCCCCCATCCATCCATCAGCCCAGTAGAGCCCATTTATTGAAGCCTGTCGTTCCAACTGCTGCCGCAGACACGGATAAGACAGGCTGTCAACAGACTGACACGGCAGACGCAGAAGCGTGTGACAGACGCGTAACAGACGCATAATTACGTGTCAGACGCGTCAGACACGCCAAATCGCAACAGTCGCCCCATTATTCACGCCTGCCGTTACAGCATTAAATGGGCAGCAACTCGACCGCTATAAAACCCCGTTCTCCTTTCATTTTCCTCACTTCTGCTTATTCTTCCTTGCTTTCTCCCCTCGTTTTTATTTGTTTTCTTTTCTTTCACAACCCTTGCAACTAACATGTCTTCTAGACAGACCCGCCGCAGTGCTGCTTCAGCCTCTTCATCAGCAGCAGCGTCGCCCTTTGCAACCAAGGAATTATGGGAGGAAAGGGGTTTCGTCTACATCCGAAAGGCACCGAACATGGGACTCCGTCCATTCATCGCGAAGGCAATAAAGGTTCAGCTATGGGAGCAGTTCGCAGAACAACCGGTAGAATTAAATGACACGTTGGTGAGGGAGTTCTATGCTGCCATTGACAGCAGGACGGCGACATCCGTAATTGTCCGAGGGGTAGAGGTACCATTCACAGCCGATAGTATCAGCCATATGTATGGCCTCTATTTTGGTCCCAACGACGATGCCCATCAGCAATTTTTGGACACCCTCGACTCTGCCGCCTATGGTGTTGTCATGGCAGAGGTGACAGAAGAAGGGACAGAGTGGACTACAAGCAAGAAAACCCCAACTCCGTGCAACGGGGGCAGCTGCTCCCAGAAGCAAAGCTATGGAACGCTTTCATCAAGAAGCGTATCATGCCGTCCTCCCATCACACGACGGTGAACCAGCAGAGGCTAGCCCTCATCCATTCGATCATGCACGACCGGCGTATCAACGTGGGCCGCTATATGAGGGAAAGCGTCTTGGACTGCACATATCGATCAACCTCCCGCCTCTGCCTACCGTACATGATCACATCTCTCTGCCGCTGCGCTGCTGTCCTGGAGGCATCCACTGATAAACTGATCCAAGGACGCGGCTGGACCGATAACAACATTACCAGCCTCATGGAGCTGATAGTCGCAACACCTATCAACTTCTTCAATCCGGCTGCCTCCCCAGCAGAATCATCCGATGAACCTGCTCCTGAACCTGCCGATGAACCTGCCGCAGCAGCCGCTCCGACAGACCAATCGGCTCAGATCCTTGCTGCCATACAGAGGGTGGAAGCCAGACAAATGAGGCTGATGACATTCATCCGGGATTTCACCAACTCAACGGTAAATTTCATTACCAATACTTTAAATTATCCCGATGTTATTTTCCCCATTTTCCCTGCCCACTATTTCCACATCCCCACCCCTGTCCACACACCTACACCACCTGCCTCCCCACACACACATTCTGTTGCTTCCACCCCATCACCTACCCCGACGGCAGCTGGTAGCCCTCCGGCCGACACCCCAGCCCGAGGAACGAAGCGACCGGCCTCAGATGACGGCGAGGCAGAACCTCCTATTAGGAGGAATTTGGAGAAGGAATTCACGCCTGTCAAGAGGCAGAAACATGTGGCCGACAGAAAGCTAATGCCCAAATCCAGCACCACCACCAGCATCACTTGGGATAGCGGCAGCAGCTCAGACATCCAGGTCGTGGAGCAACCTGCCCAGCCTCCCCCACAGCCCAGACGCCACCGCCAAATCCGTGTCAGCAGCAGCAGTGAAGACAACGATTGAAAATTTAAGTCTTTTATTTTCTTTTTATTGCTGCCTGCTTTATTTCTATTTTGTGATGTACCTGCCTTCATATTTTTGTTTTTCTGTCATTTTGCATTGAGGGCAATGCAACCCTCGAATTTGGGGGTGGCAACCCTCCATCATTAATGGAGTCTTAGTACATCTTTAATTTATTGTTGTGTCTTTTATTTAAGTTCTCTTAAAAAAAACTGCTGGCTTAAAATTGTGAAGTTAACTTACCTGTCATGACAGCTCTGTCGTGGCAGCATCTTTAGGATAGTTTAAGGAGAAGTTTAGAGCCTTTCTATAGTTCTGAAAAACTTAAACACCATTGTGACTGTTATATTGCTTAGATTTCTTTTAGCCAAACTAGAATAGGATGCTTAGTACTTTAATAGCCCCTAGAGGTGCCTAACACTGGCTCTAGGAAAGAAGTTTAGCAAAAGAAACTCAAAAACCTAGAGGTGCCCGAAACAGGCTCTAGGAAGCTAGCTAGAGGTGCCCAAAACTGGCTCTAGTAAAACTTAGCTTGAAAATAGAAGAAAAAGAAGCATGAAAATGTGTCTTCAAAACAAAAATAAAAAAAATAAACTTTGGCATAAAAATTCAAGTTAAGAAGTTGAATATTCTAGTGAAATTAAGAGAGTCTTAGCATATAACTGTTCACAAGCATGCACACACTGCACGAGAACTATAGTGAGATTCCGGACAGATCTTAATCTTTCCAACAAGTTGCTGCCGCCACAGAGAATGAGCGACGAGTAAGGGACAGTTCACTGTTTGAAAGCCAACACAAAAATTTTCTTTTTCTTTTAGGTCTTAATTGCTTGAGGGCAAGCAAAAACTTGAGTTTGGGGGTGTGTTGAGTGTGTAAAAGTTCTATTATTTACACCTTTTTTAACCCATATTTCTGCTGCATTCAAGCATCATTGCATTACATTTAGGTTAGTTTACAGCAAAACATCACAAATGTATTAAAGGCACGGATTCAACTAAAAGATGGCTTATTTTGCAGGTTGCTGCCATCGTAGACGGAGAAGGCGGGCGCAAGGCAGATAAGCAGAAGAGCTGAACTGGACAAGCAAACGACGAGGACGATGCTGCCATGGATCTGCCGTGACAGCATGGTGACAGCAGTTTTGCGGAGAGAAAAAGCAAAGTGGACCTCGATAGATAGAGAAAATTATGCTCGTCTGTCGTGTGAAAACCATACATTTTTCCAAGCCCTGGATCAAAAGATATGTCAAGCCAAAGCTCAAGGAGAGGAAATCCCTAGAAACAAGGATGGCGGCTGAAAAGTAGGATACTTGGAGATTAAGACTTTATTAGAATCTTACTTTTAATTAAAGTTGTAATC
This sequence comes from Hibiscus tridactylites, assembly GCA_958450335.1. NCBI lineage: Eukaryota > Viridiplantae > Streptophyta > Magnoliopsida > Malvales > Malvaceae > Hibiscus > Hibiscus tridactylites. The sequence continues at coordinate 36,262,659 of OY288272.1, read as the reverse complement.
CTTGTTACCTTAGAATACTTGAGCCCAAAGCTTATATAAGGGCATAGATTTTAACCTAGGAGAAACATACCCCCATAACCGATAACCCAAACCCCTCCGCCGTTTACCCGCCGTCGACATGTTCTAAAAACCCCCTAGGGCCACGGGTTGTTTTGTAAAGTAGTTGCAAGGGTTGTTTTGTTTTAGGATTTTCCAAGTTCAATAAAATAAACTTCAAGTTCTCTTATTTTGGTTATTAACATCTTGCAAGAGCATCGGGAGAGCATTGTGAGGTTATCCATTTACTTAGCATCGGGAGAATTAAGTATACGAAAGAAATAAGAGCGAGTTCTCTAGTTTATAGTTGAACTATCTTGTGCCTAGGGATAGGGCAAGGTTAAGTGGCTAAGGAAGAATTCATACACATCGGTGTTCATCCTTCGATTCACGCCGGGAGGTATCATCAAGATGTGATCATCGACAGACTTGGACCTAGGGATAGGCCAAGGCAGATCTGGGATTCTTGCCAAACTTGAAGTACGGAGTTGGTGTACTTGCTGCCGCGATAGCCAACGGACAGCCGCCGCGACAGGTGCTGTCGGCGACGGGCGCGACGACAGATTGGATTTCCTAAGCACTGCAATACCTGCACTACTGAGCAATTCAATACCAGCCCATTCTCTCTATCTTGATATTCCAACTCTTTTATTTACGTTTTTCTTTATTATTCTCGTGACAATTCTCTCAATTATTTTCTTTACTTCCGTGCAGTGAATTAGGTTAAGCTATTAGCCCAATCCCTGTGGAGACGATATCCGATACTTCGTATCACTTTACTACTTGCGTCGTGTACACTTGCACTACAATTGCGATAGACTCGTTTACACGCAACACTCGCTCTCACCAATGTAAATCATCTTCCATTTCTCTCATTCTTGAGTATTTGAGTAAAGAGATACAATTTCTCTTTACCTTGTTCTCTTTTTTTCCTTGCTTGCCTTGCCTTAGCCAACTTCCCACAAGCTTCTACTATTCTAAGCATTCTTGCTTAGTGATTTTGGTGGCTGACTTAGTCTCCGAGTAAGATTGTAGACTAAGGCCGTACAGATCAGCTAGTCAGACTCTAGTCCCGTGATAAGTGGTATCAAAGCCAAATTTCGCACACAACCGAGTAAAAGATGGCAAACAACACTGGATCAGACACTGAGTATGAGGGTTGCCGTGTGACACGACAAACAGACAAAGCCAAGAGGAGTTTCAAGGGATCGAATCACAATACTTGAGGACAAGGTTACCCGTCTTGAGGAGGCCACGAGCGATGCGAGAGAGGCTCGACGTGGTTGAGGACAACCTAGAGAAGTTGGACTCGATGGGTGACACACTCAAGGAGGAGTTTCAAGGAGCACTCAATGAGACCGTGGAGCATGTCAATCAGCAAGACGGTTCCCTCAAGGACGAGGTGACAAAACTCGAGAAGATCATGGAAGATCTTGCTAATCAAGCCGATTTAGCAACGTTAAAAAAGAAGATTGAAGATCTCAAGATCGAGCTACTCATTTGCAAAGCCGTTATGAGGAGTGGAATGATGACTAGCCCAACAAAGATGTTAGCCGATGTCCCAAAACTGAAGAATTTTAAAGGGACACAAGATGCTCAAGATGTGGAGAATTTCATCTGGAGCATGGATTAGTATTTTCACAGCATGAGTATAGTGGATGAATCCACAAAGGTAAATACTGCTTCCACTTATTTAACTGGCGTTGCTCTTTTATGGTGGCGGCGTAGGTGCTCTGAGGAGAAGAGCAAGGATGTTCCCATCGTGACATGGGAGACATTTCAAGCTGAGATCAAAAAGGCATTCTACTCCAAGAATGCTCAACGTGAATTACGCACAAAGCTACGCCAACTCAAGCATGACTGCTCAATCCAAGAGTACGTGAGGCAATTCGTCGAGATAAAGCTCCAAATCCCAAATTTGGGGGAAGAAGAGGGTTTCTCCATATTCTTGGATGGAATCCAATGATGGGCCAATTCAGAGTTGGAGAGGAGGGGAGTCCAAGTACTTTCTAAAGCTTTGGACGAGGCCGAGGCCATAGCCAAGTTCGAGAAAAAGCCCAAGTCACCCAAGATCTAATGGCAACGGTTTGAGGAACCAAGAGAGAACGAACGAAGGTGGAAATGAGAAGTCTTCAAGTGGCATTGGTAAGCCATCGGACGACAAATCCACCAAGTTCACAAGACCATAAGAAAGAAAGGACCGTGGATCAGTGAAATGCTTCCATTGCGAGGGGCCTCACTATATAAAATATTGCCCGAAAAAGGTCATTCTTTCTGCCATCCAAGGAGACGTTGGAGTAGAAGATGAGTTCGCGAAACTTGGTTCGATTGTAAGTTCACTTCAAGCCAAGAGTGGTCATAAAAAGAAGAGGTTTATGTTCGTGGACGTAATAGTTGCCGGCAAAAAGCTGAGTGCACTAATGGACACAGGTGCATTCGAGTTGTTCGTGTCCGAGTATCAATTGACTCATGCTTGGCAAATAATTGATGAATAAGTATAAATGTTCTAATAAATAATGCCAAGTATAGGTCTTTTGCGTGCAAGTATACGCGGTCAACAAGTAATACAACAATAAGCCGAGTATCGTATCCACAAGGATTGACCGAGAATTAAATGCCACGATTTTACTTGTGAAATGAGGTGAATGTGTTTGAATTGAATTTAAGATTTTAGTGTTAAGAAAAATAACTAAGGAAAATATAATAAGAATTCAGGCAAGTTTGGCAAACAAGTGTATTCAAATGGTGATTAGTGTTGGCAAGGGATGCTTGGATTTCACACTAACTATGCTAGCCTTTTAATAACTTCTAGCCTTGGTTTTTATTGTCGATTAGATTTTAGAGTAGTAATGCCTTTGTCGATGGCAATACCCTAATTTAATTATGATTAACCTCTATATGTCTATAGTGTTGTCTTTCATTAATTAACTTGAACAAGTTTTAATCTTTTACTCATAAGGGGTAGATTCACTTCCAAAGTAAGCTCATCTACTTGAACATCTTTTGTCGAAGCTTCTCACCTTAGTATCTTGGCAATTAATCGTTATCTCCTAAGTTTGTTAAGATATCAGAAGATAATGTGCATGCAATGCCAACTGGCGTATGGAAAACAATTGAAGAAAATAAGTACTAGCAAGATGGACAAAAATGCCAAGGCATTCAATTATTAAAAACTAGAAAATAGTTGAGCGTTCATCGCAAAAATATGGTACCATCAATATCAAATCGTACAAACACCATCATAAAAACAGAATAAACACGAGGAGAAATGGATAAGGAAGGAGGTCCGTCGATGTAGCTCTTCACTAGATCCATAGCTCTCAGTCTTAGCTTGGTGAATCGTAGTTTGCCCTCTCCACCACGGTACAACCTCCTTGAGTGAGTCGATCGATTCCTTTGTTCATCGTTGGGACTCCTTTAAATAGGCACGCGTGAAAAACCCTAGATTGAGTTTTGAATTTGAAAGTTGGTTACGTGCTTGAGATAAGCGTGTTATCCTCTTATCCCCTTTTGAATTTTTGGGCTGACTGAATCTTTGACCAACAACTAACTAACCGGACATCGACCATCCTTCTTTTGCCAACCAAGTTTGGCATTAATCTTCCTTCTTTTGCCAGCTCAACTTGGCATTTCTCTTCGGGTTCCTTGTCTCACTATGCTAGCTGCTCTTATCCTGCTCTTGTCCTGCTCTTGCTCCTATCCTATCCTACACACCAAAGCAGAGAAATACCTTTACTCTAGTAAGAGAAATGTTCCCCAACTCCTTAATGCAAATGCATGATTTTACTAACTAAATGCATGAATATATACTCAAAGGCAAGCAAAAACTTGGCAATATGTATAAGAAATATAATACTTTTGAAGAGTTAATACTCCTCCAAACCTTTCCCATTGCTTTTCCTCAAGTAATGCAACTACAAACTAAGAAAAATAGCAAATAAAACAAAGTACCTTGTCAAAATTTTCCTGACTCACAACACATGCTAGCAAGCAAGATCTTGTCCTAGTTTCGTCCTCAGATATCCCAGTGCACTAATGCTAAGCAGATAAGAAAATACAAACACATCAATATAACTCTAGTCTAAGGTTATGAAGTGCGCATGAAGTGTAGACAATATACATCAAGTATCCTTTCAGGTACTTTAGTCAAATTTACTACCCAAACTCAGATTATTACTATTATAAAAAATTTTCTCCAAGGGTTTTTTTGCTAGCAATATTTTCAAGTTTGCTTCGTAATACTATTTGGCATGAGAAGTAAGAGGGAGAAAACCATGAACACCCACGTTAGTCCAGACATTACTAGGCTTTACTCATCATACTCATACCCTAAAGTTTTTGACTTGAGAACTAAGATGAAGCAAACCATGAAGCCCCAATCTACTTATTATCTCTAAGGCAGATGAGAGTTATATATTTTTCTTGCAATTGGCAAAACATTATTGCCTTATTCCTTTTTACCCTAGCATCGTTTTTAGTTCAGTTTCAAGAATCCTAAGTTTGTCTTGGGAACTAGATGCATACTACGTGTTAAGTGAGACTAAAGTTTCTTAAACTAGAGATTAATTGCCAAGCAGTCCTGGCATTACTAACCTGCTGGCATATGCAAACTAATGATTTCAAATTCATCATCAGACAGATTGTACTAATTCAAATCCTAACTATGCTAGCAGTTATGTTTATCATATCCATCAAGCCTTGGTAAAAATAATGATACTTTTAGCGGTTTGGTATGCATGATTATACCTAATCTATATGGCAATAGAATGCAAACGAAAACATAAACATGAATACATGGCATGGAAAAAGATGTGAGGCAACCCCCCCAAACCTAAGGTGTACATTGTTCTCAATGCATGATATCATATACATTTAAAATGAAATGCGTGAAAACACATATATATGGAATGAAATGCATGATGAAATAAAAATAAGCAAGTAAAGGAGTTAAGGGGAAGAAGACTCCCATTCAGAACGTTCTGGGCGTGAGATACGAGTATTTCTTTTGACAAATCTCCAACGATAATCCTCACTAGCTCAGAGGCAGCATTGTTATCAATGCATGAGAGCCATGTGTTTATTTCTTTTTAGTTAGGGTTTGGAAGTGGCATTGGAGGCTCTCACATCATGGAGGACCTCCTTGATAATCCTCACTGGCTTAGAGGAAGTAGGGACAACAAGGGCGGAAGACGGTGTTGGCGCCACATGAGATACTAGAGGCACCTCGGTCTTGGCATCGGCATTATCATCAGATTCCTCAGAAGTATCAGTCTTGGCAGATTCAACTTGAACATGCGAGATAGGGACAATGTCATCAGATTGTTGTGTCGGAGTATGAACAGATTGTGGGCTTGGTGGCATTCCTTGTAGGGCAGTGAACTCGGCTGGGAACTCTAGAAACTTTGGAAAAGGATTAGTGGCAATGCCTTCAAGAGTGGTTTTAATGGCCCGATCCCTAGAACCAATGTATTGCCAGAGCATCAGATTCTGCTCCTCAACCTTCTATAGCTTCTGGAGAATGAGTTATTGTTGCTAAAAAATCTGGGAAAGTAGTTCCAAGGCATCAGTTGGCATCACTGCTGACATTGTTGTGGCAGGTTTTGCCCTGGGCGTTCTGGCAGTAGACACCGGCTCAGTAGTCTTTCCCTTGCCCTTCTCCTTCGCTTCACTAGTAATTAATTGCTTCCATAGTGTAGGGTTATGGTTTCTTTGCATTTTTGGGTGTCTTCGAAGTCCATCCTTGGCACATTATGGAGCATGTAAATTTTAGTGATTAAAGAAGGAAAAAAAGACTACCACTTCCCTTACCAACACATTTGTAGGTCTCATCCACGATCAACCGACCCACGTTGATTTTTCTGCCCATCATGATGGAATACAATAGTGCAATTCATTCTTCTGAAACAATTTTGTTGTGCGTGGTTGGCATCATGTTTGCTTTCAGGAAGTGGTTCCATCCTCTCGGCTATGGCTTATGTGCCAACCTTTTCACATTCCTATTCCCCTTGGATGAAACAATCCATTTTGTGCATGGCTCACACAAGTCCTTTAAAATTACCTTTCTCTTGACATCATCCAAAGATTCAACAAAAGCCAAGTGTTCTTCCCCACATCAGCATGCCCAAGCCATTGGACGAGGTGGATTGGTTGCCAAAGTTGCAAGTGGACCTTCCTTCCCATACCAACATGCCCAAGCCATTGGATGAGGATGCGAATGACCCAGAGCAGAGCGAGTTAAGCCAAGCATGAAGTGAATCGAAGGTCTCCTATGACAAGGAAGCACTAATCATCCTGACGAACTGAGTACAAGACTCTAGTCCAAGGCACGAAGGCCTTGCACTTTGGAAGAGACTTCTTGAAGTCGATCGAGGACTTGTCGAGAAGCCGCAACAGTTTGAGGAATAGACTATCGAGACCCAGTATCGACAAGCAACGAGAACATCTCTAGATCCAGTGGGGGAGAGTGTCACGGGCCACCAGTCATTAACCGAGATGGCCGTATACCAAAGGGCTTGTCCAAGCACTCTATGTGCCACAATCGACCGGGGGACCCGAGCTAGCACCCTTCACACACTCTATGGGGCCAAGATAAGAACCCCATATGCTGCCCATGAGAAAGAGACCCGAGGGAGCACTCTCATCACACTCAAAGGGGCCCAAGCGAGCACACTCCATGCTGCCCATGCCATGGAGCCCGAGTTAGCACCCTTTGTGTGTAACATGCTGATTTTGGACCTAGATGTATTAGACATCGGATCGGACCGGTCGGGAACGGTTTGAATCGTGTTAGGTGGTTTAGGGAAATCAAGGATCGGGAAAGGATTAAAATATGACAAAAATTGCTAAAATCCTCTAAAATCATGTTTAAGAGGTTGGTCAAATCGATTTTTACAAAAAAGAGTTTTGGAAGTGGTACATTTTGGGTAGTGACCAAAATGTAAAGTTTTAAAACTGTGGAAAATTGTAAATTTCAAAGAGGAGTCAAAAATCTTAGAATCTTTAGGGAGCTATGGGGCAATTACACCTTCCTTAAATTGACATGTGTTTTAAATGAATTATTTTAATTGATTAAAATGGGTTTTTAATTATATTAATTAGTTAAATGGTTATTTGAGAGAAATCTTTTTACGTAACTAACTTTCAATCCTCATTTCAGCCAAACACTTTTCTAAAAGACTTTTCTCCAGATTTCTTTTCTCTCAAACACTCTCTCTTTAGACTCATCATTTTCTAAGGATTCTCTTCAAGATTTTCAAGATTTGTGAAGGAAAAACTTGTCAATCTTTAAGGAAGGCAAGGATTGGAGGTAAATCCCGCTCTCAACCTTCAATCTAGGTTCTTTATTGAAATTACCAAGATCTTTGGCTCCTAAATGTTGTTGTTGGCCGGGTTTTGATTATAGTTTTGATTTAAGATCAAAATCTTGCAAAATTATAATTTAAATCTTGATTTTCGGAGTGTTGTTGATGAGCTCTATTTTGGATTAGTTTTAATTGAGTTTTGTGTTGATTATTATGTTGAAAAAGAGTTTTGATAATATAGATCCCGAAATCCTTGAGATCCTTTAGTTTCTTAATGGTTTTAGTTGGGTTTTTGAGGTGGTTTGATGGTGTTATGCTTGCTGGAGGTATAAGGAAGGGTTTATGTTGTTTTTAGATGTGTTTTGATGCTTAATAATTGTTGGAAGTGATATATGTTGGCTGGGCATGGTTTAGAAAGCAATTGATTGAGTTTTCTGTTGTTTCGGATGGGTAAATTGGTGTAGTTTTGGTGAGTAACAAGTTTGTGTTTAGTTGGTGGTGTTGAAATGCATTTTAATGCATTTGGATCTCTGTTTTGATGTTCTAAAAATATGGGAACTTGATCCGAAGGCAAGCGAAGCATTGTTGGAGGCTTCGGAAGGGTGAGCTTCGCGTCGGCGAGCGAGGTTTCGCGTATCGGTGAGTGGAAATGGATTTTACAGCTTTGTAACGCTTTGAGCGTGGTTTTGGGAGCTTAGTGTAAGTTTGAAACACTTAGCTAAGTTCAAGAGTAAGTAAATCGAAAGTCTCTATCAGATTGTGCTATGTTTTTGTTGGAAAGACACTTGAATTAAATGTGGATTGATTACTGTTTTAAAGCATGTTTTGAGCATTGATGATGCTGGTTTTTAATGCCATTTTGTTAAGGATGCACATGGTAAGTGATCCTTCGATATATGTGATTAAAATATTTGGTTTAAGCATGTTTAAGCTTGTGAAAATGGCTTTGTGATTTATGCTTGTAAAACAGTGAAATAATGATGTTAAATGATTATATTGGCAAGTGATGAAAATGGTTTTTGGTTACTTTAATCTGATATAGTTAGTGTAACCCCCTAAACCCGACCCAAAGGTTATGGGCCAAAACTAGGAAGTCGGATTGAAAACGTGTCCCTCAAGTAATTTAAAAACGGTGTCGTTTAACATTAAAATCCATATTTCGAAAACGTAGTCGTATAGATAAAGCAATCTAAAATAAAGTAGCAAAATATCCCGTTAAAATTCTCATACACACTAAACAATTTAAAAATCCCCAAATATATATAAAAGTAATCAAATTTACATAAAACCCACAAAAATTAAATAACTAGAATAAAATCGAAATAAATCTGAAAACTAAAAATATTCATACTAAAACAGTAATAAATCTAATAACTGTGGTCCTCCAAGTACCGAACTCCTATGTTTGAGAATCTGAAATAGAAGCTAAGACGGAGTTAGCTATTAAGCTCAGTGTGTCTCTAAGGTGCACCAGACATTAAAATCACAAGAATCATACAGTCAACATAGTCATTCCAACAGTTAATCGAATATACAGATATGCAAAGCACGATGCACTTAAGTCTATGTCATGAACCCATCTACATCACCGTCCGAAGAGTAGGGTTCCCCTGAACCACTCTCTACATCGTCACCATCCGAAGTGGAACTCAGCCCGAAGGGTGGAACCACTGATCCGAAGTGGAATTTAGCCCGAAGGATGAAACCACTGAACTTCCTCTGTACATTTTCCCACCCGAATAATATGACATGAATATTCTGATTCCAATCCGAATGCAACATCATTAGTCCGAAAATGCATGAGAATTTAGTCCGAAAATGCATGAGCATTTAGTCCGATAATTAAATTGTATGATGCTTAACAGAATGTCATACAACATATCACATAGCCCAGATCACAACATATTTTACAGTCAAACATCACATAGCAACAACATATTTCACAATCAAACATCACACAACAACAACACATATAGTATAGCACAAGCAGAGAACACACCTTAGCCCAAGCAAACTTAACCTACTGAATGATGCGCTTTCCAAGGTTGGAAGTACTAGGTCCAACTGTATCGGTACCTATGAGATTAATTTATATATTAATAATATTATCACTATGCCACCAAACTAAATCTAAAGCACTAATTTGAATATTTTAAGACTTATATGATTTGTACTATTATCTCCAAATCAATTGAAGAAGCGATTAAATTAACCGATTTGAGTATAGTCGGTTGGACAAATATGCATATGTGTTGGGAAACAAATTAGAAAATAGGTGTATGTATATATGTGTGTATATGTACAGACTTGATTTTATAAGTTTACATATTATATTAAACAAATCAATGTTGTTGTTAAAAAGAGGTGAAAGAAAAATTTGTCTTACCTTGCTTTGAGACACAAAGTTAGGCGATTTGGTGGAAGGTAAAAACGTTGACTTGAGTGTGGTGCAAAGGAGGAAACAAATTGATTTTCTAAGGACAAAAGGATTTAGGCGCTGATTCCAGCAAAAAGTTGTAGGGTTTCTATCAAAAAAAATGAGGGGAATCGGGTCTTGCCTTATATATATATATATTTGTGAATAAACGAGTATGCATATATTTTATTATTAAAATAAAATATCACATAGTAATAAAAATATAATTAAAACACTTTAAATCAAATGATGAGATCGTTAATTTAGGATGAAAAAGTTCCAACAAAAATTAAATTAGTTAAAACTACGACTTTAACCTTAAAATTCAAATTCCTTAAAAATTAGTCACGCGTTCAAAAATTTCATATCTAAAATTAAGATTTTTCCACAATTCGATTTTTTTCCTAAATTAAAAATTAGGGTTTTTAACTAGGATGAAAATTTAGGGTGTTACAGTTAGCTGGCTATAGGATTGGGTGCACCGTGAATAAAGTCTCCTTGGATGTCGAGGGGTTGTAATTGTACCGTACACTCCATCCAAGTACCCTAACGATCATGATTAAGATCACAACGGTGGATGGTTTAATCTCGTGTGTGGATCTTGTGGTATGTGTCTCGTGCTCTCGTTAGTGGAATTATACAACTACCGATGAGTGGTGTTGAGGGGTTGTGATTGTACCGTTATACTCCACCACGGGTGTTACAATGGTTGATGGTTTAATCCCTTGTGTGAGCCTTGAGGGTCCGGTAGTGTGTATGAAGCGTGTGGGACAACACTTGTAATCTGCGTATCCGATTGTGTCAATTGTGTTTGGAATTGAGATGGTTTGCTATTGATCACTTACGAGCCAATAAAATGTTGTTGAATCATGAATTAAGCATGAGATGCTTGGAACTTATGCTAGAATGCATGTGATGCTTGGTTTAAGCATGAGCAAAGGTTTTTGTTGTTATATTGTGATGCCATGAGTATGTGATTTTGAAAGTGGATTGGTATTTAAAGTGCATGTTTTAAAGGAAGGCATGAGTTTTCAAATGAGGGTGATATGGTTTTTTAAATGCATTGATGAATGTTTGGTTTTATAGCGGTTCTCACTAAGCTTTATGCTTATGCTCATTTGTTTCACCAATGCAGAGAATTGAGCATTTGAGGCAGCAAAAGAGCAAGGTGAAATCCAAGTATTTTTGGCTAAACAATGTATGTGGTTTTACCTTAGTGTAATAAGAGGCAATGAGAGGGATTTCTATTCATGGTTTTGTTGGTGATGTTAAACACCTTGAGCATGTTTGGTTGGTATTTTGGGGCTTGTAAATGGTCTCTATTTTGGTTTATGGTCTTGCTTATAGTATTTTAGCTATGCTACGTTTTGAGTTTTAAAGCATGCTTGAGTAGCTAATGTCTCATCTTGATTTGTCATGCTTGATGCTTGTGTTATGCTGATTGTTGATGCTTATGTGTTTGGAGTATTGATTATTATATGTAGGGATGATTGGGGCATGTTTTCTTGATGTTAAATGTGTTTAAATGGCTGATGAAAGTGCATCTCTGGAATGCGTATCGATACACGGGGTTGAGTATCGATACGCTAAGGCCATTTTCAGGCATTTCAGCTTAGGTGTACCGATACTATTTGCCCGCGTATCGATACACCTAGGCAAAAAGGTTGAAGGCCGTATCGATACGGGCTGGAGCGTATCGATACCTTTTTCTTGAATTTGGCTACTATCAACCCGCGTATCGATACATGATGAGCTGTATCGATACGAGTCGTTAAATTCAGTTAAAAGAATATTTCTGAGTTCTGAATTGTTGTATTTTGGTCCCTGAATGATGCATATTCAATTGGATGAGTTTGGTTGATCCGTTTGTAATGAAAATTGACATGATGGCTTGTTACATGGATACAATTGAACCCCTAATCGAACTCCGATTAGTCCCTAAAAGTCAAATGGATACAATTAAACCCCTAATCGAACTCCGATCGCTGTGCCATTTCTTCTAAGTGTCTTGCTGATCACATAGGATCTTAATGTACATCTATAGAAGATTAAAAGAAAAAAGGGGTCGTTAATCAAGGTTGACTTTAACGAGCTCACTTCGGTTTTCCCGGTGTAATATTCTTAGTCCGGGTCGGGCGTCTAGGCCAGGCTAAGGGGGTTACATTGTGCACACCTGGGGGGATCAGACGAGCACCCTTCGAGTTGCCCACAACCCTAGGGTCCAATTCAGCACGAAGCTTGTTGCCGGTAAGGTTTTGGCCAAGTAAACCGGGCCAATCTAAGCCCAATCCACCCACGAGACCAAGACCCATTGAGGATGATCTTCTTTTAACCATCACATATGGAAAGATATCATCTTTTGAGCCACATTTGGGGAAAGTATCCTTCACCAACCCAAGTAGGATATTATGAGTGATTCTTGCCTATTTACTTTTGGCAACCTTGTAAGAGCCATGATATTGTTTCCATAATTAGGAGATATGAATCTTGGAATGATCCTTAGCCCTTGGATCAAACCATCCTAGACCGTTAGATGCTAGGAGGTGAGCCTATAAATAGAGGCCACTCTCACCATTGTAAATCATCTTCCATCTTCCATTTCCCTCATTCTTAAGTATTTGAGTAATGAGTTACAATTTATCTTCACCTTCTGGTCATGCACTAGAACGTACCCGAGGATAAAAAAATGCAATAAAAATAAAAGTCCTAAGCACAATTACAACGTAATTATCAATTGCCAATTCCCATCAACGACGTTAAAAACTTGATGCTTGTCGAATAGTGATGCACTTTAGAGCAAGTACACTCATCATATCAAGTAATAAAGTGAAGAGTAGAGTGTCGAACCCACGAGGACTGGATCAATAACTACGAAGTTATTGTACTTAGGAATGTCTTTTCAAGTATTAGTGATTGTCGGTTTAAGTAAAACTAATTTAACTAATCTAAAGATAGCTATGATAAAGACAAACAACTACATCGACTAACAATAAATTATGAAGGTTAGGGTTATTGATAAGGATATATGCTTGATTACCTAGATCAATGATATAGGGACGGGTGATACATATGTGCGTAAACCCTTAAGTTTTTCATCTACTCGACAAGATTTTCTAATGAACTTTTGACTCTCTCGACGCCTAGAAGTTAATAACATTGTAGTTAAGGTGATACATGTCTGTGTTAACCCTAACAATTCTATTATTTCTTTAAGAACTCTCTTTTAGTCGTTAAAACTCTAAACTTATGTCTAAGCCAGATTAAGACTAAGTTGACAACTTAGCCCAACTACTCATATTTTTCTAACTTAACTCTCTCGAATATTAAACCACAGATCAATAGTTAATAGGCCTCTCTCGAATAGCTCTTACAATTAACTATGTATTAAGAACATGAATAGAATAGATGGAGATAAAAGCAACTAAAACATTGAAATAAATAATCAAAACATAAAATCCTAAGACGCAATAATTCCAACTAAAAAGGTTTATCTCATGTTTGAGTCTAAAATTAACCATAATTAAAAGCATAAAATACGGTAGATTATCAAGCAAGGAAAAGAAAGAAGTTGAGCATCCTCGACAAAACTCCCTCTGTGCCGTCTAACTGTCCTACAGGCCTCCTCTCCGTCAGCCTCTTTTGAAGGCATCGTTCAATGAGGAGAATCGTCTAGCTTCACCCTGTTGGTTCTCAACAAGCTCAGACTAAGACTGTCGTCTGAATCGTGCTCTCTGCCTATCTGTCTCCCTTTGAGTAGTGTCCAAGCTTCCTTATATAGGCAGTGAAACTAGGGTTTCAGTACCCTAAAGTAAGCGAGACTTCATTAAAGAAAGCCAATGCTTCCTGCTTCATTAAATGTTGCATATATGAGAGAAAGTCCACGTGGGCAAAAACAGAAAATAAGAATAGTAAACGGCTTATAAGTCCTAAGGTTCCACTAAGCTATGATTACAGTGATTCCAAGTTATGCTGCAGCAGTAATTCATTCCTCAACTATGTTGATGATAAGCAAGTGCATTAGAGCTTATAGTTTTATTCAAAAGATTAAATATACTGCAAGTGCAGTGTGTGCTCGATTACATGCATTCATCACTTAATAGCCTTAGAGAAGCTTAAGGGTTTCTTTCTTTTTCTGGTCTGACACATTGTTTTTCCTTTTTCAACACATCTTTACTCCTTGTTCTTTTTTACGTTTGAAAACTGTATCATTGGGGCTTCAGCTTATCGCACTAACCCTTCAGTACCTGAAGACGGAGTACAGCAAATTGCCCATCCTCGAGCCCTATGAGCAGTGTCATTTTGTGAAGACTTTCATTCATTCTTTTCCAGTACTATCATTCCTAGCATGGAAAGTTAAATGAAGCAAACACAACTCACATAGTGTACTAAGATAACAAGATGCATAGAAGAGTGTCCCTTAACAATTTTGTTTAAATCACCAAGTCTTAATTTACTTTCTTGATTTTTTAGGGAGTGTTTTAGCCTTTATTTTGCTACATTGAGCATTTAAGTTCTTTTTCTTTTGATTCATGCTTAAGCATTTGAGTTGTAGACATTCTTGCGCGTAAACTGGGTTTGGTACATGTTCCAAACCCATATGACCCTCACCCGGATTGTGAGGGTGTTGCTCTGATTTACAAGAACAATCCCCAGCACTTTGCAAGGTATGCGAGAAAGATATTTTTGGGTTGAAATGCATTGGCCACAACTTGACTAAAAAGATAAAATTTAACTATTTATGTATCGCCCACATCTTCTTATATGTTAAGTTTTGAATGTAATGAAACGAAACTTGTGGTAAAATTCTGAAACTACAACTCAAAATATGCTACTGTGAATGTCACAATTTACGTTAAAATTTTCAGTCTAAAACAAATTATACCGAAACTTACTATAGCTGTTAAATGACATTTATTAAAAGTAGACTTGAAAAGATAGTTTTGGCCAGGTACAAAAAATATAAATAGTTTCGGATCTATGGATGTGGGTTTTGAGACCAGTAAAGAGCAATGTAAACTGGAATCATTCGGAAAACATATCATATTTTAGGTTTCACGTGAAAAGTTAGATACTTTATATGTAAACGTTCGATACCGCTCGTATTATAGAAAATACACTTTCTGCGAGCAGTGAAATGGCATATTTATGTTGATCTTTAATATTTTATTGTATTTAACTCGCAAATATTCAAATCCTTCAACACACATTTGAAACACATCTTGTCAGATTAATCACATAATTGTTGACTATAAAGTGAAGAATCATACATTATGATACATAGAAAGACAACCATGTCAAGAATCATATATAGATAGAAAACCATGTCAAGAATCATTATACAAATTATGTACACAATTAGCTGAATATCATATTCCCTTCATATATTCAAATCATATATAGAAAGACAACAATGTCAAGAATCATACAAATCATGTAGACAATTGGCCTAATATCATATATAGAACATAATGTATTACTCATTTTATAATTTAAATCGTGGCTTAAAATTTGAAGAGTATATTTGAAATATGGTAAATATAATGATATAAATTTTAAAGTAATATTTTTAAATAAATATTTAAAGTTTAACTTGTTAAAACGGATATATATATCACATGGACAATATAGTTAAATTGACCTCAAAGTAATCTTATATGTTGTCAACCAAACCTGTAATCATACATTCGTACGAAATAAATCAAACAATGTAATCTTAATTTTGTGAACAAAACACACCACTAACAACATTTCAGATAATACTATTAAAAAGTAAAAATACTTCTTCTATCTAAAGAATAATATTTCAAAATCATGAGACTAAGGTTCGAAACTAGGAGAATTACAGAACAATTGAAAATATAAGAACAAGCAGTTGCATTATAGGTTTGAGGCGACATAGGTTGGAAACTATGTATGCGGGTTTCGCTCCATGTAAAGGAAACTTTCCCCATTTTGCAATCATATTAAATTATAAAATCAGACAAGTCCCTAACTCCTTATTATTCCTTTTCAATATTTTTGTAAGAAAACATAGAACACATTATTCTTTTTCCAGTCGCACAGTTGATGATTATGTAATGTGATTATGTGTGTTTTGTTTACTTTGTTAAAATAATGTGTTCTTAAATTTGAAAATGTGAGTATTGTTATGAATATTTATTTATGGTGGATATCCATGTATAAATATGACTTTAATGTACTTTATTATTAGGGTTTAATGCCCATTGATATCAGGGTTTTCCCCTAGTACCTATAAATATAGATATTAGAGAAAGCATTGTACACAACATACATTGAGAATAATATCAGTCTCCCTCTTTCGCTTATCTCTCTTTATTCGTATTCTTGTTCTTATTTATTTTATTCACAACACGTTATCAGCACGAACTCACTCAATTACCGTAGTTATTGTTGGTGATTCTCAAAAAGAAATTTAATTCAATATTAGTGACTACATCTATCATATATTCAACTTATCTTGGAAAGTCTGGTATGTTTTTATTTATTTATATATTGGTATAGAGGTTGGTTAATTACTCTTAAATTAATATTGATGTGCTCTGATACATTATTTAATTATTTTTTATTCTAAAATTCTATGACTTACTATTTATACTCCTTGATAGGTATGCTTCTTGAGACGATAAGAAAGATCAAATATTCTAATATGTGGCTTCTTGCTTTATTGATTTTTAACTACTTTCTATTTTTATCAATAATACAATAAACCTATTTTATTTCACTATAAATAGGGAATACAAAACAAAAGCTATTTTTTTGCTTGTAATAATTATAATAGCAAATATATTGACTTGCAAGCAACTGCCTCTCGTCACTAGCGGCCTTGAGAATTCAACCTAACAAATTCGGTCGTAACAAGATTCATCGCATTCCTCACTACACGGTTCAATTCTTTCATGATATTCTTTTAGATGAATATTTGTTTACGTTATTCTATTGATAAAAGTTAGTATTTTTAATCATATTTTGAGTTTTACATGATATTTTTAAATAAAATGGAAAAGGTCATGGCTTGACTCAAGATAAATCTAAAGATGTATGTGTAACCCCTAAATCTGGCCTAGAAGAAAAGACCAAATTTAGGAAGATACGATTGAAAGCTTAACCCTCAAGAAATCAATTTTAAAAATTATGCTTTAATTTAAAATAAAATAATACTAATTTCATAAATATCTTCTAACAAATAAAATTATAAATATCATAATAAATATTTGAATGTTTACATAAAATCTCTGAAATAAAAACCACAGTAAATGAAAGATAAAAATAATCTCAAATCTTAAATAGTCTTAAAGTAATAAATAATAATATGAAGAACTAAAAACGGTTCATACTGATAAATATGATAGTCAGATAAATTGTAAGATCCTCCAAGTACCACGTCGCCTAAAGTCCAAAGATATATGTAAGAGGAAACTATGGGGTGGGGGTAAGCTAAAGAGCTTAGTGTGTCTCCAAAGTGCAAGAAAATCATAGTCGAAAAAACATAGTATTAATTTCTTAAAATCCTTTAAAATTTAAACCAATGGTACAATATCACAAGCGTAAAGAAATGCACCTAACTATGTCCGCCAACATGAGGCAAGTTCCCATAAACTCCTCCCTACGCCCGTCACCCGAAGTGGAATTCAGCCCGAAGGGTGAAACCACTGAACTTCCCCTGTACAAATCATAACTCTTGCTCATACATACATGATGTTTAAAAATCAAATTTCATAAACAAAGTTTTCATAAATACAATATTCCATAAAAATACTTCATAAATTCGTAAATCATACTTCCATAAATCCGATATTTCATAAAACAAATGTTCCATAAATCATAATTAAAAACTTATTCTGAAATCGTATGCACGTGATGTTAACCATACAAGCCATAATGCATATAAATAATCACACAAGGTGAAAAACATATGTAGCACAATAAGAAACACACCTCAAGCAGCAATAGCTTTAACGTTGAGAAAAACGTCTCTCACGTTCAGCTCTAGCACTGGGCCTAGTTGAATCGGAACCAAGGTTCGATCGAAATAAAAAGTATAAAAAATGATTTCGAGAGGGTATGTCATTCGAATGAGGGAGAGAGATGTAGATGCTGCAGAAGCAATGGCATAACAATCTACCGTAAATGGAGGGTTTATATGCCCAATTTATTGGGTAGTTCACAAGGGAAGCCATTGAACTTAATGAGGGTTTGCAAACTAGCACCCAAGCTTTTCATGATTTAAAAATTGCCCCCCTAAATTTCTATATTAAGCCTTATAAATCTGAATTTTCTTTATTTAACCCTCAAACTCAATTAGGTTTTTTTAAATTAAATTCCCAAATCATTAGGGTTTTAAGAATTAGAGATTTTAAAAGTAGGGTTTCAAATTAGGGATTTTGTGAATCTCGGGTTTACAATTTGGGTACAAATTTTGGGGTGTTACAATATGTTTCTCCAATTTATGTTTATTCAATTAGATTTGTTCCAATTCCTCAAGTGAATGGAAGCATGGTTAATTTTAACATTATGAATGATATGAATTCTATATTTGCTCGAAAGCAATAATTCTTCTGCATCAAAAAACTCGACTATAGACTTCTCCCAAGTTCAAGTTACGAAAATTCGTATTAATCCAAGAATTTTTATGGGAGACATTCCCTGAAGTGAATGCAAGCATGATATATATTCCATGTGATTATTGGATTTGTTTCATTCCCGGAAGTGAATGCAAACATGATAATTTACTATATGGTTAGTGAATAAAACTCAGCTATGTGAATATTTCAAATTAAATTGAAATTTTGTGGTCAGAGTATCACTTACGAGGATATGTTAGAAAAATATACTCCACTTTTCACGCAAACAATGTTGTCCTGCAAACACAATATCATGAGAAAGGTTTTAAAGACCTACAAGCTCCACTCCATTCCTTGAAGTGAATGTGACATTTTATAGCGGAAAGAATAAATGCCACATTAGCAACTATTGTTGCAATTGAGGCCATGAACAAAGACATGGACAAGATGATCATTTTAAGAATGCTTATAACCACCAGAAGTGAGTTTATTAAGATGACAAGAATATATTAAGAAAGTGAATTTTTATGCAATGGTACAAACCATTGATCTCGGACTTGTCATACGCCGAAGCATTATGAACCTTTATCCACACAATCATGAATGATAAAGGAAATAAAATATAAACAAGTTTTGTTTATGAAAATGGAAAAAATAATTATGGCGTTGTTGGTTCAACTCAATTGGATATTGTTGATTTTCTAATAACCCTTGAAGAGAATAAATCGCCATTTATTTTATTTCCTTATAATCTCTAAAGGGAATAATTGATCTTTTAATTTATTTTGCTTTATGTTAGTTTATTTTACATACTATTTATTTATATTTTATATTTTATATTTAAATATGTTAAAACATTTATTTATTTTGTTTTGTGTTAACTTTTTTACATATTATATATTTAAATATGTTAATTTTTTTACATATTATTCTTTGAAGAATATGGTTACTTCCATAATACAATATGCAATAAATTGTGACGATTTATGCATAACAGACAGTGCAAGTACCCATACTATACTTAAGCATAAGAAATATTTTCCTATTCAAATACAAGAGAAAATGTGAGTACTATATCTCAAAGTACTAAAATATTAAAGCTCTGGAAAAGCAATAACTTATTGAGACATTATCTTTGATAGATAATCGATTCTATATGTGCTATATTCAACATTTTTCATTCCCCGAAGTGAATGAAACAACACACATATTGAAAGGTGCATAATTATGCATTTTTTTCATTTGACAATGCAAGAGAATAATGTGAGTACTACATCTCGAAGTACTAATATCATAGAAGGTTCAAGAAGAGAAAATATGTTATTGCCAAATGGAACTCAATTCCATATTCACAGTGTGTTATACTCGTCAAAGTCGCAAAGAGACTTTTTGAATTTTAAAGATATTCACGGAAATGAATATCATATTGAGACTATTAGTCAAGGGGATGCTAACTATCTCCATATTACGAGTATAACCCAATACAATAAGAAAATCTTGACAAAATTGCATGCACTATCATCCAGATAGTATTACACGAGAATTAGTACAAATTGAAGCTCATGCTATTGTAAACCAGAAGTTTACTGATAACTTTATTATTTGGCATGACCGGTTAGGCCATCTTGGTTCAATTATCATGCGAAAAAATAATTGACACTTCATGTGGTCATTCATTGAAGAACTGATAGATTCTTCAAAGTAATATTTTTTTCACATGATGCTTGCTCTCAAAGCAAAATAATTATTCGATCATCACTAGTTAAGATAGATTATGAATCTATTAGTTTTCTGGAACGAATACAAGGTGATATATATAGGCCCATACAACCTTTTTGTGGCCTGTTTAGATATTTTATGAATTTAATTGATGCATCGACTAGATGGTCATATGTATCCTTGTTATTAACGCGCAACTTGGTGTTTGTGAGGTTACTTGCTCAGTAGATAAAATTACGAGCACATTTTCTAGAATACCTTATAAAGGCAATTCGTCTTGATAATGCCGGTGACATGTCATTTTACATGAAGCATCATTAATTTGCATCAAGCCAATAAATTATCATAAGTTCTCCCCATTATAAATAGTTTTCGGTCAAGAACCAAATATTTTCCATCTTAGAATTTTTGGGTGTGCAGTATTTATTCTAATTGCTCCACCACAATGCATAAAGATGAGTCCTCAAAAGAGGTTGGGAATATATCTCGGATTCGAATCCCCTTCGGTAATTAAATATCTCGAGCTTTTGATTGGGAATTTATTTATAGTTCGATTTACTGACTGTCATTTTACTGAGTCAGTTTTCCCAACATTATGGGGGAGGAAATACATAGATGGGAAAAGAAATAAGTTGAAATGAATTATAATTATCTCATTTTGATCCACATACTCGACAAATGTGAACTAGAAGTTCAAAGGACAATTCATTTGCAAAACTTAGCAAATCAATTTCTAGATGCTTTTGTTGAGCCTAAGAGAGTGACTAAGTCACATATACCAATTATGAATGCTCCGATTAAAGTTGATGTCCCAAAAGGAAAAACTCTAGTTGCTAATAAGTCTAACTCACGCCTGAAGCGTGGTAGACAAGTAGGTTTCAAAGATAAAAATCCTCGAAGAAGAAAATAAGCTATATTTTATGATGGTCTGATCGAGGAATCAACATATTATGAAAATCTCTAGAAGAGATTAAAAGGTCTGCAAAAGAGACATTGACATGACTCAGGTACCTGATAATAAAGATATATCAATAGATTATGTCATGTCTAGTAATAAATGGAACCAAAATCAAATCGACGTCGATAATATATTTGCATGCAATATAGCACTAGAGACTTTAGTAGATGATGTGGATCATGAACCATTGTAAATTGGACAATGTAAACAAAGAAATGATTGACCAAAATGGAAAGAGGCAATTGGGGCAAAACTAAAATGTCTTTAAAAAAAAAGAAGTATTTGGGCTTATAATCCGTACATCGGAATGTGTAAATCCCGTGGATATAAATGAGCCTTTGTGATAAATAGAAATGAAAAGGGGAAATGGCGAGATATAAAGCTCGTTTGGATGCACAAGGATTATCACAAAGATCTAGAGTCGATTATGAGGAAACATACTCCTCAGTGGTGGATGCAACTACTTTTAGATTTTTTTAGTCTGGCAATAAAAGACTTAGTTTCCGCCTAATGGATGTTGCTACATCCTATTTGTATGAGCCTCTTGATAATAATATTTACATGAAACTTTCAGAAGGATTTAGACTGCCAGAAGTAGTTAATTCAAGTTCTCGAGAACCTTATTCAATCAAATTTAACATATCTATTTATGGATTAAAACAATTTGGGGCATGTTGTATAATCGCCTCAATGAATACTTATTAGCGAAAGACTATAAGAATGATTCAATTTCCCCGAGTATTTTTATTAAGAGGTTTAGCTCCGGATTTTTTATTGTTCTTGTCTATGTTGATGATTTGAATATCATTAGAACTCATGAAGAGATCCCCCTAACAATAAATTCCTTGTGCATTAATCAACATACATAGAAAAATGTCTAAAGCGACTTTACATGCATAACGCACATCCGTTGAGCACAAAATAAAGTCGAAAAATAATTGCTATGCATTAGATCTTAATTGGTCTAGAAGTACCATCTAAGTATTACGAGACCATTACCTTTAGATATTTCAAAACTCGATGCCTTTCCAAATCATGTAAATAATTGTTATGCATGAGGCAAGCCGAAATATGTGTTTGGCTAAACATATTCAGAAGATATGAGAATTTCTTTCACAAGATAAGATGCAAGCTATGTTGTGTAAAGATAATGCAAAATTTATATCTCAATCAAAAGGCGGATACATCTAATATGAAAAAAATGAGACATGTTTCTTCAAAGTTTCGTCCCTCGTGATCTTCAGAAGAACAATATTCGATGAATCCTTTCAAGTAGTAATTTGAAAGACTTGTTCACCAATGCATATTCTACTTCAACATTTGAAGATTATATTCAATATTGAATTATGAAGATTCAAAGATCTTATGTGATGTTTTCATGAGGGGGAGGGTAAATACGCGTTGCACTCTTTTTCCCTTAATCGAGGTATTTTCCCAATGGGTTTTCCTGGTAAGGTTTTTAACGAGGAAACATGTTATGCGTATCAAAGATGTGTGTACTCTTTTCCTTCACTAAGAATTTTTCCCCCAAAGGGTTTTTATCTTAGTATGGTTTTAACGAGCCATGCTATCTTCATAGATATCCAAGGGGGAGTGTTATGAATATTTATTTATTATGGATATCCATGTATTAAATGTGACTTTAATGTACTTTATTATTAGGGTTTAATGTCCATTGATATTAGGGTTTTCCCCTTGTACCTATAAATATAGATATTAGAGAAAGTATTGTACACAACACTACATTGAGAATAATAGCAGTCTCTCTCTTTCTTTTATCTCTTTATTCTTATTCTTGTTTATTTTATTCACAACAAGTATTAAATATAAATAATTTGTTTATAAAATATATAAAGTAAGTTGAATTGGGTTTCCTCAACTAAGGAAAAATAGTTTTAATTAATGAGTTTTTCTTATCATATATTGATTAGGAATATTAAATTAATATTTTGATAAAATTGAAGGTAAGATAGATCATAAGAGAGTCTAAAGTGAAAAAAAATTCAAATTCATTTTAATAAAAAAAATTTATTCACTTTCGCCACTTAGCAATGAAATTAAATTTAAAAAATAAGATATATCCCTGACTCTTCATTATTATGTTTTCAATATTTTGCAAGAACACATAGAAGTCATCATTGTTGTAGACTTCATCATCGGATGCCTTCATTATTGCAAAACATTGATAACTTATATATGGAGAAAACGAACAAATTCCACCACAAATCACCAGCTTCAAAAATCTGCTTTTCATGTTGGGACACGCCGATACACCCCATGGCGCAGCGGAAAAATTATCCAATGATTACCACCATGGATCCATGTACGAGGAACGAATCAGGGTGAATAAGGATGAAGAATTACTTGTTTAAATCTGGAATTCTGAATTTGGAGAAGATAGATATTTAATCATGATTCCAGGATGTCGATTCCTAAGCCGCAACGATAACGCTCTGACCTCTACGTAGTTCATCCAGTTGAAACAAGCATATAAAATTCTCTAAACCATTTAGAAGGGAACGAGCATATAAAACATCTCTAAACTATTTAAAGGGTTTTCCCCAAAAAGCATTAATGACTGCTTGATCTCTCATGCCTTTATATAGCGTTTGAAATCCTAATTTAACTCAGATTATGATTTCAATATATATATTCCCAATTCAACTTAATTAGAATTTCAATATATATATTAAATATATATAATCTTAATTCAACTTAATTAGGATTTCAATATATATATAATAAATATATATAATCTCAATTTAATTTAATTAGAATTTCAATATATATATATATATTAAATATATATATATATATATATATATATATATAATCACAATTCAACTTAACTAGGATTTCAATATTTATATTTTATATATATATATATATATATATATATATATATATATATATATATATATAATCCCAATCTAACTTAACTAGGATTTCAATATATATATTATATATACATAATCTCAATTCAACTTAATTAGGATTTCAATATATATATGTTGATTTAAATCGAGTTATATTTTTTATATATTAAAAGAGTCATAATTACAATAATTATTTTTCTTTTAATATTTATCCAATAGTTAAAATATATATATCAAATATATATTAATTTAACTAAATTCGTGTATAACAAATTTGTACATATATAATTCGTTTAATATATGCTCATTTCAGCTATGGGTGTGACCCTGTAGGTTCATGTAAAGTTGGTAGTAAATATTAGAACATTTCTAATATTACAAACAATGAGTGACATCTAGCAATATGTCATTGTCACCTAAGTTACAGGAAAACATGATTCGACATAACCTTTTCGTGATTAACTCTATTTATGTATTACATCCTTTTGTCCTTTATATCTAGATTGGACACAAGTCATGGAACAATCACACTTGTATAGTCCATCTAATATTTCTTGATATCTTGAGTAGACTATTATAAATGAATAACTATGATATCTCATATCATAGGTATTCGAGAATGGTCATGCATTTCTAGTCTCACTCAATCAAGTGGCCTACAATATTACTTCTATTATGTAGGAGGGAAAAATCCTATCTTGATCAACCATATTTCACTACATAGATTGTGACTTATCCAATATCAGTCATTATAGTGTAGTCAGTTACGGCACACGTTTGACCGTATTAAAATATGTCACTCACGATGTGGAAATAATGATGATCTCAAGTCTGAGGATCATACATGTAGTTATCACTATGAGCAATGTTGTGACTGTCACATAATAATCCAAGAAACATTCTCATAGCGGGTCAATCCAGTATGTCGTTCTCTAACACATACTTATGTATTGATTTTGACATCTCCATGTCAATGACACCACTTTGTCACCAATCAACTACATATTAGTCTATATATATTATTGTTTTTCATGCCCACAATAATACTCGACTAAGGACATTTTAGAATAACCATATTATTTCAAGGGCTTTATTATAATTCAATTTATTTATGCACGCAGAATTGTAACTGAAAATAATAATGGTAATGCCTCTTTATGAATAAACAAGGTAAATCAAATGTCATTTACAATCATCTTATAATTGGTCTTTGGGCATACTCTAACTATCTCCCACTAGCACTAAGACTAATCACTCATGTATCTGATACCAAGTGACTTAGTGTGACGATCATGCTTCTGCTGCGTTAGAGGCTTTGTTAGTGGATCGACAATTTTATCATTTGTTGGTACTTTACATATTTTCACATCTCCTTGATCTATAATATTTCGAATGAGATGGTAGTGCCTAAGAATGTGTTTGGATCGTTGGTGAGATCTGGGTTCTTTTGCTTGTGCGACAGCTAAGTTTTTATCACAAAGTAGATTTATAGCTTTCAATATGCTCAGCATAACCCCTAGTTCAAATACGAACTTATTGATCCAAACATCCTCTTTTGCAGCATCACATGCTGCAATATACATGGCTTCTGTTGTAGAAACAATTATTGTATCTTGCTTTGAACCTTTCCAGCTCACAACGTCTCCATTAAGTTAAAACAAAAAACCCGATTGCGATTGAGAATCATCCTTATCAGTTTGGAAGCTTGTGTCTGTATAACCTTTTATACTTAGCTCTTCCTCACCTCAATACATAAGGAATGCATCCTTAGTTCTTCTTAAGTACTTAAGGATCTTTTATGACTGCAACCCAATGACCTTCACTGGGATTTACTTGGTACCGACTTGTTCATACTTAATGCATATGATATATCCAGACGTGTACATAGCATGGTGTAAAGTGCTTAAAAGTCATACATTTTATGCCATTTTAGCTCATATTGTCGATGTTCTTAAGCTCATTCTAGTTCACATTTAGGTTTCATGCATGTTTTACAGTATCTTTGCTTCACTCAGTGTAACACCCTAAGTTTTGTGTGTAAAAAAAAGAAATAAAAATAAAATGGGTATCATGTGGATTGAACCCGTGACCTTTGGCTTAGTGTACAAGAGGCTTAACCATATGAGCTAAGCCTTTATTTTGGTTTCAGTTTCGCTCAATTTTTTTATATGATTTATGTTTCTCGGGTTGGACCAAAAAAATAAAATAATTCGAACCAACCTCAACCAATTATTGCACCTGCATTTGAAGAGACAAAAAAAATCTAAAGCTTCTCCAAACTTTCCAACTTCCCCAAAAATTCGTCCGGCCACCGATCTTGGCCACCGTCGGCCTGTGGCGTGCACCGCCACCGCCATCGTCATCCTTGTCTCTCTGCGACCAAAACCCGATGAGCCACTCACGATAAGCAGCGGCCGTTCACCATAGAGAATCGGTTAAAGGTCCGACGGAAGCCTTGTTTGCGATGCCTCTGTTCCTTGTATTTTCCGGCCGCCTCAGCCATCCGTTCGTGATGCCGACACCAGATCTGGGCTCCTGACGTGGCGGCTAGCAAAACACTACCGGCAAATCGTCCGTCCGACGACGGCAAGGCTCTCGTCGGAGCTTCATTTTTCCGGCGCAACGTTCGCATTTTAGGTAAATTCCGGTTGAATTCTTGCATGCTTGACTGAGTTTTGGAATAATATGATATGGGTGCGATAATCTCTTGATTTTCGGCAGAATCGACACAAAAAGGGCATCTCTGGCGACTTTTCCGACGGCCGTCCAGTGACCGGAAATTTTGGGTGAGTGAACCAGACTGAACCGTCCAACCCGATCTGAACCCGTCCAACCCGGTCTGAACCAGTCCAACCCGGTCTGAACTGGCCCAAACCCAAACCGAGCCCAAAACCCGACCCGTTGACCGACCCGTCAACCTGAGTCTGACCCGACCCGTCAACCCGAGTCAACTCGTCCGAGTCAGCCCGAGTCAACTCAGTTGACCCCTGTTGACTGCTGACGTCAGCATTGACTTTGACCAGTTGACTCTGACACCGTTGACCGTTGACCTGCTGACGTCAGCGTTGACTTTGACCGTTGACCAAAAAGTCAAATTTTTCCGAAAACTCATATTTTATGTCTTTCGTCGTCCTGAGTCCGTTTTTGAAGCCCGTTTTGCAAAATTCTGACCTGAAGGCCTCCGAATCTGACTTTGAACCCGAAAGTGTTTGTGTGTTTAATTTTGTTAAGAGCTCTTTGGATAAGGACTGAAATTTGAATATATGTTTTTGAAGGTATCAAAGTATCCTTGAATTCGAGATGTTGGGAGCCGTCAAATCTTGGGATCGAGTGCGATCGAATGAGGTGTCATGAATCAACCATTGTAGCTCGGAACTAAGGAAATACACTACTACCTCTAGTATGCTTTATGAACATGTTGGTATTCGGTAAATACATGCATAAATGTGATGAGGAGTGATGTTAGCTCTGCTTAAGTCACACCGGATATGAAACCTGAGTAAGATTAAATGCTCGAACGAGAAAGTGAATAAATGTAAGGATCTGGAGTTCAATAAATAACTAAATAAGCAGCTAATCTCTAAATTCGATTATCAGTGTCAAGTGATCAAATGTTAAAAATACTCGTATATAAAATTATGAAAAACGCCCTTAAAGTATGAGAATGACTAAAATATCCTTGGAATTGGAAGCGATCTAGAAATTTATGCTAGATATGGTAAGACAACATGATTCATCTGAAAACCTCGAAAAGCCTAGAAAGTTATGGTAACAAGATTTGAACCTTCGAGATTTCAAGTTTCCTTGAATTCGGAATGAATCTCTGAATATAGGTTTACGAGAAGTTATTCGTACCTCTGAATTAAGCAAGTGGCTCAAAATACTGAATTGATCGTAATGACTAAAAGTATTGGAAATACTATAAACGGTTCAATTGACGGAAATGATAGAGATCTCGAGCTTCAGAATGACCGACACACCCCTTTGTCTGAAATAAGTAAATTGTCTTTGATGAAATTCTAGAAATGCCAATAAAGCTGAAAATGACTGAAATGCCTTAAGGGTTGAAGCATGACTCTAGTATGTCAATCACTCCTGATATTAATGTGAGAATGAAAGTTTTTCCGCACAGAATATAAGTTTGACTACTCTGTGACAAGTTCTGTGGTGAAATATGAATGCGATCGTTCAGATATACGACACAATCAGTATTTGGAAATGATACTTGTGAAGTGCGTACATCAGAAGGTATGGTTAGTACTGTAAGGATGGGACATGTTAGTTCGATTGGTTTTAGAGGCTCGATAAACTTCTGGAAATCTTAAATATTGTAAATCTTCATTTTACAACTATTGGGCTAAATTACAAAAAAATCACCCCTGATAGTTAAATGACCAAAATGCCCTCGTTGGCCCAAGTAATCAAAATAGCCCCGAATGTATCTGATATCGTGAAAGATCTTAACGTATAGATCTCTAAATGCCTGGTTGGAAACTTGATGAGCAAATAAAATTTCTGAGCCACTGTTTACGCCCTGTTGGTATAAATTACCAAAATATCGTGTATGATAAAATGACCATAATGCCCCTGGTAGGCTTAAATGGCTAAATCACTCATGATATGCCTAAACTCTCAAAATCCTGATGTATCCCCTCCTGAATATCTGTGCTAAACCGTTAGTATGAACCCCTTTTAATAGGGGTCACGTTTTAGAAATCCGTTCAAATCGTCAAAAGTTTAATATGTCTCATTTCGTAAATGCCAAGTATCTCCAAGAAAAGATCTGTCCCACCTAGTGTGTTCCATGTGTGATATATTTTGTCGAATGGATTGTATAATTATTTAATCGTGAATAATATTATGTTTGATGAACTTGATATATGATGACATTCTCTGCCTACCTAATATATGTCTGCTCAATCTATATACTTGGTATGTGATCGTTTGATCTGTGATGGTATTGTCTGACTATTTGATGAATTTGTTAGTATGATCTGTTAGTTTGACCTATGATGGTACAATCTGTTTGCAAGATGAATGCTGAAAATGTCTGCTCTGTTCAATAGTATGCCCATTTATCTGTCAAAAGCATGAATTCTTCCGGTTATGATGTTCTGAATAAAATATATCTGTCACATGTATTCTGTTACCCATGTCTGGAATCTGAACACTAATTACTATCTGGGGTATACTGTTGGGTTATGTTATGAAGTCTCTGTTGGTACAGCCCTGATCAAGCCGGTAAATCCTTATGGACTCAAGGTCTCCCCTTGAGTGGCACCTATGCCCATCGGGCCTAGGGTAAGTCCTTATGGACCTAAGGCATCCCCTTAGGTGGCACATATGCCCATCGGGCCTAGGGTAAGTCCTTATGGACTCAAGGTCTCCCCTTGAGTGGCACCTATGCCCATCGGGCCTAGGGTAAGTCCTTTTGGACCTAAGGCATCCCCTTAGGTGGCACCTATGCCCATCGGGCCTAGGGTAAGTCCTTATGGATGCAGTTCTGGGGGACTGCATATTGGTGTAAGGTTGGAGGGTAATTACTAGTAAACCTTTGTATGTACTTGAACATTTGCATTGAATTGTTATGTGTTCTCATGATATGATTGGTATGCATTTATGCATGTTTGATATGCAACCATTTGGAACACACTAGGCACTAAACTCCCTGTTTCCACCTCCGTATGTTACCAGCCTATATAATTCACATCTAATTCACGATGTTTGAATAAGGAACAAATATCGTTATTCCTGAGTATGATGAAATCTCGAAATAGTAGAACGGAAATGAGGGCTGTTACTATATGAAATATTTTGAAAATGTTATGCCTACCTTATATATGTATGATCTTATAGCATCTTTTGGTACTGCATTACTGAGCTTTTCCAAGCTCACGCTGTTTTTACCATCGCATGTTAAAAGAATATATCATGGTATAATGGTTGACAGCAGTGTTCGGAGTTGTCTCGGCGTTGCCTGGGAGTACGGTACTGTATAGTTAGTGGGCATGTGTGTCATGTATTGTTTTATGGCAGTGTCTGTAAAATATTTTCTGAAGTTTTTATTATGTGTTTAAATGACATCCCGAAATGATATTTTAAACAGAAGTTGGTATTACAGTTTAATAAGTGTTTTGAAGAAAAATGTTTTTGTAACGCCCCGGTTTTGGGCTTAGAAGTTTTGGGCGTTGACCGGTTCGGTCAAAGTGTTGTTCGAATCTAAAAAGGTGAAATTAGGAAAGCCTAGTTCGGGTTGCATTAAAAATATGGAAAAATGTTCTAAAATCCTCTTTTAATATATATAAGTGAACTGTGAAATCAATTTTACAAAATGAGGTTGGGAAGGGTGACATTTTGGCTAGTGACCAAAATGTAATTTTTGAAAATTGTGTGACTGTTTTAAAAAGGATTGAAACTTTGAATCTTTAAGGAGCTATTTACCCAAAGGGAGTTTCTCTAGATTTTTCTAAGATATTTAGTGATTTAATTCTGATTTTTAAACAAAAGAAAAGTGGAGGGAAGTTATTTCTAACTAATTTTCCTAAAATCTCATTTTCCTTTCTTTCATTTTCTCTCAACCCAAACACCTTTTCTCCAGAGTTTTTCTTCTGATTTTGTCACTTAAATCTCTCTTTTCAATTCTCTTTTGATTGCTAATCATCTCATCAACAAAACCTCACCATTTGCTAGTTGATTCTTCAAGCTTTTTGGTTCTAAAGGAGGAGAAACTCAAGTTTGGAGGTAAGAACGTCCTTCTCCTCTAAACTCCCAGTTCTTTACTGAAATTCCTAAGTTCTCAATCCTAAATTGATAATTTATAAGTGGTTTTAAAGTTGTGTGGTGGATCTTGGCTTTAAATGCAAGATTTGGTGATTTTTGATGAATTTTCGTTTGATCTGTTAAAGCAGTGATTTGAGGTGTGTTTTTGATGTTAAATGAATGTTAATTTGATAAGGAATTGAGTTTTAATTAATGCAAACCCGAATAGGTTGAATTTCCTAAGTCTAGCTTGTGATCCTTGGTTGTTTTGGACTGATCTTGTGGATCTGTTGTTGCTGGAGCTATAAGGATTTTGTTAGGTCCTTTTTAGATGTTAAATGATGTTAAAGGATGTTTAGTTTTGATGGTTTTTGGCTGGGTATTGTTGAGGAGTTGTTTGGATGCATTTTTGGTTGTGTTTGGTGGCCGAAAATGGAGTGTGGATGAGAGCAGCGAGTTTAGGTGCTTTCATTGAAGCTATTAATGCATGATGATGCATTAATCCTCTGCTTTGATGTGTTTAAAACAGGGGAGTCATCTTTGGATCCAAGTGGTGGTGATCCGAAAGCTTGATTTGTGTTTCGGCAAAGAGGCGAAACGGAATCGGTGAGTGGAATTTGGTTTTCGGATTTGAAACCAGTGTTTTGGAGGTTTGGGAGTTTAGTTTAAGTCTAAGCAACTTAACTAAACTCAAGAGTAAGTTTTCGGAAAAACTCTCTTGGTGATGGTCATGGTTTTTGGTTGTATGCAATGTGTTGTTTGCATGATTTTAAATCTGTTTTGAAAGCATATCTAGCATGTTTATTTGCTGAGATTTTAAGCCATGTGTTGAAGGAAGCTCAAGGTAAGAGTTCCTTGTTTTTGAACATTGTTTAAATGTGGTTTAATGCTTAAAGGTGCATGATGTTTATGGCTTGGTTTAATGCTTTAAAACAGTGGATATATTGATGATAATGATGCATATTGGCAAGTGATGTTAAGGTCACAAAGGTGGTTAAAAGTCCTTGTGTGAGCCTTGTATATTTAAGAACATCAAGGTGGTTAAAAGTCCTTGGATGGTTCTTGGTTAAGATCACAAAGGTGGTTAAAAGTCCTTGTGTGGATCTTGGAAAGTGTAAGAACAACATGGTGTTTAAAAGTCCATGGTTGGTTCTTGGTTAAGGCTCAAGGTGGTTAAAATTCCTTGGAAAGCCTTGGTTACTTAAGAACTCCAAGGTGGTTAAAAGTCCTTGGGAGATTCTTGTTAAGGACACAAAGGTGGTTAAAAGTCCTTGTGTGGTCCTTGCCATGGTGTTTAAAAGTCCATGGGTCCATGGTGTTTAAAAGTCCATGGGGATAAGATCACAATGGTGTTTAAAGGTCCATGTGTGGATCTTATGTGAAATGTGTCACTTGTTGCCAATATGACTTATTATGAACTTGAAGCATGAGATGCTTGTTTTAAATGTTTAAGAACATTTTTAATGTTGCTTGAAGCATGGTTTATAAAAGAGTTTTATAAATGCATTATTGAATGGTTTTAATGAGCATTCCTCACTAAGCTTTTGCTTACGCTCTCTCTTTTTCTTAAACCAATAATGCAGAGCGTTAAGGTGCATTAAGGGCAGCAAGGAAGGCAAGCAATCAAGTGGAAGTTAAGCTCAAGTATGGGAAGGTTTTCTTACACACTCTTAGCTTTTGGCATTTGGCAATGGGGGACCTATGTGGATGTTTTGGGAGGTGTTTTGAACTCCCTAAGTTTGGCTAATGTTGTTATTAGTGCTGGATTTTGTATTTGGCCATTGTGTGCTTGGTTTGGAGATTTAATGCTTGAATGGTTGCTAAAGTAGGAAGTATGCCTTTAGATTTGGGGCTTTTCATATTCGATGCTATAATGATGTTTGAATGATGCATTTATGTTCCATACATGTTGAATGTCTTGCTGGTAAAGTTTGGTTGCATTTGGAGCATGATTGGTTGGTCAATTGTGTGTTTAAGCAAGCAAATTTCTGCATTCTGTGCAGGCCGTATCGGAACAGTAGCTGCCGTTTCGGAACGGGTGCCTTGTAGCAGCCCAGGCGTCCGAAACGGAAGACACCGTTCCGAAACGGAAAGCCCTCTGCCAGTCCTCGTTTCGGAACCCGTTGCGGAACAGCCCCGCGTTTCGAAACAGGTTCTCCCTGTTTCGGAACACCTGACCGTTGGGGGCTGACATTGGCAGTTATATGTTTTGAAATGTTTGCGTTTTAGTCCTGAATCTTGTATGTGCAATTGTATGAGTTTGGAAAGTCCGTTTGAGCTGGAAATTTGCAGAGAAGCATGAAACCTGACTAATTACAAGTTGGTAACTTTAATTTGGGTTAAGACCTTATAATTTACAGAATTTACATTTTGGTCCCTAAAGTTGTAAATTGTTCAATCGGGTCCCTGTTTGATCTCTGATGTTTATGATCTTTGAGCATGCTGTTTGAATGATCATAACTAGGGTTAATGTGCATCCAGACAAGAGTAAAAAGAAAAAAAAAGGGTCATTAATCAAGGTTGACTTTCGGGTTGACTTTGGTTTTCCCCGTGTGATCTTCTTAATTTGGGTCGACCGTCTAGGCCGGGTTAAGGGGGTTACATTTGGTGGTATCAGAGCTGAGTTCTTGAGTAATTGGGAATGATTGTATGCATGATTGAAGTATGTGTGATATGTATACTTGTTGAGTGAAAGCATGATGAGTGGTTTGTGATTTGGTGCAATTGAGTTGTATGTTGTGGTGAAGCATGTTGTGGGTACCCATTGCCAAATCAAAGCTAATGAAATGTTTTTGATTTTAAATGAAAATGAGCTTGAGTACTTGGATTGCTTACCTTGCTGGACCTGACTTTATTTATTTGCATTGTGATTGCATGGTTAGAATATGGCCCCTCGTAGAGAGTTGAGGAGTAATGTGCGAGCTACGGCTCCGAATGAGAATGAGAATGAGGAGAATGCGGGAAGTGCAGTGTTACCTCCTCCTCCACCTGGTGGTGGTGGTGCTGAGGGTGAAAGAGCTGAAGCTGCAGCTGGTGCTGGGGTCGCTGGACCTGAGGCTGGTTAGGGGCAAGCTATGTCTGACATGACGATGTTGGTGCAAGCTATTGCTGGTGCTTTTCGAGCGGCAGTAGCTAGAGCTCAAGGAGCTGGGCATCAGGGAGATGCTGGAGTTAGACTACCCTTGGAGCGTTTACGCAGTCTTGGTGGGACTGAGTTTAGGGGTATGTCTGCTGAAGGTTCTGAATCCTGGATGGAGAGTACCAAGAGGATCTTGGGTCAGATGAGTTGCACTGATGTGCAGAAGCTGGGGTGTGTTGTATCCTTGCTACAGGATGATGCTTATACGTGGTGGACGACCACTATAGCTGGGATGGCTGAAGCTGACATAACTTGGACATTCTTCCAGAATGTGTTCAAGAGAAGGTATCTTGGTGTGAGGTACCTGGATGAAAAGAAGCGAGAGTTCATGTCTCTTACCCAGGGGAGCATGACTGTAGCTGAGTATGAAGTACAATTTGTTCGACTCAGCCAATATGCGCCTGAGTTAGTCCCAGATGAGCGGGCGAGGTGCGAAAGATTCCGTTATGGTTTAGTGACGGAAGTGAAGATGTATGTGCTGGCTACCGAGTATGATGATTTTGATGTGTTGGTGGGCCGAGCCAAGGATATTGAGGTAAACTTGGGTTTATCTGCTAGAGGTGCTGGAGAAAGTGCTGGAAAGCGAGCAGCTGAATATAGTTTCGGTGGTGGACGGAACAAGAGGGGACGTGATCAGAAGTACCAGTCCTCAGCTAAGAGAGGTGGTGGTGCACCTGCTCGGGGAGGCAATGCTAGAGCTGATCCGAGTGCTTGTTGGATTTGTGGTTCACGTGGTCATATGAAGCGTGATTGTCCTCGTGCTGTGAGGGAGGTGCAAGCTCCTGTTGCGGCAGCTGGTAATGGGTGCTGGAACTGTGGATCTGCGGATCACTTGAGGCGAGAGTGTCCTGTGTTGGCTGGTGGCCAAGTACGTGCTCCTGTTGTTGCTGCACCATAGAGAGGTCGTGGGCGCGACCGTGGTAATTTCCAGCGGAGAGAGGAAGGTGGTAGGGGTGTAGCTCATGTTGTGGCTATTCAGCCTGAGGGTGGTGGTCAAGCTAGGGTGTATGCTGGGCGGGAGGGAAGGAATGACACGGATGTGATTGCAGGTACCTTTACTTTGCAATCCTTGTCATTACTTTCTTTGATAGATTCTGGATCTACGCATTCATATATTTTGCGTGAGCATGCTGAATTGCTTGGTTTGCCTGTTGAGTCTTTGGATGTTGGTGTTCGTGTCACTAGTTCTTTTGGTGAGATTGTTGTGACTCGAAAGTTGTATAGAAGGTGTCCTTTGGTTGTTCAAGAACATGTTTTTCATGTTGACCTTATGGAGTTGCCTTTCTATGGTTTTGATGTAATCCTTGGTATGGATTGGCTTGCTGAGCATCGTGCTGTTGTGGATTGTGAAAATAAGCGAGTTTCGCTGAAGCTTGCGGATGATTATGAAGTTGTTGTGGTTGGTGAGAATGTGAAGTTTCTTGCCAATGTGGTGTCTACCTTGGAGGCGAGCAGGATGCTGAGGCAAGGTTGTGAAGCTTATCTAGCTTTTGTAATGAATCCTAGCTCTAAGGAGTTGCGGGTGCAGGATATCAGAGTTGTAAAGGAGTTTCCTGGTGTGTTTCCTGAGGAGTTGCCTGGTTTACCTCCTAGTCGCGAGGTGGAGTTTGGAATTGAACTGTATGAGAATACAACTCCTGTGTCCATTACCCCTTATAGAATGGCACCTAAGGAGCTGAAAGAGCTGAAGACGCAGTTGCAAGAGCTGCTTGATCGTGGTTTCATCCGGCCAAGTGTGTCACCTTGGGGTGCACCGGTCTTGTTTGTGAAGAAGAAAGATGGCACTATGAGAATGTGCATTGATTACCGTCAGCTGAACAAGTTGACTATCAAGAATCGGTATCCTTTGCCGAGGATTGATGATCTCTTTGATCAATTTCGGGGAGCTGCTGTGTTCTCTAAGATTGACTTGAGGTCAGGGTATTACCAGTTGAAGGTGAAGGATGTGGATGCGCCTAAGACAGCTTTCAGGACAAGGTATGGACATTATGAGTTCCTTGTGATGCCGTTTGGTTTGACAAATGCTCCTGCTGCTTTCATGGACATGATGAATCGTGTGTTTCATGAATACCTGGACAAGTTTGTTGTGGTATTCATTGATGGCATCCTCGTGTACTCACGTACTGAGGAGGAGCATGAAGAGCATTTGAGGATTGTGCTGCAAGCTTTGTTGGAGAATCAGCTTTATGCTAAGCTGAGCAAGTGTGAGTTCTGGCTTAAGGAGGTGGTGTTTCTTGGGCATGTAGTTTCTGCTGAGGGGATTCGTGTTGATCCTCAGAAGATTGAGGCGGTGATGAATTGGAAGGTTCCTAAGTCTGTTCATGAGGTTCGTAGTTTCCTTGGTTTGGCGGGATACTATCGGAGGTTTGTGGATGGGTTTTCTAAGATTGCTGCACCTTTGACGAAGTTGTTGCAGAAGGATGTTAAGTATGAGTGGACGGAAGCGAGACAGCAGGCTTTTGAGAAGCTTAAGGCGGCTTTGACGCAAGCTCCTATCTTGGTTCAGCCTGAATCAGGGAAAGAGTTTGTGGTCTACAGTGATGCGTCCTATGTTGGTTTGGGGTGTGTGCTGATGCAAGAGGGTAAGGTGGTTGCTTATGCATCACGGCAGTTGAAGGTGCATGAGCGCAATTATCCTACGCATG
This sequence comes from Hibiscus tridactylites, assembly GCA_958450335.1. Classification (NCBI taxonomy): domain Eukaryota; kingdom Viridiplantae; phylum Streptophyta; class Magnoliopsida; order Malvales; family Malvaceae; genus Hibiscus; species Hibiscus tridactylites. The sequence goes on along the minus strand of OY288272.1, from coordinate 36,226,228 downwards.
ATATTGAGTTGGCTGCAGTGGTTTTTGCTCTGAAGATTTGGAGACATTATCTGTATGGTGAGAAGTGTACTATGTACACGGATCACAAGAGTTTGAGGTATCTGATGTCTCAGAAGGAGTTGAATCTCAGGCAGCGGCGTTGGTTGGAGTTGCTCAAGGATTATGATTTGACGATTGAGTATCATCCTGGAAAAGCTAATGTTGTAGCGGATGCCTTGAGTAGGAAGGTAGCTGTTGAGCTGAGGGCTATGTTTGCCAGTTTGAGTATTTCGCGTGATGGTGGTCTTGTGGCTGAGTTGCAAGTGAAACCATCTTTGGTTCAGTTGATCAAAGGAAAAGCAGTTGCTGGATGATTCCTTGGTGCCTCATGTTCAGGATATCGCGGAGGGTAGGCCTTCGGATTTCTGTTTTAATGATGATGGTGTGTTGTGTTTTGGGTGTCGAGTAGTAGTGCCCAATGATGCTGGGTTGAGGCGTGCTATTCTGACTGAAGGTCATAGTAGTCCTTTTGCTATGCACCCTGGTAGTACTAAGATGTATCGTGATCTTCGTGATGAGTACTATTGGGTGGGTTTGAAAAAGGATGTTGCGGAGTTTGTGAGCAAGTGTTTGGTGTGTCAGCGAGTTAAGGCTGAGCATCAGGTTCCTTCAGGGTTGTTGCAACCGTTGAGAATCCCTGAATGGAAGTGGGAAAGGGTTACCATGGATTTTGTATCTGGTTTACCTTTGTCACCATCGAAGAAGAATTCGGTGTGGGTGATTGTGGATCGTTTGACGAAGTGTGCGCATTTCTTGCCTGTGCATACTACGTTTTCTTTGGATAAGCTTGCGGAGCTGTACATTGCTGAGATTGTGCGGCTGCATGGTGTGCCTAAGTCGATTGTATCGGATAGGGATCCGAGGTTTACATCGCGTTTCTGGCAGTGTTTGCATCAAGCGTTGGGTACAAGGTTGAATTTCAGTACATCCTATCATCCTCAGTCGGATGGTCAGTCGGAGCGTGTTATTCAGATTTTGGAGGATATGTTGAGGTGCTGCGTGATTGAGTTTCAGGGCTCTTGGGAGAAGCATTTGCCTTTGGTGGAGTTTGCTTATAACAATAGTTATCAGGCAAGTATTCAAATGGCACCTTATGAGGCTTTGTACGGGAGGAAGTGTAGGACTCCTCTTTGTTGGGCTGAAATGGGTCAGAAGTTGGTTTCGATGCCGGCTTTGTTGAAAGGGACCACCGAGAAGGTGAAGCTCATTTGTGAGCGTTTGAAGGCAGCTTCTGATCGGCAAAAGTCTTACGCGGATTTGAAGCGTAAGGAGGTTGAGTATGCGGTGGGTGACCGTGTGTTTTTGAAGGTTTCGCCTTGGAAAAAGGTGATGAGGTTTGGCCGGAAGGGTAAGTTGAGCCCTAGGTACATTGGACCATACGAGGTGGTTGAGCGTGTGGGTCCTGTTGCGTACAAGTTGAGGCTACCTCAAGAGTTGGAGAAGATTCATGATGTGTTTCATGTTTCTATGCTCCGGAAGTATAGATCTGATCCTTCGCATGTGATGCCTGTGGAGGAAGTGGAATTGAATCCGGATTTGACCTATGATGAGGAACCGGTGAAGGTTCTGGATTCGGATAGCAAGGTTCTTCGTGGCAAGACCATTGAGTTGGTGAAGGTGTTGTGGAAGCACCGTGGTGTTGAGGAAGCCACGTGGGAGCGAAAGGATGACATGCTGAAGCAGTTTCCTTATCTCTTTCCTTCAGGTAAATTTCGGGGATGAAATTTCTTAAGGGAGGGAGAGTTGTAACGCCCCGGTTTTGGGCTTAGAAGTTTTGGGCGTTGACCGGTTCGGTCAAAGTGCTGTCCGAATCTAAAAAGGTGAAATTAGGAAAGCCTAGTTCGGGTTGCATTAAAAATATGGAAAAATGTTCTAAAATCCTCTTTTAATATATATAAGTGAACTGTGAAATCAATTTTACAAAATGAGGTTGGGAAGGGTGACATTTTGGCTAGTGACCAAAATGTAATTTTTGAAAATTGTGTGACTGTTTTAAAAAGGATTGAAACTTTGAATCTTTAAGGAGCTATTTACCCAAAGGGAGTTTTTCCAGATTTTTCTAAGATATTTAGTGATTTAATTCTGATTTTTAAACAAAAGAAAAGTGGAGGGAAGTTATTTCTAACTAATTTTCCTAAACTCTCATTTTCCTTTCTTTCATTTTCTCTCAACCCAAACACCTTTTCTCCAGAGTTTTTCTTCTGATTTTGTCACTTAAATCTCTCTTTTCAATTCTCTTTTGGTTGCTAATCATCTCATCAACAAAACCTCACCATTTGCTAGTTGATTCTTCAAGCTTTTTGGTTCTAAAGGAGGAGAAACTCAAGTTTGGAGGTAAGAACGTCCTTCTCCTCTAAACTCTCAGTTCTTTACTAAAATTCCTAAGTTCTCAATCCTAAATTGATGATTTATAAGTGGTTTTAAAGTTGTGTGGTGGATCTTGGCTTTAAATGCAAGATTTGGTGATTTTTGATGAATTTTCGTTTGATCTGTTAAAGCAGTGATTTGAGTTGTGTTTTTGATGTTAAATGAATGTTAATTTGATAAGGAATTGAGTTTTAATTAATGCAAACCCGGATAGGTTGAATTTCCTAAGTCTAGCTTGTGATCCTTGGTTGTTTTGGAGTGATCTTGTGGATCTGTTGTTGCTGGAGCTATAAGGATGTTATTAGGTCCTTTTTAGATGTTAAATGATGTTAAAGGATGTTTAGTTTTGATGGTTTTTGGCTGGGCATTGTTGAGGAGTTGTTTGGATGCATTTTCGGTTGTGTTTGGTGGCCGAAAATGGAGTGTGGATGAGAGCAGCGAGTTTAGGTGCTTTCATTGAAGCTATTAATGCATGATGATGCATTAATCCTCTGCTTTGATGTGTTTAAAACAGGGGAGTCATCTTTGGATCCAAGTGGTGGTGATCCGGAAGCTTGATTTGTGTTTCAGTAAAGAGGCGAAACGGAATCGGTGAGTGGAATTTGGTTTTCGGCTTTGAAACCAGTGTTTTGGAGGTTTGGGAGTTTAGTTTAAGTCTAAGCAACTTAACTAAACTCAAGAGTAAGTTTTCGGAAAAACTCTCTTGGTGATGGCCATGGGTTTTGGTTGTATGCAATGTGTTGTTTGCATGATTTTAAATCTGTTTTGAAAGCATATCTAGCATGTTTATTTGCTGAGATTTTAAGCCATGTGTTGAAGGAAGCTCAAGGTAAGAGTTCCTTGTTTTTGAACATTGTTTAAATGTGGTTTAATGCTTAAAGATGCATGATGTTTATGGCTTGGTTTAATGCTTTAAAACAGTGGATATATTGATGATAATGATGCATATTGGCAAGTGATGTTAAGGTCACAAAGGTGGTTAAAAGTCCTTGTGTGAGCCTTGTATATTTAAGAACATCAAGGTGGTTAAAAGTCCTTGGATGGTTCTTGGTTAAGATCACAAAGGTGGTTAAAAGTCCTTGTGTGGATCTTGGAAAGTGTAAGAACAACATGGTGTTTAAAAGTCCATGGTTGGTTCTTGGTTAAGGCTCAAGGTGGTTAAAATTCCTTGGAAAGCCTTGGTTACTTAAGAACTCCAAGGTGGTTAAAAGTCCTTGGGAGATTCTTGTTAAGGACACAAAGGTGGTTAAAAGTCCTTGTGTGGTCCTTGCCATGGTGTTTAAAAGTCCATGGGTCCATGGTGTTTAAAAGTCCATGGGGATAAGATCACAATGGTGTTTAAAGGTCCATGTGTGGATCTTATGTGAAATGTGTCACTTGTTGCCAATATGACTTATTATGAACTTGAAGCATGAGATGCTTGTTTTAATTGTTTAAGAACATGTTTAATGTTGCTTGAAGCATGGTTTATAAATGAGTTTTATAAATGCATTATTGAATGGTTTTAATGAGCATTCCTCATTAAGCTTTTGCTTACGCTTTCTCTTTTTCTTAAACCAATAATGCAGAGCGTTAAGGTGCATTAAGGGCAGCAAGGAAGGCAAGCAATCAAGTGGAAGTTAAGCTCAAGTATGGGAAGGTTTTCTTACACACTCTTAGCTTTTGGCATTTGGCAATGGGGGACCTATGTGGATGTTTTGGGAGGTTTTTTGAACTCCCTAAGTTTGGCTAATGTTGTTATTAGTGCTGGATTTTGTATTTGGCCATTGTGTGCTTGGTTTGGAGATTTAATGCTTGAATGGTTGCTAAAGTAGGAAGTATGCCTTTAGATTTGGGGCTTTTCATATTCGCTGCTATAATGATGTTTGAATGATGCATTTATGTTCCATACATGTTGAATGTCTTGCTGGTAAAGTTTGGTTGCATTGGGAGCATGATTGGTTGGTCAATTGTGTGTTTAAGCAAGCAAATTTCTGCATTCTGTGCAGGCCGTATCGGAACAGTAGCTGCCGTTTCGGAACGGGTGCCTTGTAGCAGCCCAGGCGTCCGAAACGGAAGACACCGTTCCGAAACGGAAAGCCCTCTGCCAGTCCTCGTTTTGGAACCCGTTGCGGAACGGCCCCGCGTTTCGAAACAAGTTCTCCCTGTTTCGGAACACCTGACCGTTGGGGGCTGACATTGGCAGTTATATGTTTTGAAATGTTTGCGTTTTACTCCTGAATCTTGTGTGTGCAATTGTATGAGTTTGGAAGTCCGTTTGAGCTGGAAATTTGCAGAGAAGCATGAAACCTGACTAATTACAAGTTGGTAACTTTAATTTGGGTTAAGATCTTATAATATACAGAATTTACATTTTGGTCCCTAAAGTTGTAAATTGTTCAATCGGGTCCCTGTTTGATCTCTGATGTTTATGATCTTTGAGCATGATGTTTGAATGATCATAACTAGGGTTAATGTGCATCCAGACAAGAGTAAAAAGAAAAAAAGGGTCGTTAATCAAGGTTGACTTTCGGGTTGACTTTGGTTTTCCCCGTGTGATCTTCTTAATTTGGGTCGACCGTCTAGGCCGGGTTAAGGGGGTTACAGTTTTAATGTGTATTTTTACTGTGGGTCGCTCTTGTGACCCTAATGTGACTTCCTAGGATCCATTGTAACGCATAGGCAGGTCTAGGGGGTTACACTCAGCTTATTACAGTGTTTATGATTATTTGTGGAGAAAACATACTGTTTTCGGTTACTTTTGCATTACAGGTTATAAGAGAATAATGCCGGAACCTGCCGCGACAGTAGGGTAGAAGAATGATCGGAGAGGAGGAGAAAGCAAAATGATCACATCCAGTCACATAGGACCAATCATCATTGCAGAGAAGAACTGTATTGACGCAGTTCAAAGAATAGCCCGCCGAGACAGACTGCCGCCGCGGTGACACATTAGAGAATGATCAAAAGGGAGTGCGATCTGAAGAGGAGAATTTACTGAATCAGCAGAATCAAGTCACGTGAACAATAGAGTCCAGAAGCATCCAGAGATGACGTGAGAAGATCCAAACAATGAAGAAGCTTGGAGCACAAGAAAGCCCAAAATAGGAGTTATTTTGGAATAAAATATTCAGTTCATTCAATGCAATTTAATTCCTACTTAACTTCTTCCACAAGATAGGCTTTTGTTACTTTTCTCCAAGGAGTACATGACCTAATCCTCTCCTATAAATAGGCATCAAGGCCAAACGAATAAAAGGGAGGAGATAGAGAGGAGATTAGTGTTTTGAGTTTATTTTTGTGTTTTCTTTATTTCCATTATGTTCTAAAACTTTCCTTAGGGTTAAGATTGTTTTGTTTAGTAGGTGTGAGAACATTTGTAATTAGTTAAAGTTTTTGATATGCAATTCAATTCAAGTTTTGTTTATCCTATGTTCTTAATCTTTGTTTGCAGAAGAATCGAGAGATCTTTGTGAGCACATCTATTTGTTTCAATTTGAGAAAGTTAAAACTCAAGAAAAGGGATAAACACGATTCCCATCAACTAAGGTGAGAATCAACTTAGATTAGAGATAAGTCTAGGTTTAAGATGACTAAGAAGGAACGTGGGAAAATTGTTGTTCAACCTAGATTTACACCGAGATGTATTGTCAAAGAGTGGGCATCAACAATATTCTAACTTAGAGATAAGTTGAAATCAGATTAGGACGTTCTGCGGAACCTTGAAGGCCCGCCGAGTTCCCCGTCGTGGCAGTGTTCTATCCGTCACCCGCCGTGGCAGAGATATTGACTTTGCATTGCAAGACTTTTACGAGTTCAACGTAGTTTCACACTACGACACAGCTCAATCAGACCCATCTTTTTATTCTAATTTCTCAATCCTTTCATTATTTGTTTTCTTTAAGTTTATGCAACTTTTTCAAACCAATCTAATTCAATTGTGTTTTTATTTTTACTTGTGCAGGAAGATAAAACCTGAATGATTTCCCAATCCTTGTGGAGACGATATCTTGAATACTATAACTTGACAGAAGTGTACACTTGCACTCGATTTAGAAAACTCCTTTTATGCTCTACAAGTTTTTGGGGCCGTTGTTGGGGAATGGCGTTAAATTTCTTTTGTGTTTATTTTCTTGCATTTTTATTTTATTTTCAATCTCGTGGTTTTCTTTGGTTTATGACCAGAGCGAACCCAACATCACCATTACGACTGTTTGATCCTAAAATTGAAAGAACCATACGTAAACTTCGATAATAAAACACCAGAACCATGAATTAGGATGGAGACGACAATGCCTGCGGCAACCTACGCACCGGTGGCATTCTACCGCCCGACGGCATTCGAGAAAATCCACCTGCCCCCCGACCGAAAGTCTGTGATTACCTGGAGGAGGACCTTAGGAAGTTGAACATGCTTAACACACTAGGACAGTTTGGAGGATCCGCAACTGAGGATGCCAGACAACATATGAAATCCTTCCTAGACATCTACAAATCTTTCAAGATACAGGGAGTTCAACTAGATGTGCAAAGACTCAGACTATTTCCCTATTCACTAAGGGATAGGGTAAAATCTTGGTTTAATAGTCTACCATCCGAGTCCATTGAGTCTTGGACGGAATTATGTCGTGGTTTTCTAGCTAGATTTATCCCTGTTAATTTAACTGATAAATTGCGAACTGAAATTACTACTTTTTGAAAGGTTGATGATGAACCAATGTATGAGGCATGGGAATAGTTCTGCGATATGCTAAACAAATGCCCACTTCATGGATTCCCAGAGTGGACACAAGTCATGATGTTCTACAATGGTGTTAACACTCCAACAAGACTGGTGCTGGATGCCTCAGCAAACGGCACACTTCTTGATAAAGATCATGCATAAGCAATTCAGATCTTGAACAGGATGCCCAAAAATGACTACTAGTTCCCTACCACCCGCCGAGGCAGAGTAAGGTGACAGGCCAGTGTCAATGATCTAGGAACATCTGACGCAATCACAACACAATTGGATCATCTAAAAAATGATGGAAGCAATGCAAAGGCAAAAAAATACCCAACACGTTAAAGTTGTCGATGCCTTTTGTGAACAATGTGAGGGAGACCATGACTCCTTAGAATGTTAGCAATTCCAAGAAACTAGCTGCTTTGTAGGAAACTACAATAGAAATAATAACCCGACATCAAATACATACAATCCGAGCTAGAGGAAACATCCAAACATCTCATGGAGTAACCCTAACACTGTAGAAAATCCTACCAATCAGAATACGAGATATCAGAGGAACCCGCCTCGGAAACAGACGCAATAGTAGCAGCCGACAACAAACAATTCTCAAGAGTCTACTTTAAATACTTTATGTTGCATACTAGTGCCTATATTGCTAAATCTTATAAGTTTGTTAACAAGGTTAATGCTTTCATGGACAGAACTAGAAAGTATCATTGAAAACACTGGAAACTCAAGTGGGTCAATTTGTACAGATTTTAAATATATGACTAGTAGGAGGTTTACCTAGTGATATTGAGGTCGCTAGAGGAAAAAACCCATGAGCAGTGTAAAGCAATCACTACTAGAAGTGGAATTAACTTGTAGGAACCAAAAGGTCAGGCAACAAAAGGGAAAGCGCCAATGGAACAACCTACCTAATCTGCAACACTCGTCGAGAAGGATGCCGCGGCAGGTCCTGATACCGTGGTAACTCCTAACACATCTGAATTAGCCGAACATGAGGAAAATCATCCTAAGAAAACTCCCACCCCTCAGATCAAATTTCCCTGCAAAGAAAGAATTGAAGATATCAAACTACCACCACCATTCCCACAAAGGCTGAAAAAGCATCAGCAAGATTACCAGTTCAAGAAATTTCTAGATATCTTGAAACAAGTCCACATTAACCTGCCTTTGGTGGAACTCATTGAATAGATACCTAATTATGCCAAGTTTCTCAAGGACATAGTTTCTAAAAGAACACAAAACAATGAGTTTGAAACAATGGTAGTTACAGAGGGATGCATGGTCATGATGCACAGCAGAGCCCCACTGAAGAGAAAAGATTTGGGCAGTTTTGTCATTCCTTGTGCAATTGCCAGAAATTACACTGGGCAGGAATTATGTGATCCGGGGGTAAGTTTCAACTTGATGCCGAAATCTGTTTTTTAGAAACTAGGGATAAAAAGGGCCCTCCCTACTACTGCCATGCTCCAACTGGCTGACATGTCTTACATTCAACCATAAGGGAAAATCGAAGACATATTGGTAAAAGCTGATAAATTTATTTTCCCTGCTGATTTTTTGGTTTTAGATTATGAAGCAGATGAACGAGTGCCTATTATACTTGGAAGACCATTCCTAGCTACTGGAAGGACGCTGATCAATGTCGAAAAAGGAGAACTTACAATAAGGGTAAATGATCATCAGGTAAAACTGAATGTTTTCCAAACCTTAAAACAGAATGATGACTCAGAAAATGTAAAATGCTTCATGACACATCTAAGTTTGAGTTTGACGTTAATGAACCATGCCTGGGTAAATACTGCCTCGACAGTGATTCTGGTGATTGCCTTGGCAGTCACTTCGAGAACTGCCCTGACACCCGCCTCGACGGCCAGAGAATATAAGCTGAAGATGAGGCAGAGACAGAGGAGCATGATGAAGTACACTGGATGGCAACAAGGCCAGGTAAGTATTTTGAACCTTTAGATTACACTGATAAGAGAGGTAAAGTTCACAAACCATCTATTGAGGAACCCCTATCCTTGAGTTAAAACCCTTACCTGAGCAACTCAAATATGTTTTTTTGGGACCAAATGATACATTGCCCGTAATTATCTCTTCCAAGTTGCAGGCTGAACAGAAACTCAAGTTGATAGACCTGCTGCGGCGACATAAGAGGGCAGTAGGATGGACCATTGCCGATCTCAAGAGAATTAGCTCTGCAGTGTGCATGCACAAGATCCTATTAGAAGAAGACTGCAAACCCACTGTCGATGCTCAAAGAAGGCTAAATGAGGTAATGCGAGAAGTTGTCAAAAAGGAGATCATCAAGTGGCTCGACGCAAGCATCATTTATCCTATATCTGATAGTGAATGGGTAAGCCCGATACAATGCGTACCCAAGAAAGGAGGAATCACGATGGTAAGTAACGAAAATAATGAACTAATCCCATTCAGGACTGTGATCGATTAGAGGGTTTGCATGGATTACCATAAGCTAAACAAGGAAACTAAAAAGGGTCATTTTCCATTACCTTTTATTGATCAAATGCTTGACCGCCTTGCTGGCAAACCCTTCTATTGTTTTCTTGATGGCTATTCAGGGTATAATCAGATTGCCATAGACCCCCATGATCAAGAAAAGACCACCTTTGAAACCCCATTCACCCGGCCTAGACGGTTGACCCGAACTACGAAGATTACACGGGGAAAACCGAAGTTAACCCGAAAGTCAACCTTGATTAACGACCCTTTTTTTTCTTTTTAATCTTGTCTAAATGCTTATTAACCCTAAGTGCACTCTTGAGAAAAGCATACTTGAGAATCACAGCAATCGGAAAGCAACCAAGGACTCAATTGCTCAACATACAAATTTAGGGACCAAAATGTAAATTCTGGAAAGATGAGGGACTTAACCAATTTTAGGGTTACCAATATCAAATTAATAATATTACGTGCTTCCCTGTCAAATTTCACCTTAAACAGACATTCCGAACTCAAGCAATTGCATATACAAAATTTAGGACTAAAACGTAAAGCATGCAAACCATACACCATTCAAATCAGTGCCCAACGGTCAAGTGTTTCGGAACGGGGGTTAGCCGTTCCGAAACACGGTCTCATTTCGAAACCTGTAACGAAATAGGGCTTGGCAGTAGCAAAAATGTTTCGTAACGGCCTTTACCCGTTTCGAAACACCAAGGCCATTTCAGACCCCTGTTTCGAAACGGTAGTGCCCGTTCCGATACGGACTGCCCAGAAAGTGCAAATTTTTCTGGTTTAACATACATTTACCCAATCAAACATATCCATATTACCTCCTAATCATGCCAAGAAGTCAACATACATGTAAGGAACATATTTGCATCATCAAAACACATCCATGACATCAATTAGGAAAAACCTCAATCTATAGGCATGCAACCTAATATTCAAAACCAACAAAATATCAAGTCATCAAAGCAAATACCAAAATGGCCATTTACAATTCTTAAACTTCAAAGGCATCATGCCACAACTAGGGAGTCCATAAACATCTCCCAAAAACACAACCTAGGTTCCCATTGCCAAATATCAAATCTAATAATGTTGTAAAATAGTCACCGTACATGAGCTTAGTCCTTCCCTTGGATTCTTAGCCTCCTTGCTGCCCTCAAACACTTCAATTATCTGCATTATTGGTTCAAGAGAGAGAGCGTAAGCACAAATGCTTAGTGAGGCATGCTCTAAAGAAACAACACAATAATGCATTTAATAAAACACCTTTCAAAGGCCTTTAAATTCATAAACATCTTTTCTCATGCAACAATGCATACACAACAAGCATCTCATGCTTCATTATCATCAACATGTCATATTGGCTTCCAAGTGATACCATAACCATTTTCAATACAAAACACAATCGGATACGCGGATTACAAGCGTTGTCACATACGCTTCATACACACTACCAACACACAAGGTGGAGTTTACCGGTACAATCACAACCCCTCAACACCCGTGATGGAGTTTAACGGTACAATAACAACCCCTCCACATCACTCATTGGTAGTTGTATAACATCACTAACGAGAACACGAGACACACAACACAAGATCCTCACATGGCATTTTAACCACCATTATGATCTTAGACATCTCGTTAGTGTACTTGGGTGGAGTTTACGGTACCATTACAACCCCTCAACATCCAAGGCGACTTTATTCATGGTGCATCCAATCCTATAGCTGGCTAACTATATCCGATTCAAGTACTTTTAAACCAACACATCACTTGCCAATATACATCATTTACCATCATCAATCCACTGTTTAAAAGCATTAATCAAAGCCATTAAACAATCATTCATCACTATGCATCAAAACCACAATTATCAATGTCAAACCAAGGATCTCTTACCTTGAGCATCCTTCAACACATAGCTTTCAAAACCAGCATTAATCATGCTAAAACATGCTTTCAAAATAGAATTTAAACATGCAAATTAAACACATTGCATCCAACCATCTTATGGTTCATCAAAGAGAGAGTTTCTCCGAAAACTTACTCTTGAGCTTAGTTAAGTTGCTTAGACTTATACTAAGCTCCCAAACCCTTCAAACATTGGTTTCAAAGCTGAAAACCAAACTTCACTCACCAATTCCGTTTCGCAAGCTTGCCGAAACGCCGATCAAGCCTCCGGATCAACACCACAAGGATCCGAAGATGTCTCCCCTGTTTTAAACACATCAAAGCAGAGGATTAATGCATCATCATGCATTAAATTCTTCAGCCATTACACCTAAACTCACTGCTCTCATCAAAACTCACATTTCGGCTACCAAACACAACCGAAATCACATCTAAACACTTTCACAACATTACCCAGCCAAGATCCATCACTTCTAAACATTCTTAGACATAAATTAACATCCAAAAAGGACCTAATCACGTCCTTATACCTCCAGCTATAACAAAAAACCAAAATCACCCCAAAAACCACCATTTTCACAAGTAAAAACTTAGGAAAATCAACCTATTCGGGATTGCATTGATTAAACCTCCATTTCACATCATTTAAACATCCAAAATACATTAAAAAGACATCTCAAAACAGAGCCCAAACATCCAATACGAATTTCTTCAAAATTAAATCCAAATCTTGAATTTTAAGCCAAAATCAAGATCACAACATTAAAACCTTTAATAAAACTCAATTCAAGGATTGAGAACTTGGGAATTTCAGTAAAGAACTGAGTATTTAGAGGAGAATGACATCCTTACCTCTAAATGCGGATTTCTCCTTGATTAGAGCCAAAATCCTTGAAAATTCAATAAGCAAATGAAGAGGATTTGATGTAGAAATGATTAGGATTCATTTGAGGATTGAAATCCCATCATTTGGTGTGAAAATCAAAGGAAATGTTGTTGTGGAAATGTGTTTGGCTGAGGGAATTTTGAGAGAAAATAAGATGAGAAAATTCTAGCAAAAGTTGGTTATGAAAACTAAAATATGGTTTCCATCTTTTCTTTTAATTTAATTAAACATTAAATGAGTCATTAAAATTAAGAAAAATCTGGAGAAATACTTCCTTGGGTAAATTAGCTCCTTAAAGATTCAAAGTTTCAATCCTTACAAAACAGTCATGAACTTTTCAAAAATTACATTTTAGTCACTATTTCGAAATGTCACACTTCCAACACTTATTTTGTAAAATTGATTTCACCACTCTCTTATATATATATTAAAAGAGGATTTTTAGATATTTTTCCATATTTTTAATGCATCCCGAACTAGGCTTTCCCTAAAACCACCTTTTATATTCGAACCGAAAATCAGACCGGTCCGGTTCAGACCCTAAACTTCCAAGCCCAAAATTGGGGTGTTACAACCTTCACCTGCCTCTACGACATATATGCATTTAGGAGGATATCGTTTGTGTTGTGTAATGTACCAGCCACGTTCTAACGCTGCATGATGGCCATATTTTTCGACATGGTAGAAGATTTCCTGGAAATCTTCATGGATTATTTCTCTGTCTTCGGCAGCAACTTCGATAGCTGCCTTAGCAACTTAGAAAAGGTGCTAACGAGATGTGAGGAATCTGATTTAGTGCTAAACTGGGAGAAGTGCAATTTTATAGTGGATGAAGGGATAGTCCTCGGTCACAAAATATCTGCCAAAGGGATTGAGGTGGACAAAGAAAAAATTGAAGTGATCGAAAAACTACTGCCGCCGACCTCTGTCAAGGGCATTAAAAGCTTTTTAGGACACACATGTTTTTATAAACGCTTTATTGAAAATTTTTCAAAGATTACTAAACCTCTGTGTACCTTGCTTGAACAGGATAAAACCTTCAAGTTTGATGACTCATGCACTCAAGCATTCGAGACATTGAAGAGGAAGCTAGTTTTTGCCCCTATTGTAGTCCCACCCGACTGGACCCTACCCTTTGAATTAATGTGTGATGCCAGTGATACTGCCGTAGGAGCTGCCATTGGGCAGAGAAAGGGCAAGACATTCCATGTGATTTATTATGCCAGTAAAACCCTAAATCCTGCCCAAGTCAACTACACCACCACCGAGAAAGAAATGTTAGTAGCGGTTTTTGGCTTTGACAAATTTCGACCATGCCTAATAGGAACAAAGGTAATTGTCCACACAGATCACTCATCTCTTAAGTACCTATTCGCAAAGAAAGATGCCAAGCCACGACTGATTCGTTGGATTCTGTTACTACAAGAGTTTGGTGTTGACATCAAGGACGGAAAGGGTACAGAAAACCAAGTTGCCAACCACCTGTCATGCCTGGAACAGGGCGGCAACACCACCACCAGTACAGAAATCCAAGATGCATTTCCAGATGAGCAGCTGCTACTAGCAACCACCATTACAGAGAGCATCGCCTCGACATTGAGTAATACGCATGCCGTCGCGGCAGACGCATCGACGACAGCTATTCCCTCAACACACTGGTATGCTGATATTGTGAATTATTTAATTATTGGTATTTTACCTTATAACCTTAACTATCAAGGCAAGAAGTGGTTCCAACATGATGCTAAGCATTATTTTTGGGATGAGCCTCTTTTGTTTAAACATTGTGCATATCAGGTTATAAGGAGATGCATCCTAGAAGAAGAAGAACATGTAGTGCTCTACCAATGCCATGTCGCCCCTTATATAGGACATTTTGAAGGTACACAGACAACAACAAAAGTACTTCAATCTGGTTTCTATTGGCCTACTATTTACAAAGACACCCAAGTTTTTTACAAGCAATGTGATAGATGCCAAAGAACCGAAAATATTTCAAGGAGGAATGAGATGCCCCTACAAACCATTCTAGAGGTTGAGTTATTTGATGTTTAAGGGATTGATTTCATGGGACCTTTCCCATCATCCTGTGGTAATTTATACATCCTCCTTGTTGTCGATTATGTATCCAAATGGGTTGAAGCTGTGGCAACTCCCAAGAATGATGCCAAGACCGTCCACCGATTCCTTCACAAGAACATAATCACCAGGTTTGGAATCCCAAGGGCAATAATTAGTAATGAAGGTAAACATTTCGATAACAAGCTCACCGCTAAAGCTTTAAATAGACTTGGTGTCTATCACAAGGTTGCCGCGGCATACCATCCACAAATTAATGCGCAGGCTGAAATTTCAAATAGAGAATTGAAGAACATCCTAGAAAAGGTAGTCAACCCAACTAGGAAAGACTGGTCCCTTAGACTTGATGATGCACTATGGGCATATCGGACAACATTCAAAACCCCTCTAGGTATGTCACCCTATAGACTTGTGTATGGAAAAGCCTGTCACCTACCTGTCGAGATCGAACACACGCCCTATTGGGCGATAAAAGCTGTTAATATGGATTGGGACAAAGCTGGGGAAAAGAGACTTCTAGATCTTAATGAGATGGATGAATTCAGAAGGGAAGCATATGAGAATGTCAAGCTTTACAAGGAAAAAAAATAAAAAATGGTATGATAACAAGATCATGTCGCGACACTACCTGCCAGGGCAGCTAGTATTACTGTTCAACTCCCGCCTGAAGCTATTTCCTGGAAAGCTGAAGTCCAGATGGTCCAGGCCCTTTGAAGTTGTCAAGGCTTTCCCACATGGTACTATTGCAGTTAGATCTACAACAAATGGGCATCAGTTCAATGTCAATGGGTAGTGGCTCAAGCTCTAGAATGGAGCACCATTCCAAAGGGACAAGGAAGTAGTGACTTTAGGAGATGCAATCTCATGCACTCCTATTGTAACATGAGTTTCATTTATTTTATGCACATATTAATTTCAGTTTTATTTTAGTTAAGTTGATTAATAATTTCTTTTTCACATTGTTTTTATGCTTAGGGAGAGATTCAAGATTTAAGGAAGCAACCCATTAACCCAGCCTAATAGCTGCCCAACAGCCCCCCCCCCCAACAGTCATAATCTGCCAACAGCTATAATCTACTTGTTACGCCAGCCGTCCCACCCGTTGGAAATCTGACCGTTGAGCATTAAATGCCGCCTCGACAACATTCCCACACACTATATAAACCTTACTATTTCACTTCATTTTGTCATCTTCAACCTTTGATTTCTTAATTCTTGAAGCTATCTCAGTTTTCTTTATTTGCATTTTCAGATTTTCTTTACAACCACCCCTCAAGAATGTCGACCTCTGGAATCACGCCTCCTTTCAAAAGATTCTTCTCCCAAAGGACTCCACCCGCTACAACAAGAAATTTTCTTCTTAGCAGGTCCTGGAAGAACAAGGATTCTTCTACCCCGTCGTTACATGTGATTTCAACCTTCTCTCCTTTGTCTATGAAGTGATCAAAGATCACGATTGGCAAATATTTGCCCGCCAACCTAAAGAGGGGAACATCACCATGGTCCATGAATTCTACGCCCTTAACCCACAATAGAAAATTCCTTTCGTGTATGTTCGTGGCACCGATGTTTGTCTTGATGCTAACACCATCAACCATTACTACGGGCTCACTAATGAGGTATATGACCACGCCAACTTTGAAGCCGCCCTTACCGCTGCTGACTACGACCGCCTGAAGGATGAGTACTGTGTGCCTGGCACCACATGGAATACGGGTAAGCACACTGGATCTGTACCTCGCCGAGCACTGTTACAAAACGTAAAACTCTAGAATACATTTATTAAATGATGGTTGCCACCCACTTCCCATAAATCTATCGTCGATTGCCCCCGTCTGCCCATGATTGACTCTATTCTGAAGTGGAGAAAAATCAATGTGGGCGCCATAATCTGTCAAGAGATTTATGCCTGGCATCCAAGGCCCAAGGGCCGCCCACATTGATTTTGTGCTAACTTCAAGGTGCCCATCGACGAATCCAATGTGATGACACCTCACAAGTAGGGGTGGACAAAGGAGTTTATCTATAAGATGATGGAACTAATAGAAGCAGCACCTAAAAAATGAGTATGATCCCTCTGTCGCGGCGGAAGGTACTTCAGCCCAGGGCGGGCGTGAAGATCAGCCCTACATAGACCCCATCAAGATGTTCCAGGGTATTTACAGAAAGCTACAAAGGATGGAGCACATAAACTTAAAATTCATGGAGTATGTGCGAAATTACAACACAGAGTTTGAATTGTTCCTGAAGGAGAAATTCCCAAGTGATGACCTTCATTTTCCTTCTTTCCCTGCGGAAATCACTGAAGACTCCATGGCAAGTGAGCCTATCCCAGACTCCCCTGCCGCGACATCACCTTTAGCCGCCACGTCATCACAACAAGTCTCCTCCTCCGCCGCCAAGACCTCGCCTTCCTCTCCAACAAACAGAAGGAAAACTCCACAGGTTCCTCGCTCTTCGTTTACCAAATTCTTCGATGATTCTGACTATGACTCCCCACCCGTCAGGGCAACACAACCTACGGTGGCAGGGTCATCCAAGAAACTAAAATATCATTACATCTCGGCTGATTTAGACAAGGAAGAGTTTGATGATACTGTCCCAGTGACCAAATATACGCCGTCTTCTAGAATCCAACCGCACATGACTTCAAAACTTGTCCAACCATCTCCCTTACAAAGGCAGCAGTTGGACCTATCTGATGACGAAGACGTATTGACCCAAAATTCCTCCTCTTCTTTTTAAAATGTAACATGTAACATGTTTCTTTTTCCTTTTATTTTTTGTCTTGCTTTTTTTTTATTTCTTGTGTGTTGCATTGAGAGCAATGCCCGCCTTGAGTTTGGGGGAGGGAGAGTGCACCTTAGTATAGTTCATATTTAGTTGCATATTAATTTACCATCTTAGTTGCAGTGTACTTATCTCATCTTGAAAGAAAAGAACTTGTTAAACAACTTGTGCATATGATAGAATAGCCGACATCTCGCACCATGAAAAAGTACCTTTAATTTTTGGGTAGCATGAAGATAACTTAGAAATTAACTATAGAGCTATTTATCCTTAACACAATTGTGACATGTTGATTGATAGAATGAAGTAGTGAACATAGACTGTTTAATTATCTCGTACTTTTAATTCACATGCTTAATAGGTCGCCGCCTCGGCAACAGAAATTGTCAAAATTGTAAAAAAAGGCTGTTACGGCAGGTTACAAGACAAAAAATTATACCCTAGAGGTGCCCGAAATAGGCTCTAGTGGACAAAAAAATAACTAGAGGTGGCCGAAATTGGCTCTAGTCAAATAAAAAAATCACTGCTATGTTGCTTAGTGGTGCTCGAAATTAGCTATGCCTTTTGTTCTTTTAAAAAGTTCTTGAAAATCAACTTGTACACAATTCAGCACACACTTGATCACAAGCATTATAGTTTGTTTCTGAGAAAATTAATGTTATCCTACACACTAAAATGATATCGGTGCTACGACCTAGAGGCATGAAAGTCCTATATTTTATGCCCATTTTAGCTCATATTGTCGATGTTCTTAAGCTCATTCTAGTTCAAATTTAGGTTTTCATGCATGTTTTACAGTATCTTTGCTTCACTCAACTTATTACAGTGTTTATGATTATTTGTGGAGAAAAGATATTGTTTTCGGTTGCATTTTCATTACAGGTTACAGGAGACTGTCGCAGGAACCCGCTGCGGCAACAACGTAGAAGAAAGATCGGAGAGTAGGAGAAAGCAGAATGATCACATCCAGTCACATAGGCCCAACCATCATTGCAGAGAAGAACTGTACTGACGCATTCAAAGAATAGCCCACCGAGACAGACTGCCGCAAGTCATGCCGCTGTGGCGGCACATTGGAGAATTACCAAAAGGGAGTGCAATCTGAAGAGGAGAATTTACTGAATTGGCAAAACCAAGTCACATGAAGAATAGAGTCTAGGAGCATCTAGAGATAACTTGAGAAGATCCAAACAAGGAAGAAGCTTGCATCACAAGAAAGCCCAAAAGAGGAGTTATTTTGGAACAAAATATTTAGTTCATTCAATGCAATTTAATTCCTACTTAACTTCTTCCACAATAGGGGCTTTTGTGACTTTTTCTCCAAGGATTACTTGACCTAATCCTCTCCTATAAATAGACATCAAGGCCAAATGACTTAAAGCGGGGAGATAGAGAGGAGATTAGGGTTTTGAGTTCATTTTTGTGTTTTCTTTATTTCCATTATGTTCTAAAACTTTCCTTAGGGTTAAGATTGTTTTGTTTAGTAGTTTTGAGACGGTTGTAAAAGTTTTTGTTATGCAATTTAATTCAAGGTTTGTTTATCCTATGTTCTTAATCTTTGTTTGCAATAGAATTGAGAGATCTTTGTGAGCGCATCTATTTGTTTCAATTTAAGAGAGTTAAACCTCAAGAAAGGGATAAACACGATTCCCATCAACTAAGGTGAGAAACAACTTAGCTTAGAGATAAGTCTAGGTTTAAGACAGCTAAGAAGGAATGTGGGAAAATTGTTGTTCAACCTAGATTTACGCCGAGAGGTATTGTCAAAGAGTGGGCATCAAAAATATTCGAACTTAGAGATAAGTTTGAATCAAATCAGAACATTCTGCCGAACCTTGAAGGCCCGCTGAGTTCCCCACCATGGCAGTGTTCTATTTGTCACCCACTGTGGCAGAGATATCGAATGTGCATTGCAAGACTTTTACGAGTTCAATGCAGTTTCATACTACGACACAGCTCAATCTGACCCATCTTTTTATTCTAATTTCTCAATCATTTCACTATTTGTTTTCTTTAAGTTTATGCAACTTTCTCAAACCAATCCAATTCAATTGTTTTTTTATTTTTACTTGTGCATGAAGATAAAACTTGAAGGATTTCCCAATCCTTGTGGAGACGATATCTTAAATACTATAACTTGACAGAAGTGTACACTCGATTTAGAGAACTCTTTTACGCCCTACACATAGCATACATGATAGATCCAATGGCCGAAGCATATGGAATATCACTCATGTACTCTCTTTCTTAAGACGTTAAAGGACATATTTCCTTCGAGAATGAAATACCATGTCTCATAGGTAAGAATCTTCTTTTAGATTCTTCCATACTGAATCATTTCAATACTTTATCTATGTATGTATTTTAACTTAGTCCTAGAACTCGTCTTGATCCATCTCTATAGATCTTGTCCCCTAATATGTAGGTTACTTCACCCAAGTCTTTCATAGAAAAACATTTTTCCTAACTTGGTATGTCATCCACATACATTACCAAGAATATGACAGTGCTCTCACTAATTTTCTTGGAAACGCATGGCTCATCTTCATTTTTGAAAAAACCAAACTCTTTAATTGTATCGTTAAAACGAAGATTCCAAATTTGAGAAGTCTTCTTCAATCCATAAATGGTTCTTTGTATATTGCATATTTTTTCAGCATCTTTTGGATCGACAAAACCTTCATGTTGTGTTATGTGCACACCCTCATTTAGTTTTCCATTAAGAAAAACGGTTTTATCTTCCTATTTGTCATATCTCATAATAAAAATACAGCTATCACAAGTAAGATTCGGACAGATATAAACATAACAACAGGTGAAAAGATTTCATCATAGTCTATACCATGAATTTGACGAAAGCCCTTAACGACTAATCGCCTTCAGGTGGGTCAACCAAGGTCCAAACTTGGTTTTCTAACATGGAATCCATCTCAAATTCCATGGCCTCTAGCCATTTCTCAAAGTTTGGGCCCATCACTGCTTCTTGATAATACATAGGCTCAGCTTGATCCATGAAAAGAACATCGCCATGCCATGTGACAAGAAATTCATATATCTTAGGCACATTGCACTCTCTCAAAGATTTTCGTAGTGGTTGTGTTTCCAAAACTATTGAATGTTCATCAACAACTTGTGGAACTTGTTGTTGTTCAATCTTTTGTTCAATGATATGCGGTTGATCTCTAATTTTATTGAGTTCAATATTTCTCCCACTTCCTTTTCGGAAAACAAATTCTCTTTCTAGGAAGATTCTTGTTTGAGCAACAAACACTTTGTTCTCGGTAGGATTGAAGAAATAATATCCTTTAGTTTCTTTATGATAACCTACAAAATTAAATTTATGAGATTTGGGTCCGAGCTTTGTAGACATCTTGTGTTTAACATAAGCTTTGCATCCCCAAATTTTCATAAAAGACATACTAGGAAGTTTCCAGTCTATATCTCATTCGGTGTCTTTTGAAATAATTTAGATGGAACACGATTTAGTGCGAAAGAAGTTATTTTAGCTCATGTCCCCCAAAAAGAAACTAGAAGATCAATGTGACTCGTCATTGATCAAACTTTGTCTAACATTGTTCGATTTCTTCTTTTTGGAAACTCCATTCCATTGTGGAGTACCGGGAGGTGTGAGACAATCCAACATTTCTTAAGAAGCTCACCAAACTCTAAGCTTAAATATTCTATTCTTTTATCTGATCAAAGAGCCTTAATGCCTTTTCCTAGTTGGTTTTGAACTTCATTTTAAAATTCCTTGAACTTTTCAAGGGCTTCAGATTTATGATGCATTAACTGAATGTACATATATCTACTGAAGTCATTTGTGAAAATAACGAAGTATTGAAACCCTCCTTTGGATTGTGTATTCATTGGTCATATACATCACTATGTATTAATCTCAATAAATCACTTGCTCGCTCACTTTTACCATTAAAAGGAGCTTTGGTCATATTTCCCAATAAACAAGGCTCGCATAATCAAGTTGTTCGAAAACAAATGAATCTAAAAATCCATCTTTATAGAGTTTTGAAATGCGTTTTTACTTATGTGACCCAAGTGACAATGCCAAAGATAAGTTTGATTAGAGTCATTTTTTTATATTTTTGTATTTATGTTGTAAATTGAATTCTCTTGATCCAAAATATAGAGGTCATTCATTAATTGTGTCGCATCATAGAAAACATTATTGAGATAAAAGGAACAACAATTATTCTTAACACTTATCTCAAAACTAATATTGTCTAAACAAGAAACCGAAATGATGTTTTTAGTCAAACTAGACACAAAATAACAATCCTCTAAACATAAATTAAGTCCACTAGGAAACGATAAAGTATATGTTCCTATAGTTAATGCAGCAACTCTTGCTCCATTACCAACACTTAGGTCCACCTTTCCTTTTTCTTAGATTTTTACTTTTTTTACTCCTGATACAAATGTAAAAATATGAGAACCACAATTGGCATCCAATACCCAAGAAGTAGGTGTTGATAAATTAATATCAATAACATAAATATCTGAGGCAGACGCTTCGCTTTCATTTGCCTTCTTGACTTTTTCAAGATAAATGGGGCAGTTCCTTTTACAAAGACATGGCTTATTACAACGGAAACATTTTTCTTCGAGTGACCAATCAATGTAGTTTACGCCAGTCAATAACAAATTTGTATTTTCCATAATAAGTCTACAACAATAAAGTATAAATTTTGAGTACATTTACCAAGTTTGTTTATAAAAGGTCTTTATACTCCCACTATTTTTATTAAAATTAATAACCTTCAAATATTAATGTCGAAAATACTTTCTATAAATTTTTTCTAGTGGGCAAGGATCCTAATTTCACATTCTCTTAAGTCATCTTTGGCTTTTCTCTTAAGAATATGGTATATCTAGGTAAGCAACACTTGCTAATTATATCTCATGTAACTCCTTCATTTGGTGAACAACTCTTGTTCATAATCATCTAATAATTATCCAAATAACTAACTTTTATGTTTTTTAATCATATTAGAGTAACATAGTTAAGTCTTTAACCAATATTACAATCAACGAATATCACTTGCTTATTATTCATGTTTGGCCAAGATAGATACAAGTACCTCGCTTTAGCATAACCTACATTGTATCGATCTAGACTTTAACGAGGGTTAACATTGAGAAACAATAAAATAATTAATATTTTATTGAGGGGTTTTGTGAATATTATCTCACCATTTAACATTTGATCTTATCAATTAACTAGCATGCATCTCATACATTCATTTAATCACATACATGAAAAGCACTAAATATGAATGCAATAATTATAGCCCATATCCTAAGGTGACCCATCCCAAGCCAATGGGAGAAACAAATTATCAAAAGGATAAAAACACTTCTCAAGCATCTTTCTGTCATCTCACACTTCTGTTGCTTTGGTTCATGCTTCTTCGTATAGATTAAAATTTCAGAAACTCGTTTTATATACGAGGGAGTAAGATGAGAAGAGAATTACAATAGAAGTAGAAAAAGGCACGACACGCAGGTCGTATTTATAAAACCTTATAAATAAAACTAAATGGGTCATTGAGCTACAATCATGCATTCCAAACACCGTGCATATCAAACATAATAACGACATGTTGTGTTATTAAGGTCTTACCAGATTGTTCCTATGTAAGGGTCAAGCACCTTACGGGGTTTTAATAGGGCGGAGCCCCTTGCGATGTTCCGGTTAGCGGCGAGAATTTATTTATTTAAGATCAACATCTTAATTGATGTGTAAAGCCTCAAAATTTGATAACTTTTATCAACATTATCGCGATTTTTCAGGATTTTTAAAATCCATGAGGTTTTTACTGAAACAACTCTTGTTACTTTCCCACATGAAATCTATAGACTAACCATTAGTCTAATATATAACAATAACCCGCGTATGTTAACGCTTAACATCTAAAACCTTAAAACCCCATATTGAATATGTTAACAATTAACATATAATATTTCAAAGCCTATCGACAAAGATCCTGATGATTAACTCTTAATCATCGATCTTAGGAACATCTTTTAACTTGATTAAAAGATTAACCGTGATTGAATAGATTTGCTCGTACAAATATCATATATTCGCTAAATAAATCAAAAAATATGTATATCATACAATTACATCACCCAAGTAATTAAAACCCGAATCTGTATCGTACAAGTGGCTCTCATACCACTGTAAGGACACGCTAGTACACCCGATGGCGCAGCAGAAAAATTATCCGACGACTACCACCATGGATCTATATACGAGGAACGAATCGGGGTGAATAAGGATGAAGAATTACCAGTTTAAATCTGGAATTCTGAATTTGGAGGAGATAGATATTTAATCACGATTCCACGATGTCGATTCCTAAGCCGCAACGATAACGCTGTAACCTCTATGTAGTTCACCCAGTTGAAACGAGCATATAAAATTTTCTAAACCATTTAGAAGGGAACGAGCATATAAAGACTCTCTAAACTATTGAAAAGATTTTCCCAAAGAAACATTAATGACTGTTAGATCTCTCATGCCTTTATATAGCATTTGAAATCCTAATTTAACTCAAATTAGGATTTCAATATATATATATATATATATATATATATATATATATATATATATAATCTCAATTCAACTTAATTAGAATTTCAATATATATATTAAATATATATAATCCTAATTCAACTTAATTAGGATTTCAATATATATATATATATATATATATATATATATATAATCTCAATTTAATTTAATTAGAATTTCAATATATATATATATATATATATATTAAATATATATAATATCAATTCAACTTAACTAGGATTTGAATATTTATATATTAAATATATATAATCCCAATTCTAACTTAACTAATATTTCAATATATATATATATATATATATATATATATATTAAGTATATATAATCCCAATTCAACTTAATTAGGATTCCAATTTCAATATATATATATATATATATATTGATTTAAATCAAATTATATTATTTTTATATTAAAAGAGTCATCATTACAATAATTATTTTTCTTTTAATATTTATCCAATAGTTAAATTATATATATATATATATATATATTAATTTAACTAAATTCGTGTACAACAAATTTATACATATATAATTCGTTTAATATATGCTCATTTCAGCTATGGCTGTGATCCTGTAGGTTTATGCAACGATAGTAGTAAATATTAGAACACTTCTAATATTACAAACAATAAGTTACATCTAGCAATATGTCAATGTCACCTAAGTTACAGGAAAACATGATTCGACCTAACCTTTTCGTGATTAATTCTATTTATGTATTACATCTTTTAGTCCTTTATATCTAGATTGGACACAAGCCATGGAACATTCACACTTGTATAGTCCATCTAATATTTCTTGATATATTGAGTAGACTATTATAAATGAATAACTATGATATCTCATATCAACTTATTCGAACATGGTCATGCATTTCTAGTCTCACTCAATCAATTGGCCTACGATATTACTCCTATTATGTAGGAGGGACAAATCCTATCTTGATCAACCATATTTCACTACATAGATTGTGACATGTCCAATATCAATCTTTATAGTGTAGTCAGTTATCACACACGTAAGGGTGCTTATTGAGTTGAGAAGCTCGCAAACAGCTCGAGATTGACTCGGTTAAAACTCGATTCATGCTCGACTCGAGTTGACTTGACTCGAACTTGAGCTCGACTCGAGATCTTAATGAGTCGAGTTGAGCAAGTTTCAGCTCGACTCGATAAGTTTGCGAGCAGCTCGTTATATTTTTTAATAAATTTTTAATGATTTTTTGTGCTACCTTAAAAAATTATGTTCCAAGAAGTTTAAATGCTACCTAAAACTCTAAAAAAAATTAGTGACTTGCTAGGTAATTTACCAATAAAATATTTGATTTCAAATTTTCAAAACATTTTGTATTTTCTCAAGAATTTGAAAAGTTAATTAGTATCAATAAGAAATCAAATTATATTAATTAGTCTTTCCTTATTTTTTTATTAAAGCATTTTTATGATATTATTTTATGTATAAAAGTTGAAAAGAGAAAAAAAATCTTTAGTTCTAATACAAAAAATATGATTGAAAGTAAAAACACCAAAAACCCGAAGGCATTCTCTCCTTTTTAGTTCATCGAAGATTGTTGAGAAACTAAAAAGAGTTTCACACTCGAATATCGACTTGGTCTCTAACTCGGTCATGGCATGTTCTTTTATATGTCTTCTCAGTCCTCACAAGTTTTTTTTCTTCTGAATTTATATGTTTCTATTAAGCTCTAATAGCATCATTAGATTTTACCTATATTTAAAAAAATAAGGTAAAAATTTTGGTGAGCTTAACGAGCAACGAGATTTTTTAACGAGCACGAGTCGAACAAAATTTTAGCGAGCTTAACGAGCAACGAGTTGAGTCGAGCAACACAATTTTTTAACGAGCACAAGTTGAGCATTACTCAACTCATGATCGACTCGCTCGATAAGCACCCCTAGACACACGTTTGACCATATAAAATACGCCACTCACGATGTTGAAATAATGATGATCTCAGTCTGAGGATCATACATGTAGTTATCACTATGAGCAATGTTGTGACTGTCACATAATAATCCAAGAAACATTCTCATAGCGGGTCAGTGTAGTATGTCTTTCTCTAACACATACTTATGTATTAATTTTGACATCTCCATGACAATGACAACACTTTGTCATCAATCAACGACATATTAGTCTATATACATTATTGTTGTCCATGCCCACAATAATACTCGACTAAGGACATTTTAAAATAACCATATTATTCTAAAGACTTTATTATAATTCAGTTTATTTATGCACGCAGAATTGTAACTGAAAATAATAATGACAATGCTTCTTTATGAATAAACAAGGTAAATCAAATGTCATTTACAATCATCTTATGATTGGTCTTTGGGCATACTCTAACACTTCATTGGCTGCCTCCTCTCGATGTAGTTCCGAACACCAACAAACAATAGAAATCAAACAAATGTTGAGAGCAATCTTTTCCAAATACACTGTATGTTGGTGTTCATCCCTACAAATGATTAATAGCCTTCCAAATATCATTGTTTTTCGACACGAAAAAACTAAAAACTATCACAACTCCTCCAAGATCTATAAAATGAAATCTATGCACATGAGCCACTGCCCCATTAAAAAAACATAAACCACACAAATAATACCAAAGAGACGGAAACTAAAAAGGAAAGAATAAAACACTCGCTTCATTAGGTTATGAAACTTAGACCCAAAAGACTCATATTTATAATAGATTGGAAAATGACCGTGAAAAGACTATATTATTGGGAACATGGGTCTTTTGAAATTCAAAATCCATTGAACCCTCCAATTTAATTTTTGTACACGTTCCAAAAAACTATTACTTCTATGAAAATTACGATATTAGAACTAAAAAGACAGTATGGGTAGTCTCCAAAAATTTTAAACAGTTTCGAAACTATCGAAATGAGTTTCGATACTTGTCACGCGTAACTTAAACTGAAATGGTTAGGGAAAATGTACTATTTTAGGTTTCACGTGCAAGGTTTGAAACTGTGTTCGTAAACATTCGATACTCGTCGTTTTACTAAAAAGACAGTTAATGTGATTTAATTAATTACATATTTAATGAAAATTAAGTTATGTGATGTTTAATATTTTGATTTGAAATAACCCACAAATTGATTTCGTTTTAAAAGAAGAGGGACAGTCTCACCATTAAGGAGTTTTCTTAAATATTTTAAAGAAGTTGAGCAGGCAATTTTCTTCTAAACTTTCCCCATTCCATCTTCTTGAAGGCTTCCATGGCATCTTCTTGTCTCACCATTGACGAGTTGTCTGAAATATTTTTAAGAACCGGTTTAAAGACAATGAAGAAGTGTTGATTGCTGTCAAACGGCCGGTGTAATACTCTAACGAATGAATCCAGCTTTGTGGAATCTTATACTGGAAGAACGAACTCAATATGCGGCTACTTAATTGGAAGCAAGAATGAGAAATGTCGTCCTTATAGTTTTGTAAGCGAAGATCAATCAAGTTGTGATGATTGGAAACTCACGTTCTACTTTTTGCCTCATTGAGACGTCAACATCCTAGACACTGTGGATATGGGTTTAGTGTTTTGCAGAGGCCTGATTTAAGGACACTGTGATAGCACAGGCCTCGGTCTAAGTTTTTGATTGGTTACTGGTTTTTCCTTTGGTTTCTATTATCTTTGTTTTTCCAGTTTCTTTCAATTTCATTTACAAAAATTGTTTTTAATATATATATATATATATATATTTTGTTGTTCCTCTGTTTAACTTGCTTTGTTTGTTGGATAACATATATATATTGGTAAAAAGGTCATTTTCCACCAAAAATCAACAACTTTGATGGTACAATTTGCATTCGTCCGATTTTGCAATCTTGGAGACCATCTAGTAGATTCAACCTTGGTCTTATGATTTTGCAATCTTCGAGACTCCAATTTGCGTTGGCCGCCTCCTGATCTAGTTCCAAACAACAACAAACAATAGTATTTGAAAAATCTTGAGACTAAGGTTTTTCAAATACTCTGTCTGTTGGTGTTCATCCCTACAAATGGCTAATCATAGCTTTCTAAATACCATTGTTTGTTCACAAGAAAAATCTAAAAAGAATCAGCACTTCTTCAAGATCTATAAACTTAAGTCCATGCACAGTCGCCATCTCCACCAGTAAAAAACATAAACCACACATATAATTATGTAGAGACAAAAACTATGAAGCAAAGAATAGTCGATGAGTGTTTGAAACTATGGCCTATTTATAATAGGAAAAAGGAATATCGAACCCGACTTTTAGGATTTATTTATAACAAAAAAAAAAGAATTTCACGGGGTTATAGTCCTACTTTTACAGTTCCTATAAGTAAACATGTTTCGGTACTCTTTAAAATGTTTCAAAACAATATTAATGATAAATAAATCGAAAATCGATAAAGTATAGTTCAAATTTTGGGTTGGTAGGCATGGTTTCGAAATGTTACCTATAATAATAATTATCTGCAAATTGTTCCGCCCAATGCAACAATTGAAAAGACTTATCTATTGCTGACTTATCGAAATGGGTTACAGAGATTCGAAACTGACAATGATGACGCTTTTATATTAGGAACATGCGTCTTTTGAAATTAGAAATCCATTGAACCTCCAATTTAATTTTTTTGAACACCCGAAAAATTTAATTTTTTTACGCGTTCTTTCAGTAATGGTTGGTGAAATACAGTTCCGAGTGGGAACCTCAAATTTTGTTGAGATAATCAATCGGGTTTGGAAGGACAAGAGGGGGTGAATTCGCAAATAAAAATTTTGGTGGAAGCAAAGTAAGAAATTAAAAGAATTGGACACAAGATATTTATAGTGGTTTAACCTTCTAACAAGGTCTACAGCCACTACCTTAGCTTTCTACTAAGGATTTTCAACAAATTCACTAAAGAATTTCGTCTCCTTTTCTAGGCTTAGAGGAAACCGTTACAAGATCAAAGCTTTTTACCCAAAGCTTTGATGAACACTCTCTTTTACAAGAAAGAATGGAAAATGTTGAAAGAACCTCTCAAAGGTGAATAATTTGCCCCAATACAAGTTCACTCAACCCACTCAAGTGGTTTACAAAGAATTTGACTCTAATAAGCTCAAAAAGATTGGATTTGTTCTTGAATGTTTGAAAGTTGATCAATAGTTGTTGTTGTAGCTTTTAAGACTTGTTTATATACTCCCTCATTGATGTCTAACCGTTTGGGTAGTTGAGATCATAAATATAGTCGTTGGGCTGCAATTTTCTCGCAATAAATGTTGATTGGTGGGCAGACGTATCGGTACACGGGATACCATATCAGTACCTGTCAAAAGAAGAAAGAGGCATTGTACAAAGGAGTATCGATACACATGAGGGTGTACAGCACGAGAAGTGTGTTTTTACAAAGGCGTATTGATACGAATAGGCCATATCGGTACGGTTTTTGCTCACTGGAATCTAAGGAAAAAGTCCTTGAAAAATTGCATTGGTACGCCTAAGGGCGTATCAGTACGGTTTAACCATCTTTTAAAGTTTGGTGATTCAAACAATTGACAAGGCAACGATAAAAAATTAAATGCAAAGATCTTGGAAATCTTAACACTCCGTATCGGTAGAGGCAAGGTCGTACCGATACTCATAACCAAAAATATTTTCCAGGTTGAATGCCGTATCGAAATGGAGGAACCCAGATCGCTACCTTTTTGCAATTACAATTCCAGTACCCAAAAATTGTATCGATATAGCCAATGGTGTATCGACACGCATGGGCGCTTTTGGTTAATTTGAGTATCAAAAACACTTAGAAAATATTTTAGGGTATCAGTTTGACTTAGAAACAATTTTAAGTTCAAATCCTTGCCATTTTGTGAGACTTTTCAAATACTTAAAAATTTATCCAATTTACAAATTGGTCCTTAAGCTCTTGGTTATATCAAAATCGAATCTAGTTTTACAATCTCCCCCTTTTTGATATAACAAAACAAAAGTACAAATTTTAAGTTTTGAAGAAACACTCCCCCTTTCTTTAAGGCTAAAATATTTAACATTAAAAAATTGTATCTCAATTTTTCTACCCTTTTTGTTAGATCAAAATTAATGGGATAATAAGCAAGATACAAGCAATTAAGAACTACAAGCTTAAATTGTAACCCCCTCTTCCCGGGCTAGACGACAGACCGGTCCGAACAGGTTACACGAGGAAAACCGAAGCGAAACCCGTTAAGGCTCCACTTCGATTAGCAACCCTAGAAAATTTCTTTTAATGTTATCTTGTCTAGATGCTTTAATATATCCTATGTGAAAGGACACGCAACGGAAGAGACACACGGATACAAAACACTCAAGACATGCAATTAAACAACCTATTTTAGCCTTTACAATAGGCTGTATCGATACGCTAGAAGACCGTATCGATACGCCCGGACTTGGTCAATAACCCAAAGTCAACCTAGGGAGACCGTATCGATACACTGGAAGACCGTATCAATACACCCTCAACGGTCAACTTCTCACGGTCAAACTATGAAGACTGTACCGATACACCTAAGACCCGTACCGATACGCCAAAATCTCGTCAATTTCTCAGATTTCCAGAGAGCTTTTAGCGTATTGATACACCCCCGTGTACCGATACGCAAAGCCTAAAACAAGGTTCAGAGCATAAGACTGTATCGATATGGACCTTACGCGTATCGATACGCCCTGCACTGCAAACCTTATTTTGGCTGCTAAAAACACAAGGACTCAACTCTATATGCATTAAACGACTAGCCAAGAAACAATCAAACACTCATACATCACCAGGCAACCATAGATAAGCATACGAAGCGATTTAAACATTCAACGATGCAACGAATCATACAATCCAAACTAGAGGCATCACTTCCTACCAAAGAGCATGTTTAAAGCATACAAGCATGTTTAACTAGACCATTTGATTCAAAGGAGACATGCATCCACCAAAGGCATTGCATAAAACAAGGTTTACATGCTTTTTCACACAAACACATAAGCATCTCATAAAACATAGTTTACAAATCCTCAACACAAAAGCATTAACAACATAAAGCCAACACATAGGAGTCTAAATACATGCTCCTACAACACGTAGCATCCCCATTGCTAACTAATACATTATTCAATAAAACCATACTTGAGCAACCACACACGCGCTTGGATGCCCCTTCCTTGCTCCTTGCTAACTCCACACTAATGATATGCATTGCCGAAAACGAGAGCGTAAGCTAGAAGCTTAGTGAGGGAGCTTAAAACAAAACATCGACAATGCAGGGTTCAAAGCATTGTATCCACATGACATTCACAAGGCATACATTTACACTAACATAGCAGAACGTTACAAGAATGCATGAACATGACATCTTACCTCATGTTATGCTAAACAATAACGTAACATAACATCTTATCACAACCACAACACATAGACAAGTATATTGGCAACTATATAGCTTACTCGGATATACGGATAACTTCTGTTGGGATTTTCGCCCCAACGTACTAAAACAACAATTACCTTCCGGTGGGATTACACACATCACCGTTTTCATTCATGGATGGGATTACACTCATCATCACATACTAACATTTTCCGGTGGAATGTTACCTCACCGTACTCCTCCTTGACGACTACACGTCACCAAGGCCACGCACGAATTTGATTCTTACCGTGTGCACACTCATCCTAATGATCGATCATTTATACCCGGTAATTATAACTTGTGCCAACATACTAAACAAGTCTCACCATGATTTAACAATCATACAACACAACATATCATCACAATTACACAACATCAATATATACCAACATGCATAACGAACACATACTACACAAGTCCACATTTATGCAAATTAAGCAAGAACTCATAAAGACAAACAAGAGATTAAGCTACCAACTTAATCCCCACATTAGATTGGCCTACCAAGCACAATCTAACACCTCAGCCACACACTTGAACCAATTTAAAACCATTTTAAACAATCCACTCACCGATCACCCTTAAAGCAAACTGAGAAAGCCGATCAAGCCTCCAAATTTCTCGAAATCTAGCCCGAAGCTTCTCCAACGATTTCCCTTGTTTCTAATCAACCAAAAACGACACATTACTCAACAAATCATCCACAAACCACGATCACAAACACAAGACTATTTCTCTACATTTCTAAGCCATGAACCAATCCAAAAATCCTCATTTTAGACTCACACACAACCCAGCAGAAATCTATCGAATCCAACACTCAAATCATCATTAAACACACTCAAAACAACCCTCAAGCATCACCATATCATCAGCCCAACTCTCCTACACCAAACAACCTCAAAAACCCAAGTTTTTCTCCCTTAAGCACACTCCCAAAAACCCATTTTGGGATTTTTATCAAAACACCACCATTTTAAAGTATGATACACCTAAGAGCAAGAGTCTAACATAAATTAACTTTGCAAATCGAAAACCAAACAAAAACCCATCAAAGCTTCCTTCTTTTTCCCAAAACTTGAAAAACTTCAAAAATGGTGTTTATGAAAAACTAAAACTATATAAATGTTAAGAACGATGAGGAGAAGTCAAAAACGTCTTTACCTTGATTAGAGCTCTTGAAATCGTGAAGAAAATTGATGGAATAGTGTTTTGGGGGTCTGGGGAGGTTTTGTTGTGAAAATGGTTTAAGGAAGAAGATGAAGAGGACTTTAAAAAAGGTCCTTTTTTACTCATCTTATTTCCTTTATTTAGATAATTACCTTTTTGCCCTTAATGAAATCTCAAGCCCTTTATAATTAAAACCAAGCCCATTTTAATTTAAAACAAGCCCACGACTCGAACCCAACTCACACACTTAAGATTCGACCCCCCGGGTGTTACAACTCTCCCCCACTTAAGGAATTTCATCCTCGAAATTACCTGACTGAAAGAGATACAAAAACTGCCTCTCCATATCTTCCTTTCTCTCTCAAGTGGCCTTGTCCAAACCTTGACGTTGCCACCTCACTTTGACCAACTCAATCGATCTACCACGCAACACTTTGCTATCTGATGCCAATATCTCAACTGGTTCTTCATCGTACGTCAAGTCCGGATTCAACTCAATCTCTTCCACAAGCATAACGTGCGACGGATCTGATCTATACTTACGAAGCATCGAAACATGGAACACATTGTGAATCTTCTCTAACTCGGATGGCAAACGTAACTGATAAGAAACTGGACCGATTCGCTTCACAATCTCATAGAGCTCAATGTATCTCGAACTCAATTTCCCTTTTCTGCCCAACAAATCGGAGTTCTACATTTTCTACCATACAGTGCCTCATACGGAGCCATCTAATTGCTCGACTGATAACTATTATTGTAAGCGAACACGACCAACGACAAGTGTTTCTCCCAAGTACCCTAAAAATCAATAATGCAACAATACAACATGTCTTATAATATATGTATAACCCTCTCTGACTGACCATCTGACTGAGGATGATACGACGTGCTGAAATTCAACCGGGTACCTAAAGTTGGATGCAAACACTCCCAAAATCTAGCTATAAATATCGGATCTCTATCAGACACAATCGACTTCGACACACCATGCAGTCTCAAAATCTCACTGATGTATAAATCGGCTAACCTATCTAAGGAGTAAGTCGTATTAACAACTAAAAAGTGCGCACACTTTGTGAAGCGGTCAACTATAACCCAAACCGAGTTCTTCTTCGAATGAGTCAAAGGCAAACCTGAAACGAAGTCCATGGTGATATTTTCCCACTTCCATTCCGAAATCCTCAACGGTTGCAACAAACCTGATGCAACAAACACTTACTCACGTAGTCAGCTACGTCTTTCTTCAAACCAACCCAATAGTATTCATTCTTCATATCACGATACATCTTCGTGCTACCGGGATGCAAAGCAAACGGGCTACTCTGTGCTTCGGTCAAGATAGAACTTCTCAAATCACTGTCATCCGACACAATTATTCTGTCTCTGAAACACAAGACCCCATCAATACTGAAACTATACTCTGATGGTCTACCCTCTGTTATATCTTGCACGTGAGGTGCCAAAGATCTATCTAACATCTGTTTTTCTCTAATCAACTGGCCTAATGTAGGTCTAACCTGAGGCTCGGCAACTAGATCACCATCACTGGACAAACTGAAACTAGCAAACATGGCTCTCATCTCAACGTCTACCTTCTTACTCAAAGCATCTGCCGCTACATTGGCTTTACATGGATGGTACTCAATCGTGAGATCATAGTCCTTAAGCAACTCTAGCCACCTACGTTGTCTAAGGTTCAACCCTCGTTGTGTCATGATATACTTCAGACTCTTGTGATCCGTATACAGTGTGCATTTCTCACCATACAAATAATGTCTCCAGATATTCAAGGAAAACACAACTACAGCTAGCTCTATGTCGTGTGTCGGATACTTACGCTCACGAGTATTCAACTGTCTCGAGGCATAAGCTACAACCCTTCCATCTTGCACACAGCCTAAACCTACATATGAAGCATCATTGTAGATCACATAATCTCTCCCCGACTCTAGGTGAATCAAAATTGGTGCATTCGTCAAAGCTTCTTTCAATTTCTCAAAGGCTTGCTGTCTCGCATCTGACCAATCAAACTGAACATTCTTCTGAAGCAATTTTGTCAAAGAAGCGGCTATCTTCGAGAACCCATCCACAAACCACCTATAATAACCTGCTAAGCTTAGGAAACTACGAATCTCTGTCACAGACTTTGGTTGCTTCCACTCAACAATGGCTTCTACCTTCTTCGGATCAACTCTAATCCCCTCGACTGACACTACATATCCTAGGAAGACTACTTCTCTGATCCAGATCTCACACTTACTCAACTTAGCGTACAACTGTTTGTCTAGCAAAGTCTGCAAAACTAACCTTAAATGCCGGTCATGATCTTCTTCGGTACGCGAATACAACAAAATATCGTCTATGAAAACAACCACAAACTGATCTAAGTACTAATGGAAGATTTTGTTCATCATGTCCATGAAAGCAGCTGGTGCATTTGTCAACCCAAACGGCATAACTAAGAACTCGTAGTGACCATACCTAGTCCTAAAAGTTGTCTTCGATACATCAACCTCTTTTACCTTCAACTGGTAATAACCGGATCTCAACACCAAGCCCATTTTAATTTAAAACAAGCCAACGACTCGAACCCGAATCACAGAGTTAACATCCGACCCCTAAACTTGGGTGTTCCAACTATCCCCCACTTAAGAAATTTCGTCCTCGAAATTACCTGACAGAAAGAGATACGGAAACCGCCTCTCCATATCTTCCTTTCTCTCCCAAGTGGCATCGTTCACACCTCGACGTTGCCACCTCACTTTGACCAACTCAATCGATCTACCACACAAAACTTTACTATTTGATGCCAAGATCTTAACTGGTTCTTCATCGTACGTCAAGCCTGGATTCAACATAATCTCTTCCACAAGCGTAACTTGCGACGGATCTGATCTATACTTACGTGCATCGAAACATGGAACACATTGTGAATCTTCTCTAACTTGGATGGCAAACGTAACTGATAAGCAACTTGACCGATTCGCTTCACAATCTCATACGGCCCAATGTATCTCGGACTCAATTTCCCTTTTCTGCCAAACCTCATAAATTTCTTCCACGGAGAGACATTCAAGAACACTCTATCTCCCACAGCATACTCAACTTCTTTCCTCTTTAAATTGGCATAGGACTTCTGCCTATCCGGAGCTGCCTTCAAATGATCACAAATTAACTTCACCTTATCGGTAGCCCCCCTAAAGCAAATCCAGCATCGATGACAACTTTTGACCTGCTTCGGCCCAAGAAATCGGACTTCTACATTTTCTACAATACATCGCTCATACGGAGCCATCTGAATGCTCGACTGATAACTATTATTGTAAGCGAACTCGACCAACGTCTAGTGTTTCTCCCAAGTACCTTGAAAATCAATAATGCAACAACGCAACATGTCCTCTAAAATCTATATAATCCTCTTTGACTGACCATCTGACTGAGGATGATACGACGTGCTGAAATCAATCGGGTACCCAAAGCTCTATGAAAACACTTCCAAAATCTAGTTGTAAATCTCGGATCTCTATCAAACACAATCGATTTCGGCACACCATGTAATCTCACAATCTCATTGATGTATAAATCGGCCAACCTATCTAAGGAGTAAGTCGTATTAACAGCTAAAAAGTGCGCACACTTCATGAAGCGGTCAACTATAACCCAAACTGAGTTCTTCTTCGAATGAGTCAAAGGCAAACCCGAAACGAAGTCCTTGGTGATATTTTCCCACTTCCATTCAGGAATCCTCAACGGTTGCAACAAACCTGATGGAACCTGATGTTTTGCCTTCACTCTCTGACATACTCTTCACTTACTCACATAGTCAGCTATGTCTTTCTTCAAACCAACCCAATAGTATTCATTCTTCATATCACATACATCTTCGTACTACCGGGATGCATAGCGAACTAGCTATTGTGTGCTTCGGTCAAGATAGTACGTCTCAAATCACTATCATCGGGCACAACTATTCTGTCTCTGAAACACAAGACCCCATCTACATTGAAACTATAGTCCGATGGTCTACCCTCGGCTATATCTTGCACGTGAGGTGCCAAAGATCTATCTAACAATAGTTTTTCTCTAATCAACTGGCCTATGGTAGGTTTAACCTTAAGCTCGGCCACTAGACCACCATCGCCGGACAAACTCAAACTAGCAAACATGGTTCTCAACTCAACGACTACCTTCCTACTTGTTGAGTTGATCGAACAATTGCAAATGGCCAAGATGGGGGTGAATTGGCAATTATAATTTTGGTGGGAAGAAATGAGTGAAAAATAAAAATGACACAAGTGGTTATAGTGGTTCAAGTTCTCCAAATGAACTCTACATCCACTACCTTATTTCCCACTAAGGATTTTCAAACAATTCACTACTTGAATTCTTCCCATTTTCTTGGATGAGGAGGTAACCTTACAATTTCGATTAAGCTTTCTACCCAAAGCTTAATCCACTCAAATTACAAAGAAAGTTTGTGGTAAACTCAAATGATTCCTCTCAAAGGATAATTGTCTACCCAATTACAATTTTAATAACCCCAAACTCACAATACAAATTGACAATTTGAAACACACTAGAGTTGGGTACAAGAATTTGAGTTTGAATAGCTCAAGGGTTTGGATTTTTGCTTTGATGACGCTTGTGGGTTGAATAGTTGTTGCTGACCTTCAAAGGGCTTCATTTTATACCTCCTCTATTAATTCTAGCCGTTTGGGTGGTTGGGAACTTGAATAGAGCCGTTGGAACCCTCTCTTACCACCATAAACGCACTTCTACAGCTACCCGTATCGGTACTCGGGGAGCCGTATCGATACCTGTCTTAGAAAAGAAAGAGTCGTTGTGTGCAATAAATAAGGGGTATCGAAACGCACGTAAGTGTATCGGTACGGGGTATCGAAACGGCTAAGACTGTATCGATACCTTTTTCTCAACTTAAGTCACTGTCGATTTCTATTTCGATACGAGGGTTTACCGTATCGATACGGGTCAACGACCAAATTAAAATTTGGTTACCTAACCAACTGACTCCAACGGTCAAAATATTTAAACCGACTTGAATTTAAAATTCATTAAAACCGTATCGGTACGGTTGGAGCCGTATCGGTACGCCATTCAAACTCTTTATACTTTTACGAAGGAGTGTATCGATACAGATTGAATCTGTTTCGATACGAGTTCCGGCAGTAGCCAACTTTGTAAAAAAGGTATCGATACGGCTGGAAGCGTATCGATACGCCTGGACGATTTTCAATAGTTTGGCCTTGGAACACTTAGAAAATATTTTGAGTTTGAGTTTTTCAAATCAGTTTTAAAGTGTTGGCGATTTAAAACTTATTAAGGGACTTATAAAACAATTTTAAGTTTTTCAAATGATCCTTAAAGATTTAATTATATCAAAATCAAACATAGGTTTTACAATCTCCCCCTTTTTGATATAAAAAACTAAAATTTAAAATTTTTGACACTTTGAAAAACTTTATAAAGTTAACTCCCCCTTAATATAAGCTAGGTAACTTTTAAGTTAAAATCAAAATTTTTAAAGTGTTGTGAGCTAGTTTCTCTCCCTCTTTTTGTTAGATCAAAAATCTTGAGACAAGACATAAGTGCATAAGATAGGCAAAGGTATAAATAAGCAACATAAATATTATTAAGCATAGCATCAAACTTAAAAATCCAACAAAAACATAAAATCAAAGCATAGGTTTAATAATAAACTTAGTCCTAAAAACATAATCCAAAGATGCATAAAATAGAAATATCCTAAATGATATGAATGAGATGCAAGAAGAATCGACTAGGCATCATCTTCGTTGTCTTCATCATCTTCATCGTCAACTCCTATGGGATTATTATTCCTCATGCTATTTCGCCATTCATCATGGAAAGCGGAGAGGGAAATATTCAACGAGTTATGACCGCTTTCAAGAGAGGTGAGGCGATTCTCCATGCTCGTCATCCTTGTATCAAAAGTTGTTTCAAGGGCGGTAAGACGATTTTCCATGTCCGTGCGCAACCCTGTAAATTGCTCATTGAGGAATGTCATGAGAACATCCATGGAGGGTTGAGGAGCTTGAGAAGCTTGATCACCTTGAGGTTCTTCAAATACGGCCGCGGCCTCGGGTGGTAGCTCAGCAAGACGTACCCATTCACCATTAAAATAATGGAACTTTCCCCGTGCAAGAGATCGTTCATCAATGGGATCAGTGAGGGGAGTTGGGTAGTCAAAAGAGCAATCAATATCCTTTTTCATAAAGAAATAACTTAAGGCCGTACCATAGGTAAAAGAGGTGATGAGAGAGGTGTGACGATTTTGCACAAGATAGACGATTTCCCCGAACATGATTCGAGCAAGATTTGGGCGCTTTCACTCACGGAAGCAACGAATCCAAAAATCATCCACTTGACGGATGGTAGAGTATTTTCCTCTGGAGGGCATAAACCACCAAGACACCATCAAATGGAGGATCCGATCTTGAGCATTTAGGGCGGTTACGAAGCCACTAAGAACATGCCCCAAAGCATCCTCATCATCAAGGCCTTCATCCTCTAAATTAAAAACTTCACAAATGGATTTGACATCAAGGATGAATTTCTTTCCCATGAGATAAGAACTAATGGCGGTAACAACCCCATTGCGAGAAATACATTTGGCATTAGTGTAAAAAATCAAACCTAAAAGACGGTAATAAAAACCGGGAATAGAGAGAAAATCCATGAAATTCCAACGTTGAAGCAAAGAAAGATATTCAAATTTGAAACGCTCCGAGTTGAGAAAAGGAATGGATATTACCCTTTTCGCACGAATCTTGTAATTCTCGAATTGACGAAAATATGCGAGACCCGCAGGACTTTCAAAGGAGTGTTCATAGATCGAAGTGTAGTTCGGACGTGCAACCATTCCAAGATTGGATGATTCACCGGTTTGAGAAATCCTTGATCTCTTCCTCGATTCCTTTGGTGCCATGATCTAAAAGAAAATCATGCATATAGATTTCTTCAATTTAGTTAAGAACCAAGGAAAAAAATATGAAAATAAAAAATTTGAAGAAAAAGAAATTTTTAAGAACAAAAATTTTGTTAAAAAGATGAATCATAAAAACAAAAACAAAACAAAACAAAAAAATTTGAAAAAGAAAAAGAAAGAATTTTACCTTGATAGAAACTTGAGAGAATGAAGAAAATTCTAGCACAATTTTGATGAGAAGGAGCTTAAAGCTTTGCTTGATGGAAAAAACTCTTTTAGATTTTCAGTTGTGGTGTGAAAATATGAAGGAGGAAGAGCCCTTTTATAGGCAAAAACGGCTAGGGTTTTTAGGGTTTGAAAAATTTTAGTTTTGGTAAAAGTTTAAGACTTTTAATGCCAAATTAAAAGTTGTCTGCGCAATCGAGTATCGATACGCCTGAAGGTGTATCGATACGGGGTAGAAACGTCATTTCCTTAAAAATGCCCGTTGGAGAATCATATCGAAACGGATGAGATCCGTATCGAAACGATTTGAAGCTCGTATCGATACGGGTTTAACCGTATCGATACCCGTTTAAGGCAAAAAGAAGCCTGGGAATCTGATCGAAGAACACGTATCGATACGCGTAGAACCGTATCGATACCCTATGCCCAGAAATGCATCTTTAGTTCTAAAGAACAACCATAGGCTCAATTTTAACATCTCCTAAAGATATGCATGTAACGCCCCGGTTTTGGGCTTGGAAGTCTTGGGCGTTGACTGGTTGGTCAAAGTGCTGTTCGAATCGTAAGAGGTTAAATTAGGAAAGCCTAGTTCGGGTTGCGTTAAAAATATGGAAAAATGTTCTAAAATCATCTTTTAATATAATTAAGTGAACTGTGAAATCAATTTTGGAAAATGAGTTTCAGAAGTGTGACATTTTGGCTAGTGACCAAAATGTAATTTTTGAAAGTTTGGTGGCTATTTTATAAAGGGTTGAAACTTTGAATCTTTAAGGAGCTATTTACCCAAAGGGAGTTTCTCCAGATTTTTCTAAGATATTTTGACTCATAATTCTGTTTTTAAAGAAACTAAAAGGAGGGAAAACTCATTTTAAGCATTTTCTCATCTAACTTCCCATTTTCTTTCTCTCTTTTTCTCTCAACCCAAACACTCCATTTCCAGAGTTTCAATTCTGATTTTCTCACCTAAAATCCTCCTTTCAACTCTCAATTGATTGCAAATCAATGTATCTTCAAAACCTCTTCAATTGCTTCAAGTTTCATCAAGGTTTTCCATTCCAAAAAGAGGAGAAACTCAAGTTTGGAGGTAAGAACGTCCTTCTCCTCTGAACTTCAAGTTCTTTAATGAAATTCCTAAGTTTTCAATCCTAATTTGATGTTTAATTAAAGGCTTTTAAGTTGATTTATGGATCTTGGCTAATTATGCAAGATTTTGATGATTTCACATGATTTTCGTTTGATCTGTTAAATCTGTGTTTTGAGAAGTGTTTTTGATGTTAAATGATCATTAAATTGATGTGGAAATGAGTTTTGATTGATGCAATCCCGGATAGGTTGAGTTTCCTAAGTTTAGCTTGTGTTTTAAGGTAGCTTTTGTGGTGATCTTGTGGATCTGGTGTTGCTGGAGGTATAAGGATGGTTGTAGGTTGTTTTTAGATGTTAAATGATGTTAATGGAAGTGAGGTTTTGCTGGTTTATGGCTGGGCTTTGTCTAGAAGTGTTTCGGATGCATTTTCGGTTGTGTTTGGTGGCCGAAAATGGATGTTTTGTGAGAGCAGCGAGTTTAGATGCTTTCATTGAAGCAATTAATGCATGATGATGCATTAATCCTCTGCTTTAATGTGTTGAAACAGGGGAGGCATCCTTGGATCCAAGAATTGTTGATCCGGAGGCTTGATTTGGTGCTTTGGCTTGAAGCAAAGTGGAATCGGTGAGTGGATTTGTGAAAATGGTTTTCGGCTTTGAAACCAAGGTTTTGGGGGCTTAGTTTAAGTCTAAACAACTTTGCTAAGCTCAAGTGTAAGTTTTCGGATTACTCTCTAAGTGGTGGCCATGTTTTGGTGTGATGAAAAGTGATGATTTGCATGTTTTGATTACTGTTTTGAAAGCATGTTTTAGCATGATAATTGCTGATGTTTTAGCATGATATATGCTGATGTTTAAAGCCATGTGTTGAGGGTAACTCTAGGTAAGAGTACCTTGATTTTATGCATTGTTAAAATGATGATTTAATGCTTTGAGATGCATGATGAAATGGCTTGGTGTAATGCTTTAAAACAGTGGATTATATGATGTATAAAGTGTATATTGGCAAGTGATGGTTTGTAAAAGTGAAGGTCACTAAGGTGGTTAAAAGTCCTTGAGTGAGCCTTGTTACCTAAGATCATCAAGGTGGTTAAAAGTCCTTGGATGAATCTTGTTGCGGACACTAAGGTGGTTAAAAGTCCTTAGGTGCTCCTTTCCATGGTGTTTAAAAGTCCATGGGGCCAAGGTGTTTAAAAGTCCTTGGGGCCAAGGTGTTTAAAAGTCCTTGGGGTGATTCAAGCTACGGACACAAAGGTGGTTAAAAGTCCTTGTGTGGTCCTCATTCATGGTGTTTAAAAGTCCATGGCCAAGGTGTTTAAAAGTCCTTGGGGCCAAGGTGTTTAAAAGTCCTTGGGGAAAGTTGTTGAACTTGA
This sequence comes from Hibiscus tridactylites, assembly GCA_958450335.1. NCBI lineage: Eukaryota > Viridiplantae > Streptophyta > Magnoliopsida > Malvales > Malvaceae > Hibiscus > Hibiscus tridactylites. The sequence continues at coordinate 36,184,106 of OY288272.1, read as the reverse complement.
TTTCATAAATGAAATGTATCACTTGAGCCAATATGACATGTATAGTACATTGAGATGCATGAGATGCATGTTTTAATGTTTAAGTTGAAGCATGAGATGCTTGTTTTAAATGAAATGTGGAAGCATGGGAATTGCTTGATTTAAAGTATGTTTGAGCATGTACAATGGTTGTTTATAAGCATGTTTTATAAATGGTTTTTAATGCATTATTGAATGGTTTTTAAAGAGCACTCCTCACTAAGCTTTGGCTTACGCTCTCTCGTTTTCTTGATTCAATAATGCAGAGCATTAGAGTACATTGAGGGGCAGCAAGAGAAGGCAAGCAAACAAGTACAAGTAAAGCTCAATGTACGAAGGTTTTATAAGTTCTTTTAGCTTTTGGTTGATTTGGCAATGGGGGACCAATGTGTATGTTTTGGGAGATGTTTGAGACTCCCTATGGATGTCAAATGTTGTTTGAATTGCTGGTTTTTGGTTTGGATTCCTATTGCTTGCTTATGAAGGTTTAATGCTTGTATGGTAGCTTAAATAGGAAGCATGCTTACAATTTGGGGTTTTTCGTATGAGTTGTTTAAATGCTGAATTGATGTTGCAATTAGGGTCCTTGTATGTTGTATGGTTAAGTGATATGGTTTGGTGTTGTTAATTTGAGGTTTAAAGCATGTATGTTGCTGTTTTCTAGTCGTTTCCAGGCAGGGGTATCGGTACTCGGGCTTGCGTATCGGTACGCCTGAGCCAAATATGCACTTTTCAGCCCAGGCGTATCGATACCATTGAACAGGTATCGATACCTTATGAGTGAAGTATCGATACTGGGGGAAAGGTATCGATACCGTTGCCAGAGTTTGGTTACTGCCTTCCCCGAGTATCGATACGACACGTGGCGTATCGATACCAGACCGTTAAAATCAGTTAAAAGTATCTTTATATGTTTTGTTTTGTTTACGTTTTGGTCCTGAATCATGTTTGTTCAATTGTATGAGTTTGGAATGTCCGTTTGAGCTGAAATTTCACAGAGAAGCATGGAACCTGATTAATTTCAAGATGGTAACTTTAATTTGGGTTAAGTCCCTTAATTTATCAGAATTTACAATTTGGTCCCTAAAGTTGTAGTATGTCCAATTGGGTCCCTGTTTGATCTCTGATGTTTGTGAACTTTTGGTATGTTGTTTGTGTGATCACAATTAAGGTTAAAGTGCATCTAGACAAGATTAAAAAGAAAAAAAAGGGTCGTTAATCAAGGTTGACTTTCGGGTTGACTTTGGTTTTCCCCGTGTGACTTTCTTAATTCGGGTCAACCGTCTAGACCGGGTTAAGGGGGTTACATTTGGTGGTATCAGAGCTGAGTTCTCGAGTAATTGGGAATGTTTGTATGCATGATTGAAGCATGGTTTGGTATGTATGCTTGTTGTGTGAAAGCATGATTAGTGATTTGAGATGATGATGTGTATGTGATGCATGTTGTGATGATGCATGATGAGGGTACCCATTGCCAAACAAAAGCTAAAGAGATGATGTTGTTTTTGAAAGAAATTGAGCTTGAATACTTGGAATTTGCTTACCTTGCTGGTCCTGACTTGTTTTATTTTGTATTGTTATGCATGGTAAAAGTATGGCACCGCGTAGAGAGTTAAGAAGTAGCGCGAGAGCTACGACCCCGGAAGGGAATGTGAATGAGGAAAATACGGGTAGTGCTGTGTTACCTCCTCCTCCACCTGGTGGTGGTGGTGCGGAGAGGGGAAGAGCTGGAGCTGAGGCAGCTGGTGCTGGAGCTGCAGGACCTGAGGTTGGTCAGGGTCAAGCGATGCCTGACATGTCTGTGCTGGTGCAAGCTATTGCGGGTGCTTTTCGAGCAGCAGTAGCTGGAGCTCAAGGAGCTGGGCATCAGGGAGATGCTGGAGCTAGATTCTGCGCAGTCTTGGTGGGACTGAGTTTAGGGGTATGTCGGCTGAGAGGTCAGAAGCATGGCTGGAGAGTACCAAGCGTGTCTTGGGACAGATGAGTTGCACTGATGTGCAAAAGCTGGGATGTGTGGTGTCTCTGCTGCAAGGTGATGCTTATACGTGGTGGACGACCACAATCTCTGGGATGGCTGATGCTGATGTTACTTGGACGTTCTTTCAGCATGCGTTCAAGAGGAGATATCTGGGAGTTAGATATCTGGATTAGAAGAAGCGTGAATTCATGTCTCTGACCCAAGGGAGCATGAGTGTGGCTGAGTATGAGGTACAGTTCGTACGTCTTAGCCAGTATGCACCAGAGCTGATACCTGATGAGCGCGAGAGGTGCGAAAGGTTCCGTTATGGCTTGGTGACGGAAGTTAAGACCTATATGTTGGCTGCGGAGTACAATGATTTCGATGTGTTGGTGAGTCGGTCCAAGGACATTGAGATGAATCTGAGTTTGTCTGCGAAGGGTGCTGGAGCTAGTTCTGGGAAGAGGACTGCTGAGTATAGTTCCGGTGGACGGAACAAGAGGGGACGTGATCAGAGGTTTCAGTCCTCATCGAAGAGAGGTGGAGGTGCACCTGCTAGGGGTGGCAATGCTAAAGCTGACCCTAGTGCTTGTTGGATTTGTGGTTCCCGTGGTCACTTGAAGCGTGACTGTCCTCGTGCTGGGAGGGAGGTGCAAGCTCCTGTTGTGGCAGCTGGTTATGAGTGCTGGAACTGTGGTTCTGCTGATCATTTGAGGCGTGATTGTCCGAGGATGGCTGGTGGTCAAGAGCGTGCTCCTGTTGTTGCAGCACCACAGAGAGGTCGTGGGCGCGGCCGTGGTAATTTTCAGAGGCGAGAGGAAGGTGGTCGTGGAGTAGCTCATGTGGTAGCTATTCAACCTGAGGGTGGAGGCCAAGCGAGGGTGTATGCTCAGCGCGAGGGAAGGAATGATGCTGATGTGATTGCAGGTACCTTTACTTTGCAATCCTTGTCATTGCTTTCTTTGATTGATTCTAGATCTACGCATTCATACATTCTTCGTGAGCATGCTGAGTTGCTTGGTTTGCCTGTTGAGTCTTTGGATGTTGGTGTTAGAGTCACTAGTTCTTTTGGTGAAACTGTTGTGACTCGTAAGCTTTATAGAAGGTGTCCTTTGGTTGTCCAAGAGCATGTTTTTCATGTTGATCTTATGGAGTTGCCCTTTTATGGTTTTGATGTGATCCTTGGTATGGATTGGCTTGCTGAGCATCGTGCTGTTGTGGATTGTGAGAATAAGCGGGTTTCGCTTAAGCTTGCGGATGATTATGAAGTGGTGGTGGTTGGTGAGAATGTAAAGTTTCTTGCCAATGTTGTTTCTACCTTGGAGGCGAGCAGGATGCTGAGGCAAGGTTGTGAAGCTTTTCTGGCCTTCGTGATGAATCCTTGTTCTAAGGAGTTGAGGGTGTAGGATATCAGGGTTGTGAAGGAGTTTCCTGATGTTTTTCCTGAGGAGTTGCCTGGTTTACCTCCTAATCGCGAGGTGGAGTTTGGTATTGAGCTGTATGAGAATACCACTCCTGTGTCCATTACTCCCTATAGAATGGCACCTAAAGAGCTGAAGGAGCTGAAGACGCAGTTGCAAGAGCTGCTTGATCGTGGCTTCATCCGGCCGAGTGTTTCGCCTTGGGGTGCTCTTGTCTTGTTTGTGAAGAAGAAGGATGGCACGATGAGGATGTGTATTGATTACCGTCAGCTGAACAAGTTGACTATCAAGAATCGGTATCCTTTGCCGAGGATTGATGATCTCTTTGATCAATTTTGGGGAGCTGCTGTGTTCTCTAAGATTGACTTGAGGTCAGGGTATTATCAGTTGAAGGTGAAGGATGTGGATGTGCCTAAGACAGCTTTCAGGACAAGGTATGGGCATTATGAGTTCCTTGTGATGCCGTTTGGTTTGACAAATGCTCCTGCTGCTTTCATGGACATGATGAATCGTGTTTTTCATGAATACCTGGACAAGTTCGTTGTGGTGTTCATTGATGATATCCTTGTGTACTCGCGTACTGAGGAGGAGCACGAAGAGCATTTGAGGATTGTGCTGCAGGCTCTGTTGGAGAATCAGCTTTATGCTAAGTTGAGCAAGTGTGAGTTCTGGCTTAGAGAGGTGGTTTTTCTTGGGCATGTGGTCTCAGCTGAGGGGATTCGTGTTGATCCTCAGAAGATTGAAGCAGTGATGAATTGGAAAGTTCCTAAGTCTGTTCAGGAGGTTCGTAGTTTCCTTGGTTTGGCAGGATACTACCGAAGGTTTGTGGATGGTTTTTCCAAGATTGCTGCTCCTTTGACGAAGTTGCTGCAGAAAGATGTTAAGTATGAGTGGACGGAAGCGAGACAGCAAGCTTTTGAGAAGCTGAAGATGGCTTTGACTCAAGCTCCTATCTTGATTCAGCCTGAATCAGGGAAAGAGTTTGTGGTCTACAGTGATGCATCCTATGTTGGTTTGGGGTGTGTGCTGATGCAAGAGGGTAAGGTTGTGGCTTATGCGTCGCGGCAGTTGAAGGTGCATGAGCGCAACTATCCTACGCATGATATTGAGTTGGCTGCAGTGGTTTTTGCTCTGAAGATTTGGAGGCATTATCTGTATGGTGAGAAGTGTACTGTGTACACGGATCACAAGAGTTTGAGGTATCTGATGTCTCAGAAGGAGTTCAATCTTAGGCAGCGACGTTGGTTGGAGTTGCTCAAGGATTATGATCTGACGATAGAGTATCATCCGGGAAAGGCCAATGTTGTTGCGGATGCCTTGAGTAGGAAGGTAGCTGTTGAGCTGAGAGCTATGTTTGCTAGCTTGAGCATATCGCAGGATGGTGGTCTTGTTGCTGAGGTTGTGAGGTTGCATGGTGTGCCTAAGTCGATCGTGTCGGATAGGGATCCGAGGTTCACATCGCGTTTTTGGCAGTGTTTGCACCAAGCTCTGGGTACAAGGTTGCATTTCAGTACATTCTATCATCCCCAGTCGGATGGCCAGTCTGAGCGAGTTATTCAGATTTTGGAGGATATGTTGAGATGCTGCGTGATAGAGTTCCAAGGTTCTTGGGAGAAGCATCTGCCTTTGGTTGAGTTCGCTTATAACAACAGTTATCAGGCGAGTATACAGATGGCACCTTATGAGGCTCTGTATGGAAGGAAGTGTAGGACTCCTCTTTGTTGGGCTGAGACTGGTCAAAAGTTGGTTTCGATGCCTGCTTTGTTGAAAGGAACCACCGAGAAAGTGAAGCTCATTTGTGAGCGGTTGAAGGCTGCTTCTGATCTGCAGAAATCTTACGCGGATTTGAAGCGTAAGGAGATAGAGTTTGCGGTGGGTGATCGCGTGTTCTTGAAGGTTTCGCCTTGGAAGAAGGTGATGAGGTTTGGTCGGAAGGGTAAGCTGAGCCCTAGATACATTGGACCGTATGAGGTTGTTGAGCGTGTGGGTCCTGTTGCGTATCGGTTGAGGTTACCTCGAGAGCTGGAGAAGATTCATGATGTGTTCCATGTTTCTATGCTCCGGAAGTATAGATCTGATCCTTCGCATGTGTTGCCTGTGGAGGAAGTGGAATTAAATCCGGATTTGACCTATGATGAGGAACCGGTGAAGGTTCTGGATTCGGATAGCAAAGTTCTTCGTGGCAAGACCATTGAGTTGGTGAAGGTGCTGTGGAAGCATCGCGGTGTTGAGGAAGCCACGTGGGAGCGGAAGGATGATATGCTGAAGCAGTTTCCTTATCTCTTTCCTTCAGGTAAATTTCGAGGACGAAATTTCTTAAGGGGGGGAGAGTTGTAACGCCCCGGTTTTGGGCTTGGAAGTCTTGGGCGTTGACTGGTTGGTCAAAGTGCTGTTCGAATCGTAAGAGGTTAAATTAGGAAAGCCTAGTTCGGGTTGCGTTAAAAATATGGAAAAATGTTCTAAAATCATCTTTTAATATAATTAAGTGAACTGTGAAATCAATTTTGGAAAATGAGTTTCGGAAGTGTGACATTTTGGCTAGTGACCAAAATGTAATTTTTGAAAGTTTGGTGGCTATTTTATAAAGGGTTGAAACTTTGAATCTTTAAGGAGCTATTTACCCAAAGGGAGTTTCTCCAGATTTTTCTAAGATATTTTGACTCATAATTCTGATTTTAAAGAAACTAAAAGGAGGGAAAACTCATTTTAAGCATTTTCTCATCTAACTTCCCATTTTCTTTCTCTCTTTTTCTCTCAACCCAAACACTCCATTTCCAGAGTTTCAATTCTGATTTTCTCACCTAAAATCCTCCTTTCAACTCTCAATTGATTGCAAATCATTGTATCTTCAAAACCTCTTCAATTGCTTCAAGTTTCATCAAGGTTTTCCATTCCAAAAAGAGGAGAAACTCAAGTTTGGAGGTAAGAACGTCCTTCTCCTCTGAACTTCAAGTTCTTTAATGAAATTCCTAAGTTTTCAATCCTAATTTGATGTTTAATTAAAGGCTTTTAAGTTGATTTATGGATCTTGGCTAATTATGCAAGATTTTGATGATTTCACATGATTTTCGTTTGATCTGTTAAATCTGTGTTTTGAGAAGTGTTTTTGATGTTAAATGATCATTAAATTGATGTGGAAATGAGTTTTGATTGATGCAATCCCGGATAGGTTGAGTTTCCTAAGTTTAGCTTGTGTTTTAAGGTAGCTTTTGTGGTGATCTTGTGGATCTGGTGTTGCTGGAGGTATAAGGATGGTTGTAGGTTGTTTTTAGATGTTAAATGATGTTAATGGAAGTGAGGTTTTGCTGGTTTATGGCTGGGCTTTGTCTAGAAGTGTTTCGGATGCATTTTCGGTTGTGTTTGGTGGCCGAAAATGGATGTTTTGTGAGAGCAGCGAGTTTAGATGCTTTCATTGAAGCAATTAATGCATGATGATGCATTAATCCTCTGCTTTAATGTGTTGAAACAGGGGAGGCATCCTTGGATCCAAGAATTGTTGATCCAGAGGCTTGATTTGGTGCTTTGGCTTGAAGCAAAGTGGAATCGGTGAGTGGATTTGTGAAAATGGTTTTCGGCTTTGAAACCAAGGTTTTGGGGGCTTAGTTTAAGTCTAAACAACTTTGCTAAGCTCAAGTGTAAGTTTTCGGATTACTCTCTAAGTGGTGGCCATGTTTTGGTGTGATGAAAAGTGATGATTTGCATGTTTTGATTACTGTTTTGAAAGCATGTTTTAGCATGATAATTGCTGATGTTTTAGCATGATATATGCTGATGTTTAAAGCCATGTGTTGAGGGTAACTCTAGGTAAGAGTACCTTGATTTTATGCATTGTTAAAATGATTATTTAATGCTTTGAGATGCATGATGAAATGGCTTGGTGTAATGCTTTAAAACAGTGGATTATATGATGTATAAAGTGTATATTGGCAAGTGATGGTTTGTAAAAGTGAAGGTCACTAAGGTGGTTAAAAGTCCTTGAGTGAGCCTTGTTACCTAAGATCATCAAGGTGGTTAAAAGTCCTTGGATGAATCTTGTTGCGGACACTAAGGTGGTTAAAAGTCCTTAGGTGCTCCTTTCCATGGTGTTTAAAAGTCCATGGGGCCAAGGTGTTTAAAAGTCCTTGGGGCCAAGGTGTTTAAAAGTCCTTGGGGTGATTCAAGCTACGGACACAAAGGTGGTTAAAAGTCCTTGTGTGGTCCTCATTCATGGTGTTTAAAAGTCCATGGCCAAGGTGTTTAAAAGTCCTTGGGGCCAAGGTGTTTAAAAGTCCTTGGGGAAAGTTGTTGAACTTGATTTCATAAATGAAATGTATCACTTGAGCCAATATGACATGTATAGTACATTGAGATGCATGAGATGCATGTTTTAATGTTTAAGTTGAAGCATGAGATGCTTGTTTTAAATGAAATGGGGAAGCATGGGAATTGCTTGATTTAAAGTATGTTTGAGCATGTACAATGGTTGTTTATAAGCATGTTTTATAAATGGTTTTTAATGCATTATTGAATGGTTTTTAAAGAGCACTCCTCACTAAGCTTTGGCTTACGCTCTCTCGTTTTCTTGATTCAATAATGCAGAGCATTAGAGTACATTGAGGGGCAGCAAGAGAAGGCAAGCAAACAAGTACAAGTAAAGCTCAATGTACGAAGGTTTTATAAGTTCTTTTAGCTTTTGGTTGATTTGGCAATGGGGGACCAATGTGTATGTTTTGGGAGATGTTTGAGACTCCCTATGGATGTCAAATGTTGTTTGAATTGCTGGTTTTTGGTTTGGATTCCTATTGCTTGCTTATGAAGGTTTAATGCTTGTATGGTAGCTTAAATAGGAAGCATGCTTACAATTTGGGGTTTTTCGTATGAGTTGTTTAAATGCTGAATTGATGTTGCAATTAGGGTCCTTGTATGTTGTATGGTTAAGTGATATGGTTTGGTGTTGTTAATTTGAGGTTTAAAGCATGTATGTTGCTGTTTTCTAGTCGTTTCCAGGCAGGGGTATCGGTACTCGGGCTTGCGTATCGGTACGCCTGAGCCAAATATGCACTTTTCAGCCCAGGCGTATCGATACCATTGAACAGGTATCGATACCTTATGAGTGAAGTATCGATACTGGGGGAAAGGTATCGATACCGTTGCCAGAGTTTGGTTACTGCCTTCCCCGAGTATCGATACGACACGTGGCGTATCGATACCAGACCGTTAAAATCAGTTAAAAGTATCTTTATATGTTTTGTTTTGTTTACGTTTTGGTCCTGAATCATGTTTGTTCAATTGTATGAGTTTGGAATGTCCGTTTGAGCTGAAATTTCACAGAGAAGCATGGAACCTGATTAATTTCAAGATGGTAACTTTAATTTGGGTTAAGTCCCTTAATTTATCAGAATTTACAATTTGGTCCCTAAAGTTGTAGTATGTCCAATTGGGTCCCTGTTTGATCTCTGATGTTTGTGAACTTTTGGTATGTTGTTTGTGTGATCACAATTAAGGTTAAAGTGCATCTAGACAAGATTAAAAAGAAAAAAAAAGGGTCGTTAATCAAGGTTGACTTTCGGGTTGACTTTGGTTTTCCCCGTGTGACTTTCTTAATTCGGGTCAACCGTCTAGACCGGGTTAAGGGGGTTACAATGCAGATGATGAATGAACAGTTCTAAGCATATTTTAATAGAAACATACTCCCCCTAACTATAGGCATGGATATTTTCAAGAGTTACAACACATAAAACATGCAATTTCACAAAATCAAGCAATTTTAAGCACAAAGAGGTCCTAAAAGGTCAAGATAGGCTAGCTAAACCTAACTCTCTCCTAAGGGACCAAAAACGCTCTTTATCTAAAGGTTTTGTAAATATATCCGCTAATTGGTTCAAGGTGTCAACATATTCTATAACAACATCATTTTTCAAAACATGATCTCTAATGAAATGATGTCGAATTTCTATGTGTTTAGTTCTAGAGTGTTGGATGGGATTCTTAGTGAGACAAATGGCACTAGTGTTGTCACACTTAAGGGGTATGGTTTCTACTTCAACACCATAATCTAAGAGTTGTTGCTTCATCCAAAAGACTTGAGCACAACAACTCCCTAAGGATATGTACTTCGCTTCGGTGGTAGATAAGGCTACACTATTTTGTTTCTTAGAGAACCAAGATACGAGCATACTACCTAAGAATTGGCATGTCCCGAAAGTACTTTTCCTATTTATCTTACATCCCCCATAATCCACATCCGAATAAGCATGAAGGCTAAAGGAAGAATCTTTAGGATACCAAAGGCCTAAGGTAGGTGTGTCTCTAAGGTATCTAAAAATTCTCTTAATGGCAACTAAGTGTGATTCCCTAGGACTAGCTTGAAACCTTGCACACAAGCAAACACTAAACATAATATCTGGTCTACTTGCGGTAAGGTAAAGCAAAGAACCTATCATTGATCTATAAAGCTTAGAATCAATACACTTACCTCCTGCATCTTTGTCAAGCTTTATGGAAGAACTCATAAGAGTGGCTTGAGGCTTTGCATTCTCCAAGCCAAACTTTTTGAGCATGTCATTCACGTACTTAGCTTGATTTATGAAGGTGCCATCTTTCCTTTGTTTGATTTGGAGTCCCAAAAAGAATGAGAGCCCCCCATCATGCTCATCTCGAACTCACCTTGCATTAGCTTAGAAAATTCTTTACAATAACACTCATTAGTAGAACCAAAAATGATATCATCAACATAAATTTGAACTACTAAGATGTCATTGTTATATCTTTTTATGAAGAGTGTTGTATCCACCTTTCCCTTTTCAAAACCCTTTTCAATTAAGAAATTTGAAAGTCTCTCATACCAAGCTCTAGGAGCTTGTTTTAAACCATAGAGAGCTTTTGTTAGTTTAAACACATGGTTTGGAAATTTTGAATCCTCAAAACCTGGTGGTTGTTCAACATACACCTCTTCATTTATAAAACCATTTAAAAAGGCACTTTTCACATCCATTTGAAAAAGCTTGAAATTATGATAACATGCAAATGCAAGCAACATCCTAATAGCTTCCATCCTAGCTACTGGTGCATAAGTCTCATCAAAATCAATTCCCTCTTCTTGTGTATAGCCTTGAGCAACAAGCCTAGCCTTGTTTCTCACTATATTACCACTTTCATCTAATTTATTCCTAAAAACCCATTTTGTACCTATAGTAGATTGATTATTAGGTCTTTCAACTAATGTCCAAACTCTACTTCTCTCAAATTGATTTAATTCCTCTTGTATGGCCAAAATCCAAAAATCATGTTTTAAAGCTTCTTTAATATTTTTAGGCTCAATGCATGAAAGAAATGCAACATGATTCATTAATTTGAGAGAGGATCTAGTAGTTACCCCCTTGGATGGATCACCCAAGATTTCACCACCTTTGACATAGTTTAAATCCCTTGGGTAAGACACCTCCCTTTCCTCAAGAGCCAAGTCCTTCAAGGCTTCAAGAGGTGGATCTTGTGTATCCTCATCTTTAGTTGGAATCTCATCCACCTTTGATGTTTGTCCTCCATCAATGGCATCAAGGATTCCTACATCATCATCATCACAAGATTCCTTCCTCGGAAGGAGGTTATCATCGAAAACAACATGTATTGAATCTTCAACCACTAGAGTTCTTTTATTAAATACACGATAGGCTTTAGAGTTTAAAGAGTACCCTAAGAAAATAGCTTCATCACTTTTAGCATCAAATTTACCTAAGTTTTCTTTACCATTATTTAAAACAAAAACTTGCAACCAAAAGGATGGAAATAACTAATGTTAGGCTTCTTAGATTTTAAAATCTCATAAGGTGTTTTCTTCAAAATTGGCCTAATCATTACTTGATTTATAATATAGCAAGCGGTATTTGTGGCTTCCGCCCAAAAATATTTAGGTAAATTATTTTTGCAAAGCATGGTTCTAGCCATTTCTTCTAAAGTTCGATTTTTCCTCTCAACTACCCCATTTTGTTGAGGAGTGCGAGGTGCGGAAAAATTGTGGCTAATCCCATTTTCATTTAAAAACTCATCGAAACCTAGATTTTGAAATTCGGTTCCATGATCACTTCTAATGTGAGAAATTTTAAGTTCAATATCATTTTGAGTTATTTTAGAAAATGTGATGAATTTTTCTAAAGCATCATCCTTTGTACTTAAGAATAGAACCCAAGTATACCTAGAATAGTCATCTACAAGCACAAAAGCATATGATTTTCCACCCAAGCTCATTGTTCTAATAGGCCCAAAAAGATCCATATGAATCAATTGTAAACATCTACTAGTAGAGACATCATTTATGGATTTAAAAGAAGTTCTATGTTGTTTACCCTTTGAACATGCATCACAAATTTTATCATTAGAAAATTTAAGTTTGGGTAAACCTCTAACTAGATTAAGGGAAATTAATTTTTCTAAGACACTCATGCTAGCATGTCCTAAATTTTCTATGCCAAAGCCATGAGTCATGTTCATCTTGTGCAACTAAGCATGTAAGAGATGAATGAATGTCATCTAGATGCACCATGTAAATGTTCCCTATGCGATGACCAATGAGCATTAGTTGATTTGTTTTAATGTTTACAATTTTGCAACCACTTTTATCAAATATAACATTAAAACCCTTGTCACACAATTGACTAATACTCAACAAGTTATGCTTAAGACCGTTGACATACAAAACATTTTCAATGAAAATAGAAGAGTGATTACCAATGGAGCCTATTCCTTCAATGTGGCCTTTGGAGTTGTCACCGAAAGTTACCACTCCACCACCTTTTGGCTTTAGTTCCACAAATCTACTCTTGTCACCGGTCATGTGTCTTGAGCATCCACTATCAAGATACCAATAATTTTTGCTTGAAGATATAGCCTTGTAGCAATGCTCCCCCTACAAACAAAGAAATTAGGCCTTGGTTTTTGGTACCCAAATCATTTTGGGTCCATGAGTGTTAGCCTTCAACATTTTGGTTCCCTTAGGAATCTAAGAAGCAATAGCATTCATATCATTAGAAATAATGAGTTCCTTAGGAACCCAAACACTCCTAATTCTTTGACCTCTAGATTGCTTATTAAAATTTCTTTGTTTAGGTATAAAAGGTTTTCTTTTTACATATTGGGATTTAGAATGATTCCCTTTTTTCAAAGTTATTTTTCCCAATAGCAATAGATGTTATAAGATTATCCACTTCCTTTGTTCGATAATCTTGAAAATCCGAAAGAAGTTTTTCAAGTTCAAGATTTTTTGTTTTAAGGTCATTTGAAAGATTTACTAAAAACAAAACCTTCTTTTCCAATTCGGAGTTAGCTTTAGAAAATGTCTCATTTTGATTTTTCAAATCGGAAATGGTTTTCTTGTTTTTCAAAATGGATTTTTTGTATTTTCCTACTAACTCATCATACACCTCTTGCAATTCATCATAAGCATCTTGAAGTTCATCAAAAGTAAAATCAAAATTGGATAAATTAGAGTTTACCTTTGGTTCATCATCAATGGCCATGAGACATAGATTGGCCACTTCCTCCTCTTCCTCGGATGACTCATCGTCACTCCAAGTGACTATTTGAGCTTTGAGCTTGTTCTTCTTCCCAAAGCTTTTCTTTTTCAATTGAGGACATTCGGAACGGATGTGACCCGGTTTCTTGCATTCATAACAAGTGATTTGGTCCTTCTCCTCTTCCTTGCTCTTACTCTTGAAGTCTCCCTTTCTAATGAATTTTCTTCCACGATTTGACTTCATGAACCGAGTAAACCGTTAGGCCAACATGGCCATCTCCTCATCTTCATCCTCACTAGAATCGCTTTCTTGATGTGAAGCTTTTAGTGCGATTCCCACTTTCTTCTTCTCAACCTCCTTCTTCTCAAATATTTTCTTCTCTTGTTCTCTTCCCTTTCTCATAATCTCATGTGTGAGTAGAGATCCAACAAGAGCATCAAGCTTGAGAGTCTTCAAATCCGTAGCTTCAATAATGGTCGTTCTCTTGCCATCCCATGACTCCGGAAGAGAGTACAACAATTTTCTCACTAGCTTGTCTTCGGGAATGATCTCGCCGAACCCCTTCAATCCGTTGACAATGACCGAGAATCGATCAAACATCTTGGAGACACTTTCATCGGGGTCCATCTTGAAGTTCTCATAGCTTAGATTGAGTAGCCCAGTCTTTGTCTCCTTGACATCACTAGTTCCCTCATATGTTGTCTCGAGAGTGTCCCAAACCTCATTGGCATTTTCGATTGAAGACACCTTGGAGTAGATATCTGAACCAAGTGCACAAAATATCACATGAAGAGCTTTGTCATTCACTTGCATCCTTCTTCTTTCATCATCCGTCATCTCGGCTTTGACCTTTGGGACAACTCTTTCTCCATCTCTCTTCATGGGAATGTATGGACCTTCTTCAACCACATCCCACACCATGTAGTCGGTAGACTTGATGAACAACCTCATCCTATTCTTCCAATATGGGTAATTGTCCCCATTGAAGAATGGTGGCTTGGTGGTGGATTGGGACTCATAGTTGGAGGTGGATGCCATTGCTTGACTTGTTGTTGATCAAACTCTCCTAGAATCGACTCAAGAGGGTTGTAATCCTTCCAATCAGTGTAGCTCTAATACCAATTGTTGAGTTGATCGAACAATTGCAAATGACCAAGAGGGGGGGTGAATTGGCAATTAAAATTTTGGTGGGAAGAAATGAGTGAAAAATAAAAATGACACAAGTGGTTATAGTGGTTCAAGTTCTCCAAATGAACTCTACATCCACTACCTTAGTTCCCACTAAGGATTTTCAAACAATTCACTACTTGAATTCTTCCCCTTTTCTTGGATGAGGAGGTAACCTTACAATTTCGATTAAGCTTTCTACCCAAAGCTTAATCCACTCAAATTACAAAGAAAGTTTGTGGTAAACTCAAATGATTCCTCTCAAAGGATAATTGTCTACCCAATTACAATTTCAATAACCCCAAACTCACAATACAAATTGACAATTTGAAACACACTAGAGTTGGGTACAAGAATTTGACTTTGAATAGCTCAAGGGTTTGGATTTTTGCTTTGATGATGCTTGTGGGTTGAATAGTTGTTGCTGACCTTCAAAGGGCTTCATTTTATACCTCATCTATTAATTCTAGCCGTTTGGGTGGTTGGGAACTTGAATAGAGCCGTTGGAACCCTCTCTTACCACCATAAATGCACTTCTGCAGCTACCCGTATCGGTACTCGGGGAGCCGTATCGATACATGTCTCAGAAAAGAAAGAGTCGTTGTGTGCAATAAATAAGGGGTATCGAAACGCACGTAAGTGTATCGGTACGGGGTATCGAAACGGCTAAGACCGTATCGATACCTTTTTCTCAACTTAACTCATTGTTGATTTCTGTTTCGATACGAGGGTTTACCGTATCGATACGGGTCAACGACCAATTTAAAATTTGGTTACCTAACTAACTGACTCCAACGATCAAAATATTTAAACCGATTTGAATTTAAAATTCATTAAAACCGTATCGGTGCGGTTGGAGCCGTATCGGTACGCCATTCAAACTCTTTAGACTTTTACGAAGGAGCGTATCGATACAGATTGAATCTGTTTCGATACGAGTTCCGACAGTAGCCGACTTTGTAAAAAAGGTATCGATACGGCTGGAAGCGTATCGATACGCCTGGACGATTTTCAATAGTTTGGCCTTGGAACACTTAGAAAATATTTTGAGTTTGAGTTTTTCAAATCAATTTTAAAATGTTGGTGATTTAAAACTTATTAAGGGACTTATAAAACAATTTTATGTTTTTCAAATTGATCCTTAAAGATTTAATTATATCAAAATCAAACATAGGTTTTACACTACTCAAATCATCTGCCACTACATTGGCTTTACCTGGATGGTACTCAATTGTGAGATAATACTCCTTAAGCAACTCTAGCCACCTATGTTGTCTAAGGTTCAACTCTCGTTGTGTCATGATATACTTTAGACTCTTGTGATCCGTATACACTGTGCATTTCTCACCATACAAATAAGGTCTCCAGATCTTCAAGGCAAACACAACTGCGGCTAGCTCTATGTCGTGTGTCGGATAAATACACTCATAAGTCTTCAACTGTCTCGAGGCATAAGCTACAACCCTTCCGTCTTGCATGAGCACACAACCTAAACCTACATATGAAGCATCACTATAGATCACATACTCTCTCCCCGACTCTGGCTGAATCAAAACCGGTGCATTCGTCAAAGCTTCTTTCAATTTCTCAAAGGCTTGTTGTCTCGCATCTGACCTCTCAAACTGAACATTCTTGTGAAGCAATTTTGTCAAAAAAGCAGCTATCTTCGAGAACCCATCCACAAACCTCCAATAATAACTTGTTAAGCCTAGGAAATCACGAATCTCTATCACAGACTTTGGTTGCTTCCACTCAACAATGGCTTCTACCTTCTTCGAATCAACTCTAATCCCCTCGGCTGACACTACATGTCCTAAGAAGACTACTTCTCTGATCCAGAACTAACACTTACTCAACTTAGCGTACAACTGGTTGTCTAGCAAAGTCTGCAAAACTAACTTTGAAATGTCGGTCATGATCTTCTTCGGTACCCGAATACACCAAAATATCGTCTATGAAAACAACCACAAACTAATCTAAGTACTAATGGAAGATTTTGTTCATCATGTCCATGAAAGCAGCCGGTGCGTTTGTCAACCCAAACGGCATAACTAAGAACTCGTAGTGACCATACCTAGTCCTAAAAGCTATCTTCGGTACATCAACCTCTTTTACCTTCAACTGGTAATAACCGGATCTCAAAACCAAGCCCTTTTTAATTTAATACAAGCCCACGACTCGAACCCAATTCACACACTTAACATCCAACCCCTAAACCTGGGTGTTACAACTCTCTGCCACTTAAGAAATTTCGTCCTCGGAATTACCTGACTGAAAGAGATACGGAAACTGCCTCTCCATTTCTTCCTTTCTCTCCCAAGTGGCCTCGCCCACACCTCGACGTTGCCACCTCATTTTAACCAACTCAATCGATCTACCACGCAACACTTTGTTATATGATGCCAAGATCTCAACTTGTTCTTCATCGTACGTCAAGTCTGGATTCAACTCAATCTCTTTCACATGCATAATGTGCAACGAATCTGATCTATACTTACGAAGCATCGGAACAGGGACCACGTTGTGAATCTTCTCTAACTCGAATGCCATACATAACTGATAAGCTACTGGACCGATTTGCTTCACAATATCATACGACTCAATGTATCTCGGACTCAATTTCCCTTTTCTATCAAACCTCATAACTTTCATCCAAGGAGAGACTTTCAAGAACACTCTATCTCCCACGGCATACTCAACTTCTTTCATCTTCAAATCGGCATAGGACTTCTGCCTATCCGGAACTACCTTCAAACGATCACAAATTAACTTCACCTTATCGGTAGTCCCCTTCAGCAAATCCGGCATCGGTAACAACTTTTGACATGCTTCGGCCCAACAAATCGGAGTTCTACATTTTCTACCATATAGTGCCTCATACGAAGCCATCTAAATGCTCGACTGATAACTGTTATTGTAAGCGAACTCGACCAACAACAATTGTTTCTCCCAAGTACCCTGAAAATCAATAATGCAACAACGCAACATGTCCTATAATATCTGTATAACCCTCTCTGACTGACCATCTGACTGAAGATGATACGACGTGCTGAAACTCAATCGGGTACCCAAAGCTGGATGCAAACACTCCCAAAATCTAGCTGTAAATCTCGAATCTCTATCAGACACAATTGACTTCGGCACACCCTGCACTCCCAAACTCTCACGCTTAAGGACTATGATCTCACGATTGAGTACCCAAACCATCTGCCACTACATTGGCTTTACTTGTATGGTGCTCAATCGTGAGATCATAGTCCTTAAGCAACTCTAGGCACCTATGATGTCTAAGGTTCAACTCTCATTTTGTCATGATATACTTAAGACTCTTGTGATTCGTATACACTGTGCATTTATCACCATACAAATAATGTCTCCAGATCTTCAAGGCAAACACAACTACGGCTAGCTCTATGTCGGGTGTCGAATAATTACGCTCACGAGTCTTCAACTGTCTTGAGGCATAAGCTACAACCCTTCCGTCTTGCATGAGCACACAACCTAAACCTACATATGAAGGATCACTATAGATCAAGGCAGATAGAGGAATTCAAGCCGGTCAGTCGTGGACCACTCCTATATTTTTCTGAGCCCTAAGGCAGAATGAAGGCCAAGCCCAAAGTTCAAGGAAGAAACTTAAAGCAAGAAAAGAGGACGAATTAAAGGCATCTACTCAAAAGATTTAGTCTTAATTAGAGTTGTACTTTAGTTTGAACTTGTATTCTTACCTTATTAGAAAACTTGAACCCAAGGCATATATAAAGGCATGTAATTCGACCTAGGGAAGGACATCTCATTCTTTAGCCGTCTTCCCCAAAACCCTTGTCACTTTCCCCCTTCTCATCATGTTCTAAACTTCCCCTAGGGCTAAGGGTTGATTCTGTAAAGTAGTTGCAAGGATTGTACTGTTTTAGGAATTTTCTGTTTAATAAAATAAAACTTCAAGTGTGCTTATTCTAGTTTCAACATCTTTCAAGAGTGTCAGGAGAGCATTGTGAGATTATCTATTTACTTAATATCGGGAGAGTTAAGTATACGAAAGGAATAAGTGTGGGTTCTCCAGTTTATGGTTGAACTATCTCAAACCTAGGGATAGGACGGGGTTAAGTGGCTAAGGAAGAATTCAACAACATTGGTGTTCACCCTTCGATTCACGCCGGGATGTATCATCCGAGCAGTGTTCATCAACAATACTTGGACCTAGGGATAGGATGAGTCACAACAGGGATTCTTGCCAAGCTTGAAGAAACTGAGTTGCTTATCGCTCCCGCGACAGCAACGTACCGCTGCCACGACAGGTGCTGTCGTGACACGAGCCATACATAGAACATGAATTTTTATGCAGTGCAACACCTGTACTACCGAGCAGATCAATACCAGCCTAATTCTTAACCCTGAATCTTCATTCTTTTATATTCAATATTCTTCAATATTATTTCCCAATTGATTTAAACTCTTTTCTTTCTCTATTGTGCATCAACTCAAGGCTAAAGCTATTCCCAGTCCCCGTGGATTCGACATCCGATACTTTGAGTATCACTTTACTACTTGCGACGTGTACACTTGCACTACATTGCGATATGACTATTTTACACGCAACACATAAATCCCAATGTATCTCGGAATCAATTTCCCTTTTCTGCCAATCCTCATAACTTTCGTCCACGGAGAGATTTTCAAGAACACTCTATCTCCCACGGCATACTCAACTTCTTTCCTCTTCAAATCGGAAAGACTTCTGCCTATCCGAAGCTGCCTTCAAACGATTACAAATTAACTTCACCTTATCGGTAGTCCCCTTAAACAAATCTGGAATCGGTAACAACTTTTGACCTGCTTCGGCCCAACAAATCAGAGTTCTACGTTTTCTACCATATAGTGCCTCATACGGAGCCATATGAATGCTCGACTGATAACTGTTATTGTAAGCGAACTCGACCAACGACAAGTGTTTCTCCCAAGTACCCTGAAAATCAATAATGCAACAACGCAACATGTCATCCAAAATCTGTACAACCCTCTCTGACTGACCATCTGACTAAGGATGATACGACGTGCTGAAATTCAATCGGGTGACCAAAGTTGTATGCAAACACTCCCAAAATCTAGGTGTAAATCTCGGATCTCTATCAGACACAATCGACTTCGGCACATCATGCAGTCTCACAATCTCACTGATGTATAAATCGTCCAACCTATATAAGGAGTAAGTCGTATTAACAGCTAAAAAGTGCGGACACTTTGTGAAACATCCAACTATAACCCAAACCGAGTTCTTCTTCGAAAGAGTCAAAGGCAAACCCGAAACGAAGTCCATGGTGATGTTTTCCCACTTCCATTCTGTAATCCTCAATGGTTGCAACAAACCTGATGGAACATGATGTTCTTCCTTCACTCTCTGACATACCATACACTTACTCACGTAGTCGGCTACATCTTTCTTTAAACCAACCCAATAGTATTCATTCTTCAGAACACGATAAATCTTCCTACTACGGAATGCATAGTGAACTGGCTACTGTGTGCTTCGGTCAAGATAGTAAGTCTCAAATCACTGTCATCGTGCACAACTATTTTGTCTCTGAAACACAAGACCCCATCAACACTGAAACTATAGTGCGATGGTCTACCATCGGCTATATCTTGCACGTGAGGTGCCAAATATCTATCTAACAGCTGTTTTTCTCTAATCAACTGGCCTAAGCTAGGTCTAACTTGAAGCTCGACCACTAGACTACTGTCACCGGACAAACTCAAACTAGCAAACATGGCTCTCAACTCAACGACTACCTTCCTACTCAAAGCATCTGCCACTACATTGGCTTTACCTGGATGGTACTCAATCGTGAGATCATAGTCCTTAAGCAACTCTAGCCACCTACGATGTCTAAGGTTCAACTCTCGTTGTGTCATGATATACTTCAGACTCTTGTGATCTGTATACACTGTGCATTCTCACCATACAAATAATGTCTCTAGATCTTCAAGGCAAACACAACTGCGGCTAGCTCTATGTCGTGTGTGAGATAATTACGCTCATGAGTCTTCAACTATCTCGAGGCATAAGCTACAACCCTTCCGTCTTGCATGAGCACACAACCTAAACCTACATATGAAGCATCACTGTAGATCACATAATTTGTCCCCGACTATGGCTGAATCAAAATCGGTGCATTCGTCAAAGCTTCTTTCAATTTCCTAAAGGCTTGCTGTCTCGCATCTGACCATTGAAATTGAACATTCTTCTGAAGCAATTTTGTCAAAGGAGCGGCTATCTTCGAGAACCCATCCACAAACCTCCTATAATAACCTGCTAAGCCTATGAAACTATGAATTTCTATCACAGACATTGGTTGCTTCCGATCAACAATGGCTTCTACCTTCTTTGGATCAACTCTAATCTCCTCTACTGACACTACATGTCCTAGGAAGACTACTTCTCTAATCCAAAACTCACACTTACTCAACTTAGCGTATAACTGGTTGTCTAGAAAAGTCTGCAAAACTAACCTCAAATGTCGGTCATGATCTTCTTCGGTATGCAAATACACCAAAATATCGTCTATGAAAACAACCACAAACTGATCTAAGTACTGATGGAAGATTCTGTTCATCATGTCCATAAAAGTAGTCAGTGCGTTTGTTAACCCAAACGACATAACTAAGAACTTGTAGTCACCATACCTAGTCCTAAAAGTTGTCCTCGGTACATCAACCTCTTTTACCTTCAACTAGTAATAATCAGATCTGAAAACCAAGCCCATGACTCGAACCCGATTCACACACTTAACAATTGACCCCTAAACCCGGGTGTTACAACTCTACCCCACTTAAAGAATTTTGTCCTCGAAATTACCTGACTAAAAAAGACACGGAAACTGCCTCTCCATATCTTCCTTTCTCTCCCAAGTGGCCTCTTCCACACCTCGACGTTGCAACCTCACTTTGACCAACTCAATCTATCTACCGTGCAACACTTTGCTATCTGATGCCAAGATCTCAACTTGGTCCTCAATCTCTTCCAGAGGCATAACGTGCGACAGATCTGATCTATACTTAAGAAGCATCGAAACATGGACCACATTGTGAATCTTCTCTAACTCGGATGGCAAACGTAACTGATAAGCAACTGGACCAATTTGCTTCAAAATCTCATACGGCCCAATGTATCTCGGACTCAATTTCCCTTTTCTGCCAAACCTCATAACTTTCTTCCACGGATAGACTTTCAAGAACACTCTATCTCCCACGAAATACTCACCTTCTTTCCTCTTCAAATCGGCATAGGACTTCTACCTATCCGAAGCTGCCTTCAAATGATCAGAAATTTACTTCACCTTATCGGTAGTCCCTTTAAGAAAATCCGGCATCGGTAACAACTTTTGACCTGCTTCGGCCAAACAAATCGGAGTTCTACATTTTCTACCATAAAATGCCTCATACAGAGCCATCTGAATGCTCCACTAATAATTGTTATTGTAAGCGAACTCGACCAACGACATGTGTTTCACCCAAGTACCCTAAAAATCAATTATGCAATAATGCAACATGTCCTCCAAAATATGTATAACCCTCTCTGACTGAACATCTGACTGAGGATGATACGACATGCTGAAATTCAATCGGGTACCCAAAGCTGTATGCAAACACTCCCAAAATCTAGCTGTAAATCTCGAATCTCTATCAAACACAATCGACTTCGTCACAGCATGCAGTTTCACAATCTCACTGTTGTATAAATCGGCCAACCTATCTAAGGAGTAAGTCGTATTAACAACTAAAAAGTGCGCACAATTTTTAAAGCGGTCAACTATAACCCAAACTGAGTTCTTCTTCAAAGGAATCAAAGGCAAACCCGAAACGAAGTCCATGGTGATATTTTCCCACTTCTATTCGTAATCCTTAACGGTTGCAACAACCTTGATGGAACCTGATGTTCTGCCTTCAATCTCTGACATACCATACACTTATTCACGTAGTCGGCTACGTCTTTCCTCAAACCAACCAAATAGTATTCATTCTTCAGATCACGATACATCTTCGTACTACCGGGATGCATAGATAACGAGCAACTGTGTGCTTCGGTCAAGATAGTACGTCTCAAATCACTGTCATCCGACAAAACTATTCTGTCTCTGAAACACAATACCCCATCAACACTTAAACTATAGTCCGACAGTCTACCCTCGGCTATATCTTGCACGTGAGTTGCCAAAGATCTATCTAACAGTTCCTTTTCTCTAATCAACTGACCTTAGGTAGGTCTAACCTGAAGCTCGGCCACTAGACCACCATCACCGGACAAACTCAAACTAGCAAACATGGCTCTCAACTCAACGACTACCTTTCTACTCAAAGCATCTGCCATTACATTGGCTTTACCTGGATGGTACTCAATTGTGAGATCATAGTCCTTAAGCAACTCTAGCCACGTACGATGTCTAAGGTTCAACTCTCATTGTGTCATGATATACTTCAGACTTTTGTGATCCGTATACATTGTGCATTTCTCACCATACAAATAATGTCTCTAGATCTTCAAGGCAAACACAACTACGACTAGCTCTATGATGTTTGTCGGATAATTAAGCTCATGAGTCTTCAACTGTCTCGAGGCATAAGCTACAACCCTTCCGTCTTGCATGAGCACACAACCTAAACCTATATATGAAGCATCATTGTAGATCGCATAATTTGTCCCATACTCTGGCTGAATCAAAATCGTGCATTAATCAAAGTTTCTTTCAATTTCTCAAAGGCTTGCTATCTCGCATCTGACCACTCAAATTGAACAATCTTCTAAAGCAATTTTGTCAAAGGAGAGACTATCTTCGAGAAACCATCCACAAACCTCCTATAATAACCTGCTAAGCCTAGGAAACTACGAATCTCTGTCACAGACTTTGGTTGCTTCCAATCAACAATGGCTTCTACCTTCTTCGTATCATTTATAATCCCCTCTGCTGACACTACATGTCCTAGGAAGACTACTTCTCCGATCCAGAACTCACACTTACTCAACTTAGCGTACAACTGGTTGTCTAGAAAAGTCTGTAAAACTAACCTCAAATGCCGATCATGATCTTCTTTGGTACGCGAATACACCAAAATATCATCTATGAAAACAACCACAAACTGATCTAAGTACTAATGGAAGATTCTGTTCATCATGTCCATGAAAGCAGTCGGTGCGTTTGTCAACCCAAACGGCATAACTAATATCTTGTAGTCACCATACCTAGTCCTAAATGCTGTCTTCGGTACATCAACCTCTTTTACCTTCAACTGGTAATAACCAGATCTCAAAACCAAGCCCATTTTAATTTAAAACAATCCCACGACTCGAACCCGATTCACACACTTAACATTCTACCTCTAAACCCGGGTGTTACAACTCTCCCCCACTTAGAGAATTTCGTCGTAAAAATTACCTAACTGAAAGAGATACGGAAACTACCTCTCCATATCTTCCTTTCTCTCCCAAGTGGCCTTGTCCACACCTCGACGTTGCCACCTCACTTTGACCAACTCAATCGATCTACCACGTAACACTATGCTATCTGATGCCAAGATCTGAATTGGTTCTTCATCGTACGTCAAGTCTGGATTCAACTCAATCTCTTCCACAGGCATAACGTGCGACAGATCTGATCTATACTTACGAAGCATCGGAACAGGGAACACATTGTGAATCTTCTCTAACTCGGATGGCATACGTAACTGATAAGCAACTGGACCGATTCGCTTCACAATCTCATACGGCCCAATGTATCTCGGACTGAATTTCTTCTGCCAAACCTCATAACTTTCTTCCACAGAGTGACTTTCAAGAACACTCTATCTCCCACGACATACTCAACTTCTTTCCTCTTCAAATCGGCATAGGACTTCTGCCTATCCGAAGCTGCCTTCAAACGATCACAAATTAACTTCACCTTATCGGTAGTCCCCTTAAGCAAATCCGGCATCGGTAATAACTTTTGACCTGCTTCGGCCCAACAAATCAACTGACCTTAGGGAGGTCTAACCTGAAGCTCGTCCACTAGACCACCATCATCGGAAAAACTCAAACTAGCAAACATGGCTCTCTACTCAACGGCTACCTTTCCACTATAAGAATCTGCCACTACTTTGGCTTTACCTGGATGGTACTCAATCGTGAGATCATAGTCCTTAAGCAACTCTAGCCACCTACGATGTCTAAGGTTCAACTCTTGTTGCGTCCTGATATACATCAGACTCTTGTGATTCGTATACACTCTGTATTTCTCACCATACAAATAATGTCTCTAAATCTTCAAGGAAAACACAAATGTGTCTAGCTCTATGTCGTGTGTCGGATAATTACGCTCATGAGTCTTCAACTATCTCGAGGCATAAGCTACAACCCTTCTGTTGAGTGTGTAAAAGTTCTATATTTTACCCCTTATTTAACCCATATTTCTGCTACATTCAAGCATAATTCATTGCATTTAGGGTAGATTTCATTCATACATCACAATTATATTTAATGGCACAGTTTCTACTGAAATTGGTTGCTTTTGTAGGTAGCTGTTGTAGCAGATGAAAGGCAGTGGAGAAGCAGAGCTGGAACACTAGATTGCAGCTGAGAAGAAAGATGCTGCCATGGTTGCTGTCGTGGCAGCTAAGGACGACAACAATGGTGAATGGAAGAAGTGAAGTGGAGCTCGACAGAAAGAGGAAATTAAGCCGGTCTGTCGTGAAGCACTCTTATGTTTTTCTGAGCCCTAGATCAGAATGAAGGCTAAGCCCAAAGTTCAAGGAAGAAACTCCAAGCAAGAAGGAAGGACGAATTAAAGACATATATTCTGAAGATTTAGTCTTTACTAGAATTGTACTTTAATTTAAACATGTATTCTTGCCATATTAGAAAACTTGGACCCACGGCCTATATAAAGGAATGTAATTCAACCTAGGGAAGGATATCTTATTCTCTAGTCGTCTTCCCCTAAACCCTAGTCGTTTTACCCTTCTCATCATGTTCTATACTTCCCCTAGGGCTAAGGGTTTATTTTGTAAAATAGTTGCAAGGATTGCATTGTTTTAGGATTTTTTTGTTCAATAAAACAGACTTCAAGTTTGCTTATTCTGGTTTTCAACATCTTGCAAGAGTATCGGGAGAGCATTGTGAGATTACACATTTACTTAATATCGGGAGAGTTAAGTATACGAAAGGAATAAGTACGGGTTCTCCACTTTATGGATGAACTATCTCGGACCTAGGGATAGGACGAGGTTAAGTGGCTAAGGAAGAATTCAACAACATCGGTGTTCCTCCTTCGATTCACGCCGGAAGGTATCATCAAAGACGTGTTCATCGACAGACTTGGACCTAGGGATAGGCCAAGGCATAGCAGGGATTCTTGCCAAGCTTGAAGTACTGAGTTGTGTGTTTGCTGCCGCGACAACAACAGAACGCTGCCGCGACAGGCGCTACAACAGAACAGAGAAGTCTTAGACATTACAAACACCTGCACTACGGAGCAGATCAATACCGGCCTATTCTTTACTCTGAATATTTTCACCCTTTATTTTCAGTCTTCTTTACTATTTTGTGACAAACAATTAAAACTATTTCTTTTCCCTCTTCTGCAGCAATCCGAGGTTAAAGCTATTAGCCCAGTCCCTGTGGAGACGATATCCGATACTTACGTATCACTTTACTACTTGCGTTGTGTACACTTGCACTATATTGCGATAGACACTTTTACACGCAACAAGTTTTTTGGCGCCATTTTCGGGGACTGGCAACATAACTTTACCCTACTTTTACTGCATTTTCTTTTATTTTTTTCTGTTTTACTTGGATTGTTCACCATGTGCTTTTCACAAGGTCTTTCATTTGCTTATGCGCAGATCTCAACGAGGAAAAGAACTTGAGCACCAGTTAGATCCTGAAATCGAACGAACGTGCAACCTCAGGAAATGAGTCTGCCTCCTAGTAGAACGAAACGAATACTTGTAGGAACAGATAGAAGCAATGGTGAACGAAAGACTCGAAGATAGGAGGAACGACCAAGAGAATCTCCGAGGTCCTGATGATCCTGTCGGAGATTGAGGAAACGGACAACCTTCCGATCCTCCTGCTGTTGCCGCACGCCGGTCATGCCGAGACTACATGATCAATGATCATGTGGAACTAGAGACCACCCTGACAGACGTGGAAGCTGAAAATTTTGAGCTGAAACCTGTCATGTTCAGCATGATTAATAACGCTGGCCAATTTAATGGTGCTGCTACAGAGGATGCTAGGGAACATCTGAAAACGTTCCAGGAAATCTGTGGTTCGTTTAGACTACCAGGAGTAAATCCGGAGATACTGAGGCTTCGGTTATTTCCCTATTCATTGAGGGATAGGGCGAAAACTTGGTGGAATAAACTAACGTCGGGTTCAATACGAACTTGGGCAGATTTAACTCGTGAATTTTTGTCTCGGTTTAATCCTACACATTTATCTAAGCGATTACGTAACGAAATTGCTACTTTTCAACAGGAAGATGATGAGCCAATGCACGAGGCATGGGGCAGATTTACCACTCTACTAAGGAACTGCCCGATGCATGGATTCCCCGTTTAGAACCAAGTAATTAAGTTTTATAATGCTGCCAACTTACAGACTCGTATGAGAATTGATTCAGCAGCGAATGGATTGCTGTTGTACAAAGATCCAGATGAAGCGATGGTAGTATTGAAAAACCTGGCAAAGAAGGAGGAACAGTTCCCTACAACAAGAAGAGGGGGTAAATGAGTACTAGCTGTGAAAGAATATGAGGCCGACGACTCCCTAAAAACACAGGTGGTATATCTCACAAAGGCAGTGGAAAAGCTATTGAAAAAAGATTCAAACTTGTCTACTCTGCTGAAGAGGTATGCGAAACTTGTGATGGGAATCACAGTTCGGAAGATTGCCCGCTACAGTTAGAGGAAGGGATGTATGTTGGGAACTACAACAAACTGAACTATAATTCCAACAACTACAATCCCAACTGGAGAAAGGATCCCAAATTATCTTGGAGCAACCCTAACAATGCCCTGAGTCCTCAAGCACAGAACACTCAGAATCAGGGGGGACCTAGATTACTGACTCGGCAGCAACCGCAACAACAGCCGCAACAGCCACCAGCAGCCACGACTAGTATATTGGAGCAAACCTTGGCTACATTTATGTCTCAAACAGGAACTTACATTGAGAACATGAATCACTTCGTCAAGAAGAATGAGTCATTCATGGATAAAACAGAGATGCGGATGACTAACCATGAAGCTACTCTGAAATCACTAGAGACACAGATTGGTCAGGTTTCCCAGCATATTAAACCGAGGCAGAATGGAGGATTCCCTAGCGATACTGAAAAACGGTAGATAACCCACACATGAGCAGTGTAAAGCCATCACTACTAGGAGTGGGAAGAAATTACCAGGGCCAAAGAAGGAAGCTGAACCAGTTAAGGAACCAGCCTTAGAATCAACTGCCGAGAATGCTGTCCCGGCAGACGACAAACAACCTACTGCCGATAAACCTGTCACGACAGTAGAAGGGACAGAGGAGAAGGATGAAGAACCTAAGCCTCCTCAGATCCGAATGCAGTGGGAAGGACGCATTGCAGATTATCGTCCTCCACCTCCTTTCCCTCAGCGGTTACAGAAATTGAAACAGGAATCTCAGCTTAAGAAGATCTATGATATTTTCAAGTAGGTTCATATAAATATTCCGTTGTTAGATGCCATAAAGGAGATTCCTGGTTATGCCAAATTTCTCAAGGATGCTATGTCGAAGAAATCCAGACTTGGGGAATTTGAGACGGTTAAACTGACAGAAGGATGCATGACTATTCTGCACAAGCATCCACCCCAGAAAAAGAAGGATCCTGGGAGTTTCATAATACCATGCATAATCGGAGATAAATTTGTGGGTAATGCACTTTGTGATCTAGGTGCTAGTATTAATTTAATGCCAAAATCAGTATTTCAGAAATTAGGCATTGGAAAAGCACTGCCCACAACAGTCGTACTGTAGCTGGCAGACCGCTCTTACGTACATCTAGAAGGGAAAATTGAAGATATCCTGGTAAGAGTGGATAAATTTATATTTCCTGCTGACTTTCTTGTTTTAGATTGTGAACCAGATGAGAATGCACCAATCATCCTGGGGCGACCCTTCTTAGCCACAGGAAGATCACTTATTGATGTAGAAAAGGGAGAACTCACTATGAGAGTGAACGATCAAGAGATCAAGCTGAACGTTCTCCAAGCAATAAAACATGCTGATGCAGAAGAAGAATGCAAGGCTATCACTGAAGTTATCCTTGACCAACCCTGCATCAGGTCGGGCTGCCATGACATAAAAATTGGCCACTACCCCAGCAGCCATTTAAAAGACTGTCACGACAGCGACGACGACAGCAGCTCCTCAGACTCTGATATATATGATACTGAAGATCAAGAGGAGGTAAACTGGATAGGCAATCGTCCAGGTAAGTTATTTGAGCCCTTAAACTATACCTCGAATGAACATATAGTCCAAAAGCCATCAACTGTAGAGCCACATGTTCTATATCTTAAGCCCCTGCCAGGGCAACTCAAATATGTTTTTCTTGGATTAAATGATACGTTGCCCGTAATCATCTCTTCCAAGTTGATGCAGGAACATGAACAACAACTGATAGGGATATTGCAGCAGCACAAACGAGCTATTGGACGGACGATATCTGATATTCAAGGCATCAGTCCGGCACTATGCATGCATAAAATCCTCTTAGAGGATGATCACAAGCCGACCATTGATGCCCAGAGACATCTAAACAATGCTATGCGAGAGGTGGTTTGTAAGGAGATCATCAAATGGATAGATGCTAGAATAATTTATGCCATCTCGGATAGCAAGTGGGTGAGCCCGGTGCAGTGCGTTCCTAAGAAAGGAGGAATATCCGTGGTAACCAACAAAGAAAACGAATTAATCCCAACCAGGACTGTGACCGGTTGGAGGGTTTGTATGAACTACCGGAAGCTTAACAAAGCTACCCGGAAGTACCACTTTCCACTGCCTTTTATTGATCAAATGCTTGATAGATTAGCGGGAAAGCCTTACTATTGTTTTCTTGAAGGATACTCATGTTATAACCAAATAGCTATCGCACCGGAGGATCAAGAGAAGACGACGTTCACTTGCCCATACGATACTTACGCTTTTCGGAGGATGCCATTTGGACTTTGTAATGCACCAACAACCTTTCAGAGGTGTATGATGGCAATATTCTTTGACATGGTAGAAGATTTTCTGGAGATATTCACGGATGATTTCTCTGTCTTTGGAGACAATTTTGAAAGCTACCTAGGCAACCTACAGAAAGTACTCGAGAGATGCGAAAAAGCAAACTTGGTATTGAACTGGGAGAAATGTCACTTCATGGTGGATGAAGGGATAGTCCTAGGCCATAAAGTAAGCTGCCGTGGCATAGAGGTCGACAGGGAAAAGATCGAGGTAATTGAAAAGTTGCCGCCACCCACCACAGTCAAGGGAACCAGGAGTTTCTTAGGGCATGTTGGGTTTTATCGGAGGTTTATCGCAAACTTCTCGAAGATCACCAAGACTTTGTGCCACCTTCTGGAACAGAACCGTCCCTTCAACTTCAATACTGAATGTACTGAGGCATTCAAAGTTCTGAAAGAAAAGCTGCTAACAGCCCCGATAGTACAGCCACCAGATTGGCAACTACCATTTGAGATCATGTGTGATGCTAGTGACTATGTTGTTGGGGCAGCACTTGGGCAGAGGAAGGACAAGCTCTTCCATGTTATTTACTATGCCATCAAAACACTGAACGACGCCCATGTAAACTACACCACAACAGAGAAGGAACTGTTAGATGTGGTGTTCTCGATTGACAACTTTCGATCATACATACATGGAATGAAGGTCATAGTCCATGCAAACCACTTTGCATTGAAGTATCTATTCGCCAAAAAAGATGCAAAGCCTAGACTGATACGTTGGATTCTGCTACTGCAAGAGTTCGACCTTGAGATCAAGGACAAAAAGGGGACAGAGAACCAAGTTGCAGATCACTTGTCAAGATTAGAGAAGGGACAAAGTCTCCCAACATACGAGACACACATACTGCAGACCTTCCCTGACGAGCAGTTGTTCGCTGCCACAAGCACTGCCGCGACAGCCATGGCGGCAGGTAAGTTTTCTGAACTCCCCTGGTATGTTGATTTCGTTAATTATTTAGTTAGCGGAATATCTCCTCCTTACCTTAACTATCAAGCTAGAAAGAGGTTCCAAAATGATGTTAAGCATTATTATTGGGACGAACCTCTTCGTTTCAAATATTGTGCAAATCAGGTTATCAGGAGATGTGTACCATAGGATGAGCAGGAAGCTGTGCTTCATCACTGCCATGCTTCACAATATGGAGGACACTTAGGTGGTAACAAAACTGCTGCCAAGGTTTTGCAGTCGGGATTTTATTGGCTGTCACTGTTCAAGGATCCCCAGACATTCTACAAAAACTGTGACAAATGTCAACAGACTGGAAATATCTCAAGAAGACATGAGATGCCGCTGCAAAACATTCTTGAAGTCGAGATCTTCGACATTTGGGGGATTGATTTTATGGGACCGTTCCCAGCATCATGTGGGAACTTATATATCCACCTGGCAGTGGACTATGTGTCCAAATGGGTTGAAGCAATCGCTACACAAAAACGATTTCAAGACTGTTCAGAGGTTTTTACGCAAGAACATATTTTCCAGATTTGGCATCCCCAAGGCGATCATCAGTGATGAAGGGAGGCATTTTGATAATAGGGTTATAATTGTTGCCTTAAAGAAATATGGTGTTAAACATCGGATCACAACAGCATACCGCCCTCAAACCAATGGACAGGCTGAAATATCCAACATAGAGGTAAAGAATATTCTGGAGAAGATGGTTAAGCCAACTCGAAAGGACTGGTCTCTACACCTCAATGATGCACTATGGGCCTACAGAACAACATTCAAAACTCCATTGGGAATGTCACCCTACCGGCTGATTTACGGGAAAACATGCCATCTACCTGTTGAGATTGAGCACAGAGCATACTGGGCCATCAAGGCAGTGAATATGGACTTGGAAAAAAGCAGGACAAAAAAGGCTACTTGACTTGAATGAGATTGAAGAAATTTGAGCAATGGCCTATGACAACGTAAGAATCTACAAAGACAAGACAAAGAGGTGGCATGACAAGAAACTGCTGTCACGACAGTTCTGCCCAGGGCAGATTGTGTTGTTGTTCAACTCTAGGTCGAAACTCTTTCCAGGGAAGTTGAAATCTAGGTGGTCCGGCCCATTCCAAGTGGTGCAAGTTTTCCCTCACAGTGCCATCATGATCAAATCTTTAAAGGACGGGCACCAATTTAAAATCAACGGACAGAGATTGAAGCATTATTAGGGGACTGAAGCCCCAAGAATGCAGGAAGTGGTTACTTTAGGAGATGCCCCTCCTGGCACCCCTAATTTAACCTAATTTTATTTTTATTATTTATTTATTATTTATATATATTATTTAGGTAATTAGAATTATTTTATTTTCAGGAACTAAGTTTTTATTTTTATTATTTTTAGGAAATAAAGGAGACAAGGAGAAGAGGAGAAGTGAATTCAGCCCACCATCCCACCATCAGTCCAAAAAGCCCAAACAAGGAACCTGTCGTTACAACTGCCGCGACATACGCGAAAAATCCAGCTTGTCATCATGCTGTCGCGACAGACACGTAAACGCGTAACAGACGTGCATCAGACACGGAAACGCGTGATAGACGCGTCAGAAACCGCGTAACAGCTGGCCCTGTTATTTGCGCCTGCCGTTACAGCTCCAACGGGCAGCAAACTCCTCCCCTATATAAACCCCGTTTTACTATTCATTTTTCACTCACTATTACTCTCTCTACTTGTTTCCTCTCTAGAATTTCATTTGCTTTCATCTTTTTCTACAATTCCTTGCAACATGAGTACCTGAAACACCCGTCGCAGTGTTGCCTCAGGATCTGCCCCAGCAGCATCCACTCCCAGCACCTTCCAGGTCAGAGATATATGGGAGGAGAAAGGCTTCATTTATCCCAAACGAACGGAGAATCTCGGGCTAAAACCATTCATAGCCCGCAAGATCATAGCTCTACAGTGGCAGATGTTTGCCGAGCAGCCGGAAGAAATGAACGTCACTTTAGTCTGAGAATTTTATGCTGCCATCGATAGCAGGGAGGCGACCGCAGTGACAGTTCGTGGGAAGGAAGTGCCCTTTGAGCAAGAATACATCAACACCCTTTATGGGTTCTATGTTGGAAGAAGGGAAGACGGCCACC
Source organism: Hibiscus tridactylites (assembly GCA_958450335.1). Classification (NCBI taxonomy): domain Eukaryota; kingdom Viridiplantae; phylum Streptophyta; class Magnoliopsida; order Malvales; family Malvaceae; genus Hibiscus; species Hibiscus tridactylites. The sequence continues at coordinate 36,151,688 of OY288272.1, read as the reverse complement.
AGAGATTTGTAGAGAGCTTGGAGCCGGCAGATTATAATGATGTCATGGCAAAACTCACCGACGAAGGCACCGAATGGAATACCGATCCCAAACATCCAAGGACGGTGAAATGAGTTCAACTAACCCCTGAAGCCAAGCTATGGAATGTGTTCATAAAAAAGAGGATTATGCCCTCCTCGCACAACACAATGGTAGACCAACCAAGGTTAGCCCTCATCCATTCAATTCTAAATGAGAGGCCTATTAACGTTGGTAGATACACTCGGGAGGGAATTTTGGATTGCGCGTATCGGCCATCGGGACCACTCGTCTTCCCCTACCTCATAACAGCCCTCTATCGTGGCCACAACGTACCTGAAGTTGTCGAGGAATTGAGAGTCCGAGGAAAAGGATGGACGGAAAGGAACATCCTCAGCTTGATGGAACTGAAAGCTGCCACACCCATGTCGTCCTTCGACCCTACTACCGTGGCAGGTGAGCCGACAGAGCCCACCCAAACTGAGCCTGCTGCCACAGAACCAAGGCAGCCCACTGTAGCAGCTCCCCCAGCAGACTACTCCACCCAAATCCTTGCTGCCCTACAGAAAATGGAGGAACGGCAGCTGGGCCTGATGAGCTTCATTCGGGACTTCACAACAGCAACGATACATTTCATTAAAACCAATCTTAATTTTCCTGATGTATCGTTTCCTGCCTCCCCTGACCATTATTTTCCTGCCCCCACACCTGCCCATACCCCTACCTCTGCTGCCACACAGAGAACACCATCTGCCGCGTCCACCCCGACCCCGGCCACAACAGTTGCAGGCGACAGCCACACTGCCACAGCATCTGGCAGGGGAGAGAAGAGGAAAGAGCCCATGTCTGACCTTGACAGATACATAGATGGTTTCTCCTCTACCTCCATTTGGGAGGAATCCGATGACGAGCCCTCGGTCAAGAGGAACATGTCCAAGGAGTTCACCCCGGTGAAACGGCAGAAAACAAACACTGGAGTCGAACCATCCGACCAGGAAAAATCTGCCAGCAGTAGCAGCAGCAACAGTAGCTCCTCCGAGGAGGTTCAAGTGCTGGAGAAACCACCACATATTTCACCTACCCGGATCCAGCCTCCGCGGGAAGCCAAGAACAAGAACACCTCTGCCTCTCCCATCCATCTGCCGGCACCGACAAGGAAAATCACTGCCTGTCGGCAGATTCGAATCAGCAGCAGCAGCAGCGGCGGCGACAACGCTTAAAATTTAAGTTTCTTTTCTTATATTTGATGTCTGCTATTTTATTATATTTGTGATGTGTTTTTTATTTCCTTTTCTTTTTCATTCTGTCATTTTCATTGAGGGCAATGCAACCCTTGAGTTTGGGGGTGACATCCCTCCATTAATGAGGTGTCTTTAAGTATAAAATTGTGTCTATTGTTTAGTTTATTTTTGCTTAAAAATGAAAATTTTGGCTTAAGTCTTTGAACTTCACTTACCTGCCACGACATATGTTGTCGTGACAGTACCTTTAGGAAATTTTAGGATCTGTTTAGAGCCTTGCTATGATTCTACCCTGTTAAACACTCTTTGTGACACTTATGTTTTTTAGATTACTTTAGTACACTGGAATAGAAATATTTACCCACTTGAACTTGCCCCTAGAGGTGCCTATCACTGGCTCTAGGAAAATAAGAAAGAAAGAAAAAATATTCAGACTCAATAGCTTGCAAAACTGCCTTGCACTTATTTTAGGAGATTTATTTTTGAGCTAAGTTAGAAAAAAACTAAAGGAGCCTAAGAATTGCCTCCATAAAAGATGCAGTTAAATAAAGAGTCAGAAAAAACTAAAGGAGCCTAAGAATTGCCTCCAAAAAAATTGAAATGGCATAACCTCAAGTTTGTAGACATAACTATTCTGGTATACTAAAGTAGTCTAGATGCATAAGTGTTCACAAAATCCACACACATGACAAGAATTATAGCATGGTTCCGAATAAGTCTAGAAATGTCCGATAAGGTACTACTCTTGATAGACTACAAGTGGTAGGTAATGTAGAGTTCGTTGATTTAAGCAAAAGAAAAAAAATATATTATTATTATTAAGTTAGGTAATATTTGCTTGAGGGCAAGCAAAAACTTGAGTTTGGGGGTGTGTTGAGTGTGTAAAAGTTTTATATTTTACCCTATATTTAACCCATATTTCTGCTGCATTCAAGTATAATTCATTGTATTTAGGATATATTTCATTCATACATCACAATTATATTAAATGGCACAGTTTCTACTGAAATTGGTTGCTTTTGCAGGTAGCTACTGTAGCAGATGAAGGGCAGTGGAGAAGCAGAGCTGGAACACTGGACTGCATCTGAGAAGAAAGATGCTGCCACGGCCGCGGCCGTGGCAGCTAAGGACGACAACAATGGTGAAGGGAAGAAGTGAAGTGGAGCTCGACAGAAAGAGGAAATTAAGCCGGTCTGTCGTGAAGCACTCTTATATTTTTCTTAGCCCTAGATCAGAATGAAGGCCAAGCCCAAAGTTCAAGGAAGAAACTCCAAGCAAGAAGGAAGGACGGATTAAAGACATATATTCTGAAGATTTAGACTTTACTAGAATTGTACTTTAATTTAAACTTGTATTCTTGCCATATTAGAAAACTTGAACCCAAGGCCTATATAAAGGCATGTAATTCGACCTAGGGAATGATATCTTATTCTCTAGCCGTCTTCCCCTAAACCCTAGTCGTTTTCCCCTTCTCATCATGTTCTAAACTTCCCCTAGGGCTAAGGGTTAATTCTGTAAAGTAGTTGCAAAGATTGCATTGTTTTAGGATTTTTTCTGTTCAATAAAATAGACATCAAGTTTGCTTATTCTGGTTTTCAACATCTTGCAAGAGTATCGGGAGAGCATTGTGATATTACATAATTACTTAATATCGGGAGAGTTAAGTATATGAAAGGAATAAGTACAGGTTCTCCAGTTTATGGTTGAACTATCTCGGACCTAGGGATAGGACGAGTTTAAGTGGCTAAGGAAGAATTCAACAACATCAGTGTTCATCCTTCGATTCACGTCGGGAGGTATCATCAAAGACGTGTTCATCGACAGACTTAGACCTAGGGATAGGCAAGGCATAGCAGGGATTCTTGCCAAGCTTGAAGTACTGAGTTGTGTGTTCGTTGCCGCGACAACAACAGACTGTTGCCGCAGAAGGTGCTGCCGCGACAAGCGCTACAACAGAACAGAGAAGTCTTAGACATTACAAACACCTGCACTACGGAGCAGATCAATACTGGCCCATTCTTTACTCTGAATATTTTCACCCTTTATTTTTAGTCTTATCTATTATTTCGTGACAAACAATTAAAACTATTTCTTTTCCCTCTTGTGCAGCAATCCGAGGTTAAAGCTATTAGCTCAGTCCCTGTGGAGACGATATCTGATACTTACGTATCACTTTACTACTTGCGTCGTGTACACTTGCACTACATTGCGATAGACACTTTTACACGCAACACCTTCCGTCTTGCACGAGCACACAACCTAAACCTACATATGAAGCATCACTGTAGATCACATAATCTCTCCCCGACTCTAGCTGAATCAAAATCGGTGCATTCATCAAAGCTTCTTTCAATTTCTCAAAGGCTTAATGTCTCGCATCTGACCGCTCAAACTGAACATTCTTCTGAAGCAATTTTGTCAAAGGAGCGGCTATCTTCGAGAACCCATCCACAAATCTCCTATAATAACATGCTAAGCCTAGGAAACTACGAATCTCTATCACAGACTTTGCTTGCTTCCAATTAACAATGGCTTCTACCTTCTTCGGATCAACTCTAATCCCCTCGGCTGACACTACATTTCCTAGGAAGACTACTTCTCCGATCCAGAACTCACACTTACTCAACTTAGCGTACAATTGGTTGTCTAGAAAAGCCTGCAAAACTAACCTCAAATGCTGGTCATGATCTTCTTCGGTGCGTTTGTCAACCCAACGGCATAACTAAGAACTCGTAGTGACCATACCTAGTCCTAAAAGATGTCTTCGGTACATCAACCTCTTTTACCTTCAACTAGTAATAACATGATCTCAAATAAATCTTCGAAAAGACCGATGCCCCTCTTAACTGATCAAAGAAATCATCGATACGCGACAAGGGATACTTGTTTTTCACTGTCAACTGATTCAATTGTCTATAATCAATGCACATTCTCATACTACCGTCTTTCTTCTTCACAAACAATACCGGAGCGCCCCAAGGCGAAGAACTCAGACGGATAAAACCTCTATCTGACAACTCTTGTAACTGAGTCTTCAACTCTTTCAGTTCTTTCGGTGCCATACGGTACGGAGCAATCGAAACAGGAGTAGAATTTGAATATGTCTCTATAGCAAACTCTACCTCTCTATCAGGCGGTAAACTGGGCAATTCTTCCGGAAACATACTCGAAAAATCACACATTGTTCTGTTATCCTGTGGTCTACTTCATTCATGTTCGGATTCATCACGTAGGCCAAGTACGCCTCACAAACCAACTCAACCAATCTCTGAGCTCTAAGGCTGACACAACATTCGATAAGAATTTTACATCTCACCTACTACCACAATCTTGTAGTCATCCGCAAGCTTCACGAAGAATCTCTTTGTTTCAAAGTCTATCCTAGCTCTATGTTCTGTAAGCCAGTCCATCCCTAAAATCACATAGAAGCAATAGAATGGTAACTCCATCATGTCTACTGGAAATATATGCCCCTGAACCATTAACGGACACCTTCTGTACATCTTTCTAAACACTACCGTATCCCTGAAGGAACTAGTAACACTAACACCTACCTCTAGTACCTCACAAGGTATATTCAACATCTTTGCATGCTCACTCAATATGTATGAATGCGTAGACCCGGAGTCAATCAAGGAAAGCAAACTCAGAGACTGTATCGAGAAATTACCTGTAATCACATCAGTGTCGTTCTGTCCCTCTCGCTGAGCATAAACTCTAGCCTGACCTCCGCCCTCCAATTGAACCGCAACTACGTGTGCTACATTCCTCTGGCCGTCGCTCCTTAGCTGGAAGTTACCTCGACCGCGCCTACGGCCTCTTGGGACTCAATAGCTCTAGCAGGAGCCTGAACCTGAACTGGTGCAAACCCAACCTGATATGGACAATCACGCCTAAGGTGATCTCTAACTCTACAGTTCCAACACGAATGAAAATTTCCCCAACACTCACTAGTGTGATGCCTCCCGCATCTAGCACACTCAGGCAAACACCCACCAGCTCTCTGGCCCTAATGGCCTCTGCCGTGGTTACCACCACCACGTCTGTGATCAAAATGATGCCTATTGTCCCGGTGCCTCTTGGCATCACCTCTATCAAAGTCAGCAAACCTCTACCCTAAACTAGAACCACCTAAGCGTTTGGTCAGACCCTAACTGTGCTTTATGTCCTTGGCCCTAGCGACCAAGACATCAAAGTTTGTATAATCCGTAGCCAAAGTGTACCTCATCACTTCCTCACTCAACCCATAACGGAAACGGTCGCAACATTCCCTCTCAGTAGGAACTAGCTCAGACGCATACTGACTCAATATGACAAATCGTATCTCATACTCTGTCACTGTCATGTTCCCTTGAAGCAAAGCCATGAACTCTTTCTTCTTCTCATCAAGATAACATGGACCCAAATACTTCTTGTGGAAAGAAGACTCGAAGAACGCCCAAGTAACCTCGACATCTGGTATGCTTGTAGTAATGGTGACCCACCAAGTGTAGGCATCACCCTGAAGCAAAGAAACAACGCACCCCAGTCTACGTGCTCCAGTACAACCCATCTGATACAAAATGCAAACGGTCTTGTCAAACCAAGCCTCTGATCTCTCGGGCGCCAACCCTCGAAACTCTTCACCTCCCAAGCTGCGAAGCCTCTCAAGTGGCAAACCGGTGCCCTCACCCTTAGGTTGTGCCACTGCCTGACCCCCAGCCACAACTACTTGAAAAGCCCCAGCTATAGCCTGAACCAACGGAGCTAGATTTATACCGGCTAGACCTTGGCCAACCTGAGGTCCTACTCCCTCAGCTCTCGCCTCACCTCCCTCTTGACGAGGAGGAGAAGGAGGAGGTGGAGGAGCCTGCGCCTGAACAACCGGCTCAACTTCCAGAGTTGCTACCCGTGGTTCCGGATGAACCATCTTAGGCCTGCCTCTAGGTCTCATCTTACGACTAGCAAGATAACAACTACAAACAAACAAACACACAAGGATTAAGTTAGCATAGGCAAGGGTCCAACGTGCTCAAGTATTCCTTTACTCAAAATCTTTTCAAATAAGTAATAGTAGCAATGAGAATTCAACACTACGCCTCAACACATCAACCATACCAACACATGCTTTCAAACACCGTACAAGCATGCAAACAACAAGCTTACATAGCAAAAGCATTCACCATACAACATACACCGAGATAGCAACATAACACTTCAAACTTACCTTACTTACCTTCCCGAGGTCACGGAAACCTCAGGCTTCGATACCAACAAATTAACCCCCTTGTCCCGAGCTAGATAACAGACTGGTCTGAATAGGTTACACGGGGAAAACCGAAGTGAAACCTGTTGAGGCTCCACATCGATTAGCAACCCTAGAAAATTTCTTTTAACGTTATCTTGTCTAGATGCTTTAATATATCCTATGCGAAAGGACAAGTAGTGGAAGAGACACACGGATACAAAACACTCAAGACATGCAATTAAACAACCCATTTTAGCCTTTACAATAGGCCGTATCGATACGCTAGAAGATCGTATCGATACGCCCGGACTTGGTCAATAGCCCAAAGTCAACCTAGGGAGACCGTATCGATACACTGAAAGACCGTATCAATATGCCCTCAACGATCAACTTCTCACGGTCAAACTACGAAGATCGTACCGATACACCTAGGACCGGTACCGATACGCCAAAATATCGTCAATTTCTCAGATTTCCAGTGAGCTTTTGGCGTATCGATACACCCCGTGTACCGATATGCAAAGCCTAAAACAAGGTTCAGAGTATAGAACCGTATCTATACGGCCCTTATGCGTATCGATACGTCCTGCACTGCAAACCTTATTTTGGCTTGTAAAAACACAAGGACTCAACTCTAGATGCATTAAACGACTAGCCAAGCAACAATCAAACACTCATACATCACCAGGAAAACCATAGATAAGCATACAAAGTGATTTAAACATTCAACGAAGCAACGAATTATACAATCCAAACTAGAGGCATCACTTCCTACCAAAGAGCATGTTTAAAGCATACAAGCATGTTTAACTAGACCATTTGATTCAAAGGAGACATACATCCACCAAAGGCATTGCATAAAACAAGGTTTACATGCTTTTTCACACAAACACATAAGCATCTCATAAAACATGGTTTACAAATCCTCAACAGAAAAGCATTAACAACATAAAGCCAACACATAGGATTCTAAATACATGCTCCGACAACACGTAGCATCCCCGTTGCTAACTATTACATTATTCAATAAAACCGTACTTGAGCAACCACACACGCGCTTGAATGCCCCTTCCTTGCTCCTTACTAACTCTACACTAATGATCTGCATTGTTGAAAACTAGAGCGTGAGCTAGAAGCTTAGTGAGGGAGCTCAAAACAAAACATCGACAATGCAGGGTTCAAAGCATGGTATCCACCGGACATTCACAAGGCATACATTTACACGAACATAGCAGCATAGATGAATGTTACAAGAATGCATGAACATGGCATCTTACCTCATGTTATGCTAAACAAGAATGTAACGTAACATCTTATCACAACCACCACACATAGACAAGTATATTGGCAACTATATAGCTTACTCGGATAAGCGAATAACTTCCATTGGGATTTTCGACCCAACGTACTCAAACAACAATTACCTTCCGGTGGGATTACACACATCACTGTTTTCATTCATGGAATGGGATTACACTCATCATCACATACTAACATTTTCTGGTGTAATGTTACCTCACCGTACTCCTCCTTGATGACTACACGTCACCAAGGCCACGCGCGAATTTGACTCTTACCGTGTGCACACTAATCCTAATGATCGATCATTTATACCCGGTAATTATAACTTGTGCCAACATACTAAACAAGTCTCACCATGAGTTCACAATCATGCAACACAACATATCATCACCATTACACAACATCAATATATACCAACATGTATAATGAACACGTACTACACAAGTCCACATTTATGCACATTAAGCAAGAACGCATAAAGACAAACAAGAGATTAAGCTACCAACTTAATCCCCACATTAGATTGGCCTACCAAGCACAATCTAACACCTCAACCACACACTTGAACCAATTTAAAACCATTTTAAACAATCCACTCACCGAACACCCTTAAAGCAAACCAAGAAAGCCGATCAAGCCTCCAAATTTCCCAGAATCGAGCCCGAAGCATCTCCAACGATTTCTCTTGTTTCTAATCAACCAAAAACAACATATTACTCAACAAATCATCCACAAACCATGGTCACAAATCAGGTTACAAACACAAGACTATTTCTCTACATTTCCAAGCCATGAACTAATCCAAAAATCCTCATTTTCGGACTCACACACAACCCAGCAGAAATCTATCGAATCAAACACTTAAATCACCATTAAACACACTCAAAACAACCCTCAAGCATCACCATATCATCAGCCCAACTCTTTTACACCCAACTACCTCAAAAACCCAAGTTTTCCTCCCTTAAACACACTCCTAAAAACCCATTTCGGGATTTTTATCAAAACACCACCATTTTAAAGTATGATACACCTAAGAGCAAGAGTCTAACATAAATTAACTTTACAAATCGAAAACCAAATAAAAACCCATCAAATCTTCCTCTTTTTCCCAAAACATGAAAACTTGAAAAACTTCAAAAATGGTGTTTATGAAAAACTAAAACTATAGAAATGTTAAGAACGATGAGGAGAAGTCAAAAATGTGTTTACCTTGATGAGAGCTCTTGAAATCGTGAAGAAAATTGATGGAATAGTATTTTGGGGGTTTGGGGAGGTTTTGTCATGAAAATAGTTTAAGGAAGAAGATGAAGAGGACTTTCAAAAAGGTCCCTTTTTACTCATCTTATTTCCTTTATTTAGATAATTACCTTTTTGCCCTTAATAAAATCTCAAGCCCTTTTTAGTTAAAACCAAGCCCATTTTAATTTAAAACAAGCCCGCAACTCAAACTCGATTCACACACTTAACATCCGACCCCTAAACCCGGGTGTTACATAAATAAAACCAACATAATAGCATTAAGGTTCAAAATAATTAAAGCCACAATAAACATCCAACTTTAATCCTAAAAAACATAAACCAAAGCAAATAATTATAGTATTGGTCTTCATAAAACAAAAGACATAGGTGCATAAATCCTAATATGATATGGTATGGTATGGTATGGTATGGTATGGTATGGTATGGTATGGTATGGTATGGTATGGTATGGTATGGTATGGTATGGTATGGTATGGTATGGTATGGTATGGTATGGTATGGTATGGTATGGTATGGTATGGTATGGTATGGTATGGTATGGTATGGTATGGTATGGTATGGTAGGGTAGGGTAGGGTATGGTATGGTATGGTAGGGTAGGGTAGGGTAGGGTATGGTATGGTATGGTATGGTATGGTATGGTATGGTATGGTATGGTATGGTATGGTATGGTATGGTATGGTATGGTATGGTATGGTATGGTATGGTATGGTATGGTATGGTATGGTATGGTATGGTATGGTATGGTATGGTATGGTATGGTATGGTATGGTATGGTATGGTATGGTATGGTATGGTATGGTATGGTATGGTATGGTATGGTATGGTATGGTATGGTATGGTATGGTATGGTATGGTATGGTATGGTATGATATGATATGATATGATATGATATGATATGATATGATATGATATGATATGATATGATATGATATGATATGATATGATATGATATGATATGATATGATATGATATGATATGATATGATATGATATGATATGATATGATATGATATGATATGATATGATATGATATGATATGATATGATATGCAAAGGCCTAAGGAGCGTCTTCATCATCTTCATCTCCATCCTCTTCATTGTTAGCAAGGGAATGTCAATGTGACTCTCCATGAAATACAGTGATAGTTATATCCTTCAAGGCTTGACGATTTTCAATGGAAGTAACTCGAGCCTCCGAAGATGTCAAACGAGTATCAAGGGTTGTGAAGCCGGTGTTCATACTCATATCCAATGAAGCAAACTTCCCATCAAGATAGGCCATGAGAGCATCAAGGGAAGGTGGAGCAAATGGATCTTCTGAAACAACTTGAGGAGGCACCACCAGATCGGGTTGAGCATCTTGAGGAAGATCTACAATACGGATCCATTCACCATTGTAGAGGGTGAACTTGATACAGAGAAGGGAACGATCATCAATAGGATCAGTGAGAGGCTCGACAATCTTGTGAAGCATGTAGCTCAAAGTTGTGTCGTATGCGAAGGATGAAACATGAGTAGTATGACGATGTTGCACAAGGTAGAAGATATCACCAAACATGATTTGAGCAAGGTTCGGACACTTACCCTCACGAAAGCAACAGATCCAAAATTCATCAACTTGTCGGATCGTAGAGAAGTTCCTACAGGATGGGCGAAACCACCAAGTGATAAGGAGGTGAAGGAAGCGATCATAGACATCAAGAACGATCACGGATCCACCAAGAGTATGTCCTGAAGAGTCTTCATTATCTATTCCACATCCTTTAAACTCAAAAGATTAGATATAGCCGAGGAATCAATTTGACATTTCTTTCCCATAAGGTAAGACTCTACAACCTTGGTTTTGGCTTGATTATAAATACACCGGGCATTAGAGTAGAAAATAAGAACAAGGTTGCGGTAAAGAATGTCGGATATGCTAAAAAAAGTCATAAACTTTCATTGGTTCATTAAATCAAGGTATTTGAATTAAAAAGTATTGGAAGACATAGAAGGGATAGAAACAACACGCTCACGTCGAATTTTAAATTTTGGTAATGTTTAAAACATTCCATGGCATTTGGATATAGAGGTTCATTAAAAGAATGTTGAAAAATATAGCTTAGGTTGGGTTTTCTACCATTTTTGTCAGGATTGGGATTGTAAGATTGACCCAATTCTCTTCTCTCTCTATTTTTAAAAGCTATGGTAAAAACCTGAAATCAAAATCAAACCACAAAAACAATGTATGCATAAATATCACATTCAATCTAATCAACAATCCAATGGTCAAGGTATTGTAAAAACTTCTATTTTAGAGTCTAAAATCATATATACAAGTATAAAAAGAATTTTTGGTAAAATAAAATTTGAAAAACAATGTAGAAAAATATACGAGTATAATTTTATATTCGAATAAAAAAATTCAGTTTTGAAAGAATTTTTGTGAAATCTTTAAAAAAAACTATGATATATATGTACTAAATACTTAACTTTTGGTGAAAATAGTATGCGATTATAAAATAAAAATGAAAATAAAGAAAAGAAAAGTATACCTTGAATATGGGATTATGGATGAATGAGGAAATGGTCATGCACAAAGCTTGATGATTTTGCTAGGGTTTGATGGGAAAGCCGAAAGCCCTCAAAATACTTGGATGATTGGTGGGAAAAACAAAGAAGGAGATTTTTGACCTAGGTTTTTAGGAAAAGTGAAGAACTAGGTGTTTTGATATAATAATTGAAAAATGTTTTGGACCAATTTGAAAAGAATTTAAAACATGTCTTCAAGTCCAAACAACTTGAAAATATGTTCGAGGTATTTAAAAAGGTTTTTGGCAAAGTTTGGAATGCTTTAAAGTCGTCAAACCTGGCTTTTCAGCACTACCGTATCGATACGGTATACCCCATATCGATACCTTTTTACTCCAGATTTGATTCTGCCAAAACACGTACCGATCAGGCTTGCCCGCATCGATACGTAGAAGGGTCGTACCAATACGCCTTTAAAGCGTACCGATCCTTGCATTAACAACCCCCAACGGCTATTTCCCAATGGTCTTTTAAAGTGTAGATCGTACTAATATGCTCCCTAGCGTATCGATACGCATAGGCTGGCAAGAGCCCAATGGCTAGTTCTGAAGAAGGGCGTACTGATACGGTAGGCACCAGAACTGCATTTATGGTGGGAAATAAAGTATCCAATGGCTCCAATTCAACCCTAACAGCTAGTAACGGCTACAAACTCAATTAAGAGTATAAAAGTGACCTCCAAGCATCAAGAGAAGGCTAATGCTTCAAATGTTACAACATTATGATCAAGAATTGTGTCTAGAGCTTTAATTGTAAATTCCTTGCTTAGACAATACTAGTGACCTTAACATTGTTATATTTTCTCAAGTGTTTAGGTTTTGGGTGAGATCTTTATAGTGCAAACAATTACCTATCAGAGAGATTTCAAGTTTGCTTTAGAATTTCTCTTGTAAAGAGGATTTACTCAAGCTTTGAGTTAGAAAGCTTTGAGTGTATAAAGGTTTCCTCCTAAGCCGAGAAAAGTGGACGAAATTCAAAGAGTGAATTTGTTGAAATCCTTAGTGGGAAGCTAAGGTAGTGGATGTAGACCTTGGTTGGAAAGTTGAACCACTATAAATCCGTGTGTCTTATCGTCCAATTTTCATCTCCCACTAAAACACCCAAATATCCAACTTCTCTACACTTGGTGAGCAAGAACGGTTGAAGGAAATTGAGCACGTAAAACCCAACAATTGGTATCAAAGCTTGGCTCAATCGTAGAGGATTAACATCTTATTGAGGTGATCAAGAAATCTCAATACAACACATCAACTAGCCGATCAAATGGCGCAATCCACCGACAAGCCACCATTCTTCGATGGAACTTACTATGCCCATTGGAAGATAAGAATGATGTATTTCATTAAGTTTAAAGACTACAAGCTTTGGGACATAGTAGAAGACGGTTCGTTCGTGCCACAACGAAGGAAGGTAGATTGGAGCGCGGATGATCGCAAGAAGATGGAGCTCAATTGCAAAGCCTTGCACATCATCTTTTGTGCATTGAGCCCCAACATCTACGAGAAGATGTCTTCTTGTGAAGATGCCAAGGAGGCATGAGATAAGCTTGAAGTTACATACGAGGGGACAAATGAAGTAAAGGAGACCAAGATCGGGCTCCTCAACCTAGTGTATGAAAACTACAAGATGGAACCGGATGAGGACATTACGAAGATGTTCGATAGATTCTCCACCATCACCAATGGACTCAAAGGGTATGGAGAAATCATTTCGGAAGACAAACTTGTCCGCAAACTCATCTACTCTCTTCTCGAGTCTTGGGACTCAAAAAAGACGGCCATCATTGAAGCTATAGATCTTAAATCCTTAAAGCTGGATGAACTCATGGGATCTCTCCTCACACACGAAATCATGAAGAAAAGAAGAGAAGAGGAGAAGAAAAAGGAAGAGATAAAGAAGATGGGGGAGAAGAAAGTCAAAGAGCTAGGCATCAACGGGAGTGTCGTTGCTCTTAAATCCTCCAAATATCGACATGTTGAATCAAGTGAGGATGAAAGTGAAGATGAAGAGATGGCCTATCACTTCAAGAAATTCACCCGTTTCTTGAAGAATGAAATGGAAAGATCTTATCATGAATCGAAGAAGAAGATGAAAGAATCCCACAAGTCCAACAAGAATCGATCATCTTCAAAGCAAGCATATGTGGCCACATGGAGTGATGAAGACTCCACCGATGATGAGGTAGCCCACCTATGCTTAATGGCCCTCAATGAGGGAGAGGTAACTTCTAACTCATCTATTTCAAGAAGCCTATGATGAGTTGGTTTTCGAATTCAAGGCTTCATTTAAAAAAAAAAAGATTGATTTCAAAGTTGGAAAACAAAAATGATTTGCTTTTGAAAACCAATTTTGAGTTTGAAGAAAAATTGAAGGATTTTGAGAAACACGTTTCTAGTTTACAAAACTTGCTTCAAACAATGGAAAAAGATCATCAAAATGAAGTTGATGATCTTAAGAAAGAAAAGATTTTGATTTCCAAGGAACTAGAAAAGAAAAATGATTTTAGAAAATCAAAATTTTACCAAAGATAATCCAGAGCCCTAGATTTTTAAATGGAAAATGTTTTAGAAGTGTTTGGGTTCCAAAAGAACTAATCACTTCACATAAAAAGGATGAAATTGAAAAATGGATTCCTAAGGAGACTAAATTTTGTGCAACTAACGTTTATGGATCCAAAGCAATTTGAATACCAAAATTTGTATGATTGTCTTAATTAGGTGTGATGGAGGTGTTCAACAAGTCCAATCCATGAGGGGGAGCTCCATGCACACAAAGAAAGACACTTGAAGAGGAAGGCTTCACATCCTCCCTTGGATTCAAGTGTTGGTAAAATTAGTTGAATTCTTTTTATTTAGTTTTTGTCTCTTTTAATTCAACTAGTTTAATCATATATGTTGGACTAACATATTTTGATGATGCTTTGAGTAAGGGACGGCCATTTTAAAACCAAAATTTTTATTTGTGTCAATTACTTTTAACCTCCATTGTTATTTTGAGCCTAAAAGTATTTTAAATTCTTTTTGATATAACAAAAAAAGGGGAGAGATAAGTTTGAAAATTGTGTTTTTCAAATGAATAAGGTGGAGCTTTAACAACTTTTCAATTTTTAAGCTCTTATTCAAATTTTTAAACATAAAGAGGGAGTATCCCAAACAATTTTTCAAGTTGGTTTTATTATATCAAAAAGGGGGAGATTGAAGAACTATGTGTTTTGATATAATAATTGAAAAATGTTTTGGACCAATTTGAAAAGAATTTAAAATATGTCTTTAAGTCCAAACAACTTGAAAATATGTTTGAGGCATTTAAAAAGGTTTTTTGCAAAGTTTGGAATGCTTTAAAGTAGTCAAACCTGGCTTTTCAGCACTACCGTACCAATATGGTATGCCCCGTATCGATACCTTTTTACTCCAGATTTTATTCTGCCAAAACTCGTACTGATACAGGCTTGCTCGTATCGATATGGAGAGGGGTCGTACCGATACACCTTTAAAGCGTACCGATCCCTGCTTTAATAACTCCCAACGGCTATTTCTCGACGGTCTTTTAAAGTGCAGATTGTACCGATATGCTCCCTAGTGTATAAATACGCATAGGCTGGCAAGAGCCCAACGACTAGTTCTGAAGAAGGGCGTACCGATACGGTAGGCACCAGAACTGCATTTATGGTGGACAATAAAGTCTCCAACGGCTCCAATTCAACCCTAACGGCTAGTAACGGCTACAAACTCAATTAGAAGTATAAAAGGGACCTCCAAGCATCAAGAGAAGGCTAATGCTTCAATTGTTACAACATTATGATCAAGAATTGTGACTAGAGCTTTAATTGTAAATTCCTTGCTTAGACAACACTAGTGAGCTTAACATTGTTATATTTGCTCAAGTGTTTAGGTTTTGGGTGAGAGCTTTATAGTTCAAACAATTACCTATTAGAGGGATTTCAAGTTTTCTTTAGAATTTCTCTTGTAAAGAGGGTTTACTCAAGCTTTGGGTTAGAAAGCTTTGAGTGTGTAAAGGTTTCCTCCTAAGCCGAGAAAAGGGGACGAAATTCAAAGAGTGAATTTGTTGAAATCCTTAGTGGGAAGCTAAGGTAGTGGATGTAGACCTTGGTTAGAAGGTTGAACCACTATAAATCCTTATGTCTTGTCCAATTTTCACCTCCCACTAAAACACCCAAATATCCAACTTCTCCACAATTGGCGAGCAAGAACAGTTGAAGGAAATCGAGCACGTAAAACCAACCAAAAAGTAAGATTTAGTTTTGATTTGGAAAACCCTCTTTAATGATATTTAAAGACTTGAGCGACTACGCGTACCGATACACCACATGTGCGTATCAAAAACGCGTACTGGTACATAGATACCCTGTACCGATCCCAGTTTCGTACCGGTACAGGTAAAACTGTACCAAAATTATCTCATGATACCTGAATCGATAGGGTATACCCTGTATCAATACCCATGTGTCAGAAATGAAATTTTTGGCAATAAGGAGCTAAAAATTTTGATTTTACTCGAATCAAAAAGAATGAAGATGATATGAGATTATCATGCATGAGCAAAAACAGATGCATACTCCCCCTAGCAACAAGCATAGATGCATATAGAAGAAAAAGACATAAGCAATGAAATCAAACAAATTCAAGCAAGATACAACACCAAAAAAAGGCTCTAAGGTTCAAGGTATGCTAGTTAAACCTAACTCTCTCCTAAGAGACTAAAAACGCTCTTTATCTGAAGGTTTGGTGAAGATGTCCATTAGTTGGTTCAAGGTGTCTACGTATTTGTTGGCGTAATATTGCATGGCAAAAGATTAAGTATTCAGTGTAAATAAGCAAGTAAAAAAATGCCAAGAATACATCTTTTATGTGCAAGTATACAAGGTTAGTAAGTAATACAGTAGTGAGTTGAGTATCGTATCTACATTGATTGCCTAGAAATTAATTACCACGATTAATACTTCTGAACTACAAAATAAAAGTGATGGTAAATGATTGAAGGAATGAGTAAAATCAAAGAATTAAAGAAATAAAAATGATAAAGAGAACTGAAGTAAAGTAAAGATTATGGTAATAAATGATAACAGTCTGGCAAACAATGGGTGCAAGAATGATAACAAAGATTTGGCATAGAATGTCTTAGTTTCATGCTACCAATGCCAGCTAGTCACAACGTCTTGCCATGGCTTTATTGCCGAGCAGATTCAAAGTTGGTATTCCCTCTCTCTATGGAAATGCACTGAATTAACCATGCAAAAACTCTTATATTTCTATAGTGATGTTTTTCATAAATAAATTTGATTAAGTCCCAATCTATACTCCTAAGGGGTAGATTCACTTCAGAAGTAAGCTCATCTACTTGAACATCTTCTTTTGAAGTATATCACCTTATTATCTGGCAACATATCGTTGCCCCGTAAGTCTATTAAGATATTAAGGTGCAATAAGCATACTATGTCAGTGGTCATGTAGGGCGTGTAGGTGTTCCCTTTTTTGAGAGCGCAAGTGCACACTCCTGCCAAGTTATAGTATAAACGATGTCGAATCCCACGAGGATTGGTCAGCTTGGTTCGAATTATAGTTTCTGCACAAAGAAAAGTAAAGTTTACAAGTGAGATGATTGGTTGAGTTGAAAAGTGAAATAAAACACAAGTAAAAGATGAGGTGATTCAGGTTGATAAAGAGGGCAGGGTTATGCTGCCACTTAGTGTGAAACTACGTTGTATAGGCTAAGTTGTTTTGCGTTGCCACGATATGCTGCCTCGACGGGTACTGGCAAATTGAGGCTACGACCCTTTTGCTGCCGCAGCGGATCTCTGCTCTTGCAACTTTTGTTGTCTCGGTAGGTGAGATGGGAAGAAGTCCTGGCAGCAAGTCTGGCAGAAACTCCAAGTTCGGTAGAGCAATTCTTACATGATCATTCGTATGTCTAGGCAAGGATTCTGTCACCACGTTACGTGGGAAATACCTAGCAATCCCATTTTAAACCTAACACAGACATACGACATTTGGTTGCTCCTTTTAGCCGCTGAAACTCGAACTTATGTCTAAGCTGAATTAGTCAACACCTCGACATGATGAGACCGTACTTAATTCTTTCGTGAGTTTGACACTTTCGTGCCCGACAAATGGATTTCTTCAACTGGACTTTTGGAACTAATTGAAGAAGTGAAGATCATGAATTAAGTAAACTCTGAATATTTTATTGAAAACAACTCAAAAACCTAATACAACCGTCTCACAACTAATTTACAACACAACCCTTAACCCAATAGAAGTTTAGAACATGGTGGTGGCAAAGAACACTAAAGCTATGTCTATAGAAAACCTCAGGTGATTTGAAGTAGGAGTACAATGAGTATTGATAGACAAATAGCTAGGGCAAGTCCTCCTTAAAGTAGAAGTCCTCAAAAGTAGCTTTCAACATTTAATATGACTTTCAACTCTTACTTCTTTGAGTTGAATGTGGACTTTATCACGTTGCCTTAGTCCGCAAGTAATCTTGAGAGTCCACTTCGGCGGCTCTGCCCACTGCTATAGACGTCGGACAATCAAATGGATGGCACCGGTAGACTCAAGAATTGTAGCTCTACAAATCGCACTCCAGTTTTCCAACTCTATATTTTGTTGTCATGGGCAGCAAGGTCGGCGGCGGCACTACTCGGCATCTATTGTACTCAGCTGGAACTGCTTCAGTACAACTCCATGGTCCGCTGCCTCAGCATTGCATCATCGGCTCCTCTTTCCCTCTGTTAGTCGTTAGTACCTAAAACCAAAAATACACTAAAATAGTATCTTCTTCACCAAATAAAAGATAATCTTCTAGAAACTAGGTAAAGTGAAGAAATACTGTAAAATGCTATGCATGATCCTATTTATGCCTAATATGAGCTCAAAAACAGCAATAATATGAGATGGAATGTGCATGAAATATAGGACTTGTGGATACTTTCAGGTCGCATGGCACAAATTTAGAAAATTGGAAAATATGACAGAAAAAACGAACAATGCCAAGGCATTTGAATTATTAACAACTAAACATAAAACGCAGCAAATATAAGTTTGAAATCATTCTTTAACACAAGAAAGAAATACAAAAGATTAGAAAGGAACTAAGGCAAGGAATGAGGTCTTTCGATGCAGCCCTTCAATCAATTCCAGATGTCTCATGGAATCTTCAATCCATTGATCTTGTTGTCTCTGATTCCTACTTCTATTGTTGCAGACCGCTTCTCACATTCAAGCATTTATCTTCTTTAGCGTAACACCTCTTTTCTTCATGTTTCCCCTCTCTTAAATGCTTGCTTGATCTCTTTTAAATGGGTTTGTGTGGAAACCTTAGGATAAGCCTTTGAGATTGAAATACGATTGAACAAAGGGATAAAGTGTGTGGTCATCTTATCCAAATTTGAATTTGAGTTGATCAGGTTTTGACTAGGGCTAACGTCATCGTGTCGCCGATCCTTTATCGGTCGAGCTTGGCATCGTTCGGTCCATCTGTGCCAAATAAGCTTGGCATCATCTTATCTGATGCTATTTTCTCGGAGTCTAATCAAATGCTATTTTTTTCGCGTTCTGATATGGTCCTATTTTCTCGGGCTGACATTGCCAAGGGTTCTTGGCAGAACACTTCTAGCATCCTATTGCCAAGGGTGCTTGGCATTTCACTTCTTGCATTCCTTCCTTTTTGCACTGCTTTGCTCTACCAAGCCTGTCTTGACCTGCCAAGCCTACAATAATGCTAACAAAGCAACCCATCACAATGACACAACCACAATTCCTAACTCCTTATGCAAATGCATGAATTTAACAACTAAATATACTTAAGGGTAAGAAAAGTAATGTGAAATAAGTATAAAAATCAGTACTTTTGAGGTGTTAACACTCCCCCAAACCTAGCTCGTTGCTTGTCCTCAAGTGATGCAAAAATAGAAAAAATAAGAAAATACCTCGGCAAAATGGTTTCCAACACCTGCCAGCTAGCAAAAATGACCATAGGATTGTCCTCAAATATTCATTATATCAATGCCAAGCAGATAAACAAATTCAAGTGCAACAATATGGCTCTAGTCTAAGGTCATGAAGAGTGCATGAGGCGTAGGCAATATGCATCAAGTGTCTATTTACTCCCTTAGTCAAATTTACTATATAAACTCATAATTTATATATTTTTTAATTTTCTTTATTCACGCCAAGGGTTTCTGCTGGCAATATTTTAAGCTTGCTTCGTAATATTGTTTGTCGTGAGAAATAAGAGGGAACATACCAAGAACCCCAAAGTTAGTCCATACATTACTAGGTTTTTCTCTTCAACTCATACCCTAAAGTTTTGGACTTGAGAACTAAGAGAGAGCAAACCATGAAGCCCCAAGTTACTTATTATCTCTAGGCAGAAGAGAGTTCTACATATTTTACTTGTCTTGGCAAAAAATTGTTGCCTTATTTATCTCTTTTACCCTAGCATCAAAAAAATTTCTTTTTTTTCATTTTAATATCTGAGTTTAGTTTCAAAAATTCTAAGTTTTCTTAGGAACTAGATGCATAGTACGTGTTAAATAAAAGTTCAATTCCTAAACTAGAGATCAATTGCCAAGCTACTTGGTAATGCTAACATGATGACATACAAGTTCTAAAATTCTAGTTTCTTCATCGAACAGATAATCTATAACAAATTCAAATAAGCTAGCAATGTTAACCTAATATGTATGGCATACATAGCATGGCAACAAAAATTTAAACATGAATGCGTGGCATGGCATAAAATGTTTAGCAACGCACACCCCCAAACCCAAGATATGCATTGTCCTCAATGTATGAAAACAAAACGTATATACAATGAAAAACAGAAAAATAAAATGCATGAACATGTGAATGCAACAAAATGAAATTCAAGGAGTTTAGGAAAAGAAGGACTCCCCTTTGGAAGGTTCTTCTCGTGTGACACGGGTCTTCCTCTTGACAAAGCTCCCACAGTCAGGGGCCTTGCGTTTAACTCTTAACATGCCAGACTTTGAAGCGACAATAGAGGCTTCAACATCACGGAAGACTTCCTCTACTGGCTCCGAGGTGGCATCAGATAGGGGAGGTGCAATAGGTGTTGTGGCAGACTTTGCTTTGGTGTCCAGTGATCCAGTTGGAGTGTCGGTACTAGCAGATTCAACTTACATAGGGGACAACGGGACAATGGCATCAGACGGCGTATGAGCTGATCGGGGACTGGCTAGCATGGCACCATCACTAGAAAAGATTTCTACAGGGAAATCTAGGAAGACTAGCAAAAAATCCTGAGATACTCTCTCAAGGGCATCATCCCTAGCATGAGTATACTGCTAGTGCTTGACATTCTGCTCATCGGCTTTCTCTAATTTTTGGAGAATGATCTCATGGCGATGGTGGATCTGAGAAAGCAATGCCAATAAACCAGCTGGAATGGGAGTATCGGATTCTGCCTTTGGCACCATGGGCTTTGGCGTTGGCGCGATTACTTTTCCTTTTCCTTTATCCTTGGACTCGGTGGCAGTGAGTTGCCTCCATAGAGCCGACGTGATTGTGCTGCCCTTAATTTCTTGGAATTTTCTGAGTCGATCTTGGGCACACTATGTCTCATGCAAATGTTAGAAATCAATAAGGAAAAGAACAAACTGTCATTAGGCTTACCAGCACATTTATATGTCTCTTCGATGATGATCTGGCCAACATTGATCTATTGGCCAACTTTGATTGAGTGTAGTAGCACCAGCCATTCCCCTTACACCATTTCATTGTGGGTGGTTGGCATCAGATTTGCCTTCAAAAAGTGATTCCACCCCTTTAATTGAGATTTTAGTGCCAGTCTCTTGACTGTTCGATGTCCCTTGGACGACGCAATCCATGTTGTGCCATGTTCACACAAGTCTGCCAGCAACTTCTTTCTCTTGGCAGCAGTAATGGAATCGGCATATTCCAAATGTTCATCCTCGGCATGGTTTCTGGCACAAAAATATGTACACGTCTGAATCCTCCTAATCTGCAAACGCCTCATTCCAAGTCATTGTCTTGACATTATAATTGGCATACTAAATCTACATATACTCAAAGGAAAACCTTTCAAAATAGGAAAAGAAATAAAATGAAGAACTAAAAATTTAAAACTAAGATAGCCTAAATACTAAAAAGAAAATAACTCTCATAAATCTATTTACAATGATCAGACTGGGTTGGCAAGAAGTTGCTGAATTTTCACAAGGAGAATACTCTCCTTGGCATTGTTCTAACTTCCTTCCCAGTAGTGCTTTAGTTTTTGACACGTGATTGGTGGATGGTAGGTTGTAGCAATCTTTTTTTTTTGAATAACCAACATAGAAAACCGAAGAACTTCTTACCTTTGAGTATGTCAAACTCTCGATTTCACAATGAAAGAGAATATTTTGCCATGGTGGATTTGATCAACCACCTTAGAAAACCAAAGTATCTCTTTGTTGTAGGTCTCGAGAACCTTTGATCGAACTCAGCACCCTAGTAGTGCTTAGACTTTGTTGTTCCTTTCTCCTTTGATGTCGAGGCAAAAACATCCTCGCACTCCTATTCTATGGCATTTGCTTTCATTCCATGGCAATTCAATGCCAGGCTCTCATCCGAAATGGATTCCATTATCTCAACTACATGGCATTCTTCAATTTCATCTTTACATTTAAGAGCTTTGAAAATGTTAACAATAATGCCTGCTTGTTTTACCAAGGTATGGTTGGCAAATACTGGCTCCACTGGTTTTGCCGAGCTGGTGCTGGCATCAGATTGAGATTTGGCATTGCTGGTGCTTGCTTCCCTTTTCTCAGCTTTCTTGGTTTCGTCTGCTGGCAGTGATTTCTCTTCTTGGCAAACAATCGGCTGCTTGCCAGGCGTTTCATACTCGTTTGGTTTGCTACTTTGGAGAGTGACAGCTTGGCTTTGTTCTCTCCCTATTTGTCGAGCACCCTCTGTATCACTTGGCAAAGTCCGTAGATGTTTGGCATTATGTACACTGGCAATCTGTCCTATTTGAACTTCCAAGTTCCTCATGGATGCTGCTAGACTCTAGACAATGGCATCATTATGATCCATATAATCCTTCAGGGTGTTCTCATTGGATGATCTTTGCACTGGCGGTAGATTATTCTAGGCTCTTTGTGGCATTGTATTCTGGTTGAAACATGGCGGTGCATTGTTATTCTGTCGTTGGGCATTGTATTAGTCATCTCTTTGATTCACCCAAGAAAAGTTGGGATGCTGCTTCCAACCTGCATTATAAGTATTGCAATGTGGGTTAAAATTTTCATTACCTACAAAATTTACCGATTCAGGGTTGGCATGGAAATCATCCACATGATGATCCTTTCTGCATATCATGCAAAATGGTTCTAATGCCTTGACTTCTTGGGATTCATTGCTCTTTTGCAAAGTTTTCACAATGCTAGTGAGATTGGAAATCTGAGCGTTAATGGATGTTAGTGCATCAAGATCCGATTTTCCAACTATTTTTGTCCTCGTCCCTAGTCTGGTGGTAGGATATTGAAAATCATTGGCAACAATCCTTTCAAGGATGTCAACTGCCTCCGTATAATTTTTGTCTAGAAGCGAACCATTTGTCGAAGCATTAATCACAATACTAGCATTAGCATTGAGTCCGATGTAAAAAAAACCCGTTTGGATCCAAGTAAGGAATCCATGCATGGGACATCTTCTCAACGGATCCTTAAATCGCCCCCAAGTATCATAGAAAGTCTCATCATCATCTTGCTTGAAAGTAGTGATTTCAATACGCAGCTTGGCATTAAGTTTAGAAGGATAATGAGCTTGGCATAATTCTTCCCACGAAGTTACTGAACATGGTGGCAAGGAATTTAGCCACAATTTTTCCTTATCTCGCAAGGATAATGAAAAGAGCTTCAGGTTTACTATCTCTTCAATCACACCATGTAGGCGAACTAGTTGGCAAACCTCCATGAATTGCTTCAAATGCTTCATCGGGTCTCTATTAGGCGATCTATCAAATTGACCTACATCCATTAGCAATTGAATCATTATCGATTTAAGCTCAAAGTTAGCCATATTTACCTTTGGACTAATTGGTCATGGCATCAAATCATCTATGGTGGGTGCTAGGTGTTCTCTGATAGATCGTTCTCTAGGTATCTGAGTACCAATAGCATGAGCTGGCGGTATAACTGCAGGTATTGCCAGCATCTCTTGGTTATTGACATTATTTATGGCACTATCTAGCTCACCATTTCCATCACGAGCCTTTTCTCGATGTTCTCTTCTTAACTTGCGTAGGCTTGGGTCATCTTGTAAATCTTCCTTTGCAGTGTTTTTCCTGTACAAATACCAAACAAAATAAGAAACAAAAAATGAAAACAAGTAAAAATCAAACAATCAATTCCGTTGCAATTCCCAGCAACGACGCCAAAAAGTTGTTGATGTAATATTACATGGAAAAAGATTAAATATTCAATGTAAATGAGCAAGAAAAACAATGCCAAGAATATGTCTTTTACGTGCAAGTATACACGGTCAGCAAGTAATATAGTAGTGAGTTGGTCCCAAATAATCCTTGTATACCAATTAATACCATAAGCATCACTTAAACATATACTTTAAAGAATTAGAAGGGTAAAAGGCGTAAAAATAGCGTGTCAGATTCGAATTTGGTGAAACAAACTCTGCCATTGGATCCAAAACATCGAGAAACCCCCGGGTAGGGTCCCCTGGTGTGACGCGGTGCACCATAACAACCATGCACCCGCATGGCACGATCTGGTGCAGCCAGATCCACATGAAATTGGTCTAGGGATCCAGTGTAGCACGGTGTACAAGATCTGTGTGTACCCGCTGGACTGGAGCACGCCCACCCTCATTGGTAGCGCGTGGGGGCACATGATCCCCCTTATGGGGGTCGAACGGTGGCGGCGAGCTCCAGTCCCACAGTTCTCTGGTAGCTGGTTTTTATGATGGCCTTTGTTTGCGGTGGTGACGGTCGGAACATGTTGAACGAGCTTCCCCCAAAACTTCCTCTTCCTCACTCCGGCAAAGGGTTGCTCAAATTGTGATGCATTAACCAGTGTTAGACACGTCTCAGCGAGACCTTTCCAATGGTGCTGACGGTGTCATGCACGGTGACTCCAGTGGTCGTAGATCAAGGTTTAAAGCCCTCTTCACCCACTTTTCTCACATTTCCTCCTTTTTCTCTCTCCTAAAATATCCCCTTTCTCTTGTTCATTCTCTCTCCTCATCAAATCACATCCACATTTCATTTTAAAACTCTTTTTTTCTTTTTCTTTTCTTTTTAAATTACTCTCCCACAATATCTCTTTAATATATCACAAAGCCCAAATCCAACTATTCTTGATTTGGGCTTCCCAACATATGGCCCAAATAAATTGGGTCTGAGGCCCAATTTTGCAATGCCCAAGCTTCGGGTTGTTACAAAATCTTACCCCAAAAATATTATTTCTTATCAAACCAATAAGATTTTATGCTCCTACATAAATTTTTACTGAAAATGTAAGAAAATGAGGTATAACATAAATTCTTGCTATTTGTTTCAAGGGTTTTTGATTTTGTGATATGGGATATGTATTTGTGTTAGGAAAATACTTTGATAGACATGCTTATATAAACTAAAGTTTACACAAGCCTTTCAATTTTATGGTCTAGAGTTTTAGGTTAGGGTTTAGGGGATTAGTGTGTAGGTATAGAATTTAAGATTTATTGTTAGAATTTAGTGTTTAGAGTTTAGGGTTTAAGGGTTAGGTTTTAGGGTGCTAGGGTTTGGGATTCAAGTTTTAAATTTTATAGAAGGGTTGTGTAAATTTTTTACACAGCTTGTGTATCAAAATATAACCCTTTGTGTTATTACCTTTTTTTCTTACCGATTCTATAAAAATTTATGTAGGTTTCGTAACAATTTGTGTAGGTACCCTATTTCTTATTATTTTTTTAACAAATAAAGTTATCTTTTAAGATTTTATGTTATAACACAATTTCTTACTATAAGTTTTGTTGGTTTTAGATTTAGTAATATGAGGAAATAATTTGTGTTATTACCTTTTTCGTGATTGTTCTTGTAATAGTTTACGTAGGTTCGATAATAATGTGTGTTGGTACTCTATTTCTTACGACTTTGATAAGATTTGCTTATATGGGATAAGATTTTGTGTTGTAACACAATTTCGTACAATAACTTCCGTTGGTTTAAGATTTGCTGATATGGGGTAAGATTTTGTGTTATTACCTTTTTTCATATAGTTTTATAATAATTTACGTATGTTAAGTAACAATTTGTGTAGGTACCCTATTTCTTATGAGTTTGGTAAGATATAGAGTTATCCTTTATGTAACCCCCTCGACCCTGTTTAGGCGAAAGACCGTACCGAACGGATCGCATGGGGAATATTGAAGTAAACCGGGAAGTTTACCTAAATAAACAATCCTATTTTTTCATTTTATCTTATCACATTATCATTCTATATGATAAACATCGCAGCGGAACAATTTGCAACTGAATCAGACAACTTTTAAGGACTCAATTGCAAATAAACAAATTTTAGGGACCATTTTGTAATCTCCCAAATTACAGGGACTTCAACCAATTTTGCATTACCAATCTTCAATTAGTCATATTACATCCCTCTCTATCAAATATCAGCTCAAAACTATCATCCAAACTCATTTAATTGCATCCACAACATTCAGGGACTAAAACGTAAAGGATCATAACTTTAAAAGATGTCATCAACTAACTGAACTGATGGTTGTATCGATACACAAGGGCATGTATCGATACACCCTTGATAAATAAGTTTCCAGTTTCAAAAACACAAAGCATGTATCGATACACCCTTAGGCTGTATCGATACACGAATTTCCAGTAGCTCAAAACCATACCGGTACGCCTTTGTATACCGATACTCTCAGTCTATTACACAAGGACCATGTCGATACGCTTTCCACCGTTCCGATACGCTATGCCTAAAATGACTTAGTCGTATCAATACGGGTTGTCGAGTATCAATACGCCTGGGCCTAAAAAGTCACATTTTGCTAGTTTTTCACACTTTAATCCAATCAAAGACATTCCAACATGCTTCCAACATGCATACGACATATTTAAACATCAAACCACAATCATACATGGCAATTTCAACATCATAGCATGGCAATATGCATTAAGGAAATCTACAAGCATGCTTCCTATGCAAAATAACCACTCAAGTGTCAAAACACAAACCAAGGCATAAACCAACAAGTAAAGGCCATTTACAAGTCATTAAGGGGATCTCAAACTTGCCACAAAACAGAGAGTTTCAAAATACACTCTCCCAAAACATAAAGGCATCCTCCCATTGCCAATTATTACTAATAAGTAAGCATAAAACCATACTTGAGCTAAGTCTCACTCCTTGGTTCCCTTCTTGCTTCTTTGATGCCCAAAGACGCTAATTCTCTACATTGTTGGCAAAGAGAGCGTAAGCAATAATACCTAGTGAGGGTTGCTCAAAACAAACCAACAACAACAATGCATTTTAAAACCATTCCTCAAGTAGAAAACTCTATCTCTTCATGATCAATCTATCTCATGCTTGAAATCATTTTCAAAGAAAAACTACATCATTAAAACCACATGTACAATCTATGTCTCTTACATTAACCCAAATCCATAATCTCAAAGCAAAGCCACACATGCTTGTTTCTTAAAAGCATTTCTCAAATCATATTCTCATATGCAAAACACAATGCATAAATCATTTATAATCAAGGTACATGTGAGTCTCATATATTGGCATTTTAGCAACATTACTCGGATATGCGGATAGCTTGACGGAATCTCACATCGTTAAGTCCTACATCGGTGGAATCTCACATCACCGAACTCTCATGGTGGTATCTCTCATCGCCACAAAGCTTGATGGAATCTCTCATCATCAAGACCTACAGTGGTGGTATCTCTCATCACTACACTCTCACTTTGGAACGGAATGGCACTACCCCCATTGCCTGAACCAAAGAGCACGTACGAATTTTGTATATTATAGTGCACTTCTCATCCTATTGGTCGACCAATTATATTTGGTAACAATAATCTCATCTCATGCCAATATACTCATTTTAAACATCATTACCTAGTTTTTTTCAATGCATCAATTGTAATCACTAATTTTGTCCGGGATGTTAACTCGTTTTTATTTTTTATAAATATTGGGCTTTGTTCATTTACCTTAACTAAAGTATGATTAAAAAGAATAAAAAAACAAAAATATTATTAGTAATACATATATATATATATGATGTTATTGTTTTTCTGTTACTGTTATTCGATCTAAAGAAAAAAATAAAAAGAAATTATTATCCTCTTATGCTATAGTAGTACCGTATTATTATTATTATTATTATTATTATTATTATTATTATCTATATTATCATTATCATTATTATTATAATAATAATTATTATTAATGTTATTAATATTATATTTATTATTATTATTATTATTAATATATTGAAACAAATCTAAAAATATGAAGAAAAAAAACTAATATATATATATACATGACCAATTGATTAAATAAAGCCCAATATTAAATAATAAGCCCAACCGTTTATATATATTAAAGAGTCCATTTACATTAAAAAAGCCAAAACAAAAAATTATTATTACATATTATATCATAAGGCCCGTTTGGGCCCAACCGAAATAAAAAAACCTAATATGATGACCATCTTTGTGTCTTGCACAGCCAAAGCACCACCATCATATCAAGGATAATTTGACGGTCCAGATCGCACAGATGAAGGAAACCCTAGCTTTCCCCCTTTGCCCTAGCGCCGCATCCCTCTGAATCGTTGGATCGAGAGCGCATCGAACGGCTGAGATCAACGCAAAGAGGCTTCTAGAGCTCCCACACGCTCGTGCGGCCGTCGTTTCGGATCTCCACGCGCGTTTGTGCTACATGCTCGCGCCTCTTCAGCTCCCGCCCGACTCTTTAGATGATTCACGTGCGCCTGCCCGTCTTCCTCACTCCTACGTGTATCGCATGCCCGCCTTTACAAATCCACAACGACCATCCAGATCGACTCCACGTCCCTCGGCTCTCCTCTAGTCCCCTCCCCCTCGTACGAGAGTCGTCACATGCAAACAAGGAAAACAGAAATGTCAGGACGCACAACAAATTCCAGAGAAAAATACCAACAGAAAACAGAGGGCATATACAAACAAGAATAGCATAACTAATAGGGATTTTTCCTCCAATTTTGTGTAATTCAAAATCATGTAAATTTCGGTGTTATAAAACTCGAAACAAACATTGTCAACCCCAAGTTAGAAACGAGGAGATTTTCAAAGAGCAATACAAAGAAAATAGGGCATTCAAAGGTATATTTCTCCCATTTTTCACTTCGAATCATAGAAAAAAAAAGGAAAGAAAGATAGGTTTTTTACCTATGTCGTTTCGTCTTCGCGAATCTCGGTTGCCCCCCCCCCTTCGCAGCAGATAAGTTTTCCGGCCTCTTTGAGGCCTTGCATGGTGAGCCGGTAAGCGTGGTAACAAAAAAAGGGAGGTTCGATTTCAGTTTTCAAAGTAAAAAAGGGTTGTTTTCCTTTCCGATTCTGTTTTTTTTTTGTTTTCAAAAAACTTGGGGCATTTTGGTTCTGATTTCGCGAGGTAAAGTAGGGATCTTGATTTTTGTGGTTATGAAAAATCTCGGGAAAGGGTCGATTTTGGTCCGTAAGGGTTTGCTGGCCGCCAATTAGCGGCGACGGCGCTCTAGGGTTTTCAAAGAGTAAAGAGGGGAGAAGTTTGAGTTTAGGGTTAGCAAAACAAAAAAAGGTGTCTAAATTGATTTAGAGGTGTTTTTATATTGTTTAGAAGGTTTTGAATTTGGTTTAATTAGCTTACAACCCTTCCGTGTCGCGTTATTTACGCTCAGAAGGGCTTCCGCCCTTTAAAACCTTTTCCGCGGTCCCTGCAGTTTTTTAATTGTTTTTAATCTCGTCCCGGTTTTGATTTTAATTGATTTTCGAGTGGTTTAATCCCCCTTTTGGCCCTTTTAAATTTTTGCGTCCTTTCAATTCGGTCCTTGATTTACGTTTTAATCATTTTTAGTGGTTTATTTACTGTTTTAGTCCCTGTCATCATGCATTTTAAATATGTACTCTACTTTTTATATTTGTTATTTTATGTTTCGTTATTCATGCTTTTTTCCATGTTGATATAATGTTTGTAGATATATATGATACGTGGTATGTGATATATTATATGATTGTATGCTTATATGTGTTTTTTGATATATGTGTAGCTTTTACATATAATATAGTTTTATTATGTATGTATATATGGTAAATGCGTACACGGCTTAGTTTCTTTTATTGCTCGAATATGTATTTTTTGGCATGCATTTTTAAATGTCATTCATGTGATCTTAGATATTCCTCGAATATGTGAATATTAATTTTAATCATAAAAAGGAGATACTTATAATTCGCGTATTCGGGTCGAAATATCCTAGCTTATTGGATATTCCCCGAATATTCAGATTAATTTGCATCGTCTAAAAGTAAAATTCGTAAGTAATTAAAACGAACAAGACCATGACATCATACTTTATCTGCTTGCATCATGCATAAATGTGACGTACGTGATCCAAACCCTAAACTAACACGGCAGTTAGACTTATATGATGTCGCTTTAGTCTTTGGTCCGGTGTACCATCATCCTTTTTAATTAAATGTCTAATTAATTTGAAATCACCAATTTGGTAAAGCTGGTATAATTAAGGTTTAATTTTCGATTAAGAACCCCTAATTGAATTCATTTTAAATTTCAAAATAATTTCCATTAAGTAAAAGAAACAATTATTTTGGTACCGATTTTCAGGCGTGATGGGGGTGCTAACCCTTCCCCACACGTAACCAACTCCCGAACCTTTTCAAATGAATCTTTAGTTTTGTTTTTTGTATGGTGTCCGACCTACCTTAGTTGTCGTTGGCGACTCCAAAATATTTTACTGTTTTTTTTCAAAACTCCAATTTCCCCCCCTTTTAATCGAATTTTTCAAAAAGTGGGACACTCGAAGGTTTCCAAGAAAAAACCTTATTACAGCATGGCGACTCTGTTGGGGACCAAATTTTGTTTTACAAACCAAAAAGAGAGTTAAGCCAAAAAATAATTTTTGCTTTTAATCGATGGAAATTTTTGAAGATTAATTTGACTTTAATGAGGCGGTACTTCTTTGAAAATGGGACTTAAATTATACGAGATTTGATAATTGGTAGACTTCGAATTAATTCTACATTTAATTTCTAAGGAATCACCGACATGTGTTGCATCATGATCATTAAGTTCTATACTCGAGCTCCGTCCCTTAAATGGGAGTGAAACGCCCATACCCACGTGAGTATACCTCCACATGTCGATAATTCACTTCCAGAATCCGCGCCTTTGACACGTGAGCAGCCCTCTACGTCACTAGGTCGTGCTTTCCCTCGGACCGAAACCAATTCGCAAGCTTGTAATGGGCCAGAATTGGGGTTCTTGTTACCTTAGTAGGTGATAAGATAGGTTCAGGTACCCTTTATTAGAATTGAACACACATGTGTGAGAATTTAAGAAGCCCACCCCATTAGAGCCATACGGATAATCGTAGAATTAGAATTCATGCTAATAGGTCTTGCATTGTTAATCTGCTTTGGTGTGTTTTCATTCGTTTATTGTATTCAGCATTCATTATTTTTGTTACTAATTCATTTTCTTTTCTTGCCTTGTTTCGTTTGATCATTTTTCGTGCATATTCATGGCGTTTTCATACGAATTGTTGATTCGAGAACAATTTAAAATTGAAAACTGTCATAACGGGAGAAAGAGTTCGTAGAAACAGACTTTCCGGAACGCGATAATTTAGAGGGAGGGGACGAGCAAAATTTATCGAGAGTCGTACCCTATGTACCTTTTTTCTTCTCTAGTTGTAATAAGACTTGATCTTCGTTATGAAAAGTTGTATAACGAGGATGTTCGTCAAATCAACATTTCCTTGCATTCGATTCTATTTTTTTAATTTATTGCCTTTAATCATATGTTTTTGTTATGCATACAACACATTGCATACATTAAGTTATAAAGCACATGAAATTAATTGTTTGGGGTTATGGTAGTATTCATGACTGCCGAAGATTCCACATCCACACTTTACTCGCCATCAAAAGAAACAAATGGAGGAGAGTTTTGCTAAGTTGGAAGCCGATTTAAGGGGTCAGTTGGAGCGAGCTCAACAAGAATTGAAGGACACCATCATCAAGTCCCAACAAGATATGATGAAAGAGATATCTCAGTTGCTACAAGTCAATCTAAGAGGAAAGGGTGATGTTGTAAACCCTAGTCAAGAGAGGGGAGACCCCTCGTTTTCCCCTGGTTTTGTCACTAACACCCCTAAGCCCTCGCAAGGAGCGGAAACTCAAGAAGATGGGGCAACACCGCATCAGGCGGACGCCTCTACCCATGCTCCATCAGGTCTAGTTTTTAATCATGTGGAAAATGTCGGGGATAGTGTTTCAAATTTGGATGAGATTGAGAATTTGAACAAGGTCAAAGCAGAGTTCTCGAAACAACTAGAAGAGACACGAAAGGACCTCGAGGAGAAATTCCGGACAAAGGAGGAAGAAGAAGGGTCATATGGGATGAATGGCAGAGATCTCAGTTTGGTTCCGGACTTGGTGATTCCACCCAAGTTCAAAACACCAGAGTTTGAAAAGTTTGACGGGACAACTTGCCCTACTGCCCACATAACCATGTTCTGTAGAAAGATGACGTGTTTCATCGACAATTAGAGGTTGCTAATTCATTGCTTTCAAGATAGCTTACTGGGGCCCGTGGTGAGGTGGTACAATTAGTTGACTCGTGCTCAGATTAGGTCGTGGAAGGATTTGGCCAAGGCTTTCACATATTAGTATAAGCACATAACCGACACGGTTCCAAACCAACTCATGTTACAAGGTTTGGAGCAAAGGCACAATGAGAGCCTCCGTGAATACGCCCATTGTTGGCGAGATGTGGGGGCACAAGTCCAACCTCCACTCCGCGAAAATGAGATCTCTCCTATGTTTGTCGATATTTTGAAAGGGACCCTCTATGACCGTATGATAAGCAACCATATCGGTTATTTCTCAGATATGGTTATGATCGGTGAATGTATCGAGGCATCTATTAAGAGTGGTAGAATCGATGGAGGAGAAAATGCTCGGAAGCAATTCAAGAAGAAAGATCATGAGGTGAACAACACCAATACCTACGAGGCTCCTAAGCACCTCACAATCTCACCGCCTCAAGCCGCAATCAAGAATGCGCAAAGCTCAAATAGAAAAGAGAATAGGGCTCCCAAGAAGGAACATGAGAAGATGTCCTTCGCCCCTCTACCCATGCCATACAAGAAGGTGTACAAAAACCTATATGAGGCTGATCTAGTCCGTCCATATCATGTTACTCCCTTCCAGCCTCCTTACCCTCCATGGTATGACGAGAATGGTACGAAGGGAGTGTATGATAGAAAATTGCACAACATTCAATAAGCTCGTGCAAAACATGATCAACACCAGGGTCATCGAATTAGAGGGGTCCAATGTGGCGGCCAATCCACTTCCAAACAATGGAGGACGAGGCGTGAATGCCCTCGAAGAGGTAGATGCAAAGAAGGTAAGGATGACAGTGTCAGAAATCAAGTCTCCTCTGAGTTGGGTGTACAAACAGTTGTGCACGATGGGCTTGATTGAGAATGGTACGAAGGGAGTGTATGATGGCCATGAATCATTTTTTGAATACCATCAGACTGCGGGGCATGAGATTCAAAGTTGTCCAAAATTTAAGCAGTTGGTTTAGGAACTGATGGACAATAAGGAGATCGAGTTTGCTTTTTGTTAAGTGTTGGCTTGTTTTTAGTTCATTGCATATTAATCTTTCCCTTGAAGTAATGTGTGGAATTAACTTTGCTACCCTTTGCCCGAAGGTAGCAAAGATCTTTTTCTAAGGGCCTAAAATTGCATGTTTTTAAATTTCAATGAAAGGATGCATTATATTTTGTATTTCAATCATCTCTTCATTTTGTGTATATATTTGTCTATTGAGTCCCCGTATATCAATTGCACGAGGGGCATTGACCTTGACCCCAAAGGTTGATTTCGAGCAGCCTTTGTTTAGTGGAAATCGAAAGCTGTGAAGATGATGAATATGTAACTTACACTCCAAGTTAATTTGGTCATTTATTGAGTACACATGGCCTTTGTGAAACAAATATTTTAATTTTGATATAACTAAAAACCTAAGGACTAAATTGAAAAAGTCAAAACGAATTTTAAGTCCTCAAAATATCCCCATATAATTTTAATATTATGCCCAAGTTAAAAACATGTTCTTTCAAATATTTTTCTAAGTGTTTCAAGCCAAAACAGTGATTTTCAAGCACCCGTTTCGAAACGGCCCTGAGGCGTTTCGAAACGTTTTCATCACTGTCGACCACCGTTCCGAAACGTGTATCGAAACACATGAACCCGTTTCGAAACGGTATCACTCGTTTCGAAATTGTTCTTCATATTTGATTTGAAAAAGACCAACGGTTCAAATATTTGCTAAGTTTTTTTAAATATTAAGAGGGTGTTTCGAAACGGATCAAGCCCGTTCCGAAACGACCCTTGACAGTTGCAAATCCATTTCGAAACGGATCCAAAACGTTTCGAAACAGGTCTTAAGATAAATTTGAAAATATGACCGTTATATTGTTTTTAACTAACTTTCTGAAAGTAGTTAAGGCGTTTCGAAACGGGCTAAGACCGTTCCGAAATGACCCTTGACAGTGGCAAAATCGTTCCGAAACGGCCCTAAGGCGTTTCGAAACGGGATCTTAAATGCACCCCAACGGCTCTTTCTATTTTAGTCCGTTCCGAAACAGGTAACCCGTGTTCCGAAACGGGTTGGTGCAGACTGCATTTATGGTGGCAAGAGAGGGTTCCAACGGCTCCATTTATGTTCCCAACCACCCAAACGGCTAGAAATCAATGAGAAGGTATAAAAGAGACATCCAAAAGCATCAGCAACAACTATTGATCTTAAAGCAAACATCCAAACATCAAATTCAAGCAATTGTGCAAAAATCCCACTTTGTGTAAAAATCCCAATTTGTGTTCTTCATTCATACTTTGTAAAATTGGGTTGAGTGCTTGTATTGGGGCTATCATTTGTATTGAGAGATACCTTATTAGCCTTCAAATTTCTTTGTTCATTTGTGTGAGGATTGGGTTGATTTTTGGGTAGAAAAATCAACCGAAATTGTAAAGGGTTGCCTCCTTGTCCTAGAAAAGGGGAAGAACGATTTAGTGAAATTGTTGCAAATCCTTAGTGAAGCTAAGGTAGTGGATGTAGAGTTCATTTGGAACTTGAACCACTCTAAATCTCTTGTCCATCAATTTTTTTAATTTGCCAATTTCCACCACAAACCTTTAAATTTCCAATTCACCCCCCCTCTTGGTTAATTTCGATCTTGCGATCCACTCAACAATTGGTATCAGAGCTTAACTCTTTGAGGATTAACAACCACAAGAGGAGATCCTTGGAAGAGTGTGATCATCAAAATATCAAGAGATGGCTTCAACCTCCGGTTCCGGCATGTACGAGTCACAATCGACCACAAAGCCTCCTTTCTTCAATGGTGACAATTATTCTTTTTGGAAGAATAAAATGCGTCTATTCATCAAGTCTAGTGACTATCTTGTGTGGGATGTCATTGAAGATGGGCCATACATTCCATGGAAGCAATACGGTGAAGGCAAGATGGTGTTGAAGAAGAAAGCCGAAATGAGTGAAGAGGAGAGGAAAAAGATTCAAGTCAATGATAAAGCTCTCCACATGCTATTTTGTGCTTTCGGTCCGGACATCTACTCAAAGGTCTCATCAATTGAAAGTGCCAAGGAAGTGTGGGACACTCTTGAGACCACTTATGAAGGCACCAATGATGTCAAAGAAACTAAGATTGGACTTCTCAATCTTAGTTATGAAAATTTCAAAATGGAGCCCGATGAGACGGTGTCAAAGATGTTTGATCGTTTCTCCACGATTGTCAATGGTCTAAAGGGCTATGGAGAGATCATACCGGAAGACAAGCTTGTCCGGAAGCTACTCTATTCACTTCCCGAGTCTTGGGATGGGAAGAGAACCGCTATCATCGAAGCAAAGAACTTGAAGACATTAAAGCTTGATGAGCTTGTGGGTTCTCTCCTTACTCATGAGATCATGAAGCAAGGAAGGGAAGATGAGAAGAAGAAAGAAGAGAAAAGGGTAGAGAAGCTTGAGGTTGAGAAGAAGAAGAAGATGGGAATAACTCTCAAGGCTAAAGCTTCACAACTTGATGAGAGCTCATCTAGTGATGAGGACGAACTTGAAGAATTGGCTATGATAGCCAAACGGTTCTCACGTTTCATGAGGTCCAACCGGGGAAGAAAAATCCAAAGAAAGATGGACTTCAAAGGGAAGAACAAAGAAGAAGGAAAGGATCCCATCATTTGCTATGAGTGCAAACAACCCGGCCACATCCGTTCGGAGTGCCCTCAACTCAAGAAGAAGGGCTTTGAGAAGAAGAAGAGACTCAAAGCCAAGCTTGCTACTTGGAGTGATGAGGAGTCATCGGAGGATGACGAACAAGAAGTGGCTAATCTTTGTCTCATGGCACTTGAGGAAGATTCCTCCTTGGTAACCTCTAACTCATCTACTTTAGATTTTTCATATGAAGAGTTAAATGATGCATATGATGAGTTACAAGAGGTATATGATGAATTAGTTGAGAAGTTTAAAGAGTCGGTCATTAAAAACAAGAAAATCATTTTAGAACTAAATGAGAAAAATGACTCACTCACTCAAGCTAATTCTAAATTTGAGAAAAAGATTTTAGGATTAAAAGATGAACTTAAATTTTTTTCAAGATGAAAATGTTGATCTTAATAATCTTTTGTCTCAATGTAATAGTGAACACCAAAAGGTGTTGGGTGAGCTAAATGAGCTCAAAAAGTCTTTAAAAAATGTTGGTAGTGTCAAGCATGAAGTAGGAGAATCCTCTAGAACACACCAACCTAAGAAAAAGACTAATTACTACAAACAAGGTAGCTACCCTAGACATAGTAGAGCTAAAAGAATTAGAAGTGTATGGGTTCCTAAGGAACTTGTAAAATCTAATAATATTATTGCTATATCATCTTGGATTCCTAAGGGAACCAAGGTTTTGGGAGCTAACACTCATGGACCCAAAATGATTTGGGTACCAAAAACCAAAGTTTAATATCTTTGTTTGTAGGGGGAGCATTGCTACAAGGCCAAGGCACAAAGTCAAAACTCATGGTACCTTGATAGTGGATGCTCGAGACACATGACCGGAGACAAGAGTCGATTCATGGATCTAAAGCCAAAAAGTGGAGGAGTAGTAACATTTGGTGACAACTCCAAAGGCCACATTAAAGGTATTGGCTCCATAGGTAATCACTCTACCATTCTTATTGAAAATGTCTTATATGTCGATGGTCTTAAACACAATTTATTGAGCATAAGTCAATTGTGTGATAAAGGATTTAATGTTTTATTTGATAAAAATGTATGCAAAATTGTAGACATTAAATCTAATAATATTATGCTCATAGGTCATCGCATAGGAAACATATACATGGTGCATTTAGATGACATACATACATCTCATGCATGCTTAGTTGCTCAAAATGAAAATGATGCATGGTTGTGGCATAGGAAGCTAGGACATGCTAGCATTAGTGTTTTGGAAAAACTAGTCTCTCTAAATCTAGTTAGAGGTTTGCCCAAAATAAAATTTTCAAATGATAAGATTTGTGATGCATGCTCAAAGGGTAAACAACATAGGTCTTCCTTTAAATCCATTAATGATGTTTCTACTAGTAGATGCTTACAATTAATTCATATGGACTTGTTTGGGCCAATTAGGACTATGAGCTTGGGTGGTAAATCTTATGCTTTTGTGTTAGTTGATGATTTTTCTAGATTTACTTGGGTTCTCTTTTTAAGTACTAAAGATGAGGCTTTGGAAAAATTCATCACATTTTCAAAATTAACCCAAAATGATCTTGAACTTAAAATTTCACATATTAGGAGTGATCATGGAACCGAGTTTCAAAATTTAGGGTTTGAAGAATTTTTGAATGAAAATGGTATTAGCCATAATTTTTCGGCTCCTCGAACTCCTCAACAAAATGGGGTAGTTGAGAGGAAAAATAGAACTTTACAAGAAATGGCTAGAACTATGCTTTGTGAAAACAATTTACCTAAATATTTTTGGGCGGAAGCCACAAACACCGCTTGTTATATTGTAAATCGAGTAATGATTAGGCCAATTTTAAAGAAAACCCCTTATGAGATTTTAAAATCTAAAAAGCCTAACATTAGCTATTTCCACCCTTTTGGGTGCAAGTGTTTTGTTTTAAATAATGGAAAAGATAACTTAGGTAAATTTGATGCAAAAAGTGATGAAGCCATTTTTATAGGTTACTCTTTAACCTCTAAAGCCTATCGAGTATTTAACAGAAGAACTTTAGTAGTAGAAGAATCTATTCATGTTGTACTCGATGATAACCTCCTTCCTAGGAAGGATTCTTGTGACGATGATGATGTAGGGATCATAAATGCCTTTGATGGAGGTCAAACTTCAAAGGAGGATGAGATTCCAACAAAGGAAGAGGACTCACAAGATCCACCTCTTGAAGCCTTGAAGGACTTGGCCATTGAGGAAAAGGAAGTGAGCTACCCAAGGGAGTTGAACTATGTCAAAGATGGTGAAATCTTGGGTGATCCATCCAAGGGGGTAACCACTCGTTCTTCTCTTAGATTAATGAATCATGTTGCATTTATCTCATGCATAGAGCCTAAAAACATAAAAGAAGCATTGAAAGATGACTTTTGGATTATGGCTATGCAAGAGGAGTTAAATCAATTTGAGAGAAGTAATGTATGGACATTAGTTGATAGGCCTAGTAATCAATCTACAATAGGAACTAAATGGGTCTTTAGGAACAAACTAGATGAGAGTGGTAACATTGTGAGAAATAAAGCTAGACTTGTAGCACAAGGTTACACTCAAGAAGAGGGAATAGATTTTGATGAAACCTATGCACCCGTAGCTAGAATGGAAGCCATTAGGATGTTGCTTGCATATGCATGTTATCATAATTTCAAGCTTTTTCAAATGGATGTTAAAAGCGCATTTTTAAATGGTTTTATAAATGAAGAAGTGTATGTGGAACAACCACCGGGTTTTGAAGATTCAAAATTTCCAAATCATGTTTTCAAACTTACCAAAGCTCTTTATGGTTTAAAACAAGCTCCTAGAGCTTGGTATGAAAGGCTTTCAAATTTTTTGATTGAAAAAGGATTTGAAAAAGGTAAGGTGGACACTACACTCTTTATAAAAATGACATCTTAGTAGATCAAATTTATGTTGATGATATTATTTTTGGTTCTACTAATGAATGTCATTGTCAAGAGTTTGCTAAGTTAATGCAAGGTGAATTTGAGATGAGCATGATGGGGGAGCTCTCATTCTTTTTGGGACTCCAAATCAAGCAAAAGAAGGATGGCACCTTCATCAACCAAGCAAAATACATAAAGGATATGCTCAAGAAGTTTGGCTTGGAGAATGCAAAGCCTCAAGCCACTCCTATGAGCTCATCTACAAAGCTTGACAAAGATGAAGGAGGTAAGTGTGTTGACTCTAAGCTTTATCGTTCTATGATTGGATCTTTGCTTTACCTTACCGCAAGTAGACCGAATATCTTGTTTAGTGTTTGCTTGTGTGCTAGGTTTCAAGCTAGTCCTAGAGAGTCTCACCTTATAGTCGTTAACAGAATCTTTAGATACCTTAGAGACACTCCTTGTGTAGGTCTTTGGTACCCTAGAGACTCTACCTTCAACCTTCATGCTTACTCAGATGCGGATTATGGGGGTTGCAAAATTGATAGGAAAAGTACTTCGGGAACTTGCCAATTCTTAGGTAGTATGCTTATATCTTGGTTCTCTAAGAAACAAAATAGTGTAGCATTATCTACCACCGAAGCCGAGTACATATCCTTAGGGAGTTGTTGTGCTCAAGTCCTTTGGATGAAGCAACAACTCTTAGATTATGGAATTAAAGTTGAAACTATACCCCTAAAATGTGACAACACTAGTGCAATATGCTTAACTAAAAATCCCATCCAACACTCTAGAACCAAACATATTGAAATAAGGCATCATTTCATTAGAGATCATGTCCTTAAGGAAGATGTTGTTATAGAGTATGTAGACACCTTGAATCAATTAGCGAACATTTTTACAAAACCCTTAGACAAAGAGCGTTTTTGGTCCCTTAGGAGAGAGTTAGGTCTAGCTAGCCTATCTTGACCTTTTAGGACCTCTTTTGTGCTTAAATATGCTTGATCTTGTGAAATGCCATGTTGATGTGTTTAAACTCCTAATTTCATCCATGCTTATAGTTAGGGGGAGTATGTTAATGCTTAAATATGTTTTGCCTGCTCATTCATAACATTTATGCATGTTAGGCCTCTTAAAACTTCATTTTTCTGCATTTTTAGAGCCTCTTCTGCACTTCCAGGCCCAGGTGTATCGAAACGGGTGAACCTGTTTCGATACGGATACCTTAAATCCAGCTCTGAGAGAAGGGCGTTTCGAAACGCCTCCAAGGCGTTCTGAAACGTTTTTGCTACTGCCAAGGGGTGTATCGAAACGTGTTTCGATACGGGTCAAAAGGGTTTCGATACAGTCAACACCGTATCGAAACGGTCAGCCTATGGTCTTAAATCGGTCAAAACCCTAGCCGCCCCGTTCCGAAACGGTCTTGACCGTTCCGAAACGGCATCGCGGATTGCTTCATTTAGGGCTTTTAATGATACAAATTCACTTTTTATCAAACTCTTAAAACCCTAAACCGCCTCCCTCTCTATAAATACCCTCTCAAACTCATTGTTTTTCACAAAATTGTGAGGGGTTTTACTCTAAATCTCAGGTCTAAGCAAGTTTCATCAATCTTGTGCAAGGATTTTAATCAAATCATCCAAAATCCCAAACTAAGGTAATTTTTCTATTTTTCTTTTTCTTTCAATTTATGTTCGAATCTTAGGTTAGAAAATTTTATTTTTGTATAAATTATATGCTTTTATTTGTGGGTTTTCAATATCTTGTAAATTTTTTTCCAAATCTCAAAATTTTTTATTCGAATATAAAATTTTTCAGTCGTATTTTTTTTAAAACTGTTTTTTTTATATTTTAATTTTGTTTTCAAAAACCTAAGTGGGATTTATTATTGGATTGATTTTAAATATCAATGCATACACTTAATTTTAAACCACTTGCTTAATGTTTTTAGATGGCGGATCAAGCTAACAAAAAGCGCAAGGCCGTTCAATCAGGTGATTCGAGCATTCGTCCAAATATTACTATGCTTTTTCAGAAATCCCTTAAAACTCCGGAGGCACGTGCTCGTTTCTCTTTTGTCAAGGATTTCGCGATTCGCAAGGAACGTGTCATTGATCTTGAGTTCCTCAATTCCGAGCGATTCCTTTTCTGTTATCTCGCTCGTTTGGATGAGTGGAATCTCATGTATTTATTGAGCATTCCGGATGTTCGCTACAAAAACATGGTACTCATCTTTTACTCTAATGCTCGTTTTCTTTATGATGAGTCCAAGACCGAGATTATAGGAATTGAGTCATCCTTATTAGGCAAAAAGTTTGTTGTTAATGTTGCTCTTTTGGAGTCTGCTCTTAAACTTAAGGATGATGGTCTTGAGGATGAACGCCACTTTGGCACTTTCACCAGTAAGGCACTTCACTTGGATGTGCACGATCGAGTTCTTCACTTGATAGTATCTTGGTTCATTCGACCTTCCGGAGGTAAATACTCCCACATCCGTCAAACCGATCATTTTTGGCTAGAGTGTTTCCGTAGGGGTGAGCGCCCAAATGTGCCTAAGATTATTTTTGCCGAGATAGTCAATAATATTAAGCTTATTGACACAAATGAGCTGAAGTCTTTTACTTATGGCATAGTCTTGAGCGCCTTATTTCATGATCTTGGCATCGATTGTTCTTATGATTCTCCGGAACCTCGCAAGACCAAGATTGGTTAGTCATCCCTTCGCAAGTCCGGGTTCACATATGTGAATGGTGTTAGGGAAAGAGTTGATAGAGAAGCCGTTCCTCCTCCCGTTGCTCCTCCACCGCAAGTTCAAATGGCAAACAATGAAGCTCTCACGGCTTTCCTTACCGAGCGATTCAATGCTTTGGACTCTCGGTTCGATGCTTTGGACACTCGCCTTACTTCGGGCTTTGAATCTATGGGCAATCGGTTGAAGAATGTCGAGGATCGTCTTCATTCTCTTGAGACTTCGCATTCCAACTTGGATCTCTCCTTCTCTACGCTTTATGGGCAATGGACGAAGTTTCACCGTTCTCAAGCCAAGAGCGATGATGATACTTCGGATGATGATGACGAGGCCTAGGATCTTCATACCATATCATATCATATTATCTATGCATTTTAGGATTAAGATTGCATCTTTATGTTTTCTCATGTTTTAGGAACCTATGCTATTGGCTTTTTATTTGGGATTTTATGTTGAACTTAATGTTTGATTTATGTTTTGGATATTTTGATTATGAATTAATATTATGGTTGCTTATTGTTGCTTATTGGTACTAATCCTTTATCTTCTCTATGAGCTTTTATTGTTCTTTTTGATCTAACAAAAAGGGGGAGAAGTAATTTAAGAGCCACACTAAAATTCGTTTTAAATTTTAAAAGGTTTTTAATGGATTTCAAATCAAAAAATTTCTTTTAACTTTAAAAACCTATCTTAAATAAAGGGGGAGTTAGAATATTTTCAAAACTTTCAAAATTCTCAAAAATTCTAACTTTGGTTTTGTTAAATCAAAAAGGGGGAGATTGTGAAACAAATATTTTAATTTTGATATAACTAAAAACCTAAGGACTAAATTGAAAAAGTCAAAACGAATTTTAAGTCCTCAAAATATCCCCATATAATTTTAATATTATGCCCAAGTTAAAAACATGTTCTTTCAAATATTTTTCTAAGTGTTTCAAGCCAAAACAGTGATTTTCAAGCACCCGTTTCGAAACGGCCCTGAGGCGTTTCAAAACGTTTTCATCACTGTCGACCACCGTTCTGAAACGTGTATCGAAACACATGAACCCGTT
This sequence comes from Hibiscus tridactylites, assembly GCA_958450335.1. Lineage (NCBI taxonomy): Eukaryota > Viridiplantae > Streptophyta > Magnoliopsida > Malvales > Malvaceae > Hibiscus > Hibiscus tridactylites. Next base: position 36,108,799 of record OY288272.1, on the reverse strand, counting down.
TCGAAACGGTATCACTCGTTTCGAAATTGTTCTTCATATTTGATTTGAAAAAGACCAACGGTTCAAATATTTGCTGAGTTTTTTTAAATATTAAGAGGGTGTTTCGAAACGGATCAAGCCCGTTCCGAAACGACCCTTGACAGTTGCAAATCCGTTTCAAAACGGATCCAAAACGTTTCGAAACAGGTCTTAAGATAAATTTGAAAATATGACCGTTGTATTGTTTTTAACTAACTTTATGAAAGTAGTTAAGGCGTTTCGAAACGGGCTAAGACCGTTCCGAAACGACCCTTGACAGTGGCAAAATCGTTCCGAAACGGCCCTAAGGCGTTTCGAAACGGGATCTTAAATGCACCCCAACGGCTCTTTCTATTTTAGTCCATTCCGAAACAGGTAACCCGTGTTCCGAAACGGGTTGGTGCAGACTGCATTTATGGTGGCAAGAGAGGGTTCCAACGGCTCCATTTATGTTCCCAACCACCCAAACGGCTAGAAATCAATGAGAAGGTATAAAAGAGACATCCAAAAGCATCAGCAACAACTATTGATCCTAAAGCAAACATCCAAACATCAAATTCAAGCAATTGTGCAAAAATCCCACTTTGTGTAAAAATCCCAATTTGTGTTCTTCATTCATACTTTGTAAAATTGGGTTGAGTGCTTGTATTGGGGCTATCATTTGTATTGAGAGATACCTTATTAGCCTTCAAATTTCTTTGTTCATTTGTGTGAGGATTGGGTTGATTTTTGGGTAGAAAAATCAACCGAAATTGTAAAGGGTTGCCTCCTTGTCCTAGAAAAGGGGAAGAACGATTTAGTGAAATTGTTGCAAATCCTTAGTGAAGCTAAGGTAGTGGATGTAGAGTTCATTTGGAACTTGAACCACTCTAAATCTCTTGTCCATCAATTTTTTAATTTGCCAATTTCCACCACAAACCTTTAAATTTCCAATTCACCCCCCTCTTGGTTAATTTCGATCTTGCGATCCACTCAACAGCCTTAATGCATTTGGGAGAACAATAGAAAATCTTCCGACTAAAAAAGAATAAGAAGAAGAAAAAGAAAGAAGAAAAAGAGAGAGAGAAAAAAGAAAGAAAAAAGGAAGAAAAAATTGAGAATCAAAAGGCATAACAAAAGCACTCCAATGTTTGAAGCCTGGTAATGGGCATTTTCAGATAAGAGTGTGGAAATTTTGGGGCACTACGCTGTAGCAAAAGGACCAATAAGGTTGCTATGCACCATTCGAATCAAAAACCATAGCTTCATGAGTGATGGTAATATTTTCAAATTATGACAATGCCGAGTAGCTCGAGGTTTTGTTGTTTGCTCCATCATTTATTTCAAGCCAAAGGAATGTGATGAGTTGACTTCCCCAAAACCAGAAATAATTGAAACAAAGTAATAATGATAAAAGGCGAAGCCTACATAAGGTAAGTCTAATTTATTAAAAACTGAAATAAATCAGAGGGTATTTCACATCCTCAGACATTAGCTCAGCTTTTGAGGTCTCCTAGACACATGATGCTTGAGGCAATCCTTGGTAAGCCATCTTAGTGTCGTTCGTGCACTTGATATTCGGGATATTTAATCTAGCTTGATGTATCCATAATTTGAAAAGAAAGTCTAGTTTTTGAAAATGCATCTCATTTTGAAATTAGAAGATGCAATCTAAAATTTTTGAGGACACACAAATATTTCTTCCATTTTCTTCAGGGGTAAAGTTTAGAATGCAAAGTCATGAATACAAATGATAGCTCATCAGTGGCCACGATGAGGATAGTACTAAGATTCCACATGCAACAGTTCAGGGACTTTAAGTGAGTTTCTTTGATTGCTTCAAAAGGTGAAAAATGGACCTTATTGAATTTCAGAGAAAAGTTCAGGGACTTGGGGGCATATGCCTTCCCCCTAATGTTTCAATAAAAGAAAGTCGTTGTGATGAGTCAAGACGAAGAGAATAGTTGAGCACCCAAGTCGAGTAAGGGGCAATGTTATGAGAATGAGCACTACGAGAAGTGTTACGTCTGTTCTGACCAGTAAAAGTCAGCAGTCATTTTTCAAGATGAGACAAAGGATGGATATCTAGCAAGGAGAAAGCCAAGAGAGATTGAGAAGAAGAAGAGGAAAGAAGAAGGTCAAGAGTGACCGACCCGAAGAGTGGAAGCGTCCGAGCAATTTTGATGTCATAATCCATGCATCATTTGTAGTTAGACATTTCTAGGTTAGAGGCATGCTAACCTGCATCATCAAATCATTTTTGCCTATTTTGACAGGTATATTAAAGCTTTTCCAGTAAAAGGAATTCGCCTATCCGTTCGGGCATAAAGAGAATGGAACCCGCCTATCCGTTCAGACATGAGAAGAATGGAACCCGCCTATCGGTTCAGGCATGAGGAGAATGGAACTCGCCTATCTGTTCGGGCATGAGGAGAATGAAACTGGCCTATCCGTTCATGCATGAGGAGAATGGAATCCGCCTATTCGTTCGGGCACTCTGAGAATGAAGCTTTTATTTTTCACCAATTGTCCACCCGTTCGGACCTTGAAGGGTTGAAGAATGTCGAAATGAGAAGAACAGCTTCAAGCCTTCGCGATCGTTACATTTTCCCATACCGACTTCCGAACCGCTAGTAGTTCAAGTGCATGATGATTCGGGATCCAAACAGGGAAGTTGGACAAAATTAGTGCTTATGTCCTTTGCTTTATTCTCGTTCCACAAGTGTAAGCAACGGGGGCAACTGTAATCACTAATTTTGTCCGAGATGTTAACCCGTTTTTATTTTTATAAATATTGGGCTTTGTTCATTTACCTTAACATAGTATGATTAAAAAGAATAAACAAAAATAAAAAAAAATATTATTAGTAATATATATATTTGATGCTATTGTTTTTTGGTTACTGTTATTCGATCTAAAGAAAAAAGAAAAACAAAAATTAATTAATTACTAATATATATTATGTTATCCTATTATGTATGTTATTATCTATTATTATTATCCTCGTATGCTATAGTATTACCGTATTATTATTATTATTATTATTATTATTATTATTATTATTATTATTATTATTATTATTATTATTATTATTATTATTATTGTTGTTGTTGTTGTTGTTGTTGTTGTTGTTGTTGTTGTTGTTGTTGTTGTTGTTGTTGTTGTTGTTGTTGTTGTTGTTGTTGTTGTTGTTGTTGTTGTTGTTGTTGTTGTTGTTGTTGTTGTTGTTGTTGTTGTTGTTGTTGTTGTTGTTGTTGTTGTTGTTGTTGTTGTTGTTGTTGTTGTTGTTGTTGTTGTTGTTGTTGTTGTTGTTGTTGTTGTTGTTGTTGTTGTTAATATATTGAAACAAATCTGAAAATCTGAAGAAAAAAACTAATATATATATATACACATGTCAAATTGAATAAATAAAACTCAATATTAAATAATAAGCCCAACCATTTATATATATTAAAGAGTCCATTTACATTTAAAAAAGCCCAAAGAAAAAATTATTATTACATATTATATCATAAGGCCCGTTTAGGCCCAACCGAACTAAAAAAACCCGAATCTGATGACCATCTTTGTGTCTTGCGCAGCCAAAGCACCACCATCAGATCAATGATAATCTGACGGTCCAGATCGCACAGATGAAGGAAACCCTAGCTTTACGCATTTGCCGTAGTGTCGCATCCCTCTGAACCGTTGGATCGAGAGCGCATCGAACGGCTGAGATCAACACAGAGAAGCTTCTAGAGCTCCCACACGCCCGCGCGTCCATCGTTTCGGCTCTCCACGAGCGTCTATGTTATACGCTCGCGCCTCTTCAGCTCCCGCCCGACTCTTAAGATGATGCACACGCGCCTGCCCGTCTTCCTCACTCGCGCGTGTATCGCACGCCCGCCTTTACGAATCCACAACGACTATCAAGATTGGCTCCACGTCCCTCGGCTCTCCTCTGGTCCCCTCACCCTCATACGAGAGCCGTCACATGCAAACAAGGAAAACAGAAATGTCAGGACGCGTAACAAATTCCAGAGAAAAATACCAACCGAAAACAGAGGGCAAATATAAACAAGAATAGTAAAACCAATAGGGATTTTCCTCCAATTTTGTGTAATTCAAAATCATGTAATTTCGGTGTTATAAAACCCGAAACTAACATTGTAAACCCCAAGTTAAAAATGAGGAGATTTTTCAAAGAGCAATACAAAGAAAACAAAGCATTCAGAGGTATATTTCTCCCATTTTCCACTTCGAATCATAGAAAAAAAGAAAAGAAAGTTAGGGTTTTTTTACCTCCGTCGTTTCATCTTCACGAATCCCGGTTGCCCCTTTTTTCGCCGCAGATAAGCCTTCCGGCCTCTTTGAGGCCTTGCATGGTGAGCCGGTAAGGGTGGTAACAAAAAAAGGGAGGTTCGATTTCGGTTTTCAAAGTAAAAAAGGTTTTTTTCCTTTATGATTCTGTTTTTTTTGTTTTCAAAAAAACTTGGGGACTTTTGGTTTTGTTTTCGCGAGGTAAAAGTAGGGATCTTGATTTTTGTGGTTTTGAAATATCTCGGAAAAGAGTCGGTTTTGGTCCATAAGGGTTTGTCGGCTGCCGATTAGCGGCGACGGTGGTCTAGGGTTTTCAGAGAGTAAAGAGATGAGAAGTCTGAGTTTAGGGTTAGCAAAACAAAAGGGGGTCTAAATTGATTTAGAGGCGTTTTTATAATGTTTAGGAGGTTTTGAATATGGTTTAATTAGCATACAACCCTTCCGCGTCACGTTATTTACGCTCATAGGGGTTTCCGCCCTTTAAAACTTTTCTGCGGTCCCTGCAGTTTTTTAAATGTTTTTAATCTCGTCTTGGTTTTGATTTTAATTGATTTTTGAGTGGTTAAATTCCTCTTTTGGCCCCTTTAAATTTTCACGTCCTTTCAATTCGGTCCTTGATTTGCGTTTTAATCATTTTTAGTTGTTTATTTACTATTTTAGTCCTTTATATCATGCATTTTAAATATGTAATCTACTTTTTATCTTTGTTATTTTATGTTTCATTATTCATGCTTTTTTTCCATGTTGATATAATGTTTGTAGATATATATATATATATGATACATGGTATGTGATATATTATATGATCGTATGCTTATATGTGTTTTTTGATATATGTGTAGCTTTTACATATAATATAGTTTTATTATGTATGTATATATGGTAAATGCGTACACGGCTTAGTTTTTTTTATTAATCAAATATGTATTTTTTGGCATGCATTTTTAAATGTCATTCACGTGATCTTAGATATTCCTCGAATATGTGATAATTAATTTTAAACATAAAAAGGAGATACTTATTAATTCGCGTATTCAGGTCGAAATATCCTAGCTTATTGGATATTCCCTGAATATTTGGATTAATTTGCATCGTCTAAAGGTAAAATTCGTAAGTAATTAAAATGAACAAGACCATGACATCATACTTTATCTGCTTGCATCATGCATATAGGTGACGTACAGGATCCGAACCCTAAACTAACACGGCAGTCAGACTTATATGATGTCGGTTTTGTCTTAGGTCCGGTGTACCATCATCTTTTTTAATTAAATATCTAATTAATTTGAAATTGCCAATTTGGTAAAGCTCGTATAATTAAGGTTTAATGTTCGATTAAGAACCCCAAATTGAATTCATTATAAATTTTAAATAATTTCCATCAATTAAAAGAAAAAATTATTTTCGTACCGATTTTCGGGCGTGATGGGGGTGCTAACCCTTCAACACACGTAACCAACTCCCGAACCCTTTCAAATGAATCTCTGGTTTTGTTTTTTGTATGGTGACCGGCCTACCTTAGTGGCCGGAGGCGACACCAAAATATTTTACTATTTTTTTTTTCAAAACTCGAATTTATTCCCCCTTTTAATCGAATTTTTCAAAAAGTGGGACACTCGAAGGATTCCAAGAAAAAATCTTATTACAGCAATATAAATCATTCTCATCCTTTTTCAAAAGCATTAATAAGAATAGCATTTTCTCAACAATTTCTATCTCTTAAAAATCATAATTCTATCTCATGGGATCTCATAAATCATCAAATCATTTCTTGAAACATGCATAAAATAGTAGGTTTAATTCTATCTTCAAAACATGAGCATGATCATTAAATCAATGGGTTAAAAAACGAGAAACAAGAGCGAATCATCTCCAACTTACTTCCGAGCTAAGATTAGTGTTTCAAACTCAATATAAACCCCTCAAACCTTGCATTCAAGTCTTTGAAAGACTTTTAAAACCAATTCCACTCACTGACAACACCTCGATTGCTTTGCCTATTCCTTCAACTGACAAAATTTGATGAGAAATCTTCAAGAATCCTTTGAGTTAAATGAAAGAATCACTGAGAAAATCATTTTCAAATCAAAACGAAGTGAGAAGATGAGAATCTCTGGAAGTTTGAGAGAAAAAGAAGTGTTTAGCTGATGGAAAAATGAGAGAAAAGGAAGTTACGTCAAAATAGAATTTAGAACACTAAATTCCCTTTTATTAAAATCTTCTTTTTATTCTTTAATAAAATACCTTTAAAATGGTCAATTAAAAGAAAAATCTCATTAAATATATATTAGCTCCCTAAAGATTCTAAGTTTTGGCCCTCTTTCAAAACACACATTTAAAAACAGATTTTAGATTTTTACAAAATAGTCACTAACCCGAAATGTCAAGCCTCCAAAATCCATTTTCCAAAATTGAATTCACCAAATCTTTATATATATATATATATATATATATATATATATATATATGATTTTAGGAATTTTTCCCATAATTTTAGAATATCTCGAACCATGTTTTCCCTGAACCACTCTCGAACAAACCCGGATCTCTAGTCTAGGTCCTATGAACCCCGAGCCAACCTTAAAGACTCCTTAGCCAAAAACCGAGGCGTTACAATTCTCCCCCACTTAGGAAATTTTGTCCTCGAAATTTTACGTGATGGAAAAAGATAAGGTAACTGCTTCTTCATGTCATCCTTCGTTTCCCAGGTGGCTTTCTCTACACCACGATGTCGCCACAAGACCTTAACCAACCCAATGGTCTTTCCGTGAAGAACCTTATTGTCTGAATGTAAGATCTCAACTGGTTCTTCATCATACGAAAAATCTGGATTCAACTCTATCTCTTCAACAAGCATAACATGAGACGGATCCGATCTATATCTCCGAAGAATGGATACATTGAAAACATCATGTATCTTCTCCAACTCGAGAGGAAACCTCAACCTATAAGCAACAGGTCCAACACTCTCAAGCACCTCATATGGTCCAATAAACCTCGGACTTAACTTGCCCTTCTGACCAAATCTCACCACCTTTTTCCAAGGTGAAACCTTCAAAAATACCTTATCACCTACAGCATACTCAACCTCGTTACGCTTCAAATCCGCATAAGACTTCTGCCGATCCGAAGCAGCTTTCAACCTTTCACTAATAAGCTTCTCTTTTTTTTGTAGTGTCCTTAAGCACATTAGAGAAACAGACCAACTTCTGCCCCGCTCCCGCCCAACAAAGAGGCGTTCTACACTTCCTTCCATACAAAGCCTCATAAGGAGCCGTTTGAATGTTCGCATGATAACTATTATTGTAAGCAAACTCCACCAAAGGTAACTATTTCTCCCAAGAACCTTGGAAATCAATGATGCAACACCTCAACATATCCTCCAACACTTGGATAACCTGTTCAGTTTGTCCATCCGTCTGCGTATGATACGAAGTACTGAAATTCAAACGCTACCCAACGCTGGATGCAAACACTCCCGAAATCTCACTATGAAACACGGATCTCGATATGAAACAATGGACTTAGGCACCCCATGCAACCTCACAATCTCAGAGATGTACAAATCTGCCAACTTGTCTAACATATACATAGTATGCAACGCCAGAAAATGTGCACACTTCATAAAACGATCTACAATCACCCAAATGGAATTCTTCTTGGACGGTGTCAAAGGCAAACTCGTCACGAAATCCATGGTGATTCTCTCCAATTTCCATTCTGGAATCTTCAATGGTTGATGTTGGGTCACGTCGGCACGCCCCGTGGCGCAGCGGAAAAATTAATCCGACGTAATCTAGCCAGGATCCATGTACAGGAACGAATTCGGGGTGAAAAGATGAAGAGTTATCTTTTAAAACTCTAGAAACTAGAAAACCGACGGTATGTCAGAATAACCATGTCAAGTAAAACCGGAATCGTCACAGGTTCACAACGACCTTTACGGAGTCCACCCGAACAAAACGAACAAAGTTTCCGCCTCCCTAACACTTAGGGATAAATTTCGACAGGTTTGAACACCTTCCAGGGAGAAGTCGAAATCCCTCCAGGGATTCCTGAGGGAGTCTGAAATCGACCATGAGTTCAACCAGGACTTGCAATTGAGCAAGGGAACCTTCAGGGTTTTGCCAAGGGGCAAGTAGAACACCAGAAAAATAACGAACAGCTTCTCAGAGAGCTTTTTGGGATATGTCGAATTCCAGTGGGGAATCCCTAAGGGTGTTGTCGAAATCTTCAAGAGGAGGAAGAGGGATGATTTGGTTGCTAGCCCTTGTCCCTTTAAATAGAATTCGGAGACTCAATTCTAGTTGAATTCCTTAAATCCAAGTTCAACCAAAATTCATAGAATCTAATTCTACTTGAAATTGGTTTATATTAAATATACATTATATTTAATAATATTAAATGAAATATATATATATATATATATATATATTTAATTATGTAGAATCTTATTCTACATAAAACATGGATTTAAATATACATTATATTTAATCCAAATATATATATATTTTTTATTATATAGAATCTCATTCTATCTTTACTTGGATTTAAATATATTTAAATATATGTTTTTAATTATGTGGAATCTAATTCTACATAAACTTGGAATTAAATATACATTATATAAATTCCAAATATATATTTAAATTTCTAGAATCTTATTCTATAATATTTAAGTTTCTGAATATTTTCCATACTCTAAATAATATTTGATAAATATAATATTTATCCAATATTATTCCCATTTAAGGGAGTTGTCGATTTCCCTTATGCCATAGGGGATTTTTGGCAACCTTCCTAAAATAGGGAGTATGATTTCCAATTTTTGTTCGTTTCATTCGAAGGGTGTGACCCTTATAGGTTCATGCAACGTTAGCAGCAAAATTAGAACTGTTCTAATTTTACAAACAATGAGTGGCATCTAGCAATACATCATTGCTACCTAAGTTGCATGAAGTCATGGTTTGACTTTCCTAATTCCTGAATAAACTTCCTTTATGTATTACATCCTTTTGTCCTTTATATCTTAGATGAACACAAGTCATGGGTTAGTCACACTTGCGTTGTCCATCTAGTGTTTCTTGATGTCTTGAGTAGATTATTATAAACGAATCTCTATGATATCTCATATCATAATATTCGAGCATGGCCATGCATTTTATAATCTCACTCAATCAAGTGGTCGAAGATATTTCTCCCATTATGTAGGAGGGACAAATCCTTTCTTGATCAACCATATTTCACTACATAGGTCATCACGTATCCAATCATCAGTCTTTATAATGTAGTCAGTTACGACACATGTTTGACTATGTCAAAATACATAAATCTTTATGTTGAAATCATGTTTATCTCGAGTCTGAGGATTATACATATGTTTATCATGAGCAATGTTGTGACTGTCACATAATTACCCAAGAAACATGCTCATAGCGGGTCAATCCAATATGTTGTTCTCTAACAAATACTTATGTGTTGATTTTGACATCTCTATGCCAATGACAACACTAGTTATCAATCAACCACATATTAGTCTTTATATATTATCACTGTCCATACCCGTAATAATATTCGACTAAGGATCCTATTTAACAATAATCGTATTAATGTATGGACATTATTATCCAATGGTTAGTTTGATGCACAGAAACATACCAAATGATAATAACGGCAATGCCATTACTTGATAAATCTAGTAAAATAGTATGTATATTCAATCATCATATGATTGGTCTTTGGGCATACTCCAACAATCTCCCACTAGCACTAAGACCAATCATTCTCGTATCTAATACGATATGGCTTAGTGTAACTGACATGCTTATGTTGTGTCAAAAGCATTGTCAAGGAGCTGACAAAGTTATCAACTTTGTGCGTATGTTGCATACTTTCACATCTCCAAGATGTAAGCACTTTAGAATATGTTTGGATTTATTGATGAGATCTGGGTTTTATTTGCTTACGTAAAGGTTCCATCATAACAGAGTTATGTAGCATCTAATATGTTAGGAACAACCCTTAGTTCAGAAGTGAACCCTTTAGATCCAAACATCCTTCTTTATTGCTATGTCGATTGTAATACATTCAGCCTATGTTGTAGAGTTAGATATTGCCTCATGTTCTAACTCATAGTATCTTTTATTAATGCAAAACAGATTGTGATCTTTAGTTCCTTTTGATGAGTATGTCATCTACATACAATACTTAGGAAAGTAACAATGCTCCCACTAGCTCTTTTGAAAACAAGACTCTCATTTGTTTCTAGATAAACCAAACCTTTTGATTGTATTTCTGAAACGAATATCCCAACTTCGAGATGCTTGCCTTAGTCTACGAATAGACCTTTGTAGCTTACATACCTTCCAAGTGTTTATTGGAGTGACAAAACCTTCTGGATGTGTCATATACACATCTGTTTCAAGTTTTCCCTTAGGAAAGCGGTTTTGACATTCCTTTATTTGATTCCATAATCATGGTATGTAACTATTTGCAAGTGAGATTAAGATGGATTAAACATAGCTAAAAGGAAGATGCTTTATCATAGTCTATACTATGAAGTTTGTCGAAAACTTTTAGCGACGAATCATCCTTTGTATGTTTTATCATCCATGTCGGTTTCTCCCTTTTGAAAAACTCATCCATACCTCTTAGGTTTTACCCTTTTAGGTAACCAAAGTCTATACTTGGTTTTAAACATGGATTCCATCTCATATCTCATGGCTCTTAGCCATTTCTCGAATTTTGGTCTCACTATTGCTTTCTGATAAGACCTAGTCTTTATCTTGATCCGAAAAGAAGAGTGTTTCCATGTACGGATAGTGAGAAATCCATATTTCTCAAGTATATGGTATTCTCTTAAGGATCAACACAATGGTTGTATTTTGTTCCAATGTTCCTTGATCATTTGTGGAACATTCTCAATCTTTGGTTCATAAATTTGTTGTCTAAAATTTCTTCAAATTTCAAATTCAATTTTTCCTTTTGTGAGAGGTAATCTCTTTCGAGTGAAACTCTCGTTTGAGCAACAAACATTTTGTTCTCGTTGAAAAATGAAATCCCTTAGTGATAAGTATTCTCTTTCGAGATAAACTATCGTTTGAGCAACAAATATTTTGTTCTCGTTAAAGTTGAAGAAATAATATCCCGTTGTGAGAATTAATCTCTTTCAAGATAAACTCTCGTTTGAGAAACAAACGCTTTGTTCTCGTTAGGATAAACAACAAATGGAGTTTTTAAGGTTCGAACTTTGTAAACATTTTAACATGTAAGTAACCTTAAAACTTCAAAGGTATTCTAGAATAATTCTTAGTCCATATCTTATATGGCATTTCGAACCAAGTTTGAAATAAAAAATGATTAAGTATGAGAGTTGTTTTTCTAGTGTGTAAAGAAGTCGAAAATGACTTGTTCTGAATCAAAACATGACTAACATATTTGATTCTCTTTCAAAGACTTTTCGTTCCACTTGTGGGATTTAATTATGGGACATTCCCATATTCTTTGAAAGTTCATCAAACTTTAAATATTCTTGAATTTGATCTCATCAAATTACCTTAATACTTTTACGAGTTTGAGATTAGTCATTTGTTTTATTTATCTTATAAATATTATTAATTTGATTAGTTTAAAGATCATTGATTCGTTGTTCCATAAGAGATTAAAAGAATAACATTTATTTAAATAATCTCAAAATTAAAATATCTTGTCCTTACAAGATAACTAAAACTTAGGCACAAAATAATAATCTTAATAACTAAAACAAATCTATTTAAGCAAAAACACATGTCCTAATGGATGATGTAGCAACTCTTGCTTTATTTCCATTCGCAGGTCTGTGTCTATTTTGATGCCTTCTCTTTAGAAGCCTCTGAGGTTGATGCCTCACTCGTTTTTGCTTTCTTGACTTCTTGTAGGTGTGTGGGCAGTTTCTCATCCAATGTTCGGCCTTGCCGCAATGGAAACATTTTCCATCCTTCTTGATTCCCTTCTTAGGTTTCAATGCCTCCTTTCCATCGGTTTTGGTCTTACCATCACCTTTAGACTTTGCTGTCGATTTACCTTTCTTCTTGCTCTTACGGACCATCAGAACACGTTTAGGTCCTACCTTCTTTAGGTTGATTTCAGCAGTTCTCAACATGCCGAGCACCTGTGGCAGCGTCTTGTTAATTTCATTCATATTGAAATTAAGGATGAACTGATTGAAACTATCCGACAACGATTGCAGGATGACATCAGTAGCTAATTCGTCTTTCAGCAGAAAGTCAAGCTTCTCCAACGTTTGGATGTAGCCCATCATTTTGATGACGTGAGCTCCTACGAGAGATCCCTCACTCATCTTGCATTGAAACGGAGCTTTAGAGGTCTCGTAACTCTCTTGACGAGCTTGTCCTTCATAAATCTCCTTGAGATTTTGAATCATATCATAAGCTACCATGTCCTCATGTTGCTTCTGAAGCTCAGGGGTCATGGAGGCAAGCATAAGACAACTGAAATCCAGCATGTCGTCCATGTGTTTCTTAAACTTGTCTTTATCAGCTCTGGAAGAAGTGGCAACGGGTTCATCAGGAACAGGTTCTTCAATGACATATTCCTTCTTTTCATGTTTGAGAACAATTCTCAAATTGCGGAACCAGTTAAGGAAGTTTATGCCATTGAGCTTATCCTTCTCAAGGATAGATCGCAGAGATAGAGTATTATTTGTCATTAATTCTACAACAAAGAAAATATGCTACATAAGTTTTACTAAATTTTAAAATTTATATATAGGTATTTACTATAAATTTACTCCCACTATTTTCTTCAAATTTAAAAACCCTCTCCAACAGTTGCAACAATCCAGAAGGAAACTGATGCTCAGCCTTGACTCGTGGACAAACCATGCACTTAGTAACAAAATCAGCAACGTCTTTCTTTAAACCAACCCAATAGTACTCATCCTTCAACCCACGATACATCTTTGTACTACCGAGATGCATGGAAAAAGGGCTACTATGCGCCTCAGTTAAAATAGTGCGCCTCAACTCAACATCCTCTGGCACAAATATTCAACTCTTAAAGCACAAAACACCATCATCATTGAAACAAAAGTTTGTTGGATTTCCATCCGCAATGTCCTGAACATGTGGTACCAACGAATCATCCAACAACTGCTTTTCCTTTATCAACTCTACCAACGAGGGTTTCACTTACAATTTAGCCATTAAACCACCATATCGAGATATACTCAACCGAGCAAACATCGCCTTCAACTCTACAGTCACCTTTCTACTCAAAGCATCAGCTACAACCTTAGCCTTCCCTGGATGGTACTCAATCGTCAAATCATAATCCTTAAGCAACTCCAGCCACCGTCATTGCCTAAGATTCAAGTATTTTTCCGTGTATACCGTACATTTTTCACCATAGAGGTAATACCTCAAAATTTTCAAAGCAAACACTACCGCGGCCAACTCGATGTCATGCGTAGGTTAATTATGCTCGTGCACCTTCAACTGCCGAGATGCATAAGCTACCACTCTACCTTCTTGCATCAACAAACATTCCAAACCAATATAGGATGCATCACTATAAACCACAAACTTTTTACATGATTCGGGTTGAATCAGGATAGGAGCTTCCATCAATGCTTCCTTCAACTTCTCAAAAGCTTGTTGCCTAACCTTCGTTCACTCAAACTTAACATCCTTTTGCAACAAGTTTGTCAAAGGAGCAGAAATCCTTGAGAAATTGTCCACAGATCTATGATAGTATCCCGCCAAATCAAGGAAACTACACACCTAAATGACTGACTTAGGCGACTTCCAATTCATCACCGCTTCAACCTTCTGGGGATCGACCCGAATCCTTTTGGCCGACACTACATGTCCAAGGAAAACAACTACCTTAAGCCAAAACTCGCACTTGCTCAACTTAGCAAAAAGTTGATTTTCCATCAAAACTTGCAACACGATCCTCAAATGCTTATCATGATCCTCCTCGATACGAGAGTACATGAGAATGTCATTGATAAACACAACCACAAACAAATCCAAAAACTCATGAAACACACGATTCATCATATCCATAAATACAACATGGGCATTAGTGAAACCAAACGACATCACCAAGAACTTATAATACTCGTACCTCGTACGAAAAGCAGTCTTAGGAACATCTACATCCTTTACCTTCAACTGGTAATATCCAGATCCCAGATTAATCTTGGAAAAACAAAACAAAGCACCTCGAAACTGATCAAACAAATCATCAATCCTTGGCAAAGGATACTTGTTCTTGATTGTCATCTTGTTTAGTTGCCAATAATCTATACACATTCGCATCGTGCCATCTTTCTTCTTCACAAACAAGACCGGTGCACCCCCAAGGTGAAACACTAGCTCTAATGAAACCTCGACCAAGCAACTCCTGAAGTTGCGTCTTCAGCTCCTTCAACTCCTTTGGTGCCATTCGATAGGAAACAATTGACACTAGAGTCGTATTTTCATACAACTCAATTCCAAACTCAGCATCTCTATTCGGTGGCAAACCAGACAACTCTTTCGCAAATACACCCGGAAACTCCCATACAGTACGTATGTCCTATACTTGCACCCTCTTTGTACTTAGATTCATCACACAAGCTAGGAAGGCTTCACAACCCAAACGCATCAACCGACTCGCTTCAAGAGCTGAAACCACATTAGAAAAGAATTTTACATTCTCGCCTATGATCACCACCTCATAATCATAAGCTAGTTTCAACGAAACTCGCTTGGTTTCAAAATCAACAATAGCTTTATGCTCGGATAACCAATCCATACCAAGAATTATATCAAAACCATAGAAAGCCAACTCCTTAAGATCAACCTCAAATACATGACCTTGAATAGATAAAGGACACCTCATATACAACTTCCTCGTAACAATCATCTCACCAAAAGAACTGGTTACACGTATACCATCATCTAACAACTCAACTGGTAAATCAAGCAATTGTGCATGCTCGCACAAAATATATGAATGAGTAGAACTGGAATCGACAACAAAAAGTAATGACAAGGATTGCAAAGTAAAGGTACATGCGATAACATCTCTGTCATTCCTTTCTTCTCGGTGTGCATACACTCTAGCCTGTCCACCTCCCTGAGGCTGAACAACAACAGCATGAGCAACATTCCTCTATCCATCATCTCTATGTTGAAAATTACCACGACCGCGCCCACGACCTCTCTGTGGCTCAACAGCTCGCACCGGAGCTTGTCCATCTCTGGCAGGTTGTGGACAATCACGCTTCATATGTTTTCATGTTCCACAATTCCATCACGTACCAAATTACCCCAACACTCTCTTGTGTGCTTTCTACCACACCGATTGCATTTTGGAGTACAAATGAAGGCATTCTTGCCTTGATGACCACGACCGAGGTTACCACCACCACGCCTTGGGTCCGGTTGATACCTCTGATCCTTATACTTCTTGTAACGATCCTTACCAACATCATACTTAGTAGTCTTCTTACCAAAACTAGAACCACCCGAACGAGCAACTAAGCCTAAATTATGCTCGATGTCCTTAGCCCGAGTGACTAAGACATCAAAATCGGTTTAATCCGAAGCCAACATGTATGTCTTGACATCCTTTACAAGCCCGTAGTGAAAACGACCACATCTTTTCTGCTCGTCAGGAACCGGTTCATGAGCATACTAGCTCAACCAAACAAAATGAACCTCATATTCGGAAATGGTCAGTTTTCCTTGCACGAAAGATATAAACTCTTGCTTCTTTTCATCAAGATAGCGAACACCTAGATACTTCCTCTTGAAAACAGTTTCGATGAACTCCCAAGAAACATCGGCAAGTTCAAAACCCGCATTGATGGTCATCCACCACGTATAAGCATCTCCGTGAAGCAAAGATACAACACAACCAAGGTTTTGTGCATCACTGCACCCCATCTGACCAAGAATCCTCCAGGTGCTCTCAAACCAAGCCTCAGAACCCTCAAGAGACAGACCTCGAAACTCAGCTCCACCCAAATTTCGTAGACGCTCCAAAGGCAATCCAGCATTAGCACCGGGCTGAGGTGCGGCCACATGCATACCCGCTATCGCTACCTGAAAAGCCCCAGCTATAGCTTGTATCAAAGGTGTCATATCAGTAGCAGCTTGCCCTTGTGCTGCCTGAGGTCCAACACCTCCAACGCCAGCTCCCGCACAAGCTCCATCACCACTAGAAGGAGGTGGAGGGGGAGGAAAATTCTCAACTTCATCGACCTCATTCTCAACCAAATTACGCACATTGGCTCTAAGCTCTCGTCTCGGTCCCATTATCAAAAATGGTTTATGCTAAAAATACAACATTAAAAACAATCGGGCTAGCCGAAGCAAGAATCCAACGTGCTCAAGTTTACTTTTAAAACCAAAATCTTCTTTATATTAGTAATAATATGGCAATGGATACCCTTAACCTCTCCCCCCAAAAGTACATAACAATCATAAGTCATGTTATCATACACCTTGAATCTTACACAAATCAAACAATGATCATAACATAGCATAATCAACCACCGTGCATAACATTCATTAAAGAATTAAATCAAACAACAATATTACACCAATCTTACCTCCCAATTCTTTCAAAACATGGTTCTGATACAACCAAATGTAACCCCCTCGATCCGGTCTGGGAGAAAGACCGAACCAAACAGATCACGTGGGGAATATTGAATGAAACCAGGAAGTTTACCTCAATAAATGACCCTATTTTTTCATTTTGTCTTATCTAGATGTTCATTATAATCCTATGTGATAAACATCACAACGGAAAAATTTGCAACCCAATCAGACAACGTTTAAGGACTCAATTGCATACAAACACATTTTAGGGACCATTTTTTAATTTTCCCATATTACATGGACTTCAACCAATTTTAAGTTACCAATCTTCAATTAGTCATCTTAAATGCCTCTCTGTCAAATCTCAGCTCAAAACTATCATTCAAGCTCATTTAATTGCATCCACAACATTCAGGGACTAAAACGTAAAAAATCAGAACTTCAAAAGATGCCATCAACTAACTTAACTGCTAGACGTATCGATACACAAGGGTTTTTATCGATACGCCCAGGATAAATATGTTTCCAGATTAAAAAATACAAAGCCCATATCGATACACCCTTAGGCAGTATCGATACACGAATTTCCAGTAGCTCAAAACCGTACTGATAGGCCTTCGTGTACCGATACTCTTAGTCTATTACACAAGGACCGTATCGATACGCTTTCTACCGTTCTGATACGCTTTCCACCATTCTGAAACGCTATGCCTAAAATGGCTTAGCTGTATCGATACGGGTTGTCGAGTATCGATACGACTGGGCCTGAAATGTCACATTTTGCTGGCCTTTCACACTTTAATCCAATCAGAGACATTCCAACATGCTTCCACCATGCATACGACATATTTAAACATCAAACCACAATCATACATGGCAATTTCAACATCATAGTATGGAAATATGCATTAAGGAAATCTATAGGCATGTTTCCTATGCAAAATAACTACTTAAGTGTTAAAACAAAAACCAAGGCATAAACCAACAAGTAAATGTCATTTACAAGTCATTAAGGGGATCTCAAACTTGCCACAAAACAGGGAGTTTCAAAATACACTCTTCCAAAACACAAAGGCATCCACTCATTGCGAATTATTGCTAATAAGTAAGCATAAAACCAGACTTGAGCTAAGTCTCACTCCTTGGTTACCTTCTTGCTTCTTCGATGCCCCAAAGATGCTAATTCTCTGCATTGTTGGCAAAGAGAGCATAAGCAATAATGCTTAGTGAGGGTTGCTCAAAATAAACCAACAACAACAATACATTTTAGAACCATTTCTCAAGTAGAAAACTCTATCTCTTCATGGTCAATCTATCTCATGCTTGAAATCATTTTCAAAGCAAAACCACATCATTAAAACCACATGTACCATCTATGTCTCATGCATTAACCCAAATCCATAATCTCAAAGAAAAACCACACATGCTTGTTTCTCAAAAGCATTTCTCAAATCATATTCTCATATGCAATACACAATTCATAAAATCATTTATAATCAAGGTACATGCGAATCTCATATATTAACATTTTAGCAACATTACTCGGATATGCGGATAGCTTGACGGAATCTGACGTCATCAAGTCCTACCTCGGTGGAATCTCACATCACCGAACTCTCATGGTGGTATCTCTCATCGCCACAAAGCTTGATGGAATCTCTCACCATGAAGACCTACCGTGGTGGAATCTCTCATCACCACACTCTCACTTTGGAACGGGATAGCACTACCCCCATTGCCTGAACCAAAGAGCACATACGAATTTTGTATATTATAATGCACTTCTCATCCTATTGGTTGGCCAATTATATCTGGTAACAATAATCTCATCTCATGCCAATACACTCATTTTAAACATCATTACCTACTGTTTTTCAATGCATCAATATAAATCATTCTCATCCCATTTCAAAAGCATTAATAAGCATAGCATTTTCTCAACAATTTCTATCTCTTAAAAATCATAATTCTATCTCATGGGATCTCATAAATAATCAAATCATTTCTTGAAACATGCATAAAACAGTAGGTTTAATTCTATCTTCAAAACATGAGCATGATAATAAAATCAATGCGTTAAAAACCGAGAAACGAGAGCGAATCATCTCCAACTTACTTCCGGACTTAGATTAGTGTTTCAAACTCAATATAAACCCTCAAACCTTGCTTTCAAGTCTTCGAAAGGCTTTTAAAACCAATTCCACTCACCGACAACGCCTCGATTGTTTTGCCAATTCCTTCAATTGACAAGATTTGATGAGAAATCTTCAAGAATCCTTTGAGTTAAATGGAAGAATCATTGAGAAAATCATTTTCAAATCAAAATGAAGTGAGAAGATGAGAATCTCTGGAATATTGAGAGAAAAAGAAGTGTTTTTCTAAAAGAAAAATGAGAGAAAAAGAAGTTACGTCAAAATAGAATTTGGAAGACTAAATTCCCTTTTATTAAAATATCTTTTTTATTCTTTAATAAAATACCTTTAAAAATAGTCAATTAAAGGAAAAGACCCATTAAATATATATTGGCTCCATAAAGATTCTAAGTTTTGGTCCTCTTTCAAAACAGACATTTAAAAACAGATTTTACATTTTTACAAAATAGTCACTAACCCGAAATGTCAATCCTCCAAAATCCATTTTCCAAAATTGAATTCACCAAATCTTTATATATATATATATATATATATATATATATATATATATATATATATATATACATACATACATAGGATTTTAGGAATTTTTCCCATAGTTTTATCATATCCTGAACCATATTTCCATGACCACTCCCGAACTAACCCTGGATCTCTAATCAAGGTCCTACAAATCCCGAGCCAACCTTAAAGACTCTTAGGCCCAAAACCGAGGCATTACAACTCTCCCCCACTTAGGAAATTTCGTCTTCAAAATTTTACCTAATGGAAAAAGATAAGAAACTGCTTCTTCATGTCATCCTTCCTTTCCCAGATGGCTTCCTCCACACCACGATGTCGCCACAAGACCTTGACCAACCCAATGGTCTTTCCACGAAGAACCTTATTGTCCGAATGTAAGATCTCAACTGGTTCTTCATCATACGAAAAATCTGGATTCAACTTTATATCCTCAACAAGCATAACATGAGACGGATCTAATCTATATCTCCAAAGAATGGATACATGGAAAACATCATGTATCTTCTCCAACTCGGGAGGCAACCTCAACCTATAAGAAACAGGTCCAACAAACTCAAGCACCTCATATGGTCCAATAAACCTCAGACTCAACTTTCCCTTCTAACCAAATCTCACCACCTTTTTCCAAGGTGAAACCTTCAAAAACACCTTATCACCTACAGCATACTCAACCTCTTTACGCTTCAAATCCGCATAAGACTTCTGCCGATCCGAAGCCGCTTTCAACCTTTCACTAATAAGCTTCACTTTTTCTGTAGTGTCCTTAAGCACATTAGGCAAAGAGACCAACTTCTACCCCCCTTCCGCCCAACAAAGAGGCGTTCTACACTTTCTTCCGTACAAGGCCTCATAAGGAGCCATTTGAATGCTCGCCTGATAACTATTATTGTAAGCAAACTCTACCAAAGGTAATTGTTTCTCCCAAGAACCTTGGAAATCAATGATGCAACACCTCAACATGTCCTCCAACACCTAGATAACTTGTTCAGACTATCTATCCGTCTATGGATGATACGAAGTACTGAAATTCAACCTTGTACCCAACGCTGGATGCAAACACTCTCAAAATCTCTCTGTGAAACATGGATCTTGATCTGAAACAATGGACTTAGGCACCCCATGCAACCTCACAATCTCAGAGATGTACAAATCCGCCAACTTGTTTAACATATACATAGTATGCACCGCCAGAAAATGTGCACACTTCGTAAAACGATCAACAATCACCCAAATGGAATTCTTCTTGGACGGTGTCAAAGGCAAACTCTTCACAAAATCCATGGTGATTCTCTCCCATTTCCATTCTAGAATCTTCAATCGTCCTGAACATGCGATACCAACGAATCATCCAACAACTACTTTTCCTTAATCAACTCTACCAAGGAGGGTTTCACTTGCAATTCAGCCATTAAACCACCATTTCGAGATATACTCAACCGATTAAACATCACCCTTAACTCTACAATCACCTTTCTACTCAAAGTATCGGCTACAACCTTAGCCTTCCCTAGATGGTACTCAATCGTCAAATAATAATCCTTAAGCAACTCAAGCCACCGTCGTTGCCTAAGATTCAACTCTTTTTGCGTCATCAAGTACTTCAAACTTTTTACCTGATTCGGGTTGAGTAATTACGCTCTTGCACCTTCAACTGCCGAGATGCATAAGCTACCACTCTACTTTCTCGCATCAACATACATCCCAAACCAACATAGGATGCATCACTATAAACCACAAACTCTTTACCTGATTCAAGTCGAATCAGGATAGGAGCTTGCGTCAACGCCTCCTTCAACTTCTCAAAAGCTTGTTGCCTAACATCCGTTCACTCAATCTTAACATCCTTTTGTAACAACTTTGTCAAAGGAGCAGCAATCCTTGAGAAACCATCCACAAATCTACGATAGTATCCCGCCAAACCAAGGAAACTACACACCTCGTGGACCGACTTAGGCGACTTCCAATTCATCACCGCTTCAACCTTCTGGGGACTGACCTGAATCCCTTCGGCCGACACTACATGTCCAAGGAAAACAACTTTCTTAAGCCAAAAATCGTACTTGCTCAACTTAGCATAAAGTAGATTTTCCAACAAAACTTGCAACACGATCCGCAGATGCTTATCATGATCCTCCTCGGTACGAGAGTACACGAGGATGTCATTGATAAACAAAACCAAAAACCTATCCAAAAACTCATGAAGCACATGATTCATCATATCCATAAACATAACATGGGCATTAGTCAAACCAAACGGCATCACCAAGAACTCATAATGCTCGTACGTCGTACGAAAAGCAGTCTTAGGCACATCTACATCCTTTACGTTCAGCTGGTAATATCCAGATCCCCTATCAATCTTGGAAAAATTCGAAGCACCTTGAAGCTGGTCAAACAAATCATCAATCCTTGGCAAAGGATACTTGTTCTTGATTGTCAGCTTGTTTAGTTGCCGATAATCTATACACATTCGCATCGTGCCATCTTTCTTCTTCAC
This sequence comes from Hibiscus tridactylites, assembly GCA_958450335.1. Classification (NCBI taxonomy): domain Eukaryota; kingdom Viridiplantae; phylum Streptophyta; class Magnoliopsida; order Malvales; family Malvaceae; genus Hibiscus; species Hibiscus tridactylites. Next base: position 36,086,735 of record OY288272.1, on the reverse strand, counting down.
AAACAAGACCAGTGCACCCCAAGGTGAAACACTAGGTCTAATGAAACCTCAATCAAGAAACTCCTAAAGTTGCGTCTTCAGCTCTTTCAACTCTTTTGGTGTCATTCGATAGAGAGAAATTGACATTGGAGTCATATTTTCATACAACACAATGCCATTCTCAACCTCTCTATTCGGTGGCAAACCATGCAACTATTCCGGAAACTCACATATCGTACGTATGTCATGTACTCGCACCTCATTTGTACTCAGATTCATCATATAAGCTAGGAAGGCTTCACAACCCAAACGCATAAACCAACTTGCTTCAACTGCCGAAACCACATTAGATAAGAATTTTACATTCTCTCCTACGATCACCACCTCATAATCATCAGCTAGTTTCAACGAAACTCAATTGGTTTCAAAATCAACCACAGCCCTATGCTCGAATAACCAATCCATACCAAGAATTACATCAAAATCATAGAAAGTCAACTCCATAAGATCATCCTCAAACACATGACCTTGAACAGACAAAGGACATGTAACACCCCTTCCCGGCTTAGTAGAGAACCGGGTCGGAGCGTGTTACCGATGGACGTTATGGTGATCGGTGCGATAAAATTTCAACTTAACAACATCACTTAATCAATAATAGACATACAAATATTACCAATGTACTTACTAGTCCAATTTAATCAGGTGAGGACCACAAATAACCATTTAGGGCCATTTTGCAACCTCAACAAATATTAAGGACTAATTTGTAATTTTGACAAACTATAGGTCTTTTGTTGAGTGGATCAATGAAACGATATAAGCCAAGAGGGGGTGAATAGGATTTTAGAACTTTTGGTGGTGGAGTGGAAAATTAAAAATGATAGACAAGAGAATTTAGAGTGGTTCAAGTTCCAATCGAACTCTACATCCACTACCTTAGCTTCACTAAGGATTTTTCCAACAATCCAATAATTGTTCTTCCCCTTTTCTAGGCTAAGGATGTAACCTTTACAATACCGGTCAAATTTTCTACCCAAAATTTGACCCGATCCTCACTCAAGAAATACAAAGAAGATGAAGGCTAAAACTAGTATCTCTCAATACAAAATATAGTCCTTTTACAAGCACTCAACCCAATTGAACAGATAGGAATGGAAATTACAAATTTCACAATTGGGGTTTACAAGAAGTAATGGGATTTAGGCACAATTGCTTGGATTTGATGTTTGGATCATTCTTTGGAGATCAATAGTTGTTGTTGGAGCTTTTAGATGTCCCTTTGATACCTTCTCATTGAATTCTAGCCGTCGGGGTTGTTGTATTCATCAATATAGCCGTTGGGATGTTATCTTCCCTCCATAAATGCAGTCTGCAACTACCCGTTCCGAAATGCCTGACCCTGTTTCAAAACAGACAAAAATAGAAAGAGTTGTTAGGGTGTAATAAATAAATTGTATCGAAATGGGCACGATCGTTTCGATACACTAAGAGTCTATTTTGAAACTCGTTTCGAAACACTTTGCCACTGTCAAAGCCTATATCGAAATTGCTTAGAAGCGTTTCGATACGCGTTAACGATAATTTAAATTTAGTTATAAAACTTCAACAGTCATATTTTAAAACCAAGTTTGAATGATGTTTCAAAACGTTTGAGGTCGTTTTGATACTGCCGTATCGAAACGAATCAAATCGTTTCGATGTTCTACATTCGTTTCGAAACATGTTCTGAAACAGAGGTTAACAGTTTCAAACTGTTCTAAAATGCCCAAAGGCAGTTTCGAAACGGTGACTCGAAAATCATTGTTTTGGCTTGATAAACACTTAGAAAATATTTGACAAGTTGAGGTTTTGACTTAAACATTTTTCTTTAAATGCATAGAGAGGTTTTGAGGACTTAAAAATTCATTTTCCATTTTTCAATTTAGTCCTTAAATCTTTTGTTATATCAAAATTAATTTATTGGTTTCACACTCTCCCCCTTTTTGATATAACAAAACCAAGTTAGAATTTTTAAGAGTTTTAAAATTTTGAAGACGTTCTAACTCCCCCTCAATTTAAGATGGGTTTTTAAGTTTTGAAAAGATTTAAAATTTTAAGTTTTAAAACTCAAAACTGACTTAAAAAATTTAGCTCTTATATTATTTCTCCCCCTTTTTGTTAGATCAAAAAGAAAAATAAGCAAGGCTCATCAAGAGAAGAAACAAGGTTAAAAGCAATAAACAACATAATATAGATTCATATAGTTCAAATATCCAAACATAAAACTTAAAGCAATAAAGTTTAAATCTCAATCCCAAACAAAGCAATCATAGCATAGGTTCATAAAGCATAAATAAAATAAAGGTGAAAAATTAGTCCTAATATGAAAATCTAATATGACATGCAATGAAGACCCTAAGCCTCGTCATCATCATCATCAACATCCAAAGAATCATCATCGTTTTTAGCTTGAGCACAACGAAAGGTCATCCATTGACCATAGAAGATACAGAATGACAAGTCCAACGATTGATGTTGATTCTCAAGGGCGGTGAGACGATCCTCCGCAAATTGCAAACGAGTATTGAACCGCTCGGTGAGGAAACCCATAAGAGCTTCATTGTTAGGACTCGGAGCTTAAGGTGGTGGCTCAACTTGAGGTCGAGGGGCTTGCCTATCAACGCGTTCCCATCGGCCAAGAGTGTAGTGGAACCCAGACTTATGGAGAGAAGATTCACCAATCTTGTTCTTACGGGGTTCTGGAGAATCATAGGAGCAATCAAAGTTGAGGATGCCAAAGATATAGCTCAAAACAGTCCCATAAGTGAAAGATTTAAGAGCATCGGTTTCATGAAGCTTCACATTGTTGACCATCTCGGCGAACATAATTTTGACAAGATTTGGTCGTTCTCCTCGGCGAAAGCACTCTAGCCAAAAATAATCAACTTGACGAACATGGGAGAATTTACCTCCGGAGGGGCAAATGAACCATGAAATCATCAAGTGTAGGAACCGATCATGAGCATCCAAAGAAATAACAAAGCCAGTGTGAGCACCAAAGTGGGTCTCATCCTCAATGCCTTCGTTCTTGAGCCCAAGAGTAGTCTCTAAAAAGGGTATGTTGATAATGAACTTCTTCCCCAAGAGATAAGACTCAATGCTAATCACCTCGGTGTGATCTTCATTATCAACGAGCACGACATTTGAGTAGAAAATGAGGACCATGTGCTTGTAGATAATATCTGGTATGTTCAAGAAAGCCGTGAAGTTCCATTCTTGAAAACGCTCTAGATAGCGGAAAGCAAAACGCTTGAAATCAAGGAATGGCACATCAACAACATGCTCTCAATGAACGGCAATATCCTTGACGTAGGAGAAACGATCCTTCATCTCTTGAGTCCGAAGACTTTTGAGAAAAAGTTGGGTGAGGTTAGGACGAATATTGGCTTGACTTGAAGCTTCACTCGATTGCCTCGTCTTGTGATTCTTATTAACGTTTTCCATGGAGAAAAAAATCCTAAAAACATAAAGCAAGCAATTTAAAAACTGTAAGTGTATGCATGAACATCCTTAATTCAATCCAATGACAAATCCCATTTAGGCTTAAAAAGACTTAAAAAATTTAAGAGAAAAAAACTTTTGAAAAACAGTAAAAAAAAATACGAGCAAAAACAAATATATTTGAATCAAAAATTTGAAGATTTGGAAAAAAAAATTACAAATTTTGAAAAACCCAAATTGCAAAACATATAATTTATACAAAATTAATGTTTTCTAACCTAAAATTCAAATAGAATCAAAGGAAAAAGAAAAAGATGAAAGTATACCTTAAATATGGATTTTCGATGAATGAATGGAAGATCTTGCACAAAATTGTTGAAGCTTGCTTAGACTTGAGTTTGTGAGTAAAAACCCTCAAGATTTGATTAAAAACAATGAGGTTTTGAGGGTTTTTATAGGGAAAATTTGGGTTAGGGTTTTTAGGGTTTTTGAGAGTTTTAATTAAAAGGGAATTTTAACATTTAAGACCCTTTTTAAAGCTGTCTGCATACCCGTTTCAGAACAGGCGCGAGCGTTCCGAAACGTGGGTACCGAAACGTTGACTGACGTTTGGAGTCTAGTTGATCGTTTCGATACGGCTTTGACCGTATCAAATCCCGCGTGTTGACCCGTTTCGAAACTCGTTTCAATACACTTCTTGGCAGAGGCAAATCGTTTCGAAACCCTTTTAAGGTGTTTCGAAACACCCTAGTCATAGATCACTCTTTTAAGGCACCCGTATCGAAACAGATTGACCCGTTTCGATACACCTAAGCCTGGAGGTGCAGATGAGGCTCTAATATTGCAGAAAAATGAATTTCATGTATTCCTATATGCATAAATGACATTAATGAGCAGGAAAGACATGTATAAACATAAGCTTACTCCCCCAACTATTAGCATGGGTGAAATGAAGAGTAAAAACACATAAGCATGGCATTTTTCAAGAAATCAAGCAATTTAAGCATAAAAAGGTTCTAAAAGGTCAAGATAGGCTAGTTAGACCTAACTCTCTCCTAAGGGACCAAAACCGCTCCTTATCCAAAGGCTTGGTAAAAATGTTCGGTAGTTGGTTTAAGGTGTCAACGAACTCTATAGCAACATCTTTCTTAAGGACATGATCTCTAATGAAATGATGCCTTATTTCTATATGTTTGGTTCTAGAGTGTTGGATGAGATTTTTTGTTAAGCATATGGCACTAGTGTTGTCACATTTAAGGGGTATAGTTTCAACTTTAATACAATAATCTAAGAGTTGTTGCTTTATCCAAAGGACTTGAGCACAACACTTGTTGAGTGCATAAAAGTTCTATATTTTACCTCTCATTTACCCATATTTTTGCTGCACTCAAGCATGATTTATTACATTTAGGATATATTTTTGCATACACATCACAATTAGATAAAACTGCACATATGCTGCTGAATTTGGTCACTTTTGCAGGTATCTGCTGCGGCAGCAATCCAGGGCAGCAAAGGAGCAGAGGCGAGTTGCGAAGCTAGAATTGAAGGACAAAGAGCACTATCTATTGTGACACCTGTCGTGGCAGCAATGACGACAGAGAGACACTGAGGTGGAAAAGTGAAGTGGAGCTCAACAGATAGAGGATTTCAAGTCGGTCTGTTGTGGATCACTCCCATATTTTTCTGAGCCCTGAAGCAGAATGAAGGTTAGGCCCAAAGCTCAAGGAAGAAAGTCAAAGCAAGAAAAAATGACAAATTAAAGGCATCTACTTAGAAGATTTAGTCTTTAATAGAGTTGTACTTTAATTTAAACTTGTATTCTTGTCATATTAGAAATTTTGGACCCAAGGCCTATATAAAGGCATGTAATTCGACCTAGGGAAGGATATCTAGCTTCTAGTCGTCTTCCCCCAAAACCCTAGTCGTTTCTCACTCTCCATCATGTTCTAAACTTCCCCAAGGGCTAAGGGTTGATCTTGTAAAGTAGTTGCAAGGATTGTATTGTTCTTAGGATTTTTTATGTTCAAGTAATAAAACTTCAAGTTTATTTACTCTGGTTTTCAACATCTCATAAGAGCATCGGGAGAGCATTGTGAGGTTATCCATTTGCTTGATATCGGGAGAGTTAAGCATTCGAAATGAGTAAATACGTGTTTTCCAGTTTATGGTTAAACCATCTTGGCTTAGGGATAAGTACAAGGTTAAGTGGCTAAAGAAGAATTCACAACATTGATGTTCACCATTTGATTCACGTCAGGAGGTATCATCCAAGACGTGTTCATCAACAGAACTTGGGCCTAGGGATAGGACAAGTCATAACAGGGATTCTTGCCAAGCTTGAAGTACGGAGTTGTTGATCGTTGCCGCGACATCAACGGACCTCTGCCGCGACACGCACGACGACAGAAAAACAGAAGTTCCTTTGAACAGTGCAACACCTGCACTATTGAGCAAATCAATATCGGCCTATTCTCTCAATCTGATTACCTTATCTTTTACTTTAGTTATTACTCAAGATTTCTCCAAACAATCATTTAAACTATTTCTTTTTCTTGTGCAGCAATTTAAGGATAAAGTTATTTCCAGTCCCTGTGGAGATGATATTTGATACTCTAGTATCACTTTACTACTTGCATCGTGTACACTTGCACTATTTGCGATAGTCTTCTTTACACGCAACACAACTCCCTAAGGATATGTACTCGGCTTCGGTGGTAGATAGAGCTACACTATTTTGTTTCTTAGAGAACCAAGATATGAGCATACTACCTAAGAATTGACATGTTCCCGAAGTACTCTTCCTATCAATTTTACACCCCCCATAATCCGCATCCGAATAAGTATGAAGATTGAAGGTTGAGTCTCTAGGGTACCAAAGACCTAGACAAGGGGTATCTCTAAGGTACCTAAAGATTCTCTTAATAGCTATAAGGTGAGACTCTCTAGGACTAGCTTGAAACCTAGCACACAAGCAAACACTAAACAATATATCTGGTCTACTTGCAGTAAGGTACAGTAAAGATCCAATCATAGAGCGATAAAGCTTAGAGTCAACACACTTACCTCCTTCATCTTTGTCAAGCTTTGTAGATGAGCTTATTGGTGTGGCTTGAGGCTTTGCATTCTCCAAGCCAAACTTCTTGAGCATATCCTTGATGTACTTTGCTTGATTTATGAAGCATCCATCCTTCCTTTGCTTGATTTGGAGTCCCAAAAAGAATGAGAGCTCCCTCATCATGCTCATCTCGAATTCACCTTGCATTAACTTAGCAAACTTCTTGCAATGACACCCATTAGTAGATCCGAAAATAATTTCATCAACATATATTTGTACTACTAAGATGTCATTTTTATACCTTTTTATGAAAAGTGTAGTTTCCACCTTACCTTTTTCAAAACCATTTTCAATCAAAAAGTTTGAAAGTTTTTCATACCAGGCTCTAGGAGCTTGTTTTAAGCCATAAAGTGCTTTAGTTAGTTTGAAAACATGATTTGGAAATTTTGAATCCTCAAAACCCGGTGGTTGTTCCACATACACTTCTTCATTTATAAAACCATTTAAAATGCGCTTTTAACATTCATTTGAAAAAGGTTGAAATCATGATAACATGCATATGCAAGCAACATCCTAATAGCTTCCATTCTAGCTACTGGTGCATAGGTTTCATCAAAATCAATTCCCTCTTCTTGAGTGTAACCTTGAGCAACTAATCTAGCTTTGTTTCTCACAATGTTACCACTCTCATCTAGTTTATTCCTAAATACCCATTTAGTTCCAATAGTAGATTGATTACTAGGCCTTTCAACTAATGTCCATATGTTACTTCTCTCAAATTGATTTAACTCTTCTTGCATAGCCATAATCCAAAAATCATCTTTTAATGCTTCTTTAATGTTCTTAGGCTCTATGCATGAGATAAAAGCAACATGGTTCATGAGTTTAAGAGAAGATCTAGTAGTTACCCCCTTGGATGGATCACCCAAGATTTCACCACCTTTGACATAGTTGTACTCCCTTGGGTAGCTCACTTCCTTTTCCTCAAGAGCCAAGTCCTTCAAGGCTTCAAGAGGTGGATCTGGTGTATCCTCCTCTTTCGTTGGAATCTCATCATCTTTTGAAGTTTGTCCTCCATCAAAGGCATCAAGGATTCCTACATCATCATCATCACAAGAATCCTTCCTTGGAAGGAGGTTATCATCGAATACAACGTGAATAGACTCTTCTACTACTAAAGTTCTCTTATTAAATACACGATAGGCTTTAGAGGTTAAAGAATACCCTAAGAAAATAGCTTCATCACCTTTAGCATCAAATTTACCTAAGTTGTATTTTCCATTATTTAAAACAAAACACTTGCAACCAAATGGATGAAAATAGCTAATGTTAGGCTTTTTAGATTTTAAAATCTCATATGGTGTTTTCTTTAAAAATGGCCTAATCATTACTCGGTTTAGAATGTAGCAAGCGGTGTTTGTGGCTTCCGCCCAAAAATATTTAGGTAAATTGTTTTCACAAAGCATGGTTCTAGCCATTTCTTGAAAAGTCTTATTTTCCCTCTCAACTACCCCATTTTGTTGAGAAGTTCGAGGAGCCGAAAATTTGTGGCTAATATCATTTTCATTTAAAAACTCTTCAAAACCTAGATTTTGAAATTTGGTTCCATGATCACTTCTAATACGAGAAATCATAAGTTCAATATCATTTTGAGTTAATTTTGAAAACGTGATGCATTTTTATAAAGTCTCATCTTTAGTACTTAAAAATAGAACCCAAGTAAATCTAGAATAGTCATCAACAAGTACAAATGCATACGATTTACCACCCAAGCTCATAGTTCTAATAGGCCCAAATAAATCCATGTGAATTAGTTGTAAACATCTACTTGTAGAAACATCATTAGTGGATTTAAAGGATGATCTATGTTGTTTACCCTTAGAGCATGCATCACAAATTTTGTCATTTGAGAACTTAATTTTGGCTAAACCTCTAACTAGATTTAGGGAAACTAATTTTTCTAAAACACTAATGCTAGCATGTCCTAGTTTCCTATGCCATAGCCATGCATCATTTTCATTTTGTGTAACAAAACATGCATGGGATGTATGAATGTCATCTAAATGCACCATGTATATATTACTTATGCGATGACCAATGAGCATTATATTATTCGATTTAATGTCAACAATTTTGCATCCATTTTTATCAAATAAGACATTAAATCCTTTATCACACAATTGACTAATCGACATATGAAACATTTTCAATGAGAATAGTAGAGTGATTACCTATGGATCCAATACCTTTAATGTGGCCTTTGGAGTTGTCATCAAATGTTACTACTCCTCCACTTTTTGGCTTTAAGTCCATAAATCGACTCTTATCTCCGGTCATGTTCCCCGAGCATCCACTATCAAGGTACATGAGTTTTGACTTTGTGCTTTGGCCTTGTAGCAATGCTCCCCCTACAAATAAAGAGTTAAACTTTGATTTTTGGTACCCAAATCATTTTGGGTCCACAGGTGTTAGCTCCCAAAAGCTTGGTTCCCTTAGGAATCCAAGGTGACATAGCAACAACATTATTAAACTTGACGAGTTCCTTAGGAACTCATACACTTCTAATTTTCTTAGTTCTATTATGCCTATGGAAGCCACTTTGTTTGTAATTATATGTGTTTCTCTTAGGTTGGTTAATTTTAGAGGATTCACCTATCTTATTTTTCACATTACCAACATTTTTGAAAGACTCATTGAGCTTGTTAAGCTCATCTAACACCTTTTGGTGTTCACTATTGCATTGGAAATAAGATTGTTTAAGTCTACATTTTCATCTTGAAAGAATTTAAGTTCATCTTGTAAACCTAAGATCTTTTCTCAAATTTTAAGTTAGCTTGAGAAAGTGAGTCATTTTTAGCATTTAATTCCAAAATAATCTTTTTGTTTCTTATGACCGACTCTTTATACTTCTCAACTAACTCATCATATACCTCTTGTAACTCATCATAAGCATCATGCAATTCATCAAATGTAAAATCAAAAGATGATGAGTTAGAGGTTACCACGGAGGAATCCTCCTCAAGAGCGATGAGGCAAAGGTTGGCCACTTCATGTTCCTCATCCTCGGATGACTCCTCATCACTCTAAGTAGCAAGCTTGGCTTTGAGCTTCTTCTTCTTCTCATAGCCCTTCTTCTTGAGTTGAGGGCACTCCGAACGAATATGACCCAATTTTTTACACTCAAAGCAAATGATTTGATCCCTCTCTTCTTCTTTGTTTCTGGTTTTGAAGTCCATTTTTCTTTGAATCTTCCTTCCTCGGTTGGACCTCATAAACCGTGAGAACCTTTTAGCTATCATAGCCAATTCTTCTAGGTCTTCCTCCTCACTAGAAGTGCTCTCCTCGTGTAGAGAAGCTTTGATGGCCACTCCTAGCTTTTTCTTCTTGTCTACCACAAGCTTCTCCACTCTTTTCTCTTTCTTCTTCCTTTCATCTTCCTTTCCTTGCTTCATTATCTCATGAGTTAGGAGAGAACCCACTAGCTCATCAAGTTTGAGTGTTTTCAATTTTTTTGCCTCAATGATAGCGGTTCTCTTCCCATCCCAAGACTCGAGAAGTGAATAGAGTAGCTTCTGGACTAATTTATCTTCTGGGATTATCTCTCCAAAACCCTTTAGCTCGTTGACGATTGTTGAGAAACGATCGAACATCTTTGACACGGTTTCGTCGGGCTCCATTTTGAAATTCTCATAGCTAAGATTGAGAATTCCAATCTTTGTCTCCTTCACATCACTTGTTTCTTCATAAGTAGTCTCAAGTGTATCCCAAACTTCCATAGCACTTTCGATGGAGGAAACTTTGGAGTAAATGTTAGGACCAAAAGAGCAAAACAACATGTGAAGAGCTTTATCATTGATTTGAATCTTCTTTCTCTCTTCTTCACTCATCTCATTTTTCTTCTTTGGCACCAATCTTCCTTCGTCGTCTCTCTTCATCGGAATAGAGGGATCATCTTCAATGGAATCCCAAACTAGATAATCGCTGGACTTAATGAAGAGACGCATCCAGTTCTTCCAAAAAGGGTAATTATCATCGTTGAAGAAAGGCAGTTTGGTGGTTGATTGAGACTTGTACATGTTTGACCCTGAGGTAGATGCCATGGATTGCTTTATGGTTGATCACACTCTTCCTAGGAACTCCTCTTGTGGTTGTTAATCCTTCAAAGAGGTAGGCTCTGATACCAATTGTTGAGTGGATCAATGAAACGATATAAGCCAAAAGGAAGTGAATTGGATTTTTAGAACTTTTGGTGGTGGAGTGGAAAATTAAAAATGATAGACAAGAGGATTTAGAGTGGTTCAAGTTCTAATCGAACTCTACATCCACTACCTTAGCTTCACTAAGGATTTTTTCAACAATCCATTAATTGTTCTTCCCCTTTTCTAGGCTAAGGAGGTAACCTTTACAATACCGGTCAAATTTTCAACCCACAATTTGACCCAATCCTCACTCAAGAAATACAAAGAAGATGAAGGCTAAAACTAGTATCTCTCAATACAAAATATAGCCCTTTTACAAGCACTCAGCCCAATTGAACAGATAGGAATGGAAATTACAAATTTCACAATTGGGGTTTACAATAAATAATGGGATTTAGGCACAATTGCTTGGATTTGATGTTTGGATGATTCTTTGGAGATCAATAGTTGTTGATAGAGCTTTTAGATGTCCATTTTATACCTTCTCATTGAATTCTATCCGTTGGGGTTGTTGCATTCATCAATATAGTCGTTGGGATGTTATCTTCTCTCCATAAATGCAGTCTACAACTACCCGTTTCGAAACGCCCGACCCTGTTTCAAAATAGACCAAAATAGAAAGAGATGTTAGGGTGTAATAAATAGACCGTACCGAAACGGGCATGATCATTTTGATACTCTAAGAGCCTATTTCGAAACTCGTTTCGAAACACTTTGCCACTGTCAAAGCCTGTATCGAAACGGCTTAGAAGCGTTTCGATACGCCTTAACGATAATTTTAAATTCAGTTATAAAACTTCAACGGTCATATTTTAAAACCAAGTTTGAATGTCGTTTCGAAACGTTTGAGGTCGTTTCGATATTTCCGTATCGAAACGGATCAAACTGTTCTGATGTTCTTCATCTGTTTCAAAACACGTTCCGAAACAAAGGTTAACATATTCAAACTATTCCGAAATGCCCAAAGGCCGTTCCGAAACGGTGACTCGAAAATCACTGTTTTGGCTTGATAAACACTTAGAAAATATTATACAAGTTGAGGTTTTGACTTAAACATTTTTCTTTAAATGCATAGAGAGGTTTCGAGGACTTAAAAATCCATTTTCCATTTTTCAATTTAATCCTTAAATCTTTTGTTATATCAAAATTAATTTATTGGTTTCACATCTTTCGATATGAATGACTTTACCAATATGAAATCCATTACTCAAAGGTCGGGTCTACAAGATTTCATTCAATTCGAGGATCATTAACACAATCAATTTATCTTTACAAAATTCAATGACTAAATTGCAACATTAGCAATCTGTCTAGTGAGCCTTTAACTAATTTACCTAACCCCGTATCGAAACACTCTAGGCTGTTTCGAAACGGGTGCACGAGAGTCAACACCTTTTGACCTTCCCTTTAGACCGTTTCAATACAGGTTTGACCCGTATCGAAACGGATTGACCACCTTTGACTTTGACTTTGACTCGTTCCGGTATGCTATGAACTCGTACCGAAATGTTGGTCTCCAGTGACAAAATATTCCAGAACAGCACTATTCTGTTTCGGCACACCCATACTCTTAGGTTCAATATTGGACACTCATACCGAAACGTCATTACCCGTTTCGATACGGCCTGGCCTGTAATGATAGATTTTGGTTGGTTTTTATTCGATTTACCCTATCGAACGATGTCCAAATGCAACGAAACTTCACACGCAATATTTCAATGGTATAAACTACTAGCATACCAAGTTTAATGACCATATGAATACGTTTACCATGTTTTTACCTTTTTGAGCTATGTATGCAATTTCCATCCATTTTAAACTTCACCAAAAGGCCATTTTAAGCTATATAACTTATTACAACTTAGGCAATACACCAACATATCAAAATAGGCATAAATGACTAGTTCGACTACTTTTCCACATTCCTAGGAGTTTATAAGACAAAAACACATTACTTGGGGATGGTAGTGACTTGTCTTACTTGCCAATCCGATCTTCCGACACACAAACTTTCTTAACCTGAAAATGCATGAGATGAGACACATTAGGCATACTTTGCCTAGTGAGGTAGTCACAAACAATGCAAGTAACAATAATACCATGGTTATACTTAAACATAATCTCATGCCAACGATGTCTATGCTATGCAATAATATACAATGTATAAACATGTTTCAAATTCATTCTTAATCCTTGGATTGAATCAAGATCATGGATGTGCGAATTCCTACACCTCGCCAAATCAATAAATGGTCGAGTCCCTCCGCCTCGCCAATGTGACCAATAGCAACACATCCCTCTGCCACACAAAATCAATATAGGTCGTAGCCTTAGGACCGTAGTCCACCTGTACACTGAGCTCATGAATTCTATGGCATGCCAACTGTATCCAAAGTCCATTCCAATCCAAGGTTGCAATATTCATATTTATTTCAATAATCAATGATATACCAATGTCTGGTGAATTCAATATCATCGATGACCAATATATGTATCTCATCATCAATAACTCATAACTTGATTTCAATATCAATGTCCGATGGTTTCTATGCAGTAATCCAATGACAATGCCCATATCAATGACAATACACAATGACAATATCAATGACAATAACCAATGTTCAATGAAAACTTACCGACACTTACCAAAGTGTCCGATTAACCATCCAATGCAATTTCCTCAATAACAATGTTAGCGATGTAATTTAAAATATCAAATAATGATCTGGGAAGACCTTTCGCTTAAACCCGAGACTTCGACTACACTCACCTTGACAATTCGAAGCTTTAAAGGCTCTCGGATAACATTACCCTTGTTCATAGCTTTGGATAGAGATGATGGATGCTCCTTATCAATGTCTTGAGCTAGGAAATCAATAGGAAGATTGTTAGGGTCGATATTTCGATATCAAAATCACTATAACAATATCAAAATCGATAACCAATCTCAATAGGAATGACAACAATGAGATATCCATGGATAGTCAAAACCCTAGCTTAGATTATACTCAATATATCCATGGAATCCAACAATTGTTTGAGGATTATTACTTACCCGACGATACCAAGGATTCGATATCGATAGAACGGAGAAATCACAAAGCTTAAGATTCCTCCAATGGAAGTGTGTGCTTAAGGTTGCAGATGAAGAAGATGAAAAGATGGAGAGGTGTATGCTTCAATGTTTTTCGGGTAAGCTTTTCACTCTTTTCTCAATTTCTCTCTTTTACTAATTAAAGCTCATCAATTGAGCTTTCCTCATGGCGAAGCAACTTCACCAAAATTTCCCACGTAGGAGATTTTTAATTGTAGAGGGGCTAATCACAAGATTAGTCCCTCAACTCTCATCAATCTATGGTTTTACCCTCCACTTTGCATTTCATTTAATTTAGTCACAATATATGTTCAATAATATTCAATAGAGTCCGATGACGATGTTTTAAGCTCAATTGAGGTTCGATATCAATAAATAACTAGTCAATACAATATTTAGGCTTCATCAATGTAGGATTTCTGATTATCGAAACTTAATTTCTGACTAGGCCAAATTTTAGGGTGTTACAACACACCTCCTATACAACTTCCTTGTAACAATCGTCTGACAAAAAGAATTGGTTACACGCATACCAACATCTAACAACTCAACGGGTAAATCAAGCACTTGTACATGCTCGCGCAAAATGTATGAACGAGTAGAACCGGAATCAACCAAAGAAAGTAATGGCAAGGATTGCAAAGTAAAGGTACATGCGATCACATCCGTGTCATCCCTTCCTTCTCGGTGTGTATACACTCTAGCCTGTCCACCTCCCTCAGGTTGAACATCAACTACATGAGCAAAATTCCTCTATCCATCATCTCTACGCTAAAAATTAACACAACCGCGCCCACGACCTCTCTGTGGCTCAACAGCTCGCACCGGAGCTTGTCCATCTCTAGCATCTTGTGGACAATCATGCTTCATATGTTCTCATGTTCCACAATTCCATCACGTACCCAGATTACCCCAACACTCTCTGGTGTGCCTTTTACCACACCGATTGCATTCTAGAGTACAAACGAAGGCATTCTGACCTCGATGAACATGACCGGGGTTACCACCACCACGCCTTGGGTCCGGTTGATACCTTTGATCCTTGTCCTTCTTGTAACGATCCTTACCAGCATCATACTTAGCCATCTTCTTACCGAAACTAGAACTATTCGAACGAGCAACTAAGCCCAAATTCTGCTTGATGTCCTTAGCCCGAGTGACTAAGACATCAAAATCGGTGTAATATGAAGCCAACATGTATGTCTTGACATCCTTTACAAGCCCAAAGTGAAAACGATCAAAGCTCTTCTGCTCGTCAGGAACAAGTTCATGAGCATACTAGCTCAACCGAACAAACTAAACCTCATATTTGGAAACGGTCAGGTTTCCTTGCACCAAAGACATAAATTCTCACTTCTTTTCATCATGATAGCGAACACCTAGACACTTCTTCTTGAAACCAGTTCTGAAGAACTCCCAAGAAACATCATTAGGTTCCAAACCTGCAGTGATGCTCATCCACCACATATAAGCACCTCCGTGAAGCAAAGATACAACACAACCCAGCTTTTGTGCATCACTGCACCCCATCTGACCAAGAATCCTTCGGGTGCTCTCAAACCAAGCCTCAGAACCCTCAAAAGATAGACCTCGAAACTCAGTTCCACCCAAACTGCGTAGACGCTCCAAAGGCAATCCAGTATTAGCACCGGGCTGAGGTGCGGCCACATGCATACCCGTTATCGCTACCTGAAAAGCCCCAACTATATCTTGAATCAACAGTGTCATATCAATAACAACTTGCCCTTGCACTGCCTGAGGTCCAACACCTCCAACGCCAGCTCCCGCACAAGCTCTATCACCACCAGGAGGAGGTGGATGGGGTGGAAAATTCTTAACGTCATTGACCTCATTCTCAACCACATTACACACATTGGCTTTAAGCTCTCGTCTCGGTCCCGTTATCAAAAATGGTTTAAGCTAAAAATACAACAATAAAAATAATCAGGCTAGCCGAAGCTAGAATCCAAGGTGCTCAAGTTTACTTTTAAAACCAAAATCTTCTTTATATTAGTAATAATATGGCAATGGATACCCTTAACCTCTCCCCCAACAATACATAACAATCATAAGTCATGTTATCATACAACATGCATCTCACACAAATCAAACAATGATCATAACATAGCATAATCAACCATCGTGCATAACATTCATTAAAGAAATCACTCAAACAACAATATTACACCAATCTCACCTCCCAATTTTTTTTGAAACCTGGTTCTGATACCACCAAATGTAACCCCCTCGACTCGGTCTGGGCGAAAGACCGAACCGAACAAATCACACGGGGAATATTGAAGTAAACCGAGAAGTTTACCTCAATAAACGACCCTATTTTTTCATTTTATCTTATCTAGATGTTCATTATCATCCTATGTGATAGACATCGTAGGGGAACAATTTTCAACTCAATCAGACAACGTTTAAGGACTCAATTGCATATAAACGCTTTTTAGGGACCATTTTGTAATTTTCCCAAATTAAAGGGACTTCAACCAAATTTAAGTTATCAATATTCAATTAGTCATATTACATGCTTATCTGTCAAATCTCAGCTCAAAACTATCATCCAAGCTCATCTAATTGCATCCACAACATTCAGGGACTAAAATGTAAAGAATTAGAACTTCAAAAGATGCCATTAACTAACTTAACTGCTGGCCGAGTCCATACACAAAGGACTGTATCGATACGCCCTTGATAAATAAGTTTCCAGTTTCAAAAACACAAAGCCTGTATCGATACACCCTTAGGCCATATTGATACACGAATTTTCAGTAGCTGAAAACCGTACTGATACGCCTTCGTGTACCGATACTCTCAATCTATTACACAAGGACCGTATCGATATGTTTTCCACTGTTCCGATACGCTATGCCTAAAATGCCTTAGCCGTATCGATATGGGTTGTCGAGTATCGATACGCCTGGGCCTGAAATGTCACATTTTGCTGGTTTTTCACACTTTAATCCAATTAGATACATTCCAACATGCTTCCAACATGCATACGACATATTTAAACATCAAACCACAATCATACATGGCAATTTCAACATCATAGCATGGCAATGTGCATTAAGGAAATCTACAAGCATGCTTCCTATGCAAAATAACCACTCAAGTGTCAAAACACAAACCAAGGCATAAACCAACAAGTAAATGCCATTTACAAGTCATTAAGGGGATCACAAACTTACCACAAAACACGGAGTTTCAAAATACACTCTCTCAAAACATAAAGGCATCCTCCCATTGCCAATTATTACTAATAAGTAAGCATAAAACCATACTTGAGCTAAGTCTCACTCCTATGTTCCCTTCTTGCATCTTCGCTACTCCAAAGATGCTAATTCTCTACATTGTTGGAAAAAAGAGCGTAAGCAATAATGGCTAGTGAGGGTTTCTCAAAAAAAAACCAACAACAACAATGTATTTTAAAACCATTTCTCAAGAAGAAAACTTTATGTCATCATGCTTAATCTATCTCATACTTGAAATCATTTTCAAAGCAAAACCACATCATTGAAACCACATGTACCATCTCTATCTCATGCATTAACCCAAATGCATAATCTCAAAGCAAAACCACACATGCTTGTTTCTCAAAAGCATTTCTTAAATCATATTCTCATATGTAAAACACAATGCATAAAATCATTTATAATCAAGGTACATGTGAATCTCATATATTGGCATTTTAGCAACATTACTTGGATATGTGGATAGCTTGAAGGAATATCACATCGTCAAGTCCTACCTCGGTGGAATCTCACATCACCGAACTCTCGTGACAGTATCTTTCATCACCACAAATCTTGATGGAATCTCTCATCATTAAGACCTACTGTGGTGGAATCTCTCATCACCACACTCTCACTTTGGAACAGGATGGCACTACCCCCATTGCCCGAACCAAAGAGCACGTACGAATTTTGTATATTATAGTGCACTTCTCATCCTATTGGTCGGCCAATTATATCTGGTAACAATAATCTCATCTCATGCCAATATACTCATTTTAAACATCATTACCTATTGTTTTTCAATACATCAATATAAATCATTCTCATCCTATTCCAAAAGCATTAATAAGCATAGCATTTTCTCAACAACTTCTATCTCTTCAAAATCATAATTCTATCTCATGAGATCTCATAAATCATCAAATCATTTTTTGAAACATGCATAAAACAATAGGTTTAATTCTATCTTCAAAACATGAGCATGGTCCTAAAATTAATGGGTTAAAAACCGAGAAACGAGAGCGAATCATCTTCAACTTACTTTGGGCTTAGATTAGTGTTTCAAATTATCTAACCCCCCCAACCTTGCTTTCAAGTCTTTGAAAAGCTTTTAAAACCAATTCCACTCACCGGCAACGCCTCGCTTGCTTTGCCGAAGCGTAATCAAGCTTCTGAAGCTCTCAGAACTTCATTGATTTCTTCTGATACATTCTCCCATGTTTATACCATACAAGAACAAAGGATTAATGCACCTCAATACATTAAAAACACCAGCAACCAAAGCCACTTCGTTGCTCTGCCCAAAACACCAAAACGCCTATCTAAAACAACCAAAAACACCTTCGATTACTCTACAAACTCAACCCAGCCAAAACCTAACACTTTCATCTACTTTTAATCATCAATTAACATCCAAAAACAATCTAATTTCATCCTTATACCTCCAGCAACACTAGAACCACATTATCACCACAAAAACTCAAAATCTAACAACCTAACAACTAGAGATCCAACACATTTCGAGATTACTATGATAACAATATTTATTTCAACATCATTTAACATCCAAAACATGGTTAAAATCAATCTCAAATTAACCAAAACAGTACCAGTACAGAAATCTTAATAAATCATCTTTCTAAGTTTGATTTAACCATTTTCATCAATTAGATCACAAAAACTTGTTAATAAACACAATTAGAGAGCCAAATACTTGAGAATTTCATTAAAGAACCTTGATTAGAGGAGTTGAACGAAAATTACCTCTAACCCTTGCCTATTCCTTCAATTGACAAGATTTGATAAGAAATCTTCAAGAATCCTTTAAGTTAAACGAAAGAATCATTAAGAAAATCATTTTCAAATCAAAATGAAGTGAGAATATGAGAATCTCTGAAAGTTTGAGAAAAAATAAGTGTTTGGCTGATGGAAAAATGAGAGAAAGGGAAGTTACGTCAAAATAGAATTTAGAAGACTAAATTCCCTTTTTATTTAAATTTCCTTTTTATTCTTTAATAAAATACCTTTAAAATGGTCAATTAAAGAAAAAGGCCCATTAAGTATATATTGGCTCCCTAAAGATTCTAAGTTTTGGCCCTCTTTCAAAACAGTCATTTAAAAACAGATTTTACATTTTTACAAAATAGTCACTAACCGGAAATGTCAATCCTCCAAAATCTATTTTCCAAAATTGACTTCACCAAACCTGTATATATATTTATAGGATTTTGGGAATTTTCCCCATAATTGTATCATATCTCGAACCATGTTTTCCCTGAACCACTCCCGAACTAACTCGGATCTCTAATCTAGGTCCTACGAACCTCGAGCCAACCTTAAAGACTCCTGGGCCCAAAACCGGGGTGTTACACTTTATGATTTTATGTTATAATACAATTTCCTACCAAAAGTTGGGCTGATTTTAGATTTGGTGATATGGAGTAAGAATTTGTGTTATTACATTTTTTCTTACAACTTCTATAAACATTTATGTAGGTTTCGTACAATTTGTGTATGTACCTTATTTCTTATGATTTTGATAACATATAGAATTATCCTTTAAGAGTTTATGTCATAACACAATATCCTACCATAAGTTTGGTTGGTCTTAGATTAGGAGATATGGGGTAAGCATTTGCGTAGTTACCTTTTTTCCTAGAAATTCCATAAACATTTCTGTAGGTTTCGATTGTGTAGGTACCCTATTTATTATGTGTTTGGTAACAAATATAGTTATCATTTAAGAGTTTGTGTAATAACACAATTTCCTACCATAAGTTTGGTTGGCTTTAGATTAGGAGATATAAGGTAAGCATTTGTGTAGTTACCGTTTTTCCTAAAAATTTCATAAATATTTTTTGTAGGTTTCGTAAAACATTGTGTAGGTACCCTATTTGTTATACATTTTGTAACGTATAGAGTTATCCTTTAAGAGTGTGTAATAACACAATTTCCTACCATAAGTTTGGTTGGTTTTAGATTAAGAAATATGAGGTAAGAATTTGTGTAGTTACTTTTTTTTCTTAGAAATTGCATAAACATTTTTGTAGGTTTCGTAAAACAATGTGTAGGTAACCTATTTGCTATGCGCTTGGTAAAATATAGAGTTATCCTTTAAGAGTTTGTGTCCTAACACAATTTTCTACCATAAGTTTGGTTGGTTTTAGATTAGAAGATATGGGGAAAGAATTTGTGTAGTTACTTTTTTTCTTAGAAATTGCATAAACATTTATGTAGGTTTCGTAAAATATTGTGTAGGTACCCTATTTGTTATGTGTTTGGTAACATATAGAGTTATCCTTTAAGAGTTTGTGTCATAACACAATTTTCTATCATAAGTTTAGTTGGTTTTAAATTAGGAGATATGGGGTAAGAATTTGTGTAGCTACCTTTTTTCTTAGAAATTGCATAAATATTTATGTAGGTTTCGTAAAATATTGTGTAGGTACCCTATTTGTTATGCGTTTGGTAACATATAGAGTTATCCTTTAAGAGTTTTGGTAATAAAACAATTTCCTACCATAAGTTTAGTTGGTTTTAGATTAGGAGGTATGGGGTAAGAATTTGTGTATTTAACTTTTTTCTTAGAAATTGCATAAATATTTATGTAGGTTTTGTAAAACATTATGTAGGCACCCTATTTGTTATGTGTTTGGTGACATATAGAGTTATCCTTTAAGAGTTTCTGCAATAACATAATCTCCTACTATAAGTTTGGTTGATTTTAAATTAGGAGATATGGGGTAAGAAGTTGTGTTATAACTTTTTTTCTACCGGTACTATAATAAATTATGTAGGTCTCGTAACTATTTGTGTAGGTACCCTATATCTTATGAGTTTGGTACGATATAAAGTTATCCTTTAAGAGTTTATGTTATAACACAATTTACTACCATAATTTTTTCTCGTTTTAGATTTGATTATATGGGGCAATAATTTGTATTATTACTTTCTTTCTTACTGGTTCTTTAATAAATGATGTAGGTGTTGTAAGAATTTATGTAGTTACACTACTTCGTATGAGTTTGGTAACAAAGAAGGTTATCTTCTATGATTTTATGTCATCACACAATTTTTAATGGGTAAGAATTTGTGTTATCACATATTTTACTACCATTTGTGCAGAGATTTATGTTGGTTAATGAAGAATTTGTGTACTTACTCAAAATCTAATGAGTTGGAAAGGTTATAACACAATTTCTTACCATAAGTTGAAAAGATTTTAAATTTGGTGGTCTTCAATAAGAATTTGTGTTATAACATTTTTCCTAACAATTTCTATAAGACGTAAGAACTTATGTAGCAACTCAAAATGTTATGCATTTTGTAAGAATTAATGTTATCGGGTAGCCGTCTAAGTTATCACACAATTTCTTACCATGATAAGAATTTGTGTAATTATTATTTTTCTTACAGTTACTGTAATAATTTATTTTACCGCATCGTAGGAATTTATGTTAGAATCGTATACCAGTATAACCAGTCTGTCTTTTTGTAGCTTTTTTTTAAGCTGCCTTACAGCAGAACTTCTCGGTCGTGTAGTCTGTTTGGCCCAACCCAAAGTACATAATCCGAATTCTGGACCAAATCAAATGGAAATAAAAAATCTTTTCGGAACCTTATCCATCTTTCACCCATTTCCCCTCTCAATATCTTTTGAACTTCCTTCAAAAATTCCCATCTTTCAATAGTTGAATGGTCATCCATTCCTGCGTTCACTTTCCTTGCTTTGCAGAAATATGTCAGCTCCTACACTTTCCATGGCAGCAGCTTCCTTTTCACTCTACAACAACACCAAACCCTCATCTCTCTTTTCTTCGTCAATTCACTTTCTTCGTTCAAAACACAATTCTAAGCGATTAAAACCTTTCAACCTCAAAACCCAATGCGTCCGTCCCCTTCCTTTACCTCTTCACCTATCTCTACAACGTTTCCCTTGCTTTTCAGCTTCTTTCGACAGCATCCAAGCTACCCACGATGACCAAAGCACTGAAGAACAATACCCAGAAACCGAAAGTAGAGACCTTGAAGAACAACGGCAACAAGAGGAAGCTGAAGAAAAGGTTTTAGAGTCTGGTGGTGAAGAAGGAAAGTTGTATGTTGGGAATTTGCCTTATTCAATTACTTCTTCTGAGTTATCTGAGATTTTTAGTGAGGCTGGTGGTGTTGCTAAAGTGGAGGTTTGTGCTCTTTTTAATTAATTTGATTTTCTTTGTTCTTTTATTTTTTGCTTATGGCATTCTCTTGTTCAATTCTGTTCTATAGATTGTTTATGATCGAGTCACGGATAGGAGCAGGGGATTTGGCTTTGTAACAATGGGGAACGTTGACGAGGCCAAAGAAGCAATTAGGTTGTTTGATGGATCTGTAAGTTATTTTTATTTTTCTACTTTTATATTAACCATTGATTACCTTAATGCAGGTTACCAAGCTATCAATCACTTTTTTATGTTATGATTCATAGACGGACGCCGGATTTCAGATTTTCAATAGAAAATTTTTAAATCATATATGAATTTCAAATTTTTAGACTCCATCCTGTTTTGATTCCCAATGAAATATGATAAATGTATAAACATAAAGACCATAAATAGTTTTTTTATCACTAATTTATTTGCATTGCATGATTAACACTTGGTGTTGAATGTTAGACCAACTCCAGCTTTAATTCAGGTTTTAACCATTATCTGAATTTAGGATAACTATAAGCAAAAATTGCTATAAAGAACTCATGTTTTGATCCTACTTAATTCATCTTCTTCTAATCCTTGGCACTGAAAACATTACAGTTTCCACCCTTTACACTCCTAAAACCACTAAAAAGTCTTATACTCTTCTATCCTCGAACATTGGATTCGATAAGACTATTTGATGATTGCCAGATTTTTAAATCTCTACGAGGTGGAATTGATTTGGCTTGGCTGCCTAGAATGGTTTAGTAACTAATTTATTCTTTAGGATGGCACTGCTCTCATATTTTCGATAAGTAGAGCGCTGTTTCATCGAAAGCTATCTACTTTTCAATCAGGTTATAGTTTTGGAGTGGATGGAAATGAATGGGAGTGCAATGATTTTCCTGTATAAACTTTCATTTGTGTTCCTTTTCCCAAATTTAGCCTTATGAAGTGGAAAGTTTTGGTGAAAGCTAGCTAGGTTTACAGTTGAAGGGCATTTGTGCGGGTTAGTCCATTTTGAATTGCTGGTAAGTTTCATTTCTATTTTCTAACAGCAAGTCGGAGGTCGGACCGTGAAGGTGAACTTCCCGGAGGTGCCAAGAGGAGGTGAGAGGGAAGTAATGGGACCACGGATTCGTAGAAGTAACAGCAGCTTTATGGACAGCCCTTACAAGATCTATGCAGGAAACCTCGGTTGGGGTGTCAGTTCAGAAGGTCTCAGGGATGCTTTTGCTAGCCAACCTGGCTTGTTGAGTGCTAAAGTCATCTACGAAAGGGATACAGGAAGGTCTCGAGGTTTTGGATTTGTTACTTTCGAGTCAGCCGAGACTGTTGAGGCCGCTCTAAGTGCCATGAATGGAGTGGTAAGACTCCGTTACTGAATAAAATCATGATTGATGTTTGTTTAACCTTTTAATTTATGTTCCATTGTGATCATACTTGTAGGAAGTTGAAGGTCGTCCTCTACGTTTAAATATGGCTGCAGATAGAGCCCCCCGTGCTCCTTCCCCTGAAACAGAAAGAAATGCCGAAAATAGTGTCGAAAGCAGCGAACTGCTATCAAGTGCCACCGTTTGATAGACTAATAAAAACAAATAGGTGGTTTTAAAGGAGGATCAAGAAAATCATTCAGATATATTGTCGTTCGATTGCAGATTATGAGTTGAAAGTGATCATTTTTTCTTACCCGAAATGCTTCACATGTAAATTATAGAGCAAAGGGAGATGATATACTCTACTTTTAAGTTTCTAAATATATGTTATTCTGCAGTGTTTGTGTTATGCATCTTATAACAATTTCAAAGGAAAATTTTCCTACAAATTCTCTTTGATTCTTTGTTTTTAATTTGAACATGGTGACATTAAATTACGAACTTGGGTCTTGATAAATTTATTGCCAATTCCCTTGAACTATGGTTTAGTAAGGCAATTTTGAAGCAATAATCCTTTTTAAATTATTATTTGGGAAAATGGTTCCCAAAAAATATTATTTGGCAAAATGACCCCCAAACTTGCCACGTCGGTAGACCTCGCGTTGTGTAGGACGTGAGGATATCGCGTTCTGCACAACGTTATTTCAGTCTACGTGGCCTTGTTGTTTGTGTTAACGGTATTACAGTACCTTGCGTTCTGTAAAACGCGAGGTCCACGAGAATTTGAAAGGGCGGCTGAATATATCGCACAGACCTCGCGTTCTGCAGGATGCGAGTTTTGTGCAATTCTGGGATGAAGAACAAGGGAAAACAAGTGTGTGTAGGCATGTTCGAGCCTAATTTCGGGCGTGTAAATCGTATATTTTTAGCGACCATCGAGTTTGGGGTCGTAGTACTAGAAATTCTCTATCGTATGATACCAACATGGTTAATTTGCGTCCATTCTACAATGGTTTAAAATGGATTCGAAAACCCTATGCTATCATCTTTTTTTGAATGAAGTTGCATTTGAACAAATGTCGATAAGCATGTTCGAGCAGAATTTCATACGTAGAAATTTTAAATTTTTAGGTAACATCGAGTTTGGGGTCGTAGTACTGGAAATTCTCTATCGTATGACACTGACACGGTCAATTTCCGTCCATTCTACACTAACTTAAAGTTGCTTCGAAAACACTATCATAACATATTTTTTGAATGATTGAAAATATAAGATGACGTACTGTATAAATCGAAGTAGACTGACTTTATTGATTCGATTGTCATGGGCGAACTCGCATATACAAATTAAAAATAATTAATTAAGACGAGGGGCTGAGCGATTAGGACACTTAGGAGCTGTGTGTCCAGGACTTTTACATACACTACAATGCTTCCAATGTCCGGTTTTTTCTCGATGTTCGACCATATCCTTGGCACAGTGTATTCTTGTAGAACGTGGACGTCCTTTGGCTCGTAGTAGTGCTGGATCTGGGCGTATGATTGGTTCAGTGTCCACGGCATTCGGATCAACCTCATTTCCGATTGGAGGAAACTCTTTTTCGTAAACCTTAAACACCGTTTCGAGTAAGTATACTGGATCAACCAGATGCATGTGGTGTATCCGTTGGTTAGTGCAAGAAGCAATGGCGTGTGCGCACGTGTATTTGAATGTTTGGAAAATTCCGCACTCACAGGTTCTTTCCCTCAGATTTACCACGTACGCGTTGTGATGAATGCCTTCCAACTGCCTGGAAAATTCTGCAACACGAAACATGTGTCCTTCTCGCGAGAAGAGAGTTGCAGTCATCTGTCTTGATTGACCCAATTGAGTGTGAAGTTTTGTGCGGAAATCCAGATGGACTTTGTGTCCACCTGCCATGTACTCAGTTGCTTGCCTTCCCAAGGTTGCAAAAAGGGTAGCCAAACGATAATAGGTCGCTTTGACAATGGAAGTGATAGGCAACTGCCGCACTCCCTTCAGTGATGAGTTCACTGCCTCAGCCAAGTTCGTTGTCATGTGACCATAACGTTTGCCCTCGTCATACGATCGAAGCCATTTTTCCTTTGGGATTTTTTCAAGGTAATATGCGCCATGTTTGTTTCTCGCTCTCAGTTCCTCGAGCAGGTCAGCCACCTCTTGTTTGTAGTGCGAGTTGCCTACGAGATGACAGTTGAATAGTTATGGGCGAAAAACACATGCAAAAAGGTCGTAAATGAGAGCGAGTAACAAGTAATAAAATAAATGAAAATGACATAAAGGACGTACCCATATCGAGCACCATTTGACGTTCATCACGGTTCTTGAATTGCAGCAGGTAGTTTGCGGCTATGTGTCGCAAGCAAAAACAGTGGTGAATGTATGGAGGCTTCTGTAAAACCTATGTTTGATTTTGATATAATTAAATTTTTAAGGATCAATTTGTAAAACTTAAAATTGTTTTTATAAGTCCCTTAATAAGTTTCAAAACACCAACACTTTAAAACTGATTTATAAAACTCAAACTCAAAATATTTTCTAAGTGTTCCAAGGCAAAACCATTGAAAATCGTCCAGGAGTATCGATACAGCACCAAGCGTATCGATACTATTTTGCCAAACTTTGTTACTGTCGGAACCAGTATCGATACCCCAAACCCTAGTATCGATACACCCCTGTGTTAAAATTCAAAGAGTTTGAATAGAGTACCGATACGGGTCACCCTCGTATCGATACGGTCTTTATAATTTTTAAAGATTAAGTCGGTTTAAAAATATGACCGTTGGTGTCAGTTGGTTGGTAACCAAACTTTAAAAAAAATCGTTAACCGGTATCGATACGGCTAACCCCAGTACCGATACGAATTTGGACAGTGAGCTAAGTTCAGAAAATGGTATCGATACGGTCATTGCCGTTTCGATACCCCATACCGATACGCTTACGTGTGTATCGATACCCCTTATTAAATGCACACAACGGCTCTTTCTTTTCTGAGACAGGTACCGATACCCCTTCCCGCGTACCGATACCGGTAGCTGCAGAAGTGCATTTATGGTGGTAAAAGAGGGTTCCAACGGCTCCATTTATGTTCCCAACCACCCAAACGGCTAGAAATCAATGAGGAGGTATAAAAGACATATCCAAAAGCTACAGCAACAACTATTGATCTTCAAGAAAACACTTATTCATCAAATCCAAGCAATTGTACCAAAATTCCTATTTGTCTAGAAATCCCAATTGTAATCTTCATTCATATTTTGTTCAATTGGGTTGAGTGCTTGTAATTGGGGCTATCATTTGTATTGAGAGATACCTTTTTAGCCATCAAATTTCTTTGTTCACTTGTGTGAGGATTGGGTTGATTTTTGGGTAGAAAAATCAACCGAAATTGTAAAGGGTTACCTCCTTGTCCTAGAAAACGGGAAGAGCAATTTAGTGAAATTGTTGCAAATCTTTAGTGAAGCTAAGGTAGTGGATGTAGAGTTCATTTGGAACTTGAACCACTCTAAATCCCTTGTCCATTATTTTCAATTTGCAATTTCCACCACAAAACCTTTAAATTTCCAATTCACCCCCCTCTTGGTCAATATCGATCTTGCGATCCACTCAACAATTGGTATCAGAGCCTACCTCTTTGAGGATTAACAACCACAAGAGGAGTTCCTTGGAAGAGTGTGATCATCAAAGTATCAAGAGATGACTTCAACCTCCGGTTCCGGCATGTACGAGTCACAATCGACCACAAAGCCTCCCTTCTTCAACGGTGATAACTATTCTTTTTGGAAGAATAGAATGCGTTTATTCATCAAGTCAAACGACTATCTTGTGTGAGATGTCATTGAGGATGGGCCATACATTCCATTGAAGCAAGATGGTGAAGGCAAGATGGTGTTAAAGAAGAAAGTGGAGATGAGTGAAGAGGAGAGGAAAAAGATTCAAGTCAATGATAAAGCTCTCCACATGCTATTTTGTGCTTTCGGTCCGGACATCTACTCAAAGGTCTCATCAATTGAAAGTGCCAAAGAATTGTGGGACACTCTTGAGACCACTTATGAAGGCACCAATGATGTTAAAGAAACTAAGATTGGAATTCTCAATCTTAGTTATGAAAATTTCAAGATGGAGCCCGATGAGACGGTGTCAAAGATGTTTGATCGATTCTCCACGATTGTCAATGGTCTAAAGGACTTTGGAGAGATCATACCGGAAGACAAGCTTGTCCGGAAGCTACTCTATTCACTTCCCGAGTCTTGGGATGGGAAGAGAACCGCTATCATCGAAGCAAAGAACTTGAAAACGTTGAAGCTTGATGAGCTTGTGGGTTCTCTCCTTACTTATGAGATCATGAAGCAAGGAAGGGAAGATGAGATGAAGAAAGAAGAGAAAAGGGTAGAGAAGCTTGAGGTTGAGAAGAAGAAGAAGATGAGAATAGCTCTCAAGGCTAAAGCTTCACAACATGATGAGAGCTCATCTAGTGATGAGGATGAACTTGAAGAATTGGCTATGATAGCCAAACGGTTCTCACGTTTCATGAGGTCCAACCGGGGAAGAAAAATCCAAAGGAAGATGGACTTCAAAGGCAAGAACAAAGAAGAAGGAAAGGATCCTATCATTTGCTATGAGTGCAAACAACCCGGCCACATACGTTCAGAGTGCCCTCAACTCAAGAAGAAGGGCTTTGAGAAGAAGAAAAGACTCAAAGCCAAGCTTGCTACTTGGAGTGATGAGGAGTCATCGGAGGATGACGAACAAGAAGTGGCTAATCTTTGCCTCATGGCACTTGAGGAAGATTCCTCCTTGGTAACCTCTAACTCATCTACTTTAGATTTTTCATATGAAGAGTTAAATGATGCATATGATGAGTTACAAGAGGTATATGATGAATTAGTTGAGAAGTTTAAAGAGTCGGTCATTAAAAACAAGAAAATCATTTTAGAACTAAATGAGAAAAATGACTCACTCACTCAAGCTAATTCAAAATTTGAGAAAAAGATATTAGGATTAAAAGATGAACTAAAGTTCTTTCAAGATGAAAATGTTGATCTTAATAACCTTTTATCTCAATGTAATAGTGAACACCAAAAGGTGTTGGGTGAGCTAAATGAGCTCAAAAAGTCTTTAAAAAATGTTGGTAGTGTCAAGCATGAAGTAGGAGAATCCTCTAGAACACACCAACCTAAGAAAAATACTAACTACTACAAACAAGGTAGCTACCCAAGACATAATAGAGCTAAAAGAATTAGAAGTGTATGGGTTCCTAAAGAACTTGTAAAATCTAATAATATTATTGCTATGTCATCTTGGATTCCTAAGGGAACCAAGGTTTTGGGAGCTAACACTCATGGACCCAAAATGATTTGGGTACCAAAAACCAAAGTTTAATATCTTTGTTTGTAGGGGGAGCATTGCTACAAGGCCAAAGCACAAAGTCAAAACTCATGGTACCTTGATAGTGGATGCTCGAGGCACATGACCAGAGACAAGAGTCGATTCATGGATTTAACGCCAAAAAGTGGAGGAGTAGTAACATTTGGTGACAACTCCAAATGCCACATTAAAGGTATTGGCTCCATAGGTAATCACTCTACTATTCTCATTGAAAATGTTTTATATGTTGATGGTCTTAAACACAATTTATTGAGCATAAGTCAATTGTGTGATAAAGGATTTAATGTTTTGTTTGATAAAAATGGATGCATATGGAATATATACATGGTGCATCTAGATGACATTCATACATCTCATGCATGCTTAGTTGCTCAAAATGAAAATGATGCATGGTTGTGGCATAGGAAGCTAGGACATGCTAGCATAAGTGTTTTGGAAAAACTAGTCTCTCTAAATCTAGTTAGAGGTTTACCCAAGATAAAATTTTCAAATGATAAAATTTGTGATGCATGCTCAAAGGGTAAACAACATAGGTCTTCCTTTAAATCCATTAATGATGTTTCTACTAGTAGATGTTTACAACTAATTCACATGGATTTATTTGGGCCAATTAGGACTATGAGCTTGGGTGGTAAGTCTTATGCTTTTGTGCTTGTTGATGATTTTTCTAGATTTACTTGGGTTCTCTTTTTAAGTACTAAAGATGAGGCTTTGGAAAAATTCATCACATTTTCAAAATTAACCCAAAATGATCTTGAACTTAGAATTTCACATATTAGAAGTGATCATGGAACCGAGTTTCAAAATTTAGGGTTTGAAGATTTTTTAAATGAAAATGGTATTTGCCATAATTTTTCGGCTCCTCGAACTCCTCAACAAAATGGGGTAGTTGAGAGGAAAAATAGAACTTTACAAGAAATGGCTAGAACTATGCTTTGTGAAAACAATTTACCTAAATATTTTTGGGCGGAAGCCACAAACACCGCTTGTTATATTGTAAATCGAGTAATGATTAGGCCAATTTTAAAGAAAACACCTTATGAAATTTTAAAATCTAAAAAGCCTAACATTAGCTATTTTCACCCTTTTGGGTGCAAGTGTTTTGTTTTAAATAATGGAAAAGATAACTTAGGTAAATTTGATGCAAAAAATGATGAAGCCATTTTTATAGGTTACTCTTTAACCTCTAAAGCCTATCGAGTATTTAACAAAAGAACTTTAGTAGTAGAAGAATCTATTCATGTTGTATTCGATGATAACCTCCTTCCTAGGAAGGATTCTTGTGATGATGATGATGTAGGGATCATAAATGCCTTTGATGGAGGTCAAACTTCAAAGGAGGATGAGATTCCAACAAAGGAAGAAGACTCACAAGATCCACCTCTTGAAGCCTTGAAGGACTTGACTATTGAGGAAAAGGAAGTGAGCTACCCAAGGGAGTTGAACTATGTCAAAGATGGTGAAATCTTGGGTGATCCATCCAAGGGGGTAACCACTCGTTCTTCTCTTAGATTAATGAACCATGTTGCATTTATCTCATGCATAGAGCCTAAAAATATAAAAGAAGCATTGAAAGATGACTTTTGGATTATGGCTATGCAAGAAGAGTTAAATCAATTTGAGAGAAGTAATGTTTGGACATTAGTTGATAGGCCTAGTAATCAATCTACAATAGGAACTAAATGGGTCTTTAGGAACAAACTAGATGAGAGTGGTAACATTGTGAGAAATAAAGCTAGACTTGTAGCACAAGGTTACACTCAAGAAGAGGGAATAGATTTTGATGAAACCTATGCACCCGTAGCTAGAATGGAAGCCATTAGGATGTTGCTTGCATATGCATGTTATCATAATTTCAAGCTTTTTCAAATGGATGTTAAAAGCGCATTTTTAAATGGTTTTATAAATGAAGAAGTGTATGTGGAACAACCACCGGGTTTTGAAGATTCAAAATTTCCAAATCATGTTTTCAAACTTACCAAAGCACTTTATGGTTTAAAACAAGCTCCTAGAGCTTGGTATGAAAGACTTTCAAATTTTTTGATTGAAAAAGGATTTGAAAAAGGTAAGGTGGACACTACACTTTTTATAAAAATGTATAAAAATGACATCTTAGTAGTTCAAATTTATGTTGATGATATCATCTTTGGTTTTACTAATGAATGTCATTGTCAAGAGTTTGCTAAGTTAATGCAAGGTGAATTTGAGATGAGCATGATGGGGGAGCTCTCATTCTTTTTGGGACTCCAAATCAAGCAAAAGAAGGATGACACCTTCATCAACCAAGCAAAATACATAAAGGATATGCTCAAGAAGTTTGGCTTGGAGAATGCAAAGCCTCAAGCCACTCCTATGAGCTCATCTACAAAGCTTGACAAAGATGAAGGAGGTAAGTGTGTTGACTCTAAACTTTATCATTCTATGATTGGTTCTTTGCTTTACCTTACCGCAAGTAGACCGGATATCTTGTTTAGTGTTTGCTTGTGTGCTAGGTTTCAAGCTAGTCCTAGAGAGTCTCACCTTATAGCCGTTAAGAGAATCTTTAGATACCTTAGAGATACTCCTTGTTTAGGTCTTTGGTATCCTAGAGACTCTACCTTCAACCTTCATGCTTACTCGGATGCGGATTATGGGGGTTGCAAAATTGATAGGAAAAGTACTTTGGGAACTTATCAATTCTTAGGTAGTATGCTCATATCTTGGTTCTCTAAGAAACAAAATAGTGTAGCCTTATCTACCACCGAAGCCGAGTACATATCCTTAGGGAGTTGTTGTGCTCAAGTCCTTTGGATGAAGCAACAACTCTTAGATTATGGAATTAAAGTTGAAACCATACCCCTAAAATGTGACAACACTAGTGCAATTTGTTTAACAAAAAATCCCATCCAACACTCTAGAACCAAACACATAGAAATAAGGCATCATTTCATTAGAGATCATGTCCTTAAGGAAGATGTTGTTATAGAGTATGTAGACACCTTGAATCAATTAGCGGACATATTTACAAAACCCTTAGACAAAGAGCGTTTTTGGTCCCTTAGGAGAGAGTTAGGTCTAGCTAGCCTATCTTGACCTTTTAGGACCTCTTTTGTGCTTAAATATGCTTGATCTTGTGAAATGCCATGTTTGTATGCTTGGACTCCCAATTTCATCCATGCCTATAGTTAGGGGGAGTATGATTCTGTTAAAATATGCTTAGAACTGCTCATACATCATTTGCATACTCATAGGAGATGTTAAGTTCGAGCCTTTGGTTGTTCTTTGAACCAAATATGCATTTCTGGGCATACAGTATCGATACTGATCTACGCGTATCGATACCTGTTCTTCATTCCGTTTCCCAGAATTCTCTTCGCTTCACGGGTATCGATACGTTTAACACCGTATCGATACAGGTCGTTTCGATACGGACCCCTCTGTTTCGATACGACTTTCCAACGGGCATTTTTGCGGAAAGGTCTATTCTATCCTCGTATCGATACCCCACCGGGCGTATCGATACTCGACTGCGCTGATGGCATTAAATAAGCTTTTAATGAGTTCAACTTTTACCATAATTCAAACTCTTCAAAATCTAATTAACCCTAGTCGTTTTTGCCTATAAAAAGGCACTTCCTCCTTCATATTTTTCACACCTCAACTCAAATCTAAAAGAGTTTTTTAATCAAGCAAGGCTTTGTGCTCTCTTTCTCATCTTTGTGCTAGTTTTCTTCAATCTTCAAGTTTCTATCAAGGTAATCTCTTTCTTTATCTTTTTCAATTTTCTTTTGTTTCATTTTTTTTACTTTGTTTTTCTTCAAACCTTTTCTTGAAATTTTCTTTTAAAATTTTCTTTTCAAATTTTCTTTTAAAATTTCTTTTAATTTTTTTCCTTGATTTTTAATCAATTTGAAGAAATTCCCTTTGCTTAATTTCTCTTTTAGATCATGGCACCAAAAGAACCTTCGAGGAAGCGTTCAAGGGTTACCCAAGCCGGTGAATCTTCCAACGTTAGAGAAATTGCTCGTCCAAACTATTCCATCATCTATGATCAATGTTTTCATGGCAATTCGGGTCTCACTCACTTTCGTCAATATGAGAATTACAAGATCCGTGCCGAAAGGGTAATCTCCGTTCCTTTTCTCAATTCGGAGCGTTTTAAGTTTGTATATCTCCCTTTATTTCATCGTTGGAACTTCATGGAGTTTATCTCTATTCCCGGGGTTTTCTATCGCCTTTTGGTTTTGATTTTCTATGCCAATGCCAAATGCATTAGTCGTGATGGGGAAGTAGTTGCTATTAGCTCTTACCTCATGGGGAAGAAAATTATTCTTGATGTTCCATCCATTTGTGAGGTTTTCAATTTAGAAGATGAAGACCTTGACAATGAGCATGCTTTGGGGCATGTTCTTCATGGATCCGTCACCGCCCTAAATGCTCAAGACCGGATCTTACACTTGATGGTGTCTTGGTGGTTCCGTCCCTCCGGAGGAAAGTATTCCACCATTCGTCAAGTGGATGATTTTTGGATTCGGTGTTTCCGTTAGAGACAAAGACCAAATCTTGCTCGACTCATGTTCGCGAAAATCGTCTACCTCGTGCAAAATCGTCACACTCCTCACGTCACCTCCTTCACATACGGTACGACTTTGAGCTATTTCTTTGTTAAAAAAGATATTGATTGCTCTTATGACTACCCAACTCCTCTCACCGATCCCATTGATGAGCGATCTCTTGCTCGGGCAAAATTTTCTTATGTTAATGGTGAATGGGTACGTCTTGCCGAGTTACCACCGGAAGCCGCCGCCGCTTTCGAAGAAGCTCAAGCTCCTCAAGTCCAACAACCCAACATGGATGCTCTCATGACCTATCTAAATGAGCAATTTACCGGGTTGCGTACGGACATGAACGCTCGTCTTACTTCAATGGAAACTACCTTTGATACTAGGATGACGTGTTTGGAGAATCGCCTCACATTTCTTGAAAGCGGGCACAATTCCTTGAATATTTCCATTGCCGCTTTCCATGATGAATGGCGTAATAGCATGCGCACTAATGAGCCTTTGGGAGTTGATGATGAAGATGATGAAGACGAAGAAGACGATGCTTAGACGTTTCTTCTTGTTTGTCATGCATATCATTTAGGATTTTATATTTTATGCACCTATGTTTTATGTTCGTAGGATTAAGGTTGTTTAGGATTAAAACCTATGCTTTGATTTCTCTTTTGCCTTTGTTTGGATTTTAAGTATGTTGCTATAATGAATAAAATCTATGTTGCTTATTATATCTTTGATTTCTTTATACACTTAATTGTTTCAAAGAATTTTTGATCTAACAAAAAGGGGGAGAAGAATCTAGCTCACTTCAAAATATTTTGATTTTAATTCAAAGGTTACCAAGCTTATATTAAGGGGGAGTTAAATTTGTAAAGGTTTTTCAAAAATGTCAAAAATTTTAAGTTTTAGTTTTGTTATATCAAAAAGGGGAGATTGTAAAACCTATGTTTGATTTTGATATAATTAAAATTTTAAGGATCAATTTGTAAAACTTAAAATTGTTTTTATAAGTCCCTTAATAAGTTTCAAAACACCAACACTTTAAAACTGATTTATAAAACTCAAACTCAAAATATTTTCTAAGTGTTCCAAGGCAAAACCATTGAAAATCGTCTAGGAGTATCGATACAGCACCAAGCGTATCGATACTATTTTGCCAAACTTTGTTATTGTCGGAACCAGTATCGATACCCCAAACCCTAGTATCGATACACCCCTGTGTTAAAATTCAAAGAGTTTGAATAGAGTACCGATACGGGTC
Organism: Hibiscus tridactylites; assembly: GCA_958450335.1. NCBI lineage: Eukaryota > Viridiplantae > Streptophyta > Magnoliopsida > Malvales > Malvaceae > Hibiscus > Hibiscus tridactylites. The sequence continues at coordinate 36,051,924 of OY288272.1, read as the reverse complement.
ACCCTCGTATCGATACGGTCTTTATAATTTTTAAAGATTAAGTCGGTTTAAAAATATGACCGTTGGTGTCAGTTGGTTGGTAACCAAACTTTAAAAAAATCGTTAACCGGTATCGATACGGCTAACCCCAGTACCGATACGATTTTGGACAGTGAGCTAAGTTCAGAAAATGGTATCGATACGGCCATTGCCGTTTCGATACCCCGTACCGATACGCTTACGTGCGTATCGATACCCCTTATTAAATGCACACAACGGCTCTTTCTTTTCTGAGACAGGTACCGATACCCCTTCCCGCGTACCGATACCGGTAGCTGCAGAAGTGCATTTATGGTGGTAAAAGAGGGTTCCAACGGCTCCATTTATGTTCCCAACCACCCAAACGGCTAGAAATCAATGAGGAGGTATAAAAGACATATCCAAAAGCTACAGCAACAACTATTGATCTTCAAGAAAACACTTATTCATCAAATCCAAGCAATTGTACCAAAATTCCTATTTGTCTAGAAATCCCAATTGTAATCTTCATTCATATTTTGTTCAATTGGGTTGAGTGCTTGTAATTGGGGCTATCATTTGTATTGAGAGATACCTTTTTAGCCATCAAATTTCTTTGTTCACTTGTGTGAGGATTGGGTTGATTTTTGGGTAGAAAAATCAACCGAAATTGTAAAGGGTTGCCTCCTTGTCCTAGAAAAGGGGAAGAGCAATTTAGTGGAATTGTTGCAAATCCTTAATGAAGCTAAGGTAGTGGATGTAGAGTTCATTTGGAACTTGAACCACTCTAAATCCCTTGTCCATTATTTTCAATTTACAATTTCTACCACAAAACCTTTAAATTTCCAATTCACCCCCCCCCCTCTTGGTCAATATCGATCTTGCGATCCACTCAACAGCTTCCAATAGTCACCCAAATTCTGTATCGCCCACAACAGCTCTGTGCCTTTGTCAGAAATAACACTTACCCCTCCATCCCTTCTTCATATTACATGATCAAGGACATATTTTCGTAGGTTCCGAAGGAAGAACTTCCAAGACTCCAAATCCTCCTTCTGGACGATTGCGAATGCAACAGGAACGCATTTGCGATTGTCGTCCTGTGCAATAGCTAGAAGTAGGGTCTGTGTATATCTTCCGTATAACCATGTGTCGTCGATTTGGACCATCGGTTTGCAGTGCTTAAATGCGTTGATGCACTGGGGGAAAGTCCAAAATAACCGGTGGAATTGACAAACACCTCGGACGACACGATCTTTTTCGTATGCCTGAACCGTATCAAGTTTGACAACCATTCTGGGGATGTGTTTCTGCAGGAGATTAAGACACGGGCGCAACTCTTTGTAAGATTCCTCCCATCGGCCATACATTTCCTCTTTCGCCTGCTTCCTTGGATACCATGCTTTGGAATATTGAGGACGGTAGCCGGTGACAGCTAGAGCTGCAGCCTGACATGTGGGGACCGACACAGTGGGATTTGTTTTCACCGGTGTCGAAAAGATGTCCGCGAGGAACTTTGCATCCAGGTTCTTGTGATCCTGGTTGAGGCTAGCAACGGTGCATGTATGGGGCCCCGCAAGTTTTGTTATTTTCCAACGGTCGCCTGCCCTCTTCAATTGTGATATACGGATTTTCCATTTACAGCCTTGATTTTTTTGGACGCAATAAGCCTCGTAATATCTGGATTGGGTTTTATCCACTGTCGTCTCAACAATATGACGAAGGTTGTACTGCTTAACTGCCGCCACCGCAATATCCTTTGTGAAGAACGTCATACCAATTCTCAGTTCACCGTCAAAATGGTTGACTCGGCCGTCTATTGTGTCGTCATGCGGAAAATCAGGGACGTCCATTGCATCCATATCAACCGTTGTGAAGTGGGATGGTGGCTGGAACATAGAAATTGGTGAACGGTTCATTAAAATCGCATCCCAAAGGGCGCGAGGTCTTCTATAAATTGGAGGCCCTACCCCCATATCAACCATAGAACGCGAGTTCTTTAGCTTTTTTTACAACAAAGTATCGGCAATTTTTATATTTCATTCGATATAATGGAGGGCTTATTACGCAACGAGGCGACTCACAACAATCAATATTGGAGAAGAGATCCAACGGTATTACTTTCCCTATTAATTTTTTAAATTTTTTATTTAATTAATTTTTTTATTTTACTAACTATTTTATTTTATTTTTTTGAAGGGATACGAACGTAATTTACAATGTTACCTTAACCGTATCAATATCCCACTCGTTGATGTTGTTATGGAGTGGATTCAGTGCGCCGGTTTTGGCCACATAGCACGGTATATAGGGGTGAAGGTAAAACCATCGTTGATCAGCGCGCTGATAGAACGGTGGAGGCCCGAGATGCACACGTTTCATCTTCCAATTGGCGAGGCAACAATCACGCTGGAGGATGTTGCCTACCTTCTGGGGTTGCCTATAGACGGCAGCGTTATTACGGGTGTAGTGTTGGCCCATTGGCCAACTCTATTTGCTGAACAAATGGGCGTGATGCCCCCTGACGAAGTGTGGGACGGTGGAAAAATCGACCTATTATATTTGGAGGCTCAATTTGGAACCCCTCCTCCCGATGCGGATGAAGTTACACTTCAGATATTTTTTCTATTTAAAAATTAGGATGCCATTATTAAATATTTAGTATGCTTTTATTAAATTTATGATGAAATTACAAATATTTATTTCAACATTACGATGGTTTATGAAATTTTTAGGATGCCTTTATTAAATATTTAGGATCCTTTTAATAAATTTAGGATGCAATTACAAATATTTACTTGAAAATTAAGATGTCTTTATTAAATATTTAGGATGCCTTTATTAAATATTTATGATGAACTCTCGTATATTTATTCGCGTGCCCACATCTTGCGCATTATTGGCGGGATATTAATGCCAGACAAATCCCGCACAAAGGTGCACGTGATGTGGCTTCGTCATCTTACAGATTTAAATGAGTCTGGAAGAAAATCTTGGGGATCAGCTGTCTTGGCGTTTCATTACAGAGAGCTCTACAAAAACGTTGACGCCTCAAGATCATCGATGGGAGGATGTTGTTTACTCCTACAGTCTTGGGTTTGGTTTCGGATGCCTATTTTTAGACCACAACTTAGACAACCCACCGCTATGTTATTTCCGCTTCTACGGAGGTACTACATAATCTACTATATTTTTATTTTTAAATTATTTTATTTAACAAATTTTTTTCATTATTTATAGGTGGAGCGGTACACTGACCCACATCGGCCTGCCGAACTCCCAAAAAGAATTCAGGCATGCTTTCGATAGCTTGACGGAAGAAGAGGTAATTCAGAAATTAATTTGAATTTTTTCATATTATTTTTTCCAATAATATTTCATATAACCGTTACAAACGTTTTCATTTTTTTAGTTCGTGTGGAGGCCCTACGCTTCAGAGGAGATTCAGCAGATTACTCCACCGGATATTCTGCGTGACCATCAGCTCTGGATTTCCATCGTGCCGCTGCTCAACTACGAAATTGTCGTGTGGCATGCTACGGATATGGTTCTCCGACAGTTCGGGTTCTTCCAAAATGTTCCAGCCATTCCGCAAAATATGGACCACTTCTACAATCTTACGCGCCAGGGGAAGACGGGGGTTGACTGGTCCGAGTACCACGCTCCCTAGATAGCGATTTGGGCTAATCGATTTGCCCAACGCCCACCGCTTCTCCAACAAATTATGGAAGGGGGCCGATTCGGTCGCTTTCAATTACCACCAGTGGTATAGGCTCAATGGGCTGCCGCATATCCTTACTTAGACCGAGCGCGATGCAGGGCTTCCCCAGCAACCCCAAAACTGCCCACGCGGCACTCGTCGAGCGACCCAGAGCCAGAGGCAGTCGACGCAGCGCGGTCCGAGACCACGACATGACACTGCAGGGGCATCATCTTCTGGCGCAGCATTTCATACTTATAGCGGTCCATCGAGTTACCAGCAGATGATGCCTCCACCCCAGTTCGGCTTCTCCGATGCCTATCGTCCCCATACGCCCACGACTAACCTTCAACTTATCGATTATCCACAGTTGCCATCTCAGTATGACTTTGGCATTGCGGATAATACGCCGGTGGATAGCTTGTTTTACTCCCCGCATGGGCCCAACACAGATCCACATATCACACACGATGGTCAGGATGATGGGGACCAGGGACCACCACACGATTGTCGGAGGTATCTGGATCGTGATCGTCCTTCACCCGACTGCGAAATGGGTGGACATAGGCATTTTTAGTCTTTTTTTACTGATTTGTACTTATGTTTTTAATATTTATATTCCACACATTTGATTTTTATAATGTCGTATTATAATTTTGTTTACCTATTATAATTAAACTTTAAAATGTTTATTTAATTTCAGTTTTTAATAAATTTTATGGGATTACTAAACCGAAAATCGACATTTGTTCAAATGCAACTTCATTCAAAAAAAGGATGATAACATAGGGTTTTCGAAGCCATTTTAAACCATTGTAGAATGGACGGAAATTAACCATGTTGGTATCATACGATAGAGAATTTCCAGTACTGCGACCCAAAACTCGATGATCGCTAAAAATATACGATTTACACGCCCGAAATTGGGCTCGAACAGGCCTACCCACACTTGTTTTCCCTTGTTCTTCAGCCCAGAATTGCACAGAACTCGCGTCCTGCAGAACGCGAGATCTGTGCGGTATATTCAGCCGCCCTTTCAAATTCTCGTGTACCTCGCATTCTGCACGCGAGGTACTGTAATACCGTTAACACAAACAACAAGGTCACGTAGACTGAACTCGCGTTGTGCAGAACGCGATATCAGACCTCGTGTACCACACAACGCGAGGTTCGCCGACGTAGCAAGTTTGGGGGTCATTTTGCCAAATAATATTTTTTGGGAGCCATTTTCCCAAATAATAATTAAAAAAGGATTATTCATTAAAAATTGTCGTTTAGTAAGTTTGGATCACACCTAAGCTCGGGCAACACAGAGTGTCGGTTTTACACTTTTTATGTTTTCTTAAAAATGCAAATGTTCTTATACAAATGGAAAATCTATTATATAGCAATTTGTTAAAAATGAATGTTTCTTTATAAGGTAAACTGTGCCAGGCAGCATCATACAATCAGGTGTGACTCGTTTTTACCATTAACCTTTCAATTGGTCTAAATTTGCCATTAAACTTTATTTTTTTTGACTCGTTTATACTACCGCGCCGTTAACTCCTTAACGTCGTGATAACGTAGATGCTAGACTAAAACGACGCCAACGGCATCGTTTTACTAGAGAAAAATATGAAAAATCATACACTCAATTGGATTTTAAACTAGAACCTCTAAAATCAAAAACAACCTCTTAACCACTAAGCCAATTTAAATTCTATGTTTTATTTTCATCACAAATAAAATATATTCCAAACTGCAGTTTATCATATAAATAAAATTACTCTATATAAATAATATAAATATAATATAAAATATATAAATAGATAAATATATTATTATAAAAACTAAAAGTCTAATTTTTAAAATCCCGAAATTTTCAAAAAAAACTCAAAATCTAATAAAACCTTAAACCCTAAAATTTTATTCATAAATAAATAATATTAAAATATATAAACAAATAATATATTATTATAAAAACGAAAACGATTTTAAAAAAATCTAAAATTTTGAAAATTTACAAAAAAAACCAAAAACTCACTAAAACCCTAAAGCTTAAACTCTAAATCTGTCCATTTTGATTGCTAATAGGTTTATGATTTATGGTTTTACGGTATATAGGTAAGAATTTAATGTTTTGGTGGATTTTTGAGTTTTTTTTTAATTTTGAAAATTTTGGGAATTTTGTGAAAATTAGTTTTTTAGTTTTTATAATAATATATTATTTATTTATATATATAATATTATTGATAATATATTGTTTATTTAATATAAATATTTTACTTATTAGTTATATATATTAATATATTATCATATGTATACCAATATTATTTTATAATATATATATATATTATTTATATAGAGAAATATTGTTTATATAATAAAATAAATTGAATTCAATTGTAGTTTAGAATATATATTACCTGTGCTAGAAATAAATCAGAAATATTAAGTTGGCTTAGTGGTTAGGAGGTTGTTTTTGAACCTTCTAAAGGTTCTAGGTTTAAATCCCATTGAGTGCATTATTTTTCATATTTTCTCTAGCAAAACGACACCATTTTGAGCAATTTAGTATCAAAATAGCGGCACCAAAACGATGTTGTTTTGGTCTAGCATCCACGTCATCACGGTGTTAAGGAGTTAACGACGCGGTGGTATAAACGAATCAAAAAATAAAGTTTGGTGACAAATTTGGACCAATTGAAAGGTTGATGGTAAAAACGGGTCACACCTAATAGTTTGGTGGTACCTGGAATAGTTTACCCTTCTTTATAGTAACAGAATTTTTCTTATTGTTCGATAAAACGGAATTGCTTTATAACAAATAAACAATAACAAAATATATTTATTTTTAAATAATAACAACAATTTTAATTTTAATAATAATGATGATGTGTTTAAGGTTTAGGTTACATGGTTTGAAAATTAGGTCATAGAGTTTAAGGCGTATGAAAAATGAAAATTTAAACTTTGGATTGGGTAGATGACTTCTCTCCCAAACAATTAAAAGTTGGGAAAACAACATGAGTGATCGCCAAATCGTCACCTTTTTTGTTTTGGTCACCAAACTAATTTTTATGTCAAAATCGTTCCTCTCGTTAAATACATTTTTTGTTTTGATTCATTTCCGTTAAAAACGTAATAGAATTACTGATTTGACATTTTTTCCACGTCACCATCTCTCTCCTTGCCAGCAAATTAAATATTATTTTTTATTCGACTAACCAGAATGTGACTCATGTTACCCCGATTTTGAACAAATGAAAGAAAAAATTCCTTTGGTGTGAGTAGGTGGATTTAAACCTAAGACCCCTTGCATAAGTGATACAACCCCTAACTATTGAGCTAGACTTAAAATTTAATTAAGTTTTATTCAAGCAAATATTTAAGTTATGCTCTCTCAACCTCATAAATAAAAATAAATTATCTCTATGTAAATTTGAACTAAGAACACCTTGCACCAAAACTAAGATGTTTAACCACTAAGCTAAATCGAAAACTTATTATATATCCATAAAATTTAATAGGGAAAACTACACCGGTGGTCCCCAAACTATTACCGTCTTCCTATTTTGGTCCCAAAACTATTATTTTTGGCAAAACCGTCCCTTCTGTTACATAGTTATCCTGTTTTGGTCCCCGTCGTTAAAAACTAACAGAATTGCTGACGTGAAATTTTTTTCTTATTTTTTTAAATATTTTTTTATTATTTTCTCTCTCCTATATATATTATTTTTTATTCAGACTAATGTGGTGGTAACACGTGTCACCACCATAACAAAGAAAATAAATTCAATGTGAGGGGGAGCTGGGATTCGAACTCATGTCACCTAACTCAAAAGTCATTGAGCTAACCACTAGGGTGCTGATACTTTTTAGCACAAATTATCTTTAAAGCAATCAAAGAACCCCCAAATGAACCCTTGGTCATTTTCCACAATAGCTTCCTGAGCAGTCTCTTTTGGATCAGAGCTACCTTCATGGGAACCTGTCGAGGCCTTATCTTCTAGAAGTCGTCTCCTAGAACTTGTTTTTGTATTTGTTTCATTGCTACCCATTGATCCATTGTTTACAGAAGCATTAACACCAGTAGGCAGCTTGATGGTATCTTCTATTTGACTTTAATAGAATAGTAATTAGTTAGTTAGGTTGTTAAGGATTTGTTAGCTGAGGTGGCAAGATTGTAAAGATTGAATCTTGGGTTGTTTATGTAGTATATATTAGTTGTTGTGGATATTATTCTAATTAAGCCAATTTTAATAAAAGAATCTGTTCAGTTTTAATTCCTCTCTTTTCTATATTGAAAGTCAATCCGACTTCTCTTTCCTCTTCTTCCGATCTCTTCTTCCCCTCTTTCGATTTCTTCCATTCTTGAAGAAATTATCAGAGAAAATCAGTTTCAATATGGTATCAGTAGATTCTTCCTCGGCACGATCTTCTGATTCTGATCGTACTTACAAACCCGACGATCCTTCTAACGAATTTTACATCCATCCGAACGAAAATCCGGCGCTGGTGCTCACGTCTTCTCTCCTCACCGGCTCGAACTATCATGCGTGGTCTAGGTCCATGAGGATGGCACTGATTTTGAAGAACAAATACTTCTTTGTTGATGGGTCGAATAGGGAAGTTTCAGAAGAAAACCCTAAGTTTCAAGCCTGGGTCAAATGCAACAATTTGGTCCTTTCCTGGCTTCAGAGGGCAATTCATCCGGACATAGTGCAGAGTGTCATTTGGATCGACACTGCGAGAGAGCTTTGGGTCGATCTTTACGACCGTTTCAACCAAGGGGATTTGGTTTGTCTCTCGGATATGCTTCATGAGTTCTACAGTCTTCAGTAAGGTAACCTATCCGTTACCAATTATCATACCCAGCTTAAAACCCTTTGGGATGAGATATCAAACTTACAGCCTTTGTCTTCATGTGTGTGTGATGCTCAAAAATATAGAAATCAAGATTTCTCTTTACGTTTTCTTAGAGGTTTGAATGAGCATTTTGCTGTTCCTAAGTCACAAATTTTGATGACAAAGCCTTTTCCTAAGATTAATCAAATTTTTGCCATGGTTGTTCAACATGAGCGTACTGTTCTTTCTGCCATATCCTATGATTCGAATGTTCTTCTTGTGGATAGGTCTAATGGGAAGTCTGGGGAGTCAAATAGGTTTCAGAAAAGGTTTTATAATAATAGCACAAATAAACGCCCTGTTTGTACCTTCTGTGGTCTTGTGGGTCATTCTGTTGACCGTTGTTACAGGAAACATGGGTTTCCACCTGGTTACAAGTCCAAGAGTCAGATTAGTAAGTCTAATCTTGTTGGTAATCCTGGTTCTTTGTCTTCTGCTGATGATTCTGTTCTTGGTTCTTTGCCTAAAATGTCTGGTCAAGTTGGTCAAAATGGTCAATCCAGCCAATCTGGTCAAAATATCACCTTTTCTCAAGAACAATATAATGATATTCTGAGTATGTTACAAGAACGTAATGCTGGTTCTGCTCAGCCTTCTAGTAGAATCAATTTGCTTACTTCTGCCTTTGATGTTCCATGTGCTGAAGGGACAGGTATTCTTCTAAATTGTTCTTCTTGTTTTAATGTTAGTATTTGTGATAGTAGAGTTAACATGCTTAATGATTCTAAGTTTAATGATTCTGAGTATGTTTCGTGGGTTATTGATAGTGGAGCTACAGATCATATAGTCAAATCTTTAGATTTCTTTTATGAGTATAGGGTTGTTCATAATAAAGCTGTAAAATTGCCTAATGGTCAATTAGTCAAAGTAACTTATATAGGTAATATTAGGATCAATCCTGACTTAGTTCTTTTAGATGTTCTCTATATTCCCCTATTTGATTTTAATTTGATTTCTGTTTCTAAATTAACATCTAACTTGTGTATTTCTGTTTTTTTCTCTTCTGGTTTTTGTTATATACAGAATGTAAAGATGAACAAAATGATTGGTTTAGCTAAAGGGATCAGTGGTTTGTATCAGCTTCAAGTTCCTTTTGCTTCTGCACATTTCTGTAATTCTGTTGTTAGTGAGTATGATCCTACTCACTCTTGTAATTCTTCTGTTTGTAATTCTTCTAGTCTAGGATCTTGTTCTTCTAAGACTGCTAATTTTCAGCTTTGGCATTTAAGGCTAGGGCATCCTTCTAGGCAAAGGATGAAGGTTTTTAGTGTTTTGTGTGACCTTATACCTAGTTGTCCTTCTTTGAATAACTTTGAGTGTGATACTTGTCATTTGGCAAAACAAAAGAGGCTTGCTTTTCCTATAAGTGTTTCTAAATCTGATTGAGTCTTTGATTTGGTTCATATGGATGTGTGGGGTCCTTTTTCAGTTAAAAGTATATATGGGCATTTGTATTTTCTAACAGTGGTTGATGATAAGAGTCGGTTTGTCTGGGTTTTTCCAATGCATTCTAAATCTGAGGTGAGACAGTTAATAATTGATTTTTATCAGTTTGTTCAAACTCAATTTTCAAAGAACATTAAGTGTATAAGGAGTGATAATGCAAAAGAATTTGAAATGTTTGATTTTTATAAATCTAAGGGCATTATACATCAGAATTCTTGTGTTTATACGCCTCAACAAAATAGTCTGGTAGAACGGAAACATCAACATCTGTTATCTGTTGCTAGAGCCTTAAGGGTTGATTCTGCTTTGCCGTTGAAATTTTGGATAGATTGTATTCTTCATGCTGCTCATTTAATTAACATCACCCCAACTCCTGTTTTAGATAATAAAACACCATATGAGGTTTTGTTTCATAAAATGCCTAAGTTTGATATGTTAAAAGCTTTTGGTTGTTTAGCCTATGCCTCTATATTACCAAAACCACCCACAAAAATGGATCCTAGGGCTAAGAAGTGTGTTTTCTTGGGTTTTCCTAAAAACATTAAAGGCTTTCGTTTGTATGATCTTGAAACAGGGTCTATTTTTGTATCCAGGGATGTTATGTTTTCTGAAAATGTATATCCTTTTCAACAAAGTTTTACTAAAAAGAAAAATGATTTTATTTTCCCAACTCATAATGGTTCTGCTGTCCTTGAAGATTTTTTTGATAAATCTTCAAGTCTTATAGCTGATAATCCTTCTAATGGTACTGATAATGGTTCTAATGGTACTGGTCTGCCTAATTCTGATAATTCTACTAAAGTTTGTTATAATTCTGGTAATGATTCTAATGGTACTGGTCTGCCTAATTCTATCAATGTTGAAGACAATTGTGATCAGCCTACTTCTGTTGTAAGTCCACAGCCTGATCTTAATAATATTTCTGTTTCTGACATTCCAAATGAAACTAATTCTCAGCTTTGAGTAGGCCTTCCAGAACTAAGCATTTACCTCAGAAATTCAAAGATTTTCAAGTGGATCTTCCTGGCTCAAGATCAACTCCACATTCTATATCTCAGGTGATGTCTTTCCATCATATTTCCCCTGCTCATCATAGCTTTATTAATGCTATAGAAATATTAGATGAACCTAAGAATTATAAAGAAGCAATATTGCATTCTTGTTGGAAGGATGCTATGAGTGAAGAGATAGCAGCTTTAGAAAGGAATAATACTTGGGAATTAGTTCCATTACCTAAAGACAAGACTACCATAGGTTGCAAATGGGTATTTAAAACAAAATTAAAGTCTGATGGGTCTTTAGAACGCTATAAAGCAAGACTAGTTGCAAAAGGATATACACAGCAAGCTGGAATAGACTTTTTACATACTTTTAGTCCAGTTACTAAGATTACTACTGTTAGAATGTTAATTGCTATTGCTGCTGCTAAGGGTTGGTTTTTACATCAATTAGATGTAAACAATGCTTTCCTTCATGGTAATCTAGATGAAGAGGTTTTTATGGAACCACCTCCTGGTTTTAACAGTCAAGGATTAGTTTGTAAACTTAATAAAAGTCTTTATGGCCTAAAACAAGCAAGCAGACAGTGGAATGAACGTTTGACTCCTGCTCTTTTATTACAAGGTTTTAAAAGAGCTAATTCAGATTCTTCTTTGTTTGTTAAAGGATCAAATGAAAATTTCATAACATTGGTTGTGTATGTTGATGATATCATAATAGCTAGTCCTGATATGCATGCTATTAATTCCATTAAATCTTTTCTTCATGACACATTAAAAATTAAGGATCTTGGTAATTTAAAATACTTTCTAGGACTTGAAATTGCTAGATCTGATAAGGGTATTAACCTTAGTCAAAGAAAGTATACTCTTGACCTCCTTAAAGATACTGGTTTCTTAGGTTCTAAACCTGTTTCTACACCAATTGCTACTACCACTAGGCTTTCTAAAAGTGAGGGGGAACCTTTGACTGATATTTTTTCTTTTAGAAGACTAGTTGGCAGATTACTTTACTTAACAAACACAAGGCCTGACATTTCATTTGCTGTTCAGCAGTTATCTCAATTCATTTCTGCACCCACGTCTTTGCATTTAGCAGCTGCTCATAGGGTATTGCGTTATTTGAAAGGTTCTCCTGGACAAGGACTCTTTTTCCCTGCTGTTAATAATTTCAAACTTCATGCTTTTTCAGATTCAGATTGGGCAAGTTGTCCAGATTCCAAACGGTCCACAACTGGGTTTTGTGTATTCCTTGGTCACTCCTTGATCTCCTGGAAGTCAAAGAAACAACAAACTGTTTCTAGGTCTTCCAGTGAAGCAGAGTATAGGGCCATTGCTTCAGTTACTTGTGAACTACAATGGCTCACTTACCTTTTAAATGACTTACATATTCCTTTATCTACCTCCAATTTATATTGTGATAATCTTTCTGCGATCAAACTTGCAGAAAATCATGTGCATCATGAACGGACGAAGCACATCGAGATTGACTGCCACCTTATCAGGGAGAAGATTCACAGCAAGCTTGTTAATTTACTGCCTGTGTCAAGTCCAAATCAATTGGCAGATTGTTTCACCAAACCTCTTTCTACAACTGTTTTTTTTATCTTCCATTTCCAAGCTGGGCATACAAGATTTGTATGCTCCATCTTGAGGGGGGCTAATAGAATAGTAATTAGTTAGTTAGGTTGTTAAGGATTTGTTAGCTGAGGTGGCAAGATTGTAAAGATTGAATCTTGGGTTGTTTATGTAGTATATATTAGTTGTTGTGGATATTATTCTAATTAAGCCAATTTTAATAAAAGAATCTGTTCAGTTTTAATTCCTCTCTTTTCTATATTGAAAGTCAATCCGACTTCTCTTTCCTCTTCTTCCGATCTCTTCTTCCCCTCTTTCGATATCTTCCATTCTTGAAGAAATTATCAGAGAAAATCAGTTTCAATAGACTTCCACTCATTTTCATTTCATTTTTTGTCTTGGATAAATTAACCTCGCTAGTGTGATTTGCTATTGATGTTGAACCAGTAAGGTTAGACTTAGGTATACTTTCATTTGTTTCTGCAAGGATACCCAACATGTAATGGTGTGAGTTGCCTCATGAGAAAAGAATGGTCCAAATTATTAATAAAACCACGCTTGCCTAAAGTTCTTTCAGATTTCCTTTTTAAAGATGAAAGCAATAGAGCAGAAAAAACAATCTAAGAGAATAAGGAAAGAACCGGTTCATTGTCTGCATACTATTGTTATGGAGTAGAGTGCAATGGAGTTGTCTTAGCAACTAATATAATCTAAGAGATTAAGGAAGTAGCAGGGCTATAAAACTATTGAAATTTAGGAATAGCATACGATTCATAGCATTCATTTTAGCAGCCTCCTCAATGAGTGAATCATCATGGACATCCGGATGAGAACGGTCCACTGGATCAGGATGCAACCCCACGTGCCAATCTTTACGAACCTTTCTACGAGGAACCTCCAATTTTTCAGTCATCAAGTACCCTGAAACTCTAAAAATAATAATCTTTGGACAAATTAGTATTCCAACATCACAATAACGAGTTCCTCTAACAACTACAAATCATTTCCTCAAATGAGAAAATAATTAAGAAAAATAACCTGAAAAAAAGCACTTCGCCATTGTAGGTAGCTAGAGCAATTTCTCTCACGCCATCTTTATCAATATCATACAAAAGAGGACTAGAATGCACAGTTGACTGGTGAAAAGCAGGCCAACCTGACAAATTATTGAAAATTCAATGACATCAACGTCGAACGGATTACTCTAGATTCATTCTATAAGCTCGATCTAACATGATTAGGTGAAAAACGAAGCACCGGTACCTAGCATTTTGTCCAATATTTTGTTGAGACCAAAAGATGAACTTGTTCTTATCATATCTCTTATTACAGGATATGGGAAACGTTCCAGTAGCGTACGTTTTCGCTGCCATTATATCGGCATTGATGGTAGCAGGTCTATACTTCTTTGGGGGTTCATTTGATTGCTTTAAAGATAATTTGTGCTAAAACATATCAGTACATGGAGTTTAGCCCAGTGGTTAGCTCAATGACTTTTGAGCTAGGGGACATGGGTTCGAATCTCAGCTCCCCCCCCCCCCCCCCCCCCCTCACATTGAAATTATTTTCTTTGTTATGGTGGTGACACGTGTCACCACCACATTAGTCTGAATAAAAAAATTAAATAATATATATATATGACAGAGAAAATAATAAAAAAATATTTAAAAAATAAGAAAAAAATTCCACGTCAGCAATTCTGTTAGTTTTTAACGACGGGACCAAAACAGGAGAACTATGTAACAGAATGGACGGTTTTGCCAAAAATAATAGTTTTGGGACTAAAATAGGAAGACGGTAATAGTTTGGGGACCACCGGTGTAGTTTTCTCAATTTAATATTTAGTTTAAGATGTATTATCACCTCAAAATTAAATTAAAATACTACTAAAATCAATATAAAATTATTTTTTCAATTCGTTTGAGAATAAAAAAATCTAATTAATTTTTTATAAAAATGTATTACATCATTCTAAAAATTAATTAAATGTATTACATCAATTTATATACATGTCAACCAATTAAATATTATTTAAAATTTATATCTTATCCTAATAAATATTATAAACTTAATTTTTAGAATTTTTTAATATTAGTTTTATAAAATAAATAAATAAATATTTAATTATTATCATTTTAAATTAAGTAAAAAAATAATTCTACCTTGATCTTCAATTTTAATTACATTTCAAGATAAAAAGATTTTTTAAAAATTTAAATATAAATAGTTATTTTCAAATAATTTAAAATTTATATTCTACCATAAATATATATTATATAGTAAATTTTTATAATGATCTAATATAATTTTATAAAAATAAATAAATGATTACCAAAGGAATTGGAAAAATAATTTTAGATTGATTTTGGTAGTAATTTCATTTAATTTTGAGGTGATAATACATTTTAAATTAAAGATTAAATTTTGTGGATAAATAATAAGTTCCTAGTTTATTTTATTAGTTAAACATCTTGTTTTTTGTGCAGGGTGTTCTTGGTTCAAATCTTCATGGAGGCATTTTTGCTTATTTTTTAGGTTGGGAGGAATATAACTTTAATATTAGTTTGGATAAAACTTTAAAATTGGATCTTAGGTTGTTTCAAGTTGGGTTATATTAGATATCACATCAGGTCGAACTCGACCGAGTTTAAATCATCATTACCTCAAATCACGACCAATTTAAACACCGATTCCGTTCCAGTTAGGTTTATAGGTGGGGTCAACTTTTAGTCCCTACTAAAAAGAGAATGGAGGGGAGATTCTAGGGAACAACCCCTAATTAAAGGCTAAATGACAGCTAACCGGTTAACCGGGTAAAAATTTGTACACAATTTGTTACGAAATTTGTATCGCTTTAATTATAAAATCTATAATAGAAACAATATATACATAAATTATTACAACGTAAGAATTTGAGTACATACCGAAATTACTACAATTTGTTATGAGAAAACCTAATTTGCTACACAAAGTGTTAGGTTTTGTGTATATACCAAAATTACTACAAAACGTACGGAAAACCTTACAATATTAGTAGGAAAAATGATATGTACTGAAATTCTTACAAAGTTTCACCAAAGGCTAAAAGGGCTGAACTTAGTGTAATAATTTGTGTACATACACAATTTCCTACGAGAAAACTTAATTTGCTACACAAGCTGTAAAGTTTTGTGTATATACGGAAATTACTACAAACGTATGGAAAACCTTACAAAATTAGTAGGAAAATGGTATGTACCGAAATTCTTACAAAGTTTCACCAAAGGCCATAAGGGTTCAGCTTAGTGTAAGAATTTGTGTACACACACAATTTCCTACGAGAAAACCTAATTTGATACAGAAAGTGTAAGGTTTTGTGTATATACCGAAATTACTACAAAATGTACGAAAAACCTTACAATATTAGTAGGAAAAAACGGTATGTACTGAAAATCTTACAAAGTTTCACCAAAGGCCAAAAGGGTTCAACATAGTGTAAGAATTTGTGTACATATACAATTTCCTACGAGAAAACCTAATTTGCTACACAGAGTGTAAGTTTTTGTGTATATACCGAAAAATTACTACAAAATGTACGGGAAACCTTACAATATTAGTAGGAAAATGGTATGTACCGAAATTCTTACAAAGTTTCACCAAAGGCCAAAAGTGTTCAACTTATTGTAAGAATTTGTGTACATACACAATTTCCTACGAGAAAACCTAATTTTCTATAGAAAGTGTAATGTTTTGTGTATATACCGAAATTACTACAAAAAGTACGGTAAACCTTACAATATTAGTAGAAAAATTGTATGTACCGAAATTCTTACAAAGTTTCACCAAAGGCCAAAAGGGTTCAACTTAGTGTAAGAATTTGTGTACATACACAATTTCCTAGGAGAAAACTAATTTGCTACACAAAGTGTAAGGTTTTGAGTATATATCGAAATTACTATAAAAAGTACGCTAAACCTTACAATATTAGTAGGAAAAACGGTATGTACCTAAATTTTTACAAAATTTGAACTTAGTGTAAGCATTTGTGTATGTACACATTTTACTACGAAATGTACCAGATTTGAATGGAAGGTTTCGAAACTTCCATTGTTGGTTTCGACGCCTCCTGGGTAAACATTAATTTAATGGCACACTACCAAAGTAGTTCTGAAACCACAATTAGGGTTTCGAAACCCATAATTTGACGTGTATTTACACATTTTACTACAAAATGTATCAGATTTACCATAAATTTTGTAAGAAAAACAGTATGTACACAAATTACTACCAAAAGATATATACACAACTTCCTACCCGAAAATCTTTTCTATTACAAGTGTTGTAGGGGTGGTTTCGAAACCACAATTGTTGGTTTCGAAACCTCTTGAGTAGACATGGATTTAATGGAATACTACTGTTGAGTTGATCACACAATAACAAATGGCCAAGAGGGGGTGAATTGGCAATTAAAAATTTGGTAGGAGGTATGAGTGAAAAATGAAGAGTGACACAAGTGGTTAGAGTGGCTCAAGTTCTCCAAATGAACTCTACATCCACTACCTTAGTTCCCACTAAGGATTTTCAACCAATTCACTACTTGAATTCTTCCCCTTTTCTTGGATGAGGAGGTAACCTTACAAATTGATTAAGCTTTCTACCCAAAGCTTAATCCACTCACTTTTACAAAGAGATGGATTTGGTAAACTCAAACAATTCCTCTCAAAGGATAAATGTTTACCCAAATACAATTTCAAACACCCCAAACTCAAAGTACAAGATAACAATGAAAACACTACAGTTGGGTACAAGAATTTGACTATGAAGAGCACTAGGGTTTGGATTTTTGCTTTGATGTTGCTTGTAGGTTCAATAGTTGTTGCTTGGTCAATTGAAGCTTGTTTTTATACCCTTTCATTGAATTCTAGCCGTTTGGGTAGTTGGGATCATCAATAGAGCCGTTAGGAGCAATTTTCCCGCATTAAATGCAGCTCTACAGCATACCGTATCGGTACTCGGGAAAGGCGTATCGATACCTGCATCAAAGAGGAAAGAGCTGTTGTGTCTGAAAACAGAGTGTATCGATACGCATAGAAGGCGTACCGGTACGGTTTTAAGGGGCGTATCGGTACGGATGGCCGTATCAATACGGTCTTTGCTCACTGGAATCCCAAGTCTGATTTTCATAAAAAGCGTATCGATACGCATACCAAGTGTATCGGTACGGTATAACGGTCTTTTAAAAATTGGGAAACCAACCAACTGACAAGTAACGGTCGAAAAATTAAATGCAAGATTTTTCAAAGATATGCTTATCGTATCGATACATTTGCAAGGCGTATCGATACAGTTTCATTAAAAGAGTTGCCCAGATGAATATCGTATCGATACGGTTGCAAAGCGTATCGGTACGGTAAGTCCATTAAAATTCCAGTGGCAAAAGCTTGTATCGATACGCATAAGGGTATCGATACGCCTGGGCGTTCTTGTATACTTTGGCTTGAAAATCAAAATTCCAGTAGCAAAAGAAGGTATCGATACGCCTAAGGGTATCGATACGCCTGGGTGTTTTTGCATAGTTAGGCTTGAAAAACATAGGAAAAGACATAGATAATTTTTTCATATATTTAATAGCTTGTCTTAAGATATTATTTTGTTTAAAATACTTGTCAATTGTGAGACTTTAAAGAGTACTTAAAAATTTATTGTTTTGCAAATTGGTCCTTAAGTTTATATGTTATATCAAAATCAATTTTGGTTTCACAATCTCCCCTTTTTGATATAACAAAACCACAAATAAATTTTTAAGTTTTTGAAACTTTGAAAAGCTTTCTCCCCCTTACTCTAAGATAGATTTTCAAAAATAAAACATTGACTCTATGACCCTTCTCCCCCTTTTTGTTAGATCAAATGTAAATACAAGGATAATAGCAACAGTAATTCATTAAACTTAAAGCAATCATAAGAGTTCAAATGCATAAACTTCAAATTAAACATAACAGTTCAAATGCATAAACTTCAAAGCAAACATCATAATCCAAACTTTAAAATCCTAAAAACATAGATAATAGGCATAGACTTAGATCCTAAAAACAAGAGTGCAATAACAAAATATAAAAGACTATATGCTATAAGATGATATGTATAAACTACTCGTCCCCTCTTCATCATCATCGTCCTCGTCCTCTTCTTCTTCATATTCTTGAGAGGGTTGATTCCTTCGGTTTTGGTTGAGCTAAGCACCATAGAAGGCGGTAAGAGAGATATCCATGGAGTTTTGGCGAGAAGCCATGGTTTCCATCTTCTTCTCCTTACCTTTGACGCGATCTTCTAAGGATGTGAATCTAGTATCCATCGCGGTAAACCCAGCTTCCATGGAAGTGAACTTCTCATTTAGGAAAGTCATTAGAGTACCCATGGAGGAGGAATCAAACGGAGCACGGGGAGAGCTCGAAGAAGCACGAGAAGTATCGACCGGAGCATCTTGTGAAGGATCTTGAGTGGTACGAACCCATTCATTATCAATATAAGAAAAACCGGAACGAGCTAGAGAACGCTCATCTATGGGTAGCCAAGGGTTTCGGGATAGTCATGGGAACAATCAACGTCAAGGGAGTGAAAAAGATAACTCAAAGCTGTAGAGTAGTAAAAGGATGTGACTTGTTTGGTGTGACGGTGTTGGACTAAATAGACAAGGTCGGCAAACATAATTTGACAAAGATTTGGACGTTGACCTTCTCTAAAACACCTAAGCCAAAAATTATTTGTTTGACGAATAGTTGAAAATTTCCCACCCGATGGACGAAAGAACCAAGAGACAAGAAGATGAAGGATACGGTCATGAGCATTTAAAACTTTTGTTGAGCCTAAAGGACCCGTACCCAAGGATTTTTCATCATCAATACCAACGTTTTCAAAATCAAAGACATTACATAAGAGTTTTTGATCAATTATAAAGGTTTTTCCCATAACAGAGGATTCAATAGCAATGACATTCTCCCTAGCTTCATCATGAACACATATGGCATTGGAAAAGAATATGATGACTATATTCCTATAGAGAATAGGAGGAATGCTTAAAAAATTCAGAAATTTCCATTGCTTAAGTAAAGGAAGGTATTGAAATTTGAACCGGGCAGAATTTAAAAACAGGACAGACACAACACGTTCTTCCCTAAGATTCATACCTTGAAAAAGTTTATATCGTTCTATATCGCTGGCATCGGGAAAACTTAATTGGATGATATAAGGAAGATTAGGTGTAGGGTTACCCTCGATATCCGCATTAGGATCAGAAGTAGAACAATGACGCTTAGTTCCCTTTTTCGATGGTGCCATAACCCTGAAAACACATCAAAAAGCGATTCGAATATGTATGCAATTAACATCATATTCAATCCAATAAATTCTAATAATTCAAGGTAATTGTAAAAAGAAATTTAATTTTAAAAAGACATTTACAATTCTGAAAGAAAAAAAAAAGAAAATAAAAAAGATTTTAAAAAATACGAATAGAAAATATATTCGAATAAAAAATTTTGATTTTTGAGGAAATTTTTATGAAAAAGTTGAAACCCATAAAATAAAAACATGTTTTGTACAAACATTAAATTGAAACAATTATAAAAAATCAAACGAAAATCAAAGAAAACAAAAAAGAAGAGTTTTATACCTTGAATCTTAGATTGGATGAATGAGGTGATGTGAATGCACAAGATTTGTTGACAAAGCTTAGCCTTGATGTGAAGATTAAAAACCCTCAAAGAATTTTTAAGTTTGATGGTAAAAATTGAAGGATTGAGGGGGGGGGGGGGGTTTATAGGGTATTGCGGCTAGGGTTTTGGAGAGAAAAGAGGGGTTTTGTGTTTTTAAAGCTTTTTAACAATAACAGCCCTAAATAGCCTCTCCGTTGAGACCGTATCGATACGCAATTCACGCGTATCGATACCCTTTAACCCTAATTTTTTATTCATCGTTACTACCGTATCGATACGCGGGATCGTATCGGTACGCTTTGGCTTTGACTATTTCCCTTGACTTTGACCGTATCGATACGCGGGGTCGTATCGATACTCATTCTACCTCAAAGTTTTCCAGTTATGAAACCGTATCAATACGCTTCAGTCGTATCGATACACCTTTACCAGATTAGGCATTTTTGACAGATTTAAGTGCAAAAATTCAACTTGAAACGTCCCTAAATGCATGTAAATGACCTATGAACAAGTTTTAATGGCTAAACTTAATGCATACCCCCTAGCAACATGTATAGAAGCAAAAAGAACAAAATTAACACAAGCATGAATCATAAACAATTTCAAGCAAATTTTTGACATTTTGGGACCTAAAAGGGGTCAAGAAAGGCTAGTTAAACCTAACTCTCTCCTAAGGGTCCAAAAGCGCTCTTTATCTAAAGGCTTTGTGAATATATCCACTAATTGGTTCAAGGTGTCAACAAATTCTATAACAACATCATTTTTCATAACATGATCTCTAATGAAATGATGTCTAAATTTTATGTGTTTAGTTCTAGAGTGTTGGATGGGATTCTTAGTGAGACAAATGGCATTAGTGTTGTCACACCTAAGAGGTATGGTTTCTATCACAACACCATAATCTAAGAGTTGTTGCTTCATCCAAAAGGACTTGAGCACAACAACTCCCTAAGGATATGTACTCCGCTTCGGTGGTAGATAAGGCTATGCTATTTTGTTTCTTAGAGAACCAAGATACGAGCATACTACCTAAGAATTGGCATGTCCCGGAAGTACTTTTCCTATCTATCTTACATCCCTCATAATCCGCATCTGAATAAGCATGAAGGCTAAAGGAAGAATCTTTAGGATACCAAAGGCCTAAGGTAGGTGTGTCTCTAAGGTATCTAAAAATTCTCTTAATGGCAACTAAGTGTGATTCTCTAGGACTAGCTTGAAACCTAGCACACAAGCAAACACTAAACATAATATCCGGTCAACTTGCGGTAAGGTAAAGCAAAGAACCTATCATGGATCTATAAAGCTTAGAATCAACACACTTACCTCCTTCATCTTTGTCAAACTTTATGGAAGAACTCATAGGTGTGGCTTGAGGTTTTGTATTCTCCAAGCCGAACTTTTTGAGCATATCATTCACGTACTTAGCTTGATTTATGAAGGTACCATCTTTCCTTTGTTTGATTTGGAGTCCCAAAAAGAATGAGAGCTCCCCCATCATGCTCATCTCGAACTCACCTTGCATTAGCTTAGAAAATTCTTTACAATAACACTCATTAGTATAACCAAAAATGATATCATCAACATAGATTTGTACTACTAAGATGTCATTGTTATATCTTTTTATAAAGAGTGTAGTGTCCACCTTTCCTTTTTCAAAACCCTTTTCAATTAAGAAATTTGAAAGTCTCTCATACCAAGCTCTAGGAGCTTGTTTTAAACCATAAAGAGCTTTTGTTAGTTTAAACACATGGTTTGGAAATTTTGAATCCTCAAAACTTGGTGGTTGTTCAACATACACTTCTTCATTTATAAAACCATTTAAAAAGGAACTTTTCACATCCATTTGAAAAGGCTTGAAATTATTATAACATGCAAATGCTAAAAGCATCCTAATGGCTTCCATCCTAGCTACGGGTGAATATGTCTCATCAAAATCAATTCCCTCTTCTTGGGTATAGCCTTGAGCAACAAGCCTAGCCTTGTTTCTCACTATATTACCACTTTCATTTAATTTATTCCTAAATACCCACTTAGTTCCTATAGTAGATTGATTACTAGACCTTTCAACTAATGTCCAAACTTTACTTCTCTCAAATTGATTTAATTCCTATTGCATGGCCAAAATCCAAAAATCATCTTTTAAAGCTTCTTTAATATTTTTAGGCTCAATGCATGAAAGAAATGCAACATGGTTCATTAATTTGAGAGATGATCTAGTAGTTACCCCCTTGGATGGATCACCCAAGATTTCACCACCTTTGACATAGTTGAACTCCCTTGGGTAAGATACCTCCTTTTCCTCAAGAGCCAAGTCCTTCAAGGTTTCAAGAGGTGGATCTTGTGTATCCTCATCTTTAGTTGGAATCTCATCCACCTTTGACGTTTGTCCTCCATCAATGGCATCAAGAATTCCTACATCATCATCATCACAAGATTCCTTCTTCGGAAGGAGGTTATCATCAAAAACAACATGTATAGACTCTTCAACTACTAGATTTCTTTTATTAAATACACGATAGGCTTTAGAGTTTAAAGAGTACCCTAAGAAAATAGCTTCATCACTTTTAGCATCAAATTTACCTAAGTTTTCTTTACCATTATTCAAAACAAAACACTTGCAACCAAAAGGATGAAAATAGCTAATGTTAGGCTTCTTAGATTTTAAAATCTCATAAGGTGTTTTCTTCAAAATTGGCCTAATCATTACTCGATTTATAATATAGCAAGCGGTATTTGTGGCTTCCGCCCAAAAATATTTAGGTAAATTATTTTCGCAAAGCATGGTTCTAGCCATTTCTTCTAAAGCTCGATTTTTCCTCTCAACTACCCCATTTTGTTGAGGAGTGCGAGGTGCGGAAAAATTGTGGCTAATCTCATTTTCATTTAAAAACTCATCAAAACCTAGATTTTGAAATTCAGTTCCATGATCACTTCTAATGTGAGAAATTTTAAGTTCAAGATCATTTTGAGTTATTTTAGAAAATGTGATGAATTTTTCTAAAGCCTCATCTTTTGTACTTAAGAATAGAACCCAAGTAAACCTAGAATAGTCATCTACAAGCACAAAAGCATATGATTTACCACCCAAGCTCATAGTTCTAATAGGCCCAATAAGATCCATATGAATCAATTGTAAGCATCTACTAGTAGAGACATCATTAATGGATTTAAATGAAGTTCTATGTTGTTTACCCTTTGAACATGCATCACAAATTTTAATATTAGAAAATTTAAGTTTGGGTAAACCTCTAACTATATTAAGGGAAATTAATTTCTCTAAGACACTCATGCTAGCATGTCCTAATTTTCTATGCCAAAGCCATGAGTCATGTTCATCATGTGCAACTAAGCATGTATGGGATGAATGGATGTCATCTAAATGCACCATGTAAAATATTGCATATTCTATGTCCTATGAGCATTAGTTGATTTGTTTTAATGTTCACAATTTTGCAACCACTTTTATCAAATAAAACATTAAAACCCTTATCACATAATTGACTAATGCTCAATAAATTATGTTTAAGACCGTTGACATACAAAACATTTTCAATAAAAATAGAAGAGTGATTACCAATGGAGCTATTCCTTCAACGTGGCCTTTGGAGTTGTCACCGAAAGTTACCACTCCACCACCTTTTGGCTTTAGTTCCATGAATCTACTCTTGTCACCAGTCATATGTCTTGAGCATCCACTATCAAGGTACCATGAGTTTTGGCTTGAAGCTTTGGCCTTGTAGCAATGCTCCCCCTACAAACAAAGAAATTAGGCCTTGATTTTTGGTACCCAAATCATTTTGGGTCCATGTGTGTTAGCCTTCAAAATTTTGGTTCCCTTAGGAATCCAAGAAGCAATAGCATTCATATTATTAGAAATAACGAGTTCCTTAGGAACCCAAACACTCCTAACCTTTTGACCTCTAGATTGCTTATAATATTTTCTTTGTTTAGGAATAAAAGGTTTTCTTTTTAAATATTGGGATTTAGAAGGGTTTCCTTTTTCAAAATTGTTTTTCCCAATAGCAATTGATGTTTTAAGATTATCCACTTCCTTTGTGTGATAATCTTGAAAATCGGAAAGAAGTTTTTCAAGTTTAAGATTTTTCGTTTTAAGATCATTTGAAAGATTTACTAAAAACAAAACTTTCTTTTCCAATTCAGAGTTAGTTTTTGAAAATGTTTCATTTTGATTTTTCAAATCGGAAATGGTTTTCTTATTTCTCAAAATGGATTCTTTATATTTTCCTACTAACTCATTGTAAACCTCTTGCAATTCATCATAAGCATCTTAAAGCTCATCAAGAGTAAAATCAAAATTAGATAAGTTAGAATTTACCTTTGGTTCATCATCAATGGCCATGAGACAAAGATTTGTCACTTCCTCCTCTTCCTCGGATGACTCATCGTCACTCCAAGTTGCTACTTGAGCTTTGAGCTTTTTCTTCTTCCCAAAGCTCTTCCTTACTCTTGCTTTTGAAGTCTCCTTTTCTTATGAACTTTCTCCCACAATTGGACTTCATGAAGTGAGTGAACCGTTTGGCCAACATGGCCATCTCCTCATCTTCATCTTCACTTGAATCGCTTTCATGATATGAAGCTTTAAGAGCGATTCAAACTTTGTTCTTCTCAACATCCTTCTTCTCAACCATTTTCTTTTCTTCTTCTCTTCCCTTCCTCATGATCTCATGGGTGAGTAGAGATCTAACAAGAGCATCAAGCTTGAGAGTCTTCAAATCTCGAGCTTCAATAATAGTCGTTCTCTTACTATCCCATGACTCCAGAAGAGAGTACAACAATTTCCTCACTAGTTTGTCTTCGGGGATGATTTCACCGAAGCCCTTCAATTCGTTGACAATGACCGAGAATCGATCAAACATCTTGGAAACACTCTCATCGGGATCCATCTTGAAATTTTCGTAGCTTAGATTGAGTAGCCAAATTTTTGTTTCCTTGACATCACTAGTTCCCTCATATGTTGTCTCGAGGGTATCCCAAACCTCCTTGGCATTTTCGATCGAAGACACCTTGGAGTAGATATCCGGACCAAGTTCACAAAATATGATATAGAGAGCTTTATCATTCACTTGCATCCTTCTTCGTTCATCTTCCGTCATTTCGGCTTTTACTTTTGGGACAAGTCTTGACTCGCTATCTATCTTCATGGGAATGTATGGACCTTCTTCAACCATATCCCACACCATGTAGTCGGTGGACTTGATGAAGAGCCTCATCCTATTCTTCCAATATGGGTAGTTATCCCCATTAAAGAATGGTGGCTTGGTGGTAGAATGGGACTCATAGAGGTTGGAGTTGGAGGTGGATGTCATTGTTTGACTAGTTGTTGATCAAACTCTCCTAGAATCGACTCAAGAGGGTTGTAATCCTTCCAATGTGTGTAGCTCTTATACCAATTGTTGAGTTGATCACACAATTACAAATGGCCAAGAGGGGCTGAATTGGCAATTAAAAATTTGGTAGGAGGTATGAGTGAAAAATAAAGAGTGACACAAGTGGTTAGAGTGGTTCAAGTTCTCCAAATGAACTCTACATCCACTACCTTAGTTTCCACTAAGGATTTTCAACCAATTCACTACTTGAATTCTTCCCCTTTTCTTGGATGAGGAGGTAACCTTACAAATTGATTAAGCTTTCTACCCAAAGCTTAATCCACTCACTTTTACAAAGAGATGGATTTGGTAAACTCAAATAATTCCTCTCAAAGGATAAATGTTTACCCAAATACAATTTCAAACACCCCCAAACTCACAATACAAGATAACAATGAAAACACTAGAGTTGGGTACAAGAATTTGACTATGAAGAGTACTAGGGTTTGGATTTTTTCTTTGATGTTGCTTGTAGGTTCAATAGTTGTTACTTGGTCAATTGAAGCTTGTTTTTATACCCTTGCATTGAATTCTAGCCGTTTGGGTAGTTGGGATCATCAATAGAGTCGTTGGGAGCAATTTTCCCGCATTAAATGCAGCTCTGCAGCATACCGTATCGGTACTCGGGAAAGGTGTATCGATACCTGCATCAAAGAGGAAAGAGCCGTTGTGTCTGAAAATAGAGCGTATCGATACGCATAGAAGGCGTACCCGTACGGTTTTAAGGGGCGTATCGGTACGGATGGTCGTATCGATACAGTCTTTGCTCACTGGAATCCCAAGTCTGGTTTTCATATAAAGCGTATCGATACGCATACCAAGTGTATCGGTACGGTATAACGGTCTTTTAAAAATTGGGAAACCAACCAACTGACAAGTAATGATCGAAAAATTAAATGCAAGATTTTTCAAAGATATGCTTATCGTATCGATACGTTTGCAAGGCGTATCGGTACGGTTTCATTAAAAGAGTTGCCCAGATGAATATCATATCGATACGGTTGCAAAGCGTATCGGTACGGTAAGTCCATTAAAATTCCAATAGCAAAAGCCCGTATCGATACGCATAAGGGTATCGATACACCTGGGCGTTCTTGTATACTTTGGCTTGAAAATCAAAATTCCAGTAGCAAAAGAGGGTATCGATACGCCTAAGGGTATCGATACGCTTGGGCACTTTTGCATAGTTAGGCTTGAAAAACATAGGAAAAGACTTAGATAATTTTTCATATATTTAATAGTTTGTCTTAAGATATTATTTTGTTTAAAATACTTGTCAATTGTGAGACTTTAAAGAGTACTTAAAAATTTATTGTTTTGCAAATTGGTCCTTAAGTTTATATGTTATATCAAAATCAATTTTAGTTTCACAACTACGAAAGTGGTTCCGAAACCACAAAGATAGTTTCGAAACCCCTACTTTGACGTAAATCAAGAAAACAAAGGCATAAACCAATTATCCACGTGAATAATTATCCAACTATCCAATTTTCTTTTAACAAAAGTAGAAGAAAAAAAGTATAATTATGCACGAATCCATCAAGAAAACAAAGACATAAACCAATTATCCAACGACATTCATAAAGCAAAAAAAGTAAATCAAGATAAGTCCAAAATACATGCATCTCAAAAATTTGTCATCAATACATTTCTATGCCCGTGAATAACATCATTCGTAATAGCATCTCAAAATCATCATAATAATAATAGCATCACATAATTGCATTACATCAACATAAACTCGTACAACACGAAATAGTATCTGATAGCCTTTCCACAAAGTTCTTGCTTGACATATAATGGATCAGCTAGGCTATTCATATCTTACGATGTTGTTAGATATGCATACCCGCACATCAACTATTCCCCGCAGAAAACAAACATAATTATAGGCTTAGCAAAGTTCTAAAACCTTCATGGCTACTACTAATCATCGTCTCATTCAGCTGTTGAAACCCGTTTTCTGGGCACATAACCATCATCTTGATCCACATCTTCTTCTTCATGGTTGTTAACCCGCTCACATTCATCAATCCATTCACTATATCTGAAAATGTGGCAACAAGAATAAATATACAAGAGAGATCACACGAGAAACAAAGAGTAAACACCAAACACCACATTGATCGAAACTTACATGTCTATAGGTTCAATCAAAGCTGCACATACAGAAACAAAAGAAAACATGGATGCGTTAACAAAGGTTCCCGACTTCATTTTCATCAAGACTGTAAAAACAAATTTAATTTCTTTACCAGCTAAAGTTAAACAGTATCATAATACATGTTATGACAGAGAAAGTTTTCCTACTGGTATGCCCATTCCCTGAAAAACAATCATATATCAAAAACCATTGCTCTACAAAAGAGATAGTGTGGTGTAATTTACATTTTAAATCACTTAACTTCTATGAAAAAATTGGCTAAAAATGCATATGGCTCTGCACCAAATCTCAAAGTTGATTTTGTTTAAAGAACAAGTTACAGTTTATTAAGTGAAGTTGACATAAGTAATATAATTTGTTTTAGATGAAAGTTGATGTTAAGTTCAATCGGATAAGACGTAAACTGTTCGAGATTCGAGTCACAACTTATCTGACAAGCAAGATCTCGAAGTCCCAAAATTCTCTCACCATCAGTGACAACAATAACTTGAACACTTCTCTCAGGCCAGTTCTTCAATACTTCAAGAATCTTTCCCATGTTAGATTTACAGTGCTTAGTAAGACATAACAAAAAGATCAAGTTAAATCAGTTTTTAACCGAACCGATCGAACGAAACATACTTCACTTTCAAACTGATGTAAAGGCCCTGAGGGCGCTTGAAAATGCTTCCATATTTCTGGAAAGCTTCACCGACTGTTGGAGTGTATACAATTGGGAGTAGTTCCTCCACGTTATCGACGAGAAGCTTGTAGAAAATTCGTTCATTTCTCTCCTGCAAAAAGCGCAATCAAAACCCATCATTAGCACCTGGAGGTTTCGATCAAGAACTATGATGTTTACCTCTTTGGGGAATTTCAACAAACAATTCATGTACATACCTGAAGCTCCATCAAGGTTGTGTACCGTTGCAGAGGAACTTGATATTGGCGGAAGAAGGCCACTCATGTAGTGTGAATCTCTCTCCCTTTCGTTGAAGGCAAGCCCTTTGTTGTGCCGAGTGTAGTAACCCATTTTAATTTTTAAACCTAAATAAATAAAAAAAAACCTCATTATCATAACCCATAGGCCATAACCCATTTACAACCCATGACCCAAACCCTTTTGAACCCATACCCATTTAAAACCCAATAACCCGGCCCAATTAATAAACCCAATCCAAAAAAAAAACCCTAAAACTTAAACTAAACCTAAACCTATTCTACCCTAACCCTAGCCGCCGCCAGCCGATCTGCCGCCGCCGCCGCCACGAAACCGGCCACGTCGACCTCCTCATCCGCGTCACCAGGCCACGCGTCGCACCCACCTGCAACAAGGGAAAACAATCAGAGTGATTATCTCTGTAAAATGAAAAGGCGAAAAGAGGATAAAATCCCATTTTTTGTATATTATTTTATGTAAAATATCCGGCTATATATACCGGATTCGGTTGTAAAAAAAGGGAGGCTTTTGGGAAATAAAAAAGAGAGAAAGGATTCGAACAAAAACCAAACAAATCCACAGTCAAGAAAACAAAAAATAAAAGGTAAAAGCTTTAGAATCTGAAACGTTTTTTTGTAGATCTAGGTAAATAGAGGGGGAGTTCGGGAAAACTAACCTCGGATTTGGACTCAACGCGCGAAAACGAGTCGGAATCCATATTTGCATGTTGGATTCTCGCCGACGGTGGAAATTCCGGCGACCGACGGCGAGCGCTCCGATCGCCGGTGACCGGACTGAACCGAAAGAGGGAGAGAGCTCTCATGTCTGCCTTTGTTTTTGATTCAAATGAAGTATTAAAGCTGGATTTAAGGCAAATGGGGTATATAAGGACCAACCAAAACGACGTCGTTTTGGCGCCGGTCCTAAAGGCCCAAAACGACGTCGTTTCAGGCAGCCAACCCGATCGTACGACCCGACCCGGGCCAGGACCCGCGCGTTTTCAACTGGAGGGGAAAATTCCGCCCGTAGTCATCCAACCTTCGTATCCTTATGTTTCAGCATTTCAGTTTTGATTTTATTTCATTTTAGTCACCGTTTTCTTTTAATTTCTGTCCTTTAATTTCTATTTTCTTTCAATTCTGCCACTGCCTTTTATTACTATTATTATTATTATTATTACTTTTATTTTATTATTATTATTATTATTATTATTATTATTATTTTTATCATTATTATTATTTTCATTATTATTATTATTATTATTATTATTATTATTATTATTATTATTATTATTATTATTATTATTATTATTATTATTATTATCGCCCCTATTCAAATTTTACGGATTTTAAGGAATATCGCGAAAATCGTGCTCCGGGTGTTGGAGTGTTATTTTCCGTTAATTCCTTTATCAAATTATTTAATATCACCTCTTTTAAATAATGTTTTCATAAGGGAGACCATACTCCGGGCGTTGGAGTGTATATCCCTTTCTTTAAACTTTTATGTTTAAATATTATTTTAACTATTTTTTTTTGGATCACATTATTAAATTAAATTCGAATTTTTAAATTCCGTCATTCAAACAATTTGTAACCGACTAGGTACCAATTTTTGGGCGTGTAGGGGTGCTCACCCTTCCCTACACGTAACCGACTCCCGAACCTGTTTTTTGGTTTCGCAGACCCAAAACTCGTATTTTTAATAAAAAATCATAAAAATTGGTTTTTATTAAAATAACCGGGTTTTTTAAGGTGTTCCAATCGCACCAAAATAAAAAAAGGATTGGTGGCGACTCCCCGTTATTACAGCTTGGCGACTCCGCTGGGGACATCTTTTTTTCGAGAGTCAAGCCACAAGTCGGTTACCCTTTGTTTTATTGAGTAGAAAATATTAATTCGGTTTAATTTAATTCTGTGATCCCAAAAAAACAAAAAAAAGATTATAAAATATTTTTATTACAAAAAATATTTTTATTACAAAAGATTATAAAATTCTTTCTAGGCTTCATATCATGAGCTCTCGACCCGAGCTCTATCCTTTAAGTGGGAGCGAGAAACCACGCCTTCGTGAGGTACCGCCTCCGTGTAGGATGGTGAATCGCTTCCGGGATATTGGTCCCTCTGTCTTCGTGAGACTTTCGTCTCCGTGTAGACCTAGAGACCCGTATCCCCCTGAATTGTCAATTCGGGTACCCTTCATAGATCTGAACCTCATGTAGTGAACCATAGAAGCCAACCTTCTAAACCATGCCGAACCTCTGCCCGTTTAAAGAGTCACCCTATAGGTGCATTCTAGAAAGAGAGAGGGGGGGTTACCTTCTTTAATTACGCATTTTAATTTCAGTTCTGTTTATTTATTTGCTTATTTACATTTATTTATTTGCCTATTTCTCATTTGTTTATTTTATCATTTTATCTTATCTCATGACTAACACGTTTCTTTGTTTGTTTTGTTTTGTTTTTTTTCTCTTGTTTTCCATTGCATTGCATTTTTTTTTAAAAAAAGGTGTTGAGGCAAGTGCAACCGTTACAAAGGATCAGCTATGGAGAACCGATTTCTTGATAAGGTGGAAGGCAATCTGGGCGTACGAAAATGGTCGGAAGAGATGCAGCGCCAGAAAGGGGATAGCTTGCTAGAAGGTGAAAAGCCAGAGTTTGGGGATTCTACCAATATCAGGTTAACTCAGAACCAGTTGCATGAACTAAAGGAAATCTGGAACCAGTGGGACGAAACAAATAGACAGTTGTTCTACGACAGCTATGGTGATTTGCCTTACCTACTAGATGTCAGCATTGATAAAGCTTTGTTCAGAGCCCTTGCCCAGTTCTGAAATCCCGCCTATAGTTGTTTTACTCTAGGTGATGTTG
This sequence comes from Hibiscus tridactylites, assembly GCA_958450335.1. Classification (NCBI taxonomy): domain Eukaryota; kingdom Viridiplantae; phylum Streptophyta; class Magnoliopsida; order Malvales; family Malvaceae; genus Hibiscus; species Hibiscus tridactylites. The sequence goes on along the minus strand of OY288272.1, from coordinate 36,020,284 downwards.
ATTTGGTACCAACTGTTGAAGAATATACCACCTTGATCCGCTGCCCAAAAATTCAGGTTAATAGAGCATACTTCAAGTCTCCTAATCCTCCGGAGTTTCAAAAGAAGCTGTTAAAGATGACCGGTATGGACGAACAGTGGGTTAAAGCCAGGATTAAGATAAAAGGGGAAACCAGGTGTATCGCATGGAGATTCATACGGGACCTGATCCAAGCCAAGTCTAAGCGCGAAAAATAAGTTAAAATGTTTGCCTTGGCCATTTACGGTTTGGTTATCTTTCCCAAATCGTTAGGATACATCGATGACGCTGTTATGGAGCTGTTCGATCACCTTGATAAAGGAATTACTCCAGTTCCAGCCATTCTAGCGGAAACCTTTAGGTCTCTCAGTGCTTGTAAAAAAAGCAGTGTAGGGAGGTTCATTTGTTGTGCTCAGCTGTTATTGGTTTGGTTTCATAGTCATTTTTGGAAGCCGGAGAAAGTTTCTTATCAAGCATGCTTCGAGAGTTACTCGCCGCTACAGGACCTCGCGTCTACGCCAAGGCCCGAAAACCTATCCTGTGATAAGTGGAAGACCATTTTCCGAAACCTTCAAGAAAAAGACGTCATCTGGAAAGCACGCTGGTTCTTCCCTAATAATATTGTCTACAAATGTGGAGACTATGACTGGGTCCCTCTTCTTGGAATATGGGGAGCAACTGGATATGCGCCGTTACTAGTATCTAGGCAATACAGGTCGAGACAGTTCATCCCAGCGACAAGAGGGCTTGCTACTTGTGAATTTCCATACGAGGGAAGAGGATATAAGAAAAACGTTTCCAAGATTGCTGAGGCATGGAAGCGTATTTACAAGATGGAACCATTCGACGAAAAACCTAGAGTTACGCCGGAGTATCGACGATGGAGAAGTATGAGAATCAACGATGATATCCCCTTATCAGACCCAGAAAATAATGTACCGGTGGAGGAACAGTTACGAGTGGATCCCTCGGAGATGGAGATCGCGAAACATGACTTTAAGAAAAAGTACTTGATGATGGAAAGCCGCCTATCAGGGTTAGAAAATGAAAAGAACCAGCTGAAGTTTGGTATGCAGTCCCAAGAGAGAGAAATCGAAAGGCTAAAGAAAGGAAAAGGTAAAGCCGAGGAAGATCTGAACAATCTACGAAATGATTATAAGAAGTTGCGCGCATCAGCAAAATATGTTGGCCTCGGAAAAACTTCGGCCGAATGGAAGCATGAAATCCGAGAGGAAAAGGAGAGAGCCGACCGTTGGGAGAGGAGGTTTAATGACATTCAAGGACAACAAACAACTATGGAGGAAGAGTTGTTTCGAAACAGAGCCGAGAATCTAAGCCTGAGAGGCCGAGTTGGTGAATTGGAAGGCTCTCTACAAAGGTACCGCAGCCGGAACCATACAGCTGAGTTAAAGGCAAGTAGACAAGAGAATGAGAATATGAAGAGACAAGTTGAAGATTTAGAAGCGGCTCTGGAAACTTGTCGAGGCCAAATTAATAGTTTTGAAGAAGTTCAGTCATGGAACAACCAACAGTGGCAGGCACGGTTAGATCAATCTCAAGACAGAGTCCGGGATAGAGACCGTGTAATGGCTGAAGCCCTGGTTCAAGTACGAGAGGTCGCGGAGCACTTACAGACTCTAGCTGTCCAAGCTGACATCCTGAGCCTACAAACTGAATCAGAGTCCGATAGGGGCAAGAAGTTGGCCTAGCTTTTCAGGAAGATCAAGATCCTCGGCGTTAAAGCCAAGCAATATATGTGAAATAGACCTACCTTATGTAAAGAAACTTGTTCTGATGCGAGTTTCCTTTTGAAAGTTGTACCGAAATCAACACCTTTTGTGACTGCTTTGCATATCTTAGTTTTTTGTCCGCATATTCATCACATTGCATCACATGGCATCTCATTACATTATTTTGCCAAGATTTTGATCCTCGAGGAATTGTTATCGTGGTAAATTTGGGGCATACAAAACTACAGATTCAACACCCATATTTTACAAGAAGCAAAGCTAAAAACATGGAAGAAAGATTGGCAAAAGTCGGGCAAGCATGTGAAGATATCAGGAGGGACATTGAAAGTAGGCTAGAAAAGACGCAACAAGAAACCCGTGACCACATCTCACAATCACAAGAAGACTTGTTCGTAAGGTTAGTCGCAATGTTGACCGGAAAAGGTTCTGAGAAGAAAAATGGAGTTGTTATAAATCCTAGTGCACTAACTGAAGACCCGAGCCTTCCTCTTAAGACTCATGTGTCAATAGAGACTCATGCAGCAAAACATCCATTTTTTCAGACAGAGTCTTCCTTGCAAGGGACAATGACAACTCATGATGACCCTAGCGAATATGTTGTTCCAGATTTCAATGAGTGTGACAAATTGAAGGTCGAGTTACCCAAACAACTCGAAGATCAATGTAAACAGTTGGAGGAAAAGTTCAAGGCCATGGAAATCATAAATCGATTTCCAAGGATGGACGCAAGGGAGTTAAGCATGGTTCCCGATTTAGTGCTTCCTCCCAAGTTCAAGAGGCCCGATTTTGAAAAATATAATGAGACTACTTGTCCTGAGGCCCATCTTACGATGTTTATCAGAAGGATGACATGATACATTGATAATGACCCCCTCTTGATCCACTGCTTTCAGGACAGCCTGACCGGGTCTGCCGTAAAATGGTACAACCAGTTAAGTCGTGACAAAACTAACTCCTGGAAAGACTTAGCTCAGGCATTTGTGAAGCAATACAACCATGTTATTGACATAACACCTGATCGAGTAACACTCCAGAATATGGAAAAAAGGCATGACGAGAGCTTTAGGCAATACGCTCAACGATGGAGAGATGTTGCCGCCCAAGTGCATCCGCCACTGCTAGAAAAAGAGACAGTGATGCTTTTTGTTGGAACATTGAAAAAACCCTTCCTCGGTCGTATAATAGGGGGTGCCACGAAGGACTTCTCGGACATAATAATGAATGGAGAGATGATTGAAAATGCGATTTGGAGTGGAAAAATCGAAGATGAGGAGAACACAAAAAAGTCAAGCTATAGGAGAAAAAACAATAAGGCCAGCAATACAAGTGTCTATAATATCGGCTATACTAAGCAGCTGACAGTCAGACAACCCAAAGCTGCAACCTCGAATGTCCAAAGCTCCTCTAAGCTAGGATCAAATCAAAAGGAGAAAAAGATGGATATCCTTGGTATCATGACCTTTTGCAGTACCTGAAAAACTGTAAATATCCAGAACAAGCTACCGATAATGAAAAGAGGACATTACGAAGACTGGCAAATGAGTATGTCCTTGACGGTGAAGTCTTGTATAAAAGGAGAAGAGATCAAGTGCTATTGCGGTGTGTGGATGCTGCCGAAGCCAAGCAAATCCTTGAAGAAGTCTATGAGGGTGTATGCGGAACGCACGCCAACGGATTCACAATGGCAAGACAAATTATGAGGTTTGGCTATTATTGACCAACTATGGAAGAAGGTTGCATCGATTATGCTAAGAAATGCCACAAGTGTCAAATTTATGGCGACAAAATCCATGTTCCTCCATCATCGCTACATGTTATGAACTCTCCATGGCCTTTTTCCATGTGGGGCATGGATGTCATCGGTCCTATATCGCCGAAGGCTTCGAATGGGCACCGATTCATCTTTGTGGTCATTGATTACTTCACTAAATGGGTAGAAGCGGCCACCTATGCGAATGTCACCAAATCGACAGTATGCAGATTCTTGAAGAAAAAGATCATATGTCGATATGGAATGCCAGAAAGTATCATATCTGACAACGCATTGAATTTAAACAACAAGGCCATCGAAGAGGTGTGCAAGCAGTTTAAGATACGACACCACAATTCCTCACCATATCGCCCCCAAATGAATGAAGCGGTGGAGGCAGCCAACAAGAATATCAAGAAGATTGTTGGAAAGATGGTCGAAACGTATAGGGATTGGCATGAGAAGTTACCTTTTGCTTTGTATGCTTATCGTACATCAGTCAGAACCTCCACAGGGGCAACACCTTTTTCCCTGGTATATAGGATGGAGGCGGTACTGCCCATTGAGGTCGAAATTCCTTCCCTTCGAGTTTTGTCAGAATGGAAATTAGACGAAGCAGAGTGGATTCGAACCAGGTATGACCAACTGGCTTTGATCAAAGAAAAAAGACTAAAAGCCATTCGACATGGTCAATTGTACCAAAGGAGGATGATGCGAGCTTTTAATAAGAAAGTACACCCAAGAGAATTCCAGGATGGGGATCTAGTACTGAAAAAGATCCTCCCAGTTCAGAGAGATTCTCGAGGAAAATGGATGTTAAACTAGGAAGGCTCGTACGTCGTGAAAGAGGCTTTCTCAGGAGAAGCTTTAATCTTGACCGGAATGGACGATAAAGATTTGCCTAACCCCGTGAATTCAGATTCAGTCAAGAAATACTTCACCTGAGAAAACAATTGAAGCGAGTTTCTGAGAATCTAAGAAACACCAGGCAAATCCCGACGGTAGAAAACAAATCTTGCAAGACGAGATGCTGATAAAGTACCTGAGGTCTCCTAGACACATGAAGGCTCCCAACGAACAAATTTGGCAAAGCTCGTTCGTTTGACATTTGGGCACAAGTATTATACATTGGCATAATGATCAATAGGTGAAAAGTACAAGAAGATCTCTCTACAGTGCTTTTGAAAGACTCTTATAAAGTACAAGGACCAAAAGCAACCCTGATTGAGAAAGGGACATCCCTATGAATAGACAGCTTAAGGGAAAAGAAGACACTACCCGGACAGAATGTGGGGCAACTAGTTTTCTTACGGTGCAATCATACTTGAAAGAAAAGGAATTCTAGTGATTCAAATTGAATAGAGTCCAAACAGCCAATGATGTCAGTTTTAAAGCGGATACGGGTGCTTGAACCGATTCCAAAGTTAGGGAGCATTCTCGAATGGCATTTTGCATTCATGCATTCATTAGACATACTTAAGCTAGCATCACTTGACTCATACTAACCATGGCATCATACATTTACAAAGCAAATTTTACAGATTTTGCCTATCCAACAAGTGATACAGGTCAACACCGTTTGCCTGAATCTGCAACAGAAGATACAACGAAACAAGTCACCTTTATCACTTTTACAAGGAAAGGTAAAGAAGACCAATGCTCAGAAGGGTCGTGACACCCGACCATAATGCAACGGGATGGGCTCGCTTCACCATCATTCGGGCGGCCTGCCAATTGTTTTCCCAGGTCTAGTTTCGCCGTAGTAGGTGCGACTAGATCAAAATCCAGATTATGCTACGATGACAGAATCGTAGCAGATCATGCTGCTTCGTTAGAGTTGCAGCAGATCATATTTCCCAAATCTAGTTTCGCCGCAATAGGTGCGACTAGATCGAAGCCCAGATCATGCTACGACGACAGAGCCGTAGAAGATCCAATCTCAGATCATGCCGCTTCGTCAGAGTTGCAGCAGATCATATTTTCCAGATCTAGTTTCGTCGCAATAAGTGCGACTGGACCAAAGCCCAGATCATGCTACAACGATAGAGCCATAACAGAGCAAACCTCAGATCATGCCGCTTCATTAGAGTTGCAGCAGGTCAATGATTTTTCAGGTCTATTCTCACCGTAGTAGGTGCGAATAAACCAAAATCTAGATCCCACTACGACGACAGAGCCGTAGCAGATCGAATCTTAGATCATACCTCTCCCTCAAGGTGTCGTAGCTCGGTCAACTCCCGGTCTTGCCTCTTCGTCGGTGCTGTAGCTGGACCAAACTTGAACTCTTGATCCTGCCTCCTCGTCGGTGTTGTAGCTGGATCAAAACAACTTCAGACCGTGCCTCTTCGTCGGATGTTGTAGCTCGGTCAATTCATGGTCATGCCTCTTCGTCAGGGATGTATCTTGGCCAAACTTGAACTTTCGATCATGTCTCCTCGTCGGTATTGTAGCTGGATCAAAACTTACTTCAGACTATGCCTTCTCGTCGGTGATGTAGCTTGGTCAATGAAAATTACTGATTTTCTCCACTCATTTTGTATATGTATAAAATAAAAAAATAAAAAAACAACCCAAAAACAGGAAAATAAATGTGTTCGGCATGTTTTGTTCCTTCGTCAGAATTACAGATGAATCAAAGCTATTCTTGGTAAGTCTGACAGAAATGTCAGCACAACGTTCTTAAACACGGTTAAGTTTAAGACAAATGGGCAATTCAAATGTCCTTCAAAATCCATTGTCACGAATGGTCCAAGGAAAATAAATCCTTGGGAAAAATCCAATCTCATGATTGGTCCAAACTGATTGTACCCAGGGGAATGGTACAACTAGCCCGGAGCAAACGGCTACCGGTAAAGGCAAATCAAAACCGTTGATCCCTGTGCATTTGGGAAAAATGCAAATCCGAAAGCCGACAGAGATGTAGGCATAACGTACTTAAACACGGTTAAGTTTAAGAGAATGGACAATTCAGATGTCCATCGAAAATCCATTGTCACGAATGGTCCAAGGAAAATAAATCCTTGGGAAAAATCCAATCTCATGATTGGTAGAAACTGATTGTACCCAGGGGAATGGTACAACTAGCCCGGAGCAAACGGCTACCGGTAAAGGCAAATCAAATCCGTTCATCCCTGTGCATTTGGGAAAAATGCAAAAGAAGTGTAAACTAAGGACACTCTTCCTCATCTCGTTGACGGAATTCTAGTACTAGTCAGATCTTCTCGCATCAATGGAGTTGCAGTAGATCGACCCTTCATCAGATCTTCTCGCATCAATGGAGTTGCAGTAGATCGCCCCTTTTCAGATCTTCTCGCATCAATGGAGTTGCAGTAGATCGACCCTTCTTCAGATCTTCTCGCATCAATGGAGTTGCAGTAGATCGACCCTTCATCAGATCTTCTCGCATCAATAAAGTTGCAGTAGATCGCCCCTTTTCAAATCTTCTCGCATCAATGGAGTTGCAGTAGATCGACCCTTCATCAGATCTTCTCGCATCAATGAAGTTGCAGTAGATCGCCCCCTTTTCAGATCTTCTCGCATCAATGGAGTTGCAGTAGATCGACCATTCATCAGATCTTCTCGCATCAATGGAGTTGCAGTAGATCGACCCTTCTTCAGATCTTCTCGCATCAATGGAGTTGCAGTAGATCGACCCTTTTCAAATCTTCTCGCATCAATGGAGTTGCAGTAGATCGACCCTTCTTCAGATCTTCTCGCATCAATGGAGTTGCAGTAGATCGCCCATTTTCAGATCTTCTCGCATCAATAGGAGTTGCAGTAGATCGAACCCTTCTTCAGATCTTCTCGCATCAATGGAGTTGCAGATGATCGACCCTTCTTTAGATCTTCTCGCATCAATGAAGTTGCAGATGATCAACCCTTCTTCAGATCTTCTCGCATTAATGGAGTTGCAGATGATCGACCCTTCTTCAGATCTTCTCGCATCGATGGAGTTGCAGATGATCAACTCTTCTTTAGATCTTCTCGCATCAATAGAGTTGCAGATGATCGACCCTTCCTCAGATTTTCTCGCATCAATGGAGTTGCAGATGATCGAACCTTCTTCAGATCTTCTCGCATCTATAGAGTTGCAGTGGATCAATCTTTCTCTTCCAGATCAAGCTACCTTGTTAAGTGTTCTATGTTACAAATGGATCAAGTTTTGTAGACCTCGCCGCTCTGTTAGTGTCGCAGCTAGGTCAAGTTTTCAGCAGGTGTTGCTTCACCATTAAAGTCGTGGCAAGCCAAAGTTATGAGCTCCTACCACAGATCTCCTCCTCTTAAAGATTCTGATTATTAGGGCGGCTGAGCGGATCAGTGAAGCAGAAAAGAATATGCCAAGAAGAAAAGAGCCAAACCAGACCAAATTAAAATGGGTTCCTTTTTGTCTTTGCTTCATTGTCGTTATACAACAATAAGCAAAGAGGGGCAGCTGTAGTAACCCATTTTAATTTTTAAACCTAAATAAATAAAAAAAACCTCATTATCATAACCCATAGGCCATAACCCATTTACAACCCATGACCCAAACCCTTTTGAACCCATACCCATTTAAAACCCAATAACCCGGCCCAATTAATAAACCCAATCCAAAAAAAAACCCTAAAACTTAAACTAAACCTAAACCTATTCTACCCTAACCCTAGCCGCCGCCAGCCGATCTGCCGCCGCCGCCGCCACGAAACCGGCCACGTCGACCTCCTCATCCGCGTCACCAGGCCACGCGTCGCACCCACCTGCAACAAGGGAAAACAATCAGAGTGATTATCTCTGTAAAATGAAAAGGCGAAAAGAGGATAAAATCCCATTTTTTGTATATTATTTTATGTAAAATATCCGGCTATATATACCGGATTCGGTTGTAAAAAAAAGGAGGCTTTTGGGAAATAAAAAAGAGAGAAAGGATTCGAACAAAAACCAAACAAATTCACAGTCAAGAAAACAAAAAATAAAAGGTAAAAGCTTTAGAATCCGAAACGTTTTTTTGTAGATCTTGGTAAATAGAGGGGGAGTTCGGGAAAACTAACCTCGGATTTGGACTCAACGCGCGAAAACGAGTCGGAATCCATATTTGCATGTTGGATTCTCGCCGACGGTGGAAATTCCGGCGACCGACGGCGAGCCCTCCGATCGCCGGTGACCGGACTGAACCGAAAGAGGGAGAGAGCTCTCATGTCTGCCTTTGTTTTTGATTCAAATGAAGTATTAAAGCTGGATTTAAGGCAAATGGGGTATATAAGGACCAACCAAAACGACGTCGTTTTGGCGCCGGTCCTAAAGGCCCAAAACGACGTCGTTTCAGGCAGCCAACCCGATCGTACGACCCGACCCGGACCAGGACCCGCGCGTTTTCAACTGGAGGGGAAAATTCCGCCCGTAGTCATCCAACCTTCGTATCCTTATGTTTCAGCATTTCAGTTTTGATTTTATTTCATTTTAGTCACCGTTTTCTTTTAATTTCTGTCCTTTAATTTCTGTTTTCTTTCAATTCTGCCACTGCCTTTTATTACTATTATTATTATTATTATTACTTTTATTATTTTATTATTATTATTATTATTATTATTTTTATCATTATTATTATTTTCATTATTATTATTATTATTATTATTATTATTATTATTATTATTATTATTATTATTATTATTATTATTATTATTATTATTATTATTATTATTATTATTATTATTATTATTATTATTATCGCCCCAATTCAAATTTTACGGATTTTAAGGAATATCGCGAAAATCGTGCTCCGGGTGTTGGAGTGTTATTTTCCGTTAATTCCTTTATCAAATTATTTAATATCACCTCTTTTAAATAATGTTTTCATAAGGGAGACCATACTCCGGGCGTTGGAGTGTATATCCCTTTCTTTAAACTTTTATGTTTAAATATTATTTTAACTATTTTTTTTGGATCACATTATTAAATTAAATTCGAATTTTTAAATTCCGTCATTCAAACAATTTGTAACCGACTAGGTACCAATTTTTGGGCGTGTAGGGGTGCTCACCCTTCCCTACACGTAACCGACTCCCGAACCTGCTTTTTGGTTTCGCAGACCCAAAACTCGTATTTTTAATAAAAAATCATAAAAATTGGTTTTTATTAAAATAACCGGGTTTTTTAAGGTGTTCCAATCGCACCAAAATAAAAAAAGGATTGGTGGCGACTCCCCGTTATTACACCGAGGGTCACACAACAACGAATACCCACTGCAAACAACAACGACAACAAAAGATCAATCTTCAGCTACAAGATAACCAAAAGATCACCGAATCATGGTTGAAGAAATAAATCACCCAGCAACAGAGATAGTCCAGGGAGTGACGGGCTGATCCGTCGAGGCGGCGTCCTCGTCGTAGACATCTTCGGCAGCGCCACCTGCAACAGTGTAATCACAATCTTTCGACATTGTTGTAAAAAGCAACAAAGACCAAGATTGTTTTTCTTCTCTACTCAACAATCGAATATCAAAGAAAGCTTGGAAACTAAAATCAAAGCAAGAAAATCAAGGGAAACGAGGTTTTGCTTCTGCGCTGAAGAGTATCGAAACCCTAGGATTTTAAGATTTTTTTTTCGAGGTCAAAGCATGGGGTAACCGGTTAACCGAGTTACCTTTTTTTTAATTTTCAATCTAACGGTTTAGATTAATCCCGCTTGATTCAACAGCATCAAAAAGATGGCCGTTATCTAGATGGCATTTAAGCAGTTGTTTTTTTAGAATTTTCCAGTGAAATTGCCAAGTGCAAACTACCGGTCGTTTGTTTATTTATTTATTAAGTACAGCCAGTGGTGAAGGGTCAAGCACAGCATGTGAATTTGATTCCAAATCCAAGAAAGCCAAATATGTATATTCAGGAAGCAGGTCATCCATGAACTAGTATATAATAATAAGATAATAGTCAGCAAATCTGTATAGAACATTATTTCATTTCATAAACAGTACATATCTGTAGCAACAAAGAGGAAAAAAAGAAGTAATTACAGGGAAGAATCCATAATAGAAAATGGAGAGTCTCAGTGGAAATGTAATCCCCATATCCAACATTCACTGCTTTCCATTGCAGTGGAGAAAGCGTGAAAAGCTCATCTCTCTCATAGATTCAATCTAAACCAATCCAAAGAAGAAGAAAAACTCAGATACTGCATGATTAAGACGTAGCTGGAGGTGGTGGTGGTGTTGGACTAACATATCAACCTATGATTAAGACGTAGCTGGAGGTGGTGGTGGTGTTGGACTGGTGCCGCCTCCGCTGCCACCATTGTTTTCCCATGGTCTAACAGTGAACAACACCACAAGCAAGATAATGAGCAGCAAAAGTATGATGGCATAACAAGTCCATTTCCGGGTGTTTTTCTGGTAATTCCTAGCAGTTTGAAGCCTCTCGGTTCCACCTCTCACAAATGAATTAGCCCTATTCACATGGCTCTCTATATCATCCAATTGCTCACCTTGAGCCTGAACCAGCACCGCCATGTCCAGGAACACTTGGTGCAATTCCCTCAGATTCTTCTCCAAATCTTTAACGGCATCATGCCTTTCTTGAATCTCATTGATCGTCTCCAAAATCCTACCCCTTCCTTGTTCTTCAATGGCTTTCTGCAAGAAACTCTCACTCTCACCTGCAAATTCCCAACGTTAGTCAGCTTTGTCCCAGATGTTCACTTGCATGACTAGAACAAGAGTTTTTTTTTGATCCGAACTAGAACAAGAGTTTACCGAGAGCTTCTTGCAGAATTGGAATTATTTAAAACTATAGTTTTCATATTTCAATTATTTCTTCAACCAAAAACTCCGAATTGGAATTATACAAATCTAGACTATAGTTTTAAATAATTCCAAAATTACCATGTGACTATTTCATTCATGGAAAACATTGCAGCTAAAACTTGAATCATAAGAAAAATTAAACTGACCTGTTGAAATCAAAAGATCAAGAGTTTTCTCATCTGGGTTTTCTCCGGTAACCGTGAAATACCTTCTTTGGACAGTTTCTCTATACTCTGACGAGATATTTTCTCTCAACCCGCTAAAACTTTCCATAGAATCCTTCAATTTCTTTCTCAGCCCGTTCACAACCGAGGTCCTCGTCCGGTCCGAAGAAGAACCCGGTCCACAGCCGGGAAAGGTCCGGTTGGCGGCGTTGGAGCGGTCAAGCCCTTCCAACCTGACCTTAATGAGCTTGGCCTTTTTCAAAGCCATGGCCACATCAGCATCCATCTTTGCTCTCATCTCTTTCACGGCTTTCGCATTGTGCAATGTCTTGCTTCGCTCGTGCGACGAAGAAAGGTCGTCGTTCAGCCTCTCAAGTTCTTTGAGCTCATCCTTGATGGACTCCACATCTTCGAAGAACTTGTCGAGGTTAACACCGTCGGAGGATTGCGTCATCTCGATTATGTGGTGATCAGGGGAAGCTTCTTCGCTTTGAAACCGAGAGAAAGAGCCGGAGAATAGATTGTTCATCTCCGGGAATGAATATGTCTGGTGTATATGAGATTTTGAGAAAAGGGTGCAGAATATCGAATCGAGAAACAAAGGGGAAAATGGCGAAAAGAGAGATTTGGGTCAAAGAGGGATTGAAGGAGTCAAAATGGGGAGGGAGAAGGAGAACATGAAATAGACTTGCAGATTTGTGACATTGTTTACTGTTTTAAATACGAAAGAAATAAAAATAGAATACGAGGAAACATCTTGGAAAGTGGAAGAAAAGAGGAACCGAGTAACATTGTTTTCTGTTTGCGTAACTTTCCAATATTCATAGAATGGTGGGGAAAACGTGTGCCTCAAAATGATTTGATTTGGTAGTAACTTGTTTCTTCCGGTTCTACATTTTGATTTTATGGTTTTTTTTTTTAAGTAAAGATTTTGTTGTTACTGTTGTTGGGGAATCAAGAATTTTATTTAGTACTGTTGTGTTATTAATTTGAATTCTACTTTAACAACTAAAAAGGAGGAAAACACTAGGATTTCTTTGTATTATTATTGTTTATTATTATTATTATTATTATTATTATTATTATTATTATTATGGGTAAACTACTTAAATGGCCACCTCTCTTCTTTCAAGTAGAAAATTTAAGGCATAAACGTAATACTAGATTATATTTGTGAAACTTGAGGCCATATTGTATATGAATCTCCTCTTCTGAATTCTGATGTTTCAGATCCATCATAAGTAAAACAACAGGAAAGAGATGATCCCAATAGGCAGAAAATAAGAATATAAAGTGCAACACGGGAAGTAGTTTAAGTAACAAAGAAGATATTGATAATCAAATTTTAGACGAAGAACTAACTTTTTTAACCTACGCTCCTGAATTGCATCATTATCTTTCTTTTGGATTCCGGCATTACTAGAATCATCTTCCTTGTGACTTCCAGATTCTACACCATCATTGTCATCTTCTTCTTCAATTCTGGCTTCCAACATTTCATTCCTTAGACCAATCACCAGTGGTGAAACCATCATGAACACTCTCATATACTATAATGGACATTTGTAATATGTGATTTGAATTAATCGACCATCCTTGTCAACGAGTTAGTATTGACTCGAGTCTTGGGCTTAGAGGTTTAGTTGAGTAATTAGATTTATTGGGTCAAGAAAGAACCTTAATAGGCTTTAAATTTAACTTATGGGCTCGAAAAGTGACCAATTTGTGACAAAGGAGAAGTTTGAGGGTTTTATGTTGCGATTAACCCAAAATTTTAAAAGAATGTTAAACACACATTAATTCTTCTTATGGACAAATAGGAGAGGGGAGGGGGCTTTTCTAAAAACAAACGGCTTAAAAGTCGACTAAATACAAACCATTAGATTAAGGCCATTGGATGAAGCTGAATTTAATGTGGCCGTTGGATTAAAAAAACAAAACAAAGGATATATGGTTACCCGGTGAACCGGTAACCCTTTTATGATGATATATTTGACATATATTGAAAGAGAACGGGAAAAGGAAATCTAAAACTTAGGGCATCGAAACCAAGAGGACGAAGGCATTATATCCATCAACCAAGGAAGAAAGTCTGAAGGGAATTCGTGGAGAAGATTGGGTTTGAACACGGATTTGGAGGTTAGTTCTTGCTTCTTGCTTCCTTTATTTTCGTTTTTTATGATTTGAGCGAAACCACATTGCAAATGATGAAGGATTTTGTATAAACCGTTTGAATGTTCTTCCATAAAATTTTCTTTTTACTTTATAATGAATATTGTAGAGGAGATTGGATTGGAAGGAGTTATTAGGGTTTAGGGTTATTGGCAATTTAGGATTCTGCTGCAATAAACAAGTAATAGCAATTAAATTGAAATAGAAAGTAGAAACAAAGATAACAATAGTTAAGAGAATTGTTGAACACCTTGATTAATTAGAATAGAGGCTTGAATAACTCGTTGACTTTCTTCTTGAATAACAAAAGAAATAAGGTTAAATAATTCAGTGATGTTTCACTTGGGAGTGATAAATGTTAGAAATGTAGAGTAGATTGGATTGGAAGAAGGAATGTTTAGGTTAGTTAGTGCTAGTTCCTTCAATTTCCCCCCTTTTTAATTGTAGTTGATAAGGTACGAAAATGTGAAAGAAATATTGTCGAGGAGATTGGATTGTAAGAAGGATTGTGTTGAAATCCATGTAATGGTTATGATTGTTGGTTGAGATGGTTATGATTTTTGGTTAAAAAAGTGGTTTGCATATGCTCTACAGCTCTAGTATTGAATGTGTTGGAAGGATGTGATTGTTTCTTGAGATCAAATAGGTGATTTGAAGTAGTATGTAATTTTGGGAAATGAGTTTTTATTACACATGGTTGAAAGCAATATTTCTTGGTTGATACTATTTGTCGAACTTGAGAACGAAACAGAAACCTCCAAATATCATTACATTTGAATGGAAAATTTAACCATAGGTAGTATCTGCATCAAAGTTTTGATTTGTTAGACATATTCTTATAAGTAGTTGGCAACTATTTATACTTTGCTAAAACTATTTAACCTAGTCGTGAAGTTCAGATTTTGTAGAAGTGTCATCATTTTTGCCTTTCAGCGTTCCATCTTTGATTATTTTAGGTACACGTTGCAGACAATAGAGCATGTGAAGAAGTCCGATAAAGGGGAGGCTAAGGCACCTAAGAAATGTACACCATATTTCCATTTCTAGTAAGTTGAAGTTGAATGTATATAGAATTGTCTAATTTATTAAATATGAATTGCATAAGCTAACAGTGAAATTTTGTTTTACAGTATAAGAGAATGTAAATGTTTGGAGGGGGAAGAAGAAAATGAACAACAGTGTAAGTGTGTTGTGTAATGGTTTGTTAAGTGTACATGGTATTTTTATATTGGACTAATTGTGGGAGTGATACAGGAAAGAAAAGCATTGGGTTTGAGGTGGAAGCAGATGAGTGAAGATGAGAAGAAGCCTTATGTACAAATGTTCAAGGAGCAGAAGCAGGCTCAGGCTGAATGGAAAGCTAGAGGCAATGTGAAGGAAATTGTAGTTTCTCAAAAAGACAAAAAGGTAAATGAATTTTTAAAATTATTTATGAAGAAAGAGATGAAAATGTCCTAACATAATGTATCTTCGTGTAACAGTTAAGTAATTAATGTTTGTATGAAATGTTGTAGGAGATATTTTCAAGATGAAGCCTCATTAAGTTGTCAGATGTGTCTGAAGAGATGAGGACGTTGAAGATTAAGGGTATTGTTCACGAGTTAGGGTTTGGTCCGTTAATGGAAATGAAACTGAGAGCAATTCATCGTGACCTATGTTGCACTTTAGTAGAGAATTTTGATGTCCACAACTCGATGATGGAATTTGATGGACATAAAATTCTAGTGTTGGTTGAAGATGTGGAGGCTGTATTGGGTTTGAGGAATGAAAGAGTGGATGTTGAAATGGGCACGGAAAATGTTGATGCAAAAGAAATGGCATCGAAGCACCGAATAAGGAGGGATACCACAGTGAAGGAACTTGAGGATGAGATACTTAACGGTGCTTTTGTGGGAGACGAGTTGAGAGCTCGTGTTCTTCTTTTCATTGTCGGTGTTTTTATAAGTCCAAATGCGAACTTGATGCCTTCCTCAGAACATTTGCGGTTGTTGTGCCCTGCGGGGTTGAACGAAAATCTCAATTGGTGCAAATATGCATATGAGAGATTACTTGATTGAGTAGCCAAGTGGAAAGTTCGTGGTGGGTTGGCATACATAACCGGATGCATCGCGATATTAAAGGTAATTTATGTTTAAAAGTATGTTTTATTCGAACGTAGTAGTTGTTTCATGTGATTGAGTTTATTGAGTTTTATTATAATGTTTTGATTAATAATAAATGTAGGTGAGTTTATTTGATTTTTAGAGTGGAATCGCGAGCAGAAGAGTTGTTGCCGCTGATGGTCGCGGTCTCATACATGCTTGGGGCAACAAGAAGGAAGTAAGGAAGATTGTAAACAACCTCAAGGAAGAAAGACCTCCTAAAAATCCTAAGGTAAGTGGGTTAAACGATTTGGTATTATATAAGATGTTGTGGTTATATGAAATGATTTATTGATGATGTTTGCAGGTACTTGGGTATGATGACGAGAATGTGGAAGGGGAAGAAGGGGGAAGATTCAATGGAACAAATGATGTGGTTATGAAGATGCTGCAGACGGTACTGTTAGAGTTGGGTGGAATAAAACATAGTCTGGAAGCCCATGTAGAGAAGGAAAAAGAATTAGAAGAGAGTTTAAGGGAATTGAAGGAGGAATGCAAGAATATAAATGCCAACACGATAGAATTGCAGAAGTCGTTGAGAAAAGCTGATGGAGAACTTGTCGTTGTTGTTCAAGAAGAATAAGAAGTGGTTGAGAAAGGGGAAGTCAGAGAGTCCGACTCGAACTATAGACTTGATATTGACGATGACCCATTGATGGACGACGATGTCGAGTGGTTGAATGAAGAAACTGTTGCTGTCCCGAAAACAAAGAAAAAGGTATAAGCATTATAAGTTATTTTGATCAATGTTTCATCAAGTTAAGGTATGAGATTATTGTTGTTGATATTGTTGGTGTTAACTTGTAGGGCAAGACAAGAGCAGTAGCTAATGCAAAGGTTAGTGGCAAAGGAATAAGAGTAGGAATAAGAACTTGGAACATGAATAAAGTCAGCGGTTGAAAGAAGTGTAATGTGGACAATGTTTGGTTTAAGTAGGGTTTATTTAGAACATTATATGTTGTGTTTGATTATGCATAATGGGTGAAATTCGCATGTTATTCAAACTAATTGTAGGGGTTCAATAATTACTGAGGTTTTCTAATAAAATTTAATTGGTTGAACGTGCAATACTTATTTGTGTTATTAAATATTAAACAAAAAATGTGTAAGCATTACAGATACTGACGTACGTGCAAGTACCGGAGGGAGTAGGCGCGTCAACGAAAAACACTTGCGACTATATATGGAATACGCCATTGCGTGCAGGGTAAGCAATATGAATCTGAAAGTATGCTACAATGATGTTGTTCTGTTTAATATAAGTTGTAAGTTTTTGTATGGGTGCAGTGAAGTTGTCGTAGATTTTGGCCACTCATATTTGTCTGTAAGCGATACAGATACGATAGGACTAGGAAGTTGGGTCGGTTTAATGGTTAGTAGGTTTGACTATTCCCTTTAAGCATTTTGCAGTATATTTGAAGAAATTTAGTACGATAGTTGCTATATGTTTTGTTTATGGTTTAGGTTATAGATGCCGTTGGTTTTACAATTGTTGATGAAGATAAAAGGAAGCAATCTAAAACAAGGAGAGGGTACATCCCGTGTACATTGAGTGTATGTTTAATATTAAAGAATCTTATGTCTATTATGAACAAATGGATATGGTTTTGTAAGGATACATGGTTAATAATAAATGTTGTCTTGTAGACTCAGCTTGTCGAAGGGATAATGGATGTTGGTTCAGTTGCTGATTATTGGCGTCAAATTTTCAAACCGTATAGCCCGTTGATGGACTGTAATGTGGTACGAAGAAGCATTAATATATTAAACATCCCATGCACTTTCATGTCATATGTATATTACAATGGAAATCGTTGATTGTTTCAGCTCTTTATCCCCGTGAATGATAATGGGAATCATTAGTTTATGTGTGTGGTGGATCTTGATGCTGGTGAAGTGAAGCTACTCGACAGCTTGCCAACGACCCGAGCCAATGCTGCAAGAGTATCTATGGCCCAGAACCTGGTAATAAGCGAGAACTACGAACTTTTATTCTTCAACCGTTTAAGATGTGACATAGTATGTCAAAACATAAAAATGTTTATGCATGTAGAGGAATAGTTTAGGAGAATGTTTAAAAGATAAGAAGTTTGTCCAAGTGTTTGTCTCACCATCAAGGCCATTGAGCGATCTGCGCGTGATGGTAGAAAAAGTCAAACATCATGGTAATGGGTACATAGTTGTTATATTACAATACTTTGTGTTATTTTTGTTTAACAAATTGCAAATGATTATTCGTGGTATTATGTTAACACGGATTTGTATTCAAACAGAGATGACTGTGGTATGTTTTGCATCAAATAGATGCAGCGTTGGAATGATAAGCCTATTGGGGAAGTGGTAAGTTCATATGATCTTCATTATACTTTGCTTACTTTGGTCATCTATACCGAAAAAATGGTCTTTAATAAATGCTTAATTTGTTTATACTTGTCTTACTAGACCGTTGGAAAATGAGATCAAATATTTCTTTTGTATGATCTTATCAGTCATGATAAGAATCGTTTGCAGAGGTCTATAAATGTTGTTGTAGGTTAATGGGTTACCTTCCAGGCAAATGAACAAAAGGTTCCAAAACATGTCACCTTTCAGCGTCCAGAATGGTAAGGGTTTAGGAAGCTATGCATTGTTTCTTATGTAATTGATTGCATTACGACATGTAGTTAATGATTGTAATCTTATGCAATTTTGTTTGGTGAAGAACATGTCAGGGGAGGCACAGGTGAATGGATGACAACGGATCTTTGACTGTTTGTTTGTGGCATTACGTAAAGGAACTCACTTTTTTATGGGTCGTAACCATGTTTGTATGTATATGTACAGAAGTATATGTAGTAGAAATGTGGTGCAAGCATAACTAGGTTATGTAACTATAAACTAAAAACATTTTGAATGTATCTTATACAATTTTGGGGCCATAATGTGTTCGAATGTTTGTACAACAATTTTTCATTATATGATATATTTCAGCGGATAAAATTAGCATATGCACATGATTTCGTATGTCTGCATAGGATATATTTGGTTGTATGTACAGGTATTTGAAGCATATTGGAGTGAGATAATCGTTTGATTGTACTTACAGTTATTTGAAGCATATATACATGAAATTGTATGTCTGAAGAGGATCTATTGAGTACACGTTTGGAATCTACATAACAGTAAATAATAAATTGTCATTTGGAAACACGATGAATTTGTAGGTAAAGTATAAACGAAAAGTCAATGAACTTGATGGAATCTTGATTAATACCTTCGATGTCGTGGTCGGAGATATGTTATCAACATGGATTCTACTCGTCATTCCAACAATATAGGCTGACCTACGTGGAAGTCAATAGCAAACCCGTGTTAACTTTTCATGTATTGACATACAACATACGTAAGTAGAAATTACTCACAGTTGCATCAGGTTGGGACATGTCTAGGTCAGGAGGAAAGTCTTCATCGTCGTTGAAGAACGTTGAGCTTGTCCCTGCAGTACCCGTCGGAAGTTGAAGCTTCAGTCCCGGGCATGTGTTCTTATTGTGTCCCTCCATTTTGCAGAATGAACATTGATTCTTCCGTTTTGTGGACGCACTAGGTTTTATTTTCTACTTCTGTTTTGCTTCCTTCTTTTGCGGGTCTCGAACGCTGTGTTGGCTTGCCTTATGTGAAGTGGACTCATTCAAGGTTATGGACTGATCAAATTTAGCAGTTAGTCGGAGTAACTCGTCTTTTGTGCTTTGAAAACTTTCGTCTGTTTGAGACGCAAGGTAGCACAACCGCGATGAAAGTGAGCGTAGCGAAGCAAATCGAGACATTTGTTTTAATTCGGGAGGCACGTCGCTGTGAAGATAAGATGGAGCAAAGAGCTTTGCAATTTTTTGTCCAGCACGGTAGTATTAAAAAATTAGGGAGCTCGGAGAAGTCTTCCAACTTAAGAACGTGCAGTTGATAGTGATATGGAAGTCCGACCGTCTCAAATTTCCGACAAGAGCATGTCATGTTATTTGTTGTGACATCAAGCACAACCTCATAGATTTTTGCCAGATCCTTATACTTTGTCAAACGATACGTCTGCGCACCTTGAAGCTTAAGAATCGAATGTAGAGCACGATATAGTGTCTCATTTTTCAGTTCATCCTGAACAATTTCAAAGGATGTCCGGGTGAAGATGTCAGCTGTACTCCCTTCAAGGTCATGCAATTTGGTCATTGGGAAAGGCTTTGAGGAAGAATTTTTGAATTCTTCCCTCAACTCTGTTATGCGCATCTCATTTATACCCTTGTCAATGGTACGAACAACTTCTAGATATGTCTTCTTATGTTTGAGGATAATGTTGAGGGCAGAATTCATAGATTCATAGCGTTGTGTAGAGCGAACATTGGCGAAGAAATGTCCAATAAGATATGCTTGTACCCACATACCAACCGTCTGATCCTTCTCCACAACCCACGAATGCTGCTCCACGTTAAAATGTTTCATAACTGATCTCCACTCGCGATCGAATTCCTCAATTATCCACCAAGAGGACATACACCGTGTAAAGACGGATGTAAATTTGGGACCACCTACGTTTGCCTGGGCATTTCGAGAAAGATGCCACGAACATATTCGATGTTGTGCACATGGGAACATTGTCTTTATAGCCATATGCATGGCCCTATCACCATCTGTGACGACTAACACATGAGCTCTGTTAGACATTGCCTGCAAAAACTCTCTAAGTACCCACTCAAATGTGTTTGTAGTCTCGTCAGCTAAAATTGCCACACCGAAGACAATAGTTTGATGGTGGTGATTAACACCAACAATAGGCATTAGAGGCCGGCCATACATGTTACCCTTGTACATTGTGTCAAATGCAATGACATCATCGAAGCATATGTAGTCGGACCTGGATGTCGAATCCGACCAAAATATATTATGCAATCCCTCTGATTGGTCAGTGTTGAACTGCATGTACAATCATGTATCTTGCTCTTTCTTGAAGTCAAAGTAAGCAAGAAGAGCATTGACATCATCGTCACGATATTCATCCGTCGTCGCTTTTTGAAGGGAGTTGTACAAGTATTTCCGAATGAAACCAACATTGTGGAAACCACCCGATTGTTGCGTGAAATAATTCATTACTTCTGACGTTCTAAGGCCAACACTTTTCAAAGCACGTGCCTCAAGTACATCTTCCTTAGTAACTTCTCTACTGGACCGAAGATACGGTTGCATTATAGGTGGGCACAACGGGTGACTATGTTCACTGTGACATACTGATATCTCCCACTTTGATTCTTCTCTACACTTGACAATAACCTTTGCCTTGCAACCAATTCGTGTTACATCACGTTGCACACGTTTCCGGTCGGACTCATAAACTTTCGGTTTGCGTTGTCCTCCCCGTGAACAACAAAACTCTTGTGTATGTACATTTCCCATACCATCATGCCTAGTTGTTGCACGACTGACACTGAACCTGTTATTCTTCACATAAACTCGATAAAAGTTTCACGCCTCGTCACGAGAGTTAAACACCATACCAACCAAATTGTCTGAAGTAGTACATTGATTTGTTGTGCACTCACCTGGTTCACTAATTTGAGTATCTTCCACTCTTATACCAGCCATGTTTCGACACTGAAGATGTAAAAAATCTCTACATCGATATGTTGTGTCTTCCTTCGTTTCTTACTTGTCTCTAAGGATGAAAGAAGAAGAAGCAATTGTTGAAAACCATTATTATCAGCTGCCACTTTAAATTGCATCAGGTCATTAGGTGCAATTACTTGACATATGGTATGGTAGGTAATACAATAAATGCTAAAATATCAAAGAGGTTTTGATACCAATTTACGAAGGATTTGATACCCCATTCAACAGCCACTAAAAGTAGGCGTTTCTGCCAAACCAGCATCGAAACCCAAAACCCGATCCCCCATGAAGAAGACTCAAATTAGGCGTCTTTTTCAAACCGGCATCGAAACCCCATTTTCGGTTTCAATCCCCCATGAAGAGTGGGTTCGATGCTCCCTACTAGAATATGTGTAATACAAAAGGTATAAACTTTTTCTGCATGTCACATTGGCATCGAAACCCCAAAAGAGTGGGTTCGATGCCCCATACTGGAAACAAAAGCACCGAAACCCCATATAGGTGGTTTCGATGCCTCTTATACAACAAGTACAAAAGTATGCTTTTGGGTAGGAATTGTGTATGTACACATTTCTTTACAAGTACATGCATGATTTTGAACCTTGGTGAAATTGTGTACTAAAAAAGGTATATACCTTTTTCTCTTACAAATTTGTACCAATTTGTGTACATTTGCTACTAATTTATGTATATACACAAAACCTTATACATGTTGGACCAAAGTAAGTTTTTTGGTATGAAATTGTGTATCTACACACTTCCTTACAAGTACATGAGCCATTTTCAACCTTGCTAAAATAGGTGTAATACAAAAGGTATAAACCTTTTCTGCAGGTCAAACCGACACCGAAACCCCATAGGGGTGGGTTCAAATCCCCCTAATGGAACAAAAGCACCGAAACCCCATTTAGGCAGTTTCGATGTCCCCTTCTAAATAATGTACCAAAGTATGCTTTTGGTTAACATTTTATGTATGTACACATTTCCTTACAAGTAAATGACCCAACTTGAACCTTCGTGAAACTGTGTAATAAAGTAATGTATATACCATTTCTCTTGAAAACTTGTACCAATTTGAGTACATTTTGCTACTACTAAGTGTATACAGTACCAAAACCCCTTAAGATGGTTTCGATCCCAGTAAAAGGAATTTGCCTTTTTAGTGTTGTGTATTTTCACTGTAATCACATGAACCGTCTCTTGTTCATCATGTATAAAGCTGGTTTCGATACCCCCAGAACGAATCAACCTTTTCAGTTTTTTGTCTTTTCACTAGAATCACATGAACCGTTTCATCTTCATCATGTATATAGCTGGTTTCGATACCCACCAGAATGAATCAGCCTTTTCAGTTTCGTGTCTTTTCATTAGAATCACATGAACCGTTTCATCTTCATCATGTATACAGCTGGTTTCGATACCCCAAGCAGGAATCAGCCTTTTCAGTTTCCTGTCTTTTCACTAGAATCACATGAACCATTTCATGTTCATGTACCTTCAATGAACAGACATTGTGCCTTCCTTCTCTCTCAGTTTCCCTCCTTAGATTTCACTTTACCTCCCAACTGAATTTTCCTATATATTAACAACTCTTCTCTTTACTCTTTACAACATCTTCTGCTCAATATACTCAACCCTTCGCTCTGAAATTAGTTCTTCACCATATTCTATTCAATATCTCCAGATACAATGAGTTCAAGTAGAGCTTCGAGTCACAATCCCCATCCATTCACAAAGAGAAAACTTGATTTCGACTCAGAATCAAACATCGATGAGGATGTCTATTTTGATTCTGACGAAGAGGATGAACAAAGCCATGACACACTCAAAACAAGCAGATAGTTCAAGAAGTTTTTCGAGACCTTCGATAGAATGAACACAATCAATGACCCTTCTACTACATGGCATTGTCCAGCATGTCAAGGAGGTCCTGGTTCCACTCACATGTTTCTTGGCCTTCAATCCCTAGTGACACATGCCAAAACCAAAGGCGGACCAAAGCTCAAACTTCATCGCCAACTTGCTCAGCTATTGGACGAGGAATTGCGTAGAAGGGGTAATTCGGTTGTTCCTCATGGTCAAGCTTATGGGGAATAGAGTGGTTTGAGAGATGATCAGAATGATGTTGATAATGTCTACCCCCCGCCTGCAAACGATGAGGAAGAGGATCACCAAATACTCTGGCCACCCATGGTGATGATAATGAACACAAGGCTTCATCAACATGCTGCAAATGGGAAGGTAGTTATATAACAAAATTGAATTATGTTTTCATGAATATTACAATTCCCTAACTTGTAATCTCTTGCATTTTCTGCTTCAGTGGCTTGGTATGGGAAACCAAGAGCTTATTGACTATTTCAGGTTCTATGATACTGTTGTTAAGGCTCACAATTCTTACGGTCCTCAAGGCCATCGTGGAATGAGCCTTCTAATTTTTGAGAGCACGACAAGAGGTTATCTTGATACTCAGCGTCTGCATACCCAGTTTGCTGCCCAAGGTTTCGATAGAGAGGCTTGGGAACATTGTCAAGGCTTCTTGTATGGTCTAGGCAGATAGCGCCAACTTTATGGTTATATGGATACCAAAGTAGACATTGACAACTTCAACCGCCATTCTTAAGGTTTTCTCTATCATCATTTTCTTCTTTTAT
Organism: Hibiscus tridactylites; assembly: GCA_958450335.1. Lineage (NCBI taxonomy): Eukaryota > Viridiplantae > Streptophyta > Magnoliopsida > Malvales > Malvaceae > Hibiscus > Hibiscus tridactylites. The sequence goes on along the minus strand of OY288272.1, from coordinate 35,996,229 downwards.
TCAAGATGCACTTCTGCTCATACTAATGCATACATGTTTTGTTCATTAGGCAACAATAGGGTCAGATATGAGATGCGATCATATGCAGAGATGGTTGGTCAGCATAGTTCACAACGAGAGGCTGGTTCAAGTGCCATAGATGGCAGAGGGCATAAAGGTCGTTTCCTTGGGCAGGGATGAGGATTGAGGAGGCGCAATTCTTTTACTTTCATTTTTTTATTTCAATATGTATTTGAAGAACTTTGGAATTCATTTTATTTGTTTCCTAAATATACTTCATCCTTACTTTTCATATGATCCTTCTGTCTTAATCCAAATGTTAATTTTTAACTAATAAGGGGTTTTTTGAAGTCCTTCAAATATTTTCGTATCTGCCAAACAAGCGCTGAAACCACAAAATGGTGGTTTCGATGCCGCCTTCAAGGTCATCAATTTTTCCCATTTTTTATTTGTGTATATACATAAACCCTTGTGTATGTAAGTAAATTGTGTATGTACACAATTCCTTACAACAATATCCATTCTCACCCTAACAAAATTAAACATGCGCCCCATTTCTGCTCAACCAGCACCGAAACCCAATATAGGTGGTTTCGATGCCACATAAAGGACTTTAACTTTTTCCCATTCTACAAAACTAGCACCGAAACCTTGTATAGGTGGTTACGATGCCCTTATAAAAACTTGTACGAAAGTATTTTTTTGGTAAGAATTTGTGTATGTACACATTTCCTTACAACTAAATGAGCCATTTCGAACCATGGAAAAATTGTGTAATAAAAAAGGTATACACAATTTTCTCTTACAAAGTTGTACCATTTTGTGTATATTTGCTACTAATAATCGTATATACACAAATCCTAATAAAACTTGTACCAAAGTATGCTTTTCGGTAAGATATTGTGTATGTACACATTTCCTTAGAAGTACAAGATCCGTTTTGAACCTTCGTGAAACGTGTAATAAAAATGGTATATACCGTTTTCTCATACAATTTTTTTACCAAATTGTGTACATTTTCTATTAATATGTGTATATACACAAATCATTATAAAACTTGTACCCAAAGTATGGTTTTGGGTAAGAATTTGTGTATGTACACATTTCCTACAAGTACATGAGCCATTTTGAACCTTCGTGAAACTGTGTAATAAATACGGTATATACCTTTTTCTCTTACAAATTTGTACCAATTTGTGTACATTTGGTTATAATATGTGTATATACACAAATCTTTACAAAACTTGCACCAAAGGATGCTTCACGGGTAAGAATTTGTGTATGTACACATTTCCTTACAAGTACATGAGCCATTTTGAACCTTCGTGAAACTGTGTAATAAGAAAGGTAAATAACCTTTTCTCTTACAAATTTGTACCAATTTGTGTGCATTTGGTACTAATACGTGTATATACACAAATCCTTATAAAACTTGTACCAAAATATGCTTTTCGGGTAAGGATTTGTGTATGTACACATTCCCTACAAGTACATGAGCCATTTTGAACCTGTTGAGTTGATCGAACAATTGCAAATGGCCAAGAGGGGAGTGAATTGGCAATTAAAATTTTGGTGGGAAGAATTAGTGAAAAATAAAATTGACACAAGTAGTTATAGTGGTTCAAGTTCTCCAAATGAACTCTACATCCACTACCTTAGTTCCCACTAAGGATTTTCACACAATTCACTACTTGAATTCTTCCCCTTTTCTTGGATGAGGAGGTAACCTTACAAATTCGATTAAGCTTTCTACCCAAAGCTTAATCCACTCAAATTACAAAGAAAAGTTGTGGTAAACTCAAATGATTCCTCTCAAAGGATAATTGTCTACCCAATTACAATTTCAATCACCCCAAACTCAGAATACAAATTGACAATTGACAAACACTAGAGTTGGGTACAAAAATTTGACTTTGAATAGCTCAAGGGTTTGGATTTTTACTTTGATGATGCTGGTGGGTTGAATAGTTGTTGCTGGCCTTCAAAGGACTTCAATTTATACCTTCTCTATTAATTCTAGCCGTTTGGGTGGTTGGGAACTTGAATAGAGCCGTTGGAACCCTCTCTCACCACCATAAATGCACTTCTGCAGCTACCTGTATCGGTACTCGGGGAGCCGTATCGATACCTGTCTCAGAAAAGAAAGAGCCGTTGTGTGCAATAAATAAGGGGTATCGAAACGCACGTAAGCGTATCGATACGGGGTATCGAAACGACTAAGACTGTATCGATACCTTTTTCTCAACTTAGCTCACTGTCGATTTCCGTTTCGATACGAGGGTTTACCGTATCGATACGGGTCAACTACCAATTTAAAATATGGTTACCTAACAACTGACACCAACGGTCGAAATATTTAAAACGACTTGAATTTAAAATTCATTAAAATTGTATCGATACGAGTGAACTCGTATCGGTACGCCATTCAAACTCTTTAGACTTTTACGAAGGAGCGTATCGATACATATTGAATCTTTTTCAATACGGTGTTTCGATACGGTTAAGTGCGTATCGAAACGTGTTCCGGCAGTAGCCAACTTTGTAAAAAAGGTATCGATACGGCTAGAAGCGTATCGATACGCCTGGACGATTTTCAATAGTTTGGCCTTGGAACACTTAGAAAATATTTTGAGTTTGAGTTTTTCAAATCAGTTTTAAGGTGTTGGTGATTTAAAACTTATTAAGGGACTTATAAAACAATTTTAAGTTTTTCAAATTGATCCTTAAAGATTTAATTATATCAAAATCAAACATAGGTTTTACAATCTCCCCCTTTTTGATATAACAAAACTAAAACTTAAAATTTTTGACACTTTGAAAAACTTTGTAAAGTTAACTCCCCCTTAATATAAGCTAGGTAACTTTTAAGTTGAAATCAAAATTTTTAAAGTGTTTGTGAGCTAGCTTCTCTCCCCCTTTTTGTTAGATCAAAAATATTGAGACACGATATAAGTGCATAACATAGGCAAAGGTATAAATAAGCAACATAAATATTATTTAGCATAGCATCAATCTTAAAAATCCAACAAAAACATAAAATCAAAGCATAGGTTTAATAATAAAACAAACTTAGTCCTAAGAACATGAAACAAAAGTGCATAAATAGAAATATCCTAGATGATATGCATGAGATGCAAGGAGAATCGACTAGGCATCATCATCGCCTTCTTCATCGTCAACTCCAATGGGATCATCATTCCTCATGCTATTGCGCCACTCATCATGGAAAGCGGAGAGGGAAATATTCAAAGAGTTTTGACTGCTTTCAAGAGAGGTTAGGCGGTTCTCCATGTTCGTCACCTTGTGTCAAAAGTTGTTTCAAGAGCGGTAAGACGATTTCCCATATCCGTGCGCAACCCGGTGAATTGCTCATTGAGGAATGTCATAAGAGCATCCATGGAGGGTTGAGGAGGAGGTGGAGGAGCTTGAGGAGCTTGATCACCTTGAGGTTCTTCAAATATTGTCGTGGCCTCGGGTGGTAGCTCGGGAAGACGTACCCAATTACCATTAAAATAATGGAACTTACCCCGTGCAAGAGATCGTTCATCAATAGGATCGGTGAGGGGAGTTGGGTAGTCAAACGAGCAATCAATATCCTTTTTCATAAAGAAATAGCTTAAGGCCGTACCATAGGTAAAAGAGGTGACGAGAGTGGTGTGGCGATTTTGCACAAGATAGACGATCTCCGCAAACATGATTCGAGCAAGGTTGGGACGCTTTCGCTCACAGAAGCAACGGATCCAAAAATCATCCACTTGACGGATGGTAGAGTATTTTCCTCTGGAAGGCCTAAACCACCAACACACCATCAAATGGAGGATCCGATCTTGAGCATTTAGGGCGGTGACGGAGCCACTAAGAACATGGCCTAAAGCATTCTCATCTTCAAGGCCTTCATCCTCCAAATTAAAAACTTCACATATGGATTTGACATCAAGGATAATTTTTTTGCCCATGAGATAAGAACTAATGGCGGTAACAACCCCATTGCGAGAACAACATTTGGCATTAGTGTAAAAGATCAAAACTAAAAGACGGTAATAAAAACCGGGAATTGAGAGAAAATCCATGAAATTCCAACGTTGGAACAAAGGAAGATATTCAAATTTGAAACGCTCCGAGTTAAGAAAAGGAATGGATATTACCCTTTCCGCACGAATCTTGTAGTTCTCGAATTGACGAAAATATGCGAGAGCCTCGGGGTTTTCAAAAGAGTGTTCATAGATTTGAGTGTAGTTCGGACGTGCAACAACTCCAAGATTGGATGATTCACCGGTTTGAGAAACCCTTGATCTCTTCCTAGATTCCTTGGGTGCCATGAACTAAGAGAAAAATCATGTATTTAGATTCCTTCATTTAAGTTAAGAATCAAGGTAAAAAAAAATTTAAAACAAAATTTGAAGAAAAGATTTTGGAAAACAATTTTTTGTTAAAATGATGAACATAAAAACAAAACAAAAACAACAAAAAGAAAACAAAACAAAAAAAATATTGAAAAAGAAAAAGAAAGAATTTTACCTTGATATGGATTTGAGAGAATCTAGCACAAATTTGATGAGAAGAATCTTAGAGTTTTGCTTGATGGAAAACCTCTTTAAGATTTTGAGTTGTGGTGTGAAAATATGAGGGAGGAAGAGCCCTTTTATAGGAAAAAAACGGCTAGGGTTTTTAGGGTTTGAAGAATTTTAGTTTTGGTAAAAGTTGAAGACTTTAAATGCCAAATTAAAAGTTGTCTGCGTAATCGAGTATCGATACGCCTGACGGTGTATCGATACGGGGGTAGAAACGTCATTTCCTTAAAAATGCCCGTTGGAGAATCGTATCGAAACGGATGAGATCCGTATCGAAACGATTGAAGCTCATATCGATACGGGTTTAACCGTATCGATACCCGTTTAAGGCAAAATGAAGTCTGGGAAGCTCAATGAAGAACACGTATCGATACGCGTAGAACCGTATCGATACCCTATGCCCAGAAATACATCTTTAGGCCTAAAGAACAACCACAGGCTCGATTTTAACATCTCCTAAAGGTATGCAAATGATGAATGAACAGTTCTAAACATATTTTAATAGAATCATACTCCCCCTAACTATAGGCATGGATATTTTCAAGAGATGCAACACACAAAACATGCAATTTCACAAGATCAAGCAATTTTAAGTTCAAAGAGGTCCTAAAAGGTCAAGATAGGCTAGCTAGACCTAACTCTCTCCTAAGGGACCAAAAACGCTCTTTATCTAAAGGTTTTGTAAATATATCCGCAAATTGGTTCAAGGTGTCAACATACTCTATAACAACATCATTTTTCAAAACATGATCTCTAATAAAATGATGTCGAATTTCTATGTGTTTAGTTCTAGAGTGTTGGATGGGATTCTTAGTAAGACAAATGGCACTAGTGTTGTCACACTTAAGGGGTATGGTTTCTACTTCAACACCATAATCTAAGAGTTGTTGCTTCATCCAAAGGACTTGAGCACAACAACTCCCTAAGGATATGTACTCCGCTTCGGTGGTAGATAAGGCTACGCTATTTTGTTTCTTAGAGAACCAAGATACGAGCATACTACCTAAGAATTGGCATGTCCCGGAAGTACTTTTCCTATCTATCTTACATCCCTCATAATCCGCATCCGAATAAGCATGAAGGCTAAAGGAAGAATCTTTAGGATACCAAAGGCCTAAAGTAGGTGTGTCTCTAAGGTATCTAAAAATTCTCTTAATGGCAACTAAGTGTGATTCTCTAGGACTAGCTTGAAACCTAGCACACAAGCAAACACTAAACATAATATCCGATCTACTTGCGGTAAGGTAAAGCAAAGAACCTATCATGGATCTATAAAGCTTAGAATCAACACACTTACCTCCTTCATCTTTGTCAAGCTTTATGGAAGAACTCATAGGAGTGGCTTGAGGCTTTGCATTCTCCAAGCCAAACTTTTTGAGCATATCATTCACGTACTTAGCTTGATTTATGAAGGTGCCATCTTTCCTTTGTTTGATTTGGAGTCCCAAAAAGAATGAGAGCTCCCCCATCATGCTCATCTCGAACTCACCTTGCATTAGCTTAGAAAATTCTTTACAATAACACTCATTAGTAGAACCAAAAATGATATCATCAACATAAATTTGAACTACTAAGATGTCATTGTTATATCTTTTTATGAAGAGTGTAGTATCCACCTTTCCTTTTTCAAAACCCTTTTCAATTAAGAAATTTGAAAGTCTCTCATACCAAGCTCTAGGAGCTTGTTTTAAACCATAGAGAGCTTTTGTAAGTTTAAACACATGGTTTGGAAATTTTGAATCCTCAAAACCCGGTGGTTGTTCAACATACACTTCTTCATTTATAAAACCATTTAAAAAGGCACTTTTCACATCCATTTGAAAAAGCTTGAAATTATGATAACATGCAAATGCAAGCAACATCTTAATAGCTTCCATTCTAGCTACGGGTGCATAAGTCTCATCAAAATCAATTCCCTCTTCTTGTGTATAGCCTTGAGCAACAAGCCTAGCCTTGTTTCTCACTATATTACCACTTTCATCTAATTTATTCCTAAAAACCCATTTTGTACCTATAGTAGATTGATTATTAGGCTTTTCAACTAATGTCCAAACTCTACTTCTCTCAAATTGATTTAATTCCTCTTGCATGGCCAAAATCCAAAAATCATCTTTTAAAGCTTGTTTAATATTTTTAGGCTCAATGCATGAAAGAAATACAACATGATTCATTAATTTGAGAGAGGGTCTAGTAGTTACCCCCTTGGATGGATCACCCAAGATTTCACCACCTTTGACATAGTTTAACTCCCTTGGGTAAGACACCTCCCATTCCTCAAGAGCCAAGTCCTTCAAGGCTTCAAGAGGTGGATCTTGTGTATCCTCATCTTTAGTTGGAATCTCATCCACCTTTGACGTTTGTCCTCCATCAATGGCATCAAGGATTCCTACATCATCATCATCACAAGATTCCTTCCTCGGAATGAGGTTATCATCGAAAACAACATGTATAGACTCTTCAACTACTAGAGTTCTTTTATTAAATACACGATAGGCTTTAGAGTTTAAAGAGTACCCTAAGAAAATAGCTTCATCACTTTTAGCATCAAATTTACCTAAGTTTTCTTTACCATTGTTCAAAACAAAACACTTGCAACCAAAAGGATGAAAATAACTAATGTTAGGCTTCTTAGATTGTAACCCCCGTAGCCCGGTCTAGACGGTTGACCCGAACTACGAAGATTACACGGGGAAAACCAAAGTCAACCCGAAAGTCAACCTTGATTAACGACCCTTTTTTTTTCTTTTTAATCTTATCTAGATGCACATTAACCTTAAGTGTGACCATACAGACAACGTATCAAAAGATCGCAAACATCAGAGATCAAACTGGGACCCAATTGAACAAATTACAACTTTAGGGACCAAATTGTAAATTCTGATAAATTAAGGGACTTAGCCCAAATTAAAGTTACCATCTTGAAATTAGTCAGGTTTCATGCACCTCTGTGAAATTTCAGCTTAAAAGGACATCCACCGCTCATGCAATTGATCACGCAAGATTTAGGACCAAAACGCAAACATTTCAAAACATGTAACTACCATGTCAGCTCCCTAACGGTCGACCGTTCCGAAACAGGCTAGCCCTGTTCCGAAACACGGGCCGTTCCGAAACGGGTTCCGGAACATGGTCTCGGCAGAGGCTAAACCGTTTCGAAACGGTGCATACCGTTTCGGACGCCTGGGTTCATGCAAGGCACCCGTTCCGAAACGGTACACCCCTGTTCCGAAACGCCTGCACAAAAACCAGCAACCAAGCATACTAGATCATGCAATTGGACACTCAAACATGCTCCAAACATCACCAAACTTTACCAGCATGCAATTAAACATATTTAACACATATAAGCATCATCAATTCAGCAAGATAACATCTCATGCAAAAAGGCCCAAATTTAAGGTCATGCTTCCTACACAAGCTATCCACTCAAGCTTCAACTTGCAAAACAAGCATATAAGGTTCAATCCAAAAATCAGCAACATCAACCACATTCAACATACTTAGGGAGTCGTAAACACCTCCCAAAACCAATACATTGGTCCCCCATTGCCAAAAACATACAAAAGCTAAAACACTTTTAAAACCTTCATACATTGAGCTTTACTTGTACTTGTTTGCTTGCCTCCTCTTGCTGCCCTCAATGCACTCTAATGCTCTGCATTATTGAATCAAGAAAACGAGAGAGCGTAAGCCAAAGCTTAGTGAGGAGTGCTCTTTAAAAACCATTCAATAATGCATTAAAATTCATTTGTAAATCATGCTTGAAAACAACCTTTACACATGCTCAAAGCATACTTTAAATCAAGCAATAACATGCTTCCACATTTCATTTAAACTAGCATCTCATGCTTCAACATAAACATTAAATCATGCATCTCATGCATCTCATGTACAATACATGTCATATTGGCTCAAGTGATACATTTCATTTAGAAATCAAGTTCAACAACTTTCCCCAAGGACTTTTAAACACCTTGGACCCCAAGGACTTTTAAACACCTTGGCCATGGACTTTTAAACACCATGAATGGACCACACAAGGACTTTTAACCACCTTTGTGTCCGTAGCTTGAAATACCCCAAGGACTTTTAAACACCTTGGCCCCAAGGACTTTTAAACACCTTGGCCCCATGGACTTTTAACCACCATGGAAAGGAGCACCTAAGGACTTTTAACCACCTTAGTGTCCGCAACAAGATTCATCCAAGGACTTTTAACCACCTTGATGATCTTAGATAACAAGGCTCACTCAAGGACTTTTAACCACCTTAGTGACCTTCACTTTTACAAACCATCACTTGCCAATACACACTTTATACATCATGTAATCCACTGTTTAAAAGCATTTAAACCAAGCCATTTCATCATGCATTTCAAAGCATTAAATCATCATTTAACAATGCATAAAAACAAGGCACTCTTACCTAGAGACACCTTCATCACATGGCTTAAATCATCAGCATAAATCATGCTAAAACATCAGCAATTAACATGCTAAAACATGCTTTCCAAAACAGTAGCAAATCATGCAAAATCATCATTTCACATTTCATCAAAACATGGCACCCACTCTGAGAGAGTAATCCGAAAACTTACACTTGAGCTTAGCAAAGTTGTTTAGACTTATACTAAGCTCCCAAAACCTTCAACCTTTGGTTTAAAGCTGAAAATCCATTTTCACTCACCGATTACCAAACAAGCCTAGCCAACAAGCTTTCCAAGCTTCCGAAACCTTCCGAAAACACCTCCAAAACTCAAGGATCAACCTCCCCTGTTTCAAGCACATAAAAACAGAACATTAATGCATCCTTATGCATTAAAACACCAGCAACATCAACACAACTCGCTGCTCATCACAAATCTAACAATTTGGCTACCAAACACAACCGAAATCATCTCCAAACACTTCCAAAACTTAACCCAGCCAAGATCCATCACTTCTAACCATTTTTATACATCAACTAACATGCAAAAAGATCACAACCACGTCCTTATACCTCCAGGTATAACAGATCACCAAAAACACTCCAAAAACAACCAAAAACTCAAGCCAAACTTAGGAAATTCAACCTATCCGGGATTGCATTGATTAAACCTCAACTTCTAATCATTTTAGCATTCATTTAACATCATTTTAACACCTCAAAACCCTGCTTAAACAGATCACACGAAATTTTCACCAAAATCACCAAATCTTGCATTTTTGCCAAAAATCAAGATCTCAATTGAAAAGCCTTTAATAAAACATGAATCAAGGATTGAGAACTTAGGAATTTCAGTAAAGAACTGATAGTTTAGAGGAGAAGGACGTTCTTACCTCCAAACTTGAATTTCTCCACTTAAGAGCCAAAATGCTTGATGAATCAACTTGTAAATTGTGAGGTTTTGATGATGAGATGATTAAAAATCCAATGAGAGTTGAAATGAGAGATGTAGATGTCAAAATCAGAGAAAGAAATCTGGAAAATCTTGTTTGGGTAGAGAGAAAATGAGAGAAAAGAGAATTTGAGAGAAAATAGAAAAATTAGTTAAGAATTGGTTAAAAATGATTTCCCTCCCTTTTCTTAATCTTTAAAATCAGATTTTAGGCTTAAAATATCTTAGAAAAAATCTGGAGAAATCCTTTTTGGAATAATAGCTCCTTAAAGATTCAAAGTTTCAATCCTTTATAAAACTGTCCCGCAACTTTCAAAAATTACATTTTGGTCACTAGCCAAAATGTCAACCTTCCTAACCTCATTTTCAAAAATTGATTTCACAGTTCACTTTTATATATTAAAAGATGATTTTAGAATATTTTTCCATATTTTTAATGCAACCCGAACTAGGTTTTCCTAAATTCACTCTTATATATATTCGATCAGCACTTTGACCGAATCGGTCAACGCCAAAACTTCTGAGCCCAAAACCGGGGCGTTACAACTCTCCCCCCTTAAGAAATTTCGTCCTCGAAATTTACCTGAAGGAAAGAGATAAGGAAACTGCTTCAGCATATCCTCCTTCCGCTCCCACGTGGCTTCCTCAACACCGCGATGCTTCCACAGCACCTTCACCAACTCAATGGTCTTGCCACGAAGAACCTTGCTATCTGAATCCAGAATCTTCACCGGTTCCTCATCATAGGTCAAATCCGGATTCAAATCCACCTCCTCCACAGGCAACACATGCGAAGGATCAGATCGATACCTCCGGAGCATAGAAACATGGAACACATCATGAATCTTCTCCAGCTCCTGAGGTAACCTCAACCGATACGCAACAGGACCAACACGCTCAACAACCTCATACGGTCCAATGTATCTAGGGCTCAGCTTACCCTTCCGCCCAAACCTCATCACCTTCTTCCAAGGCGAAACCTTCAAGAACACGCGATCACCCACCGCAAACTCTATCTCCCTACGCTTCAAATCCGCGTAAGACTTCTGCCGATCAGAAGCAGCCTTCAACCGCTCACAAATGAGCTTCACTTTCTCGGTGTTACCTTTCAACAAAGCAGGCATCGAAACCAACTTTTGACCAGTTTCAGCCCAACACAGAGGAGTCCTACACTTCCTCCCATACAGAGCCTCATAAGGTGCCATCTGTATACTTGCCTGAAAACTGTTGTTGTAAGCGAACTCAACCAAAGGCAGATGCTTCTCCCAAGAACCTTGGAACTCTATCACGCAACATCTCAACATATCCTCCAAGATCTGAATAACTCGCTCAGACTGGCCATCCGACTGAGGATGATAGGATGTACTGAAATGCAACCTTGTACCCAGAGCTTGATGTAAACACTGCCAAAAACGCGACGTGAACCTCGGATCCCTATCCGACACGATCGACTTAGGCACACCATGCAACCTCACAACCTCAGCAACGTACAGCTCTGCCAGCTTATCCAAAGAAAACGTAGTATGCACAGGCAAGAAATGTGCACACTTCGTCAGGCGATCCACAATCACCCAAACAGAATTCTTCTTCGACGGAGACAAAGGCAAACCAGATACAAAATCCATGGTAACCCTCTCCCACTTCCATTCAGGGATTTTCAACGGCTGCAACAAACCAGAAGGAACCTGATGTTCAGCCTTAACGCGCTGACACACCAAACACTTGCTCACGAATTCTGCCACATCCTTCTTCAAGCCCACCCAATAGTACTCATCACGAAGATCGCGATACATCTTTGTACTACCAGGATGCATAGCAAAAGGACTACTATGACCTTCAGCTAGAATAGCATGCCTCAACTCAGCATCTGCAGGCACTACTATCCGATTACCAAAACACAACACCCCATCCTCATTAAAACAGAAATCCGAAGGTCTACCCTCCGCGATATCCTGAACATGAGACACCAAGGAATCATCCAACAACTGCTTATCCTTGATCAACTGAACCAACGAAGGTTTCACCTGCAACTCAGCAACAAGACCACCATCCTGCGATATACTCAAGCTAGCAAACATAGCTCTCAGCTCAACAGCTACCTTTCTACTCAAGGCATCCGCAACAACATTGGCCTTTCCAGGATGATACTCTATCGTCAGATCATAATCCTTGAGCAACTCCAACCAACGTCGCTGCCTGAGATTCAACTCCTTCTGAGACATCAGATACCTCAAACTCTTGTGATCCGTGTACACCGTACACTTCTCACCATACAGATAATGCCTCCAGAACTTCAGAGCAAAAACCACTGCAGCCAGCTCAATATCATGCGTAGGATAATTGCGCTCATGCACCTTCAACTGCCGCGACGCATAAGCCACAACCTTACCCTCTTGCATCAGCACACACCCCAAACCAACATAGGATGCATCACTGTAGACTACAAACTCTTTCCCTGATTCAGGCTGAATCAAGATAGGAGCTTGCGTCAAAGCCAACTTCAGCTTCTCAAAAGCTTGCTGTCTCGCTTCTGTCCACTCATACTTAACATCTTTCTGCAGCAACTTCGTCAAAGGAGCAGCAATCTTGGAAAAACCATCCACAAACCTTCGGTAGTATCCTGCCAAACCAAGGAAACTACGAACCTCCTGAACAGACTTAGGAACTTTCCAGTTCATCACCGCTTCAATCTTCTGAGGATCAACACGAATCCCCTCAGCTGAGACCACATGCCCAAGAAAAACAACCTCCCTAAGCCAGAACTCACACTTGCTCAACTTAGCATAAAGCTGATTCTCCAACAAAGCTTGCAACACAACCCTCAAATGCTCTTCGTGCTCTTCCTCAGTACGCGAGTACACAAGGATATCATCAATGAACACCACAACAAACTTGTCCAGGTATTCATGAAAAACACGATTCATCATGTCCATGAAAGCAGCATGAGCATTTGTCAAACCAAACGGCATCACAAGGAACTCATAATGCCCATACCTTGTCCTGAAAGCTGTCTTAGGCACATCCACATCCTTCACCTTCAACTGATAATACCCTGACCTCAAGTCAATCTTAGAGAACACCGCAGCTCCCCGAAATTGATCAAAGAGATCATCAATCCTCGGCAAAGGATACCGATTCTTGATAGTCAACTTGTTCAGCTGACGGTAATCAATGCACATCCTCATCGTGCCATCTTTCTTCTTCACAAACAAGACAGGAGCACCCCAAGGCGAAACACTCGGCCGGATGAAACCACGATCAAGCAACTCTTGCAACTGCGTCTTCAGCTCCTTCAGCTCCTTAGGTGCCATTCTATAGGGAGTAATGGACACAGGAGTGGTATTCTCATACAGCTCAATACCAAACTCCACCTCGCGATTAGGAGGTAAACCAGGCAACTCCTCAGGAAAAACATCAGGAAACTCCTTCACAACCCTGATATCCTGCACCCTCAGCTCCTTCGAACTAGGATTCATCACAAAAGCCAGAAAAGCTTCACAACCTTGCCTCAGCATCCTGCTCGCCTCCAAGGTAGAAACAAAATTGGCAAGAAACTTCACATTCTCACCAACCACCACCACTTCATAATCATCCGCAAGCCTAAGCGAAACCCGCTTATTCTCACAATCCACAACAGCACGATGCTCAGCAAGCCAATCCATACCAAGGATCACATCAAAACCATAAAAGGGCAACTCCATAAGATCAACAAGAAAGACATGCTCTTGAACAACCAAAGGACACCTTTTATAAAGCTTACGAGTCACAACAGTTTCACCAAAAGAACTAGTGACTCTAACACCAACATCCAAAGACTCAACAGGCAAACCAAGCAACTCAGCATGCTCACGAAGAATGTATGAATGCGTAGATCCAGAATCAATCAAAGAAAGCAATGACAAGGATTGCAAAGTAAAGGTACCTGCAATCACATCTGCATCATTCTTTCCTTCGCGCTGAGCATACACCCTCGCTTGGCCTCCACCCTCAGGTTGAATAGCTACAACATGAGCTACACCGCGCCCACCTTCCTCTCGCCTCTGAAAATTACCATGGCCGCGCCCACGACCTCTCTGCGATGCTGCAACAACAGGAGCACGCTCTTGACCACCAGCCATCCTAGGACAATCACGTCTCAGATGATCAGCAGAACCACAGTTCCAGCACTCATAACCAGCTGCTATCACAGGAGCTTGCACCTCCCTCCCAGCACGAGGACAGTCACGCTTCAAGTGACCACGGGAACCACAAATCCAACAAGCACTAGGGTCAGCTCTAGCATTGCCGCCCCTAGCAGGTGCACCTCCACCTCTCTTAGACGAGGACTGAAACCTCTGATCACGCCCTCTCTTGTTCCGTCCACCGGAACTATATTCAGCAGCTCTTTTCCCAGAGCTAGCTCCAGCACCCTTAGCAGACAAACTCAGGTTCATCTCAATGTCCTTCGATCGACTAACCAACACATCGAAATCATTGTACTCAGCAGCTAACATATAGGTCTTAACCTCCGTCACCAAACCATAACGGAACCTTTCGCACCTTTCGCGCTCATCAGGTACCAACTCAGGTGCATACTGGCTAAGACGTACAAACTGTACCTCATACTCAACCACACTCATGTTCCCTTGGGTCAGAGACATGAATTCACGCTTCTTTACATCCAGATATCTAACTCCCAGATATCTCCTCTTGAACGCATGCTGAAAGAACGTCCATGTAACATCAGCATCAGCCATCCCAGAGATTGTGGTCGTCCACCACGTATAAGCATCACCTTGCAGCAGTGACACCACACATCCCAGCTTCTGCACATCAGTGCAACTCATCTGTCCCAAGACACGCTTGGTACTCTCCAACCACGCTTCAGACCTCTCAGCTGACATACCCCTAAACTCAGTCCCACCAAGACTGCGCAAACGTTCCAAGGGTAGTCTAGCACCAGCATCTCCCTGATGCCCAGCTCCTTGAGCTCCAGCTACTGCTGCTCGAAACGCACCCGCAATAGCTTGTACAAGCACAGACATGTCAGGTATCGCTTGCCCCTGACCAGCTTCAGGTCCTGCAGCTCCAGCACCAGCTGCCTCAGCTCCAGCTCTTTCCCTCTCCGCACCACCACCACCAGGTGGAGGAGGAGGTAACACAGCACTACCAGTGTGCTCATCATTCACATTCCCCTCCGGGGTCGTAGCTCTCGCCTACTCCTTAACTCTCTACGTGGTGCCATACTTTACCATGCATAACAATACAAAATAAACAAGTCAGGACCAGCAAGGTAAGCAAATTCCAAGTATTCAAGCTCAATTTCTTTCAAAAACAACATCATCCCTTTAGCTTTTGTTTGGCAATGGGTACCCTCATCATGCATCATCACAACATGCATCACATACACATCATCATATCATAACACTGAACATGCTTTCACTCAACAAGCATACCAACCAAACCATGCTTCAATCATGCATTCACACATTCCCAATTACTCGAGAACTCAGCTCTGATACCACCAAATGTAACCCCCGTAGCCCGGTCTAGACGGTTGACCCGAACTACGAAGATTACACGGGGAAAACCAAAGTCAACCCGAAAGTCAACCTTGATTAACGACCCTTTTTTTTTCTTTTTAATCTTATCTAGATGCACATTAACCTTAAGTGTGACCATACAGACAACGTATCAAAAGATCGCAAACATCAGAGATCAAACTGGGACCCAATTGAACAAATTACAACTTTAGGGACCAAATTGTAAATTCTGATAAATTAAGGGACTTAGCCCAAATTAAAGTTACCATCTTGAAATTAGTCAGGTTTCATGCACCTCTGTGAAATTTCAGCTTAAAAGGACATCCACCGCTCATGCAATTGATCACGCAAGATTTAGGACCAAAACGCAAACATTTCAAAACATGTAACTACCATGTCAGCTCCCTAACGGTCGACCGTTCCGAAACAGGCTAGCCCTGTTCCGAAACACGGGCCGTTCCGAAACGGGTTCCGGAACATGGTCTCGGCAGAGGCTAAACCGTTTCGAAACGGTGCATACCGTTTCGGACGCCTGGGTTCATGCAAGGCACCCGTTCCGAAACGGTACACCCCTGTTCCGAAACGCCTGCACAAAAACCAGCAACCAAGCATACTAGATCATGCAATTGGACACTCAAACATGCTCCAAACATCACCAAACTTTACCAGCATGCAATTAAACATATTTAACACATATAAGCATCATCAATTCAGCAAGATAACATCTCATGAAAAAAGGCCCAAATTTAAGGTCATGCTTCCTACACAAGCTATCCACTCAAGCTTCAACTTGCAAAACAAGCATATAAGGTTCAATCCAAAAATCAGCAACATCAACCACATTCAACATACTTAGGGAGTCGTAAACACCTCCCAAAACCAATACATTGGTCCCCCATTGCCAAAAACATACAAAAGCTAAAACACTTTTAAAACCTTCATACATTGAGCTTTACTTGTACTTGTTTGCTTGCCTCCTCTTGCTGCCCTCAATGCACTCTAATGCTCTGCATTATTGAATCAAGAAAACGAGAGAGCGTAAGCCAAAGCTTAGTGAGGAGTGCTCTTTAAAAACCATTCAATAATGCATTAAAATTCATTTGTAAATCATGCTTGAAAACAACCTTTACACATGCTCAAAGCATACTTTAAATCAAGCAATAACATGCTTCCACATTTCATTTAAACTAGCATCTCATGCTTCAACATAAACATTAAATCATGCATCTCATGCATCTCATGTACAATACATGTCATATTGGCTCAAGTGATACATTTCATTTAGAAATCAAGTTCAACAACTTTCCCCAAGGACTTTTAAACACCTTGGACCCCAAGGACTTTTAAACACCTTGGCCATGGACTTTTAAACACCATGAATGGACCACACAAGGACTTTTAACCACCTTTGTGTCCGTAGCTTGAAATACCCCAAGGACTTTTAAACACCTTGGCCCCAAGGACTTTTAAACACCTTGGCCCCATGGACTTTTAACCACCATGGAAAGGAGCACCTAAGGACTTTTAACCACCTTAGTGTCCGCAACAAGATTCATCCAAGGACTTTTAACCACCTTGATGATCTTAGATAACAAGGCTCACTCAAGGACTTTTAACCACCTTAGTGACCTTCACTTTTACAAACCATCACTTGCCAATACACATTTTATACATCATGTAATCCACTGTTTAAAAGCATTTAAACCAAGCCATTTCATCATGCATTTCAAAGCATTAAATCATCATTTAACAATGCATAAAAACAAGGCACTCTTACCTAGAGACACCTTCATCACATGGCTTAAATCATCAGCATAAATCATGCTAAAACATCAGCAATTAACATGCTAAAACATGCTTTCCAAAACAGTAGCAAATCATGCAAAATCATCATTTCACATTTCATCAAAACATGGCACCCACTCTGAGAGAGTAATCCGAAAACTTACACTTGAGCTTAGCAAAGTTGTTTAGACTTATACTAAGCTCCCAAAACCTTCAACCTTTGGTTTAAAGCTGAAAATCCATTTTCACTCACCGATTACCAAACAAGCCTAGCCAACAAGCTTTCCAAGCTTCCGAAACCTTCCGAAAACACCTCCAAAACTCAAGGATCAACCTCCCCTGTTTCAAGCACATAAAAACAGAACATTAATGCATCCTTATGCATTAAAACACCAGCAACATCAACACAACTCGCTGCTCATCACAAATCTAACAATTTGGCTACCAAACACAACCGAAATCATCTCCAAACACTTCCAAAACTTAACCCAGCCAAGATCCATCACTTCTAACCATTTTTATACATCAACTAACATGCAAAAAGATCACAACCACGTCCTTATACCTCCAGGTATAACAGATCACCAAAAACACTCCAAAAACAACAAAAAACTCAAGCCAAACTTAGGAAATTCAACCTATCCGGGATTGCATTGATTAAACCTCAACTTCTAATCATTTTAGCATTCATTTAACATCATTTTAACACCTCAAAACCCTGCTTAAACAAATCACACGAAATTTTCACCAAAATCACCAAATCTTGCATTTTTGCCAAAAATCAAGATCTCAATTGAAAAGCCTTTAATAAAACATGAATCAAGGATTGAGAACTTAGGAATTTCAGTAAAGAACTGATAGTTTAGAGGAGAAGGACGTTCTTACCTCCAAACTTGAATTTCTCCACTTAAGAGCCAAAATGCTTGATGAATCAACTTGTAAATTGTGAGGTTTTGATGATGAGATGATTAAAAATCCAATGAGAGTTGAAATGAGAGATGTAGATGTCAAAATCAGAGAAAGAAATCTGGAAAATCTTGTTTGGGTAGAGAGAAAATGAGAGAAAAGAGAATTTGAGAGAAAATAGAAAAATTAGTTAAGAATTGGTTAAAAATGATTTCCCTCCCTTTTCTTAATCTTTAAAATCAGATTTTAGGCTTAAAATATCTTAGAAAAAATCTGGAGAAATCCTTTTTGGAATAATAGCTCCTTAAAGATTCAAAGTTTCAATCCTTTATAAAACTGTCCCGCAACTTTCAAAAATTACATTTTGGTCACTAGCCAAAATGTCAACCTTCCTAACCTCATTTTCCAAAATTGATTTCACAGTTCACTTTTATATATTAAAAGATGATTTTAGAATATTTTTCCATATTTTTAATGCAACCCGAACTAGGTTTTCCTAAATTCACTCTTATATATATTCGATCAGCACTTTGACCGAATCGGTCAACGCCAAAACTTCTGAGCCCAAAACCGGGGCGTTACATAGATTTTAAAATCTCATAAGGTGTTTTCTTCAAAATTGGCCTAATCATTACTCGATTTATAATATAGCAAGCGGTATTTGTGGCTTCCGCCCAAAAATATTTAGGTAAATTATTTTCGCAAAGCATGGTTCTAGCCATTTCTTCTAAAGTTCGATTTTTCCTCTCAAGTACCCCATTTTGTTGAGGAGTACGAGGTGCAGAAAAATTGTGGCTAATCCTATTTTCATTTAAAAACTCATCAAAACCTAGATTTTGAAATTCGGTTCCATGATCGCTTCTAATGTGAGAAATTTTAAGTTCAAGATCATTTTGAGTTATTTTAGAAAATGTGATGAATTTTTCTAAAGCCTCATCCTTTGTACTTAAGAATAGAACCCAAGTAAACCTAGAATAGTCATCTACAAGCACAAAAGCATATGATTTTCCACCCAAGCTCATTGTTCTAATAGGCCCAAAAAGATCCATATGAATCAATTGTAAACATCTACTAGTAGAGACATCATTTATGGATTTAAAAGAAGTTCTATGTTGTTTACCCTTTGAGCAAGCATCACAAATTTTATCATTAGAAAATTTAAGTTTGGGTAAACCTCTAACTAGATTAAGGGAAATTAATTTCTCTAAGACACTCATGCTAGCATGTCCTAATTTTCTATGCCAAAGCCATGAGTCATGTTCATCATGTGCAACTAAGCATGTATGAGATGAATGAATGTCATCTAGATGCACCATGTATATGTTTCCTATGCGATGACCAATGAGCATTAGTTGATTTGTTTTAATGTTTACAATTTTGCAACCACTTTTATCAAATAAAACATTAAAACCTTTGTCACATAATTGACTAATACTCAATAAGTTATGCTTAAGACCGTTGACATACAAAACATTTTAAATGAAAATAGAAGAGTGATTACCAATGGAGCCTATTCCTTCAATGTGGCCTTTGGAGTTTTCACCGAAAGTTACCACTCCACCACTCTTTGGCTTTAGTTCCACGAATCTACTCTTGTCACCGGTCATGTGTCTTGAGCATCCACTATCAAGGTACCAAGAATTTTTGCTTGAAGCTTTAGCCTTGTAGCAATGCTCCCCCTACAAACAGAGAAATTAGGCCTTGATTTTTGGTACCCAAATCATTTTGGGTCCATGAGTGTTAGCCTTCAAAATTTTGGTTCCCTTAGGAATCCAAGAAGCAATAGCATTCAAGTTATTAGAAACAATGAGTTCCTTAAGAACCCAAACACTCCTAACTCTTTGACCTCTAGATTGCTTATTAAAATTTCTTTGTTTAGGAATAAAAGGTTTTCTTTTTACATATTGGGATTTAGAATGATTTCCTTTTTCAAAATTGTTTTTCCAATAGCAATAGATGTTTTAAGATTATCCTCTTCCTTTGTGTGATAATCTTGAAAATCAGAAAGAAGTTTTTCAAGTTCAAGATTTTTTGTTTTAAGATCATTTGAAAGATTTACTAAAAACAAAACTTTCTTTTCCAATTCGGAGTTAGCTTTAGAAAATGTCTCATTTTGATTTTTCAAATCGGAAATGGTTTTCTTGTTTTTCAAAATGGATTCTTTGTATTTTCCTACTAACTCATCATAAACCTCTTGCAATTCATCATAAGCATCTTGAAGTTCATCAAAATTGGATAAGTTAGAGTTTACCTTTGGTTCATCATCAATGGCCATGAGACATAGATTGGCCACTTCCTCCTCTTCCTCGGATGACTCATCATCACTCCAAGTGGCTATTTGAGCTTTGAGCTTGTTCTTCTTCCCAAAGCTCTTCCTCTTCAATTAAAGACATTCGGAACGGATGTGACCCGGTTTCTTGCATTCATAACAAGTGATTTGGTCCTTCTCCTCTTCCTTGCTCTTACTCTTGAAGTCTCCCTTTCTAATGAACTTTCTTCCACGATTTGACTTCATGAACCGAGTAAACCGTTTGGCCAACATGGCCATCTCCTCATCTTCATCCTCACTTGAATCGCTTTCTTGATGTGAAGCTTTTAGAGTGATTCCCACTTTCTTCTTCTCAACCTCCTTCTTCTCAACTATTTTCTTCTCTTGTTATCTTCCCTTCCTCATAATCTCATGGGTGAGTAGAGATCCAACAAGAGCATCAAGCTTGAGATTTTCAAATCTCTAGCTTCAATAATAGCCGTTCTCTTACCATCGCATGACTCCGGAAGAGAGTACAACAATTTTCTCACTAGTTTGTCTTCGGAGATGATCTCGCGAACCCCTTCAATTCGTTGACAATGACCGAGAATCGATCAAACATCTTGGAGACACTTTCATCGGGATCCATCTTGAAGTTTTCATAGCTTAGATTGAGTAGCCCAATCTTTGTCTCCTTGACATCACTAGTTCCCTCATATGTTGTCTCGAGGGTGTCCCAAACCTCCTTGGCATTTTCGATTGAAGACACCTTGGAGTAGATATCCGGACCAAGTGCACAAAATATAACATGGAGAGCTTTGTCATTCACTTGCATCCTTCTTCTTTCATCATCCGTCATCTCGGCTTTTACCTTTGGGGCGAGTCTTTCTCCATCTCTCTTCATGGGAATGTATGGACCTTCTTCAACCACATCCCACACCATGTAGTCGGTAGACTTGATGAAATGCCTCATCCTATTCTTCCAATATGGGTAGTTGTCCCCATTGAAGAATGATGGCTTGGTGGTGGATTGAGACTCATAGTTGGAGGTGGATGCCATTGCTTGACTAGTTGTTGATCAAACTCTCCTAGAATCGACTCAAGAGGGTTGTAATCCTTCCAATAAGTGTAGCTCTGATACCAATTGTTGAGTTGATCAAACAATTGCAAATGGCCAAGAGGGGTGAATTGGCAATTAAAATTTTGGTGGGAAGAATGAGTGAAAAATAAAATTGACACAAGTAGTTATAGTGGTTCAAGTTCTCCAAATGAACTCTACATCCACTACCTTAGTTCCCACTAAGGATTTTCAAACAATTCACTACTTGAATTCTTCCCCTTTTCTTGGATGAGGAGGTAACCTTACAAATTCGATTAAGCTTTCTACCCAAAGCTTAATCCACTCAAATTACAAAGAAAAGTTGTGGTAAACTTAAATGATTCCTCTCAAAGGATAATTGTCTACCCAATTACAATTTCAATCACCCCAAACTCACAATACAAATTGACAATTGACAAACACTAGAGTTGGGTACAAAAATTTGACTTTGAATAGCTCAAGGGTTTGAATTTTTGCTTTGATGGTGCTTGTGGGTTGAATAGTTGTTGCTGACCTTCAAAGGACTTCAATTTATACCTTCTCTATTAATTCTAGCCGTTTGGGTGGTTGGGAATTTGAATAGAGCCGTTGGAACCCTCTCTCACCACCATAAATGCACTTCTGCAGCTACCCGTATCGGTACTCGGGGAGCCGTATCGATACATGTCTCAGAAAAGAAAGAGTCGTTGTGTGCAATAAATAAGGGGTATCAAAACGCACGTAAGCGTATCGATAGGGGGTATCGAAACGGCTAAGACCGTATCGATACCTTTTTCTCAACTTAGCTCACTGTTGATTTCCGTTTCGATACGAGGGTTTACCGTATCGATACGGGTCAACTACCAATTTAAAATATGGTTACCTAACAACTGACACCAACGGTCGAAATATTTAAAAGGACTTGAATTTAAAATTCATTAAAACCGTATTGATACGGGTGAACTCATATCGGTACGCCATTCAAACTCTTTAGACTTTTACGAAGGAGCATATCGATACATATTGAATATGTTTCGATATGGTTAAGTGCGTATCGAAACGTGTTCCGGCAGTAGCCAACTTTGTAAAAAAGGTATCGATACGGCTAGAAGCGTATCGATACGCCTGGACGATTTTCAATAGTTTAGCCTTGGAACACTTAGAAAATATTTTGAGTTTGAGTTTTTCAAATCAGTTTTAAGGTGTTGGTGATTTAAAACTTATTAAGGGACTTATAAAACAATTTTAAGTTTTTCAAATTGATCCTTAAAGATTTGTATATCAAAATCAAACATAGGTTTTACAGAACCTTCGTGAAACAATGTAATAAAAAAGGTATATATCATTTTCTCTTACAAATTTGTACCAATTTGTGTACATTGGGTACTAATATGTGTATATACACAAATCCTTACAAAACTTGTACCAAAGTATGCTTTTCAGGTAAGAATTTGTGTATGTACACATTTCCTACAAGTACATGAGCATTTTGAACCTTAGTGAAATAATGTAATAAAAAAGGTATATATTGTTTTCTCTTACAAATTTGTACAAATTTGTGTACATTGGGTACTAATATGTGTATATACAGAAATCCTTACAAAACTTGTACCAAAGTATGCTTTTCGGGTAAGAATTTGTGTATGCACACATTTCCTACTATAATCACCTATTTTGTCCGGGGTGTCACCCCTTTTTTATTTTCAATTTTTAATGGACTTTGTTATTGTGTGTATCGAATATTTAATAAATAAAAACTAAAAAGAGAAAAGAAAAAGGGAAAAACAGTATGTATACATATATATTATTAATGTTATATACATATATCTATTATTACTATTATTATTATTTACTATTATTATTTTTATCTATCATTATCATTATTACCTATTATCCATTATCATTATTAATTATTATTACTATTTATTATTATGTTATTATCGTATATTATTATTACCTATTATTATTATTACTATCTATTATAATTATTATAAGTGTTATATTTAATATTATTATCCTATTATTATTATTATTGTTGTTGTTGTTGTTGTTGTTGTTGTTGTTGTTGTTGTTATTATTATGAAACATATATGAAATCTAAAAGGAAAAAAACTAATACATATACATAAGTAAAGCCCGATATTTGATATAAATAAAAGCTCAAAGTTTATTTAATTTTTAAAGTCCATTTACAAATTAAAAACCCAAAAAAATGATACAAGGCCCATTTTGCCCAAATAATTGCCTAGCTCTAATCTGATGGACAACAAGAAAAAACCCTAATCTGGTTTGTGTCTTGCGCAGCCGGCTTCCAGCCGTTAGATCTGGGATAGATCTAACGACCCATATGATCCCAGATGAAAGGAAACCCTAGAGAGGCCCCCTTTGTCCTAGCGCCGCAAGCTTCCAACCGTCAGATCTGGCATGATCTGACAGCCCACGATCGAGGCGGAGACCTCTCTAGAGCCACAGGCGCGTGTGATCCACGCGCGACGTTTCAGCCTCCAGACGCGCACGTGCAGTTCACTGCACGCCCCATCAGTTTCCCTATAGCCGTCCAGATCCATCTCCGACGGTCAAGATCGTCCCACAGCCCCGAACCGTCCTCTGGTCCCCTCCCTCGTACGAAGCAATGAATGCAACAACAAAAAATAGAAGCGTCAAATGCTAAAAACGCAACATAATTTAGAAATCGTACATGCAACAACGGGTTTCAGCAGCCGAATGTAAACAAAATCAGAGCAACCAACAATGTATTTCAGCAATTATATGTATTTAGAAAAAGAAAAAAATGGAATTTCTCGGGCTATATAAACCCGAATTGAGAGCAATGTGAAGGGAGGGGGTTTTTTGGAGGTTTTTTAGAGAACGAGTTGTAATCAGAAATTTTTCAGAGAAATACAGAGCACAACCTCAACGTTTTCGGAGGTATCACTATCGTTTTTTATTTTTTTCATTTCGAATAGTATATAAAAAATATATAGAAGGTTAAGGTCTCGTTTTTGTTTTACCTTCGTGTCGGTTGGCTTCCCTTCGTCGACGATAAGCCACCCGGCCATTCAGCGGCTGTGCATGGTGAGTCAGAGGGATCGACAACCAAAAAGAGTTCTCCTTTTTCCTTTCAAACATTTTTTATTTTGATTGACAAAATATAAAAAAAGGCTTCTTTTCGGGTTTCAAAAGCGGTCGACAAAGGTTTTTGGGGTCTCCGGCGCCGTTTAACGGCGACCGGAGTGGGTTGACGGCTAGGGTTTTCAGAGGACGGAAGAGGGGGATGAGACTGTTGTTTTTTAGGTTTCGGATGAAAAAAAGGTCTGAAATGCTTTTAATTCAGCTTATATAGAGTTTTAATGTTTTTAAAATGGTTTAATAGCGTTATAAGCCCCTCCGGTCATTTTAATTGCGCGAGGAAGGGCTTCTGCGTTTTTAAATTCCATCCCAAGTCCCGGTTTGTTTTCAAATGTTTTCAATCTCGTCCCTAATTTGGTTTCAATCTGTTTTCGAGTGGGAGAATCACTACCTTGGTCCCTATAGTTTTTCGCGTCTTTTTAATTTAATCCCATTTTGCTTTTTCATTAGCTTTTTAAATGGTTTATTTGCAGTTTTGATCCCTGCCAGTTTGCCTTTTTATTATTAGCATTTTATTATGTTTTTTTATTCATGCATCGAATATATGTTTGGTTGCCATATTTCTATATTTGTTTAGTGTGAGTGTTTAATTCGTGGGACATGTTTTTATGTATATGTTAGTTCGTATTTTTTATGTATGGTTTTTATGCATATAATGTAGTTTCATAATATATGTTTTGTCGTTTTTATGATGATTCGAATATATATTTGTGACATGCATTTTAATGTCATTTCATGTGATTTTTAATGCTAAAATTTGCATGTTAATTAATTTTTAATCATAAAACGGAGATACCTATTAATTTGCGTATTCGGGTCAAATATCCTAGCTTATTGAATATCCCGCGAATATTCGGATTAATTCGAATCGTCTAAAGGTAAACCCGTAGATAATTAAAATGGACAAGACCATGACATCATTCTTTAATTGCTTGCACCATGCATAAAGGTGACGTACGGGATCCGAACCCTAAACTAACACGACAGTCAGTCTTATATGATGTCAGTTTAGTCTTTGGTTCGGTGTATCGTCATCCTTTTTAATTAAATGTTTAATTAATTCGAAACTACCAATTTGGATAAGCTCGTATGATTAAAGTCCAATTTTCAATTAAGAACCCTTAATTAAAGTCGTTTTAAATTTCGAATAATTTCCATCAATTTAAAAGCAACAATTGTTTTGGTACCGATTTCCGGGCATGATGGGGGTGCGAACCCTTCCCCACACGTAACCAACTCCCGAACCCTTTCAAATGAATCTCTGGTTTAGTTTTTACGGTGTCTGGCCTACCTCAGTGGCCGGTGGCGACTCCAACCGATAAAAGATTTTCATAAAAGGTTTTTTTTAAACCCGAATTATTTTTTAAATCCCCTCTTTTAATTAAATGTTTTCAAAAAGCGGGGACCTTTTTAGTGGTAAGAAGAAGAAAAAAACCTTGTTACAGTCTGGCGACTCCGCTGGGGGGAATTTTTTTTTTTTTAAAAAAGAGAGTTAAGCCAAAGAAATAATTGTTGCTTTTAATGATGGAAATTTTTTAAATTTAATTTTACTTTAGCGATGTGGTTCTTCCTTGATAATAAGACTTTCATTACACGAGCTTTGATAATTAGTGGTCTTAAATTAATTTTTCATTTAATTTCAAAGGAATCACCGACATGTGTTGCATCACGCATTAAGCTCTATACCCGAGCTTCGTCCCTTAAGTGGGAGTGAAACGCCCATACCCACGTGAGTCTCCCTCCACGGGTCGGTAATTCACTTTCGGAATCCACGCCTTTGACACGCGAGCAGCCCTCCACGTCATTAAGTCGTGCTTTCCCTCGAATTGAAACCAATTCGCAAGCTTGTAATGGGCCAGAATTGGGGCTCTTGTTGCCTTAGTAGGTGATAAGATAGGTTCGGGTACCCTTGTTAGAACCGAACCCACATGAGTGAGAATCTAAGAAGCCCAACCCGATTAGAGCCATGCGGATAACCGTAGAATTAGAATTCATGCTATTAGGTCTTACATTGTTAATATGCTTTGATGTGTTTCCTTTCGCTTATTGTATTCAAGTATTCATTATTGTTGATACTAACCCAGTTGCCTTCTTGTCTTGTTTTGCTTATTTTTTCATATTCATCGTATTTTCATACGAAGTGTTGATTCGAGAACAATCTAAATTTGAAAACTTTCACAACATGAGAAAAGAGTCCATAGCAACGAAGCTTCCGAAGCGCGCTAATTTAGAAAGAGGGGACGAGCAAAATTTATTGAAAATCGTACCCTATGTGTTTATTTTCTTACCTCATTGTAACAAGGCTTGATCTCCGTTATGGAAAGTTGTTTAATGAGGATGTTCGTCGAATAAACATTTCTGTGCATTCGATTTTGTGTTTTTTAATTTGTTGCCTTCAATCATTTGTTTCAGTTATGCATACACATTCATACATTACATCATTAAGTCATGAGATCAATTGCTCGGGGTCATGGCAGTATTCATGACTATCGAAGATTCCGCATCCACACTTTACTCGCCATCAAAGGAAGCAAATGGAGGAGAGTTTTGCTAAGCTAGAATCCGACTTGAGAAGGGTCCAAATGGGGCATATGATGGCCATGAATCCTTTTGTGAGTACCAACAGACTGCGGGGCACGAGATTTAGAGTTGTCCGGAATTCAAGCAGTTGGTTCAGGAATTGATGGACAATAAGGAGCTTGAATTCCTCGAAGAAGCTTAAAGGGTGGGATGGATGGCCAGCTTAACAGTAGTCAAGAGTTTTATGCATCCGAGTTTGCTTGTTTTCATTTCATTGCATTTTAATCATTTCTTGAAGTAATGTGTGAAATCAACCTTGATACCCTTTGCCCGAAGGTAGCAAAGATATTTTTGTAAGGGCAATAGACTACATATTTTTGAATTTCAATGAAAGGATGCACTGTGTTTTGTGTTTCAATTGCCTTTTCATTTTGTGTGTATATATTTGTCTATTGAGTCCCCGTATATCAATTACACAAGGGACATTGACCTTGACCCAAAGGTTGACTTCGAGCCGCCTTTGTCTAGTGGAAATCGAAAGCTTTGAAGATGATGAATATGTGGCTTACACTCCGAGTTAATTTGGTCATCTAATTAAGTACACAAAGAATTAGGGCCTTCGGGAGAATAACCGGAATTCTTCCGTGCTAAAAGAAGAAAAGAAAAGAGAAAAAAAGAAAGAAAGAGAAAAGAGAAAAAAGAAAAAAAAGAAAAGAAAAGAGAAAGAAAAAGAGAAAAAGAAAAAGAAGGAAAAAAGAAAGAAGATAATAAAAGCGTAACAAAAGCACTCCAATGTTCGAAGCCTGGTAATAGGCATTTTCGGATACGAGTGTGGAATTTTTGGGGCACTTCGTTTAGCAAAAGACCAATAAGGTTGCTATGCACCATTCACTTTAGCTACATGAGTGATGGTAATATTTTCAAATCATGACAATGCCGAGTAGCTTGGGGTTTTGTTGTTTGCTCCATCATTTATTTCGAGCCAAAGGAATGTGATGAGTTGACTTCCCCAAATCATAAAGAATTGAGACAAAGTAATAATGATAAAGGCAAAGCCTATTGAAGATGAATCTAATTGATTAAAAAGCTAAAATAATTCGGAGAGTATGTCGCATTTTCAGACATCAGCTCAGCTTTCAAGGTCTCCTAGACACATGATGCTTGAGGCAATCCTTGGTAAGCCATAGTAGTGTCGTTTGTGCACTTGATATTCGGGGTATTTAATTTGACTTGATATATTCATGATTTGAAAAGAAAAGTCAATTTTTGAAAATGCATCTCATTTTGAAATTAGAAGATGCAATCTAAATCTTTTGTGAACACAAATTAATTTCCCATTGCTTCGGGGATAAAGTTTAGAATGCAATGCCATGAATACAAATGGTAGGTCATCAGCGGCCATGGTAAGGATAGTAGTAAGATTTCACATACTACAGTTCAGGGACTTGAAGCGAAGTTTCTGTCAAAACGCCTTGGTTGGTTCAAAGAAAGGGGACCTTGAAGAACTTAAGAGAAAAGTTTAGAGGCTTGGGGGCATGTGCTTCCCCTAATGTTGAGAAAAGAGAAAAGGCGTCATGTTAAGAAAAAGAGAATAGTTGAGCACCCAGTTTGAATAGGGGCATTGTTTTGAGAACAGGCACTACGAGATGTGTTATGTCAAGTCTGACTAGTGGAAGTCAGCAGTCGAGATTTGGTAGAGATGAGAAAGCCAAAAGATATTAAGAAGAAGAAGAAGGTCGAGATTGACTAATCCGAAGAGTGAAAGCGCCCGAGAAATTTTGATGTCATAATTCATGCGTCACTTGTAGTTAGGCATCCCTAGGATTAAGAGCATGCTAACCCACATCATCATATCATTTTTACCTATTTTCGACAAGTATTTTAAAGCTTTTCCCGTAAAAGAAAGCTCGCCTATCCGTTCAGGCATAAGGAGAATGGAACTTTTATCTTTTAGAACTCGCCTATCCGTTCAGGCATATGGAGAATGGAACCCGCCTATTCGTTCAGGCTCTTGGAGAATGGAACCCGCCTATCCGTTCAGGCTCTTGGAGAATGGAACCCGCCTATCCGTTCAGGCTCTTGGAGAATGGAACCCGCCTATCCGTTCAAGCTCTTAGAGAATGGAACCCGCCTATCCGTTCAGGCTCTTGGAGAATGGAACCCGCCTATCCGTTCAGGCTCTTGGAGAATGGAACCTGCCTATCCGTTTAGGCTCTTGGAGAATGGAACCCGCCTATCCATTCAGGCTCTTGGAGAATGGAACCCGCCTATCCGTTCAGGCTCTTGGAGAATGGAACCCGCCCATCAGTTCGGGCTTTTGGAGAATGGAACCCGCCCATCAGTTCAGGCTTTTGGAGAATGGAACCCGCCTATTTATTCGGGCTTTTGGAGAATGGAACCCGTCTATCCGTTCGGGCACTTTGAGAATGGATATTTTGCTAATTGTCTATACGATCGGACCTCGAAGGGTTGCAGAATGTTGAAATGAGAAAAATAGCTTCAGGCCTCCGCGACCGTTGCATTTTCCCGTACCGACTTCCAAACCACCAGTAGTTCAAGTGCATGGTGACTCGGAATCCAAACAGGGAAGTCAGACAAAATTGGTGCTTATGGCCTTTGCTTTATTCTTGTTCCACAAGTATAAGCAAGGGGGCAGCTGTAATCACCTATTTTGTCTGGGTATCACCCCATTTTTATTTTTAATTTTTAATGGGCTTTGTTATTATGTGTATCGAATATTTAATAAATAAAAACTAAAAAGAGAAAAGAAAAAGGAAAAAACAGTATGTATACATATATATTATTAATGTTATATACATATATCTATTATTACTATTATTATTATTTACTATTATTATTGTTATCTATCATTATCATTATTACCTATTATCCATTATCATTATTAATTATTATTACTATTTATTATTACGTTATTATCGTATATTATTATTACTTACTATTATTATTATTATCTATTATAATTATTATAAGTGTTATATTTAATATTATTATTATTATTATTATTATTTGAAAATCTAAAAGGAAAAAAAACTAATACATATACATAAGTAAAGCCCAATATTTAATATAAATAAAAGCCCAAAGTTTATTTAATTTTTAAAGTCCATTTACAAATTAAAAACCCAAAAAATGATACAAGGCCCGTTTGGCCCAAATAATTGCTAGCTCTAATCTGATGGACAACAAGAAAAAACCCTAATCTGGTTTGTGTCTTGCGCAGCCGGCTCCAAGCCGTTAGATCTAGGATAGATATAACGGCCCATATGATCCCAAATGAAAGGAAACCCTAGAGAGGCCCCCTTTGTCCTGGCGCCCCAAGCATCCAACCGTCAGATCTGGCATGATATGATGGCCCATGATCGAGGCGGAGACATCTCTAGAGCTCCAGGTGCGTGTGATCCACGCGCGACGTTTCAGCCTCCAGACGCGCGCGTGTAGTTCACCGCACGCCCCATCAGTTTCCCCACAGCCGTCCAAATCCATCTCCGACGGTCAGGATCGTCCCACAACCCCAAACCGTCTTCTGGTCCCCTCCCTCGTACGAAGCAATGCATGCAAATAAAATAGAATCATCAGAGGCTAAAAAACGCAACAAAATTCAGAAATCGTACAAGCAACAACGAGTTTCAGCAGCCGAATGCAAACAAAATCAGAACAACAAACAATGTATTTTGGAAATTATATGTATTTAGAAAAAGAGAAAAAAAATGGAATTTCTCGGGCTATATAAACCCGAATTGAGAGCAATGTGTAGGGAGGGGTTTTTTCAGCGGTCGACAATGGTTTTTGGGGTCTTCGGTGCCGTTTAACGGCGATCGGAGTGGGTTGATGGCTAGGGTTTTCATAGGACGGAAGAGGGGGATGAGACTCTTTTGTTTTTTAGGTTTCGGATGAAAAAAAAGGTCTGAAATGCTTTTAATTCAGCTTATATAAAGTTTTAATGTTTTTAAAATGGTTTAATAGCGTTATAAGACCTTCTGCGTCATTTTAATTGCGCGAGGGAGGGCTTCCGCGTTTTTAAATTCCATCCCAAGCCCCGGTTTGTTTTCAAACGTTTTCAATCTCGTCCCTAATTTGGTTTCAATCTGTTTTCGAGTGGGAGAATCACTACCTTGGTCCCTATAGTTTTTCGTGTCTTTTTAATTTAATCCCATTTTACTTTTTAATCACTACAATGGTTGCCATATTGCTATATTTGTTTAGTGTGATTGTTTAATTCGTGGGGCATGTTTTTTTATGTATATGTTAGTTCATATTTTTTATGTATGGTTTTTATGCATATAATGTAGCTTCGTAATATATGTTTTTTTGTTTTTATGATGATTCGAATATATATTTGTGACATGCATTTTAATGTCATTTCATGTGATTTTTAATGCTAAAATTTGTATGTTAATTAATTTTTAATCATAAAACGAAGATACCTATTAATTCGCGTATTCGGGTCAAATACCCTAGCTTATTGGATACCCCGCGAATATTCGGATTAATTCGAATCGTCTAAAGGTAAACCCGTAGATAGTTAAAATAGACAAGACCATGACATCATTCTTTAATTGCTTGCATCATGCATAAAGGTGACGTACGAGATCCGAACCCTAAACTAACACGACAGTCAGTCTTATATGATGTCGGTTTAGTTTTTGGTCCGATGTATCGTCATCCTTTTTAATTAAATGTTTAATTAATTCGAAACTACCAATTTGGATAAGCTCGTATGATTAAAGTCCAATTTTCAATTAAAACCCTTAATTAAAGTCGTTTTAAATTTTGAATAATTTCCATCAATTTAAAAGCAACAATTGTTTTGGTACCGATTTCTGGGCATGATGGGGTACTAACACTTCCCCACACGTAACCAACTCCCGAACCCTTTCAAATGAATCTCTGGTTTAGTTTTTACGGTGTCTGGCCTACCTCAGTGGTCGGTGGCGACTCCAACCGAAAAAAGATTTTCATAAAAGGTTTTTTTTAAACCCGAATTATTTTTAAAATCCCTCTTTTAATTAAATGTTTTCAAAAAGCGGGGACCTTTTTAGTGGTAAGAAGAAAAAAACCTTGTTACACCTACAAGTACATGAGCCATTTTGAACCTTCGTGAAACAATGTAATAAAAAAGGTATATACCATTTTCTCTTACAAATTTGTACCAATTTGTGTACATTTGGTACTGATATGTGTATATACACAAATCTTTACAAAACTTGTACCAGAGTATGCTTTTCGGGTAAGAATTTGTGTATGTACATATTTCCTTACAAGTACAAGGCCATTTTGAACCTTCGTGAAACTGTGTAATAAAAAAGGTATATACCTTTTTCTCTTACAAATTTGTACCAATTCCTATACATTTGCTACTAATATATGTATATACACATTTCCTTATAAATATTGTACCAAAGTATGCTTTTGGGTAAAAATTTGTGTACGTACACATTTCTTATAGGTACATGAGCCATTTTGGACCTTGGTGAAACTTTGTAATAAAAAAGGTATATACATTCTTCTCTTACAAAATTGTACCAATTTATGTACCTTTTCATGTATCAATTTGTGTACCGTTTTTTACCCAGTAAACAAGTCTGCTGTTTTTAGCTTGTATTTAAAGGTTGTTCTCTAGAAGTCCCCGAGGGGAGGCAAGCCATAAGCTTACCTCATTCTAAATTTGGCTATAGTTTCTTCTTTTCCCATATCTCTTTTATTCTTCTTGGTCATTTCTTTAAAAATCCAACCTTTATCACTCAAATCATTATTCGAGATTAAAGAGTTTGAGTTTTGTAATCTACACTTCAAGGGCTTCACTTTGAGGTATGAATCATTGGAAGCGGTGTGGTAAGAGCTTGGTTTGAGGGTTTAAAGAGGTTTTGAGAAAATGGGATGAACTGGTGGATTTGTTCTCGTTTGAAGTTGTTAAATTATTTTTGGCATAATACAAAAAAATATTTCCTAACATTTTATTGAATAGTCACTTTGGCCCCTATTTCTTTTTCTTTTGAGCAAGTTGACCATTAATGTTTATTTTGAGACAAAATGGCCCTCATTGAACAAAAATATTAGTTCACTAAAGGTAAACACCTATGTATGGCGTGAAAATGCTACACGACATCATACACTAACATAACAGTACCACATTTACAAAGATTTTGCAATTTGACCTTGAGAGGGAACAAACTCAAGCCTTTATTAGGGATAGCTCACACCTTAATCACTCAATGCATGATATCATGTAGGATCATCATGTCATTTCAAGGTGTTTACCGTTAGTTAACTAATGATTTTCATCCTCGAGGGGCCATTTTGACTCAAAATGAAACGTTGCGTGTTGAAGTGCTTCAAAAAAAGAATATGTGTCAAAGTGAATATTTAGTCAAACATTAAAGGCATTTTTTGATATTATATTTTTCTAGCTTCCATTAATCCTCTTGCAAGTTAGTAATCCATTTCACACTTCTTTGGTTAGTGAAAGAAGTTGGAGAGTCTTCCAAAACAAAGAACAAGGTGAAAGCTTGAGGATTGAGGTGCAAGGAGCTCATTTTGGTTTAGGAGTAAGGTACATACACTTTGAAAATTAAAATGCTCCATGGACATCTGAAATGTGATGCATTGCATGCTTGGTTGTTGCATATCCGAGCTTTGAGTGTAAACCATGCTTGATTGATCAAAGTGTGTTAATTGATGTTTATGATGATTGGATTTGATGTTAAATGACCCCAAATCTCCCCTAAATTATAGGAACCATGTAGGAACTTATGGTAGTATTTTAATGAGACTTGAATGTGATTTTAGTGACTAAAAATATATTTTTGGGCTGGGGTATTGATACCCTAAGAATAGGTTTCGATACCCATTGATTTTTTTGGGGAAATCTGGGCAAGTTAAACCTTTGGTTTTGATACCTCTTTTAAGAGGTATCAAAAATGTTCACCTAGTTTTAAAATCTTTAAAGTAAGTTTGGATACCTTAAACTTTGAGAGATCAATGGTTTCAAAACTCATGCTCGGGGTTTTGATACCTCAAACACCAAAATAAAAAAGGTTTCAAAACCTCAAGAGTAGTTTTGATATCTTAAGGGATGGTATTGAAACCCAATATGGGTTTCGATACCCTCTATAGAAAATTGGGAGAAATGATCATTGAGGGTTGATAAATGGTAGAATGGCATAATAAATTAATGGTGGGTTAATATAGCTTAAATGATAAGGATGATTATCTACCCTTCCATAATTTATTAACTACTTAGTAATTATAAAAGATGATGTGTTAATGGTTATGTGAACAACCCATGTGTGGTTGACTTGTGAGATGATTGAATGCCTTGAGAGCATTGCTTATAATGTGATTATTGTGTTGTTAGGATTCAGATACCCAGTGTGAGTATTGCAACATCATGGTAAGTACATGCTAGGTGTACATTTTCGAGGCTTTGTGACACAGGGCTCACCTATGCATGTTTCAACTGAATGTATGCTTTTGACACTATGCATGTGACACCATAATTCATTCAAAGCCTATTTATATATGAATGTTGTTTGATTATGATGCTATTGTCAATTATGATTGCAATTTCCGAGCATGATTTTACTCAGACTATCTTGCATGCATATATTTTTTATTTGCATGAAGTTTGGTAGAGTAGAAGTGTGTCAGTGAGGTTTCTAAGCTTAGTGTTCGAAATCATTGTTTTTATTTGCAGTTTAGTAGATCGAATTGTGATATTGGGGAGCCTTTCATCCTACCTATTGCTTTCTTTTGCACTAAGAACTCCAAGCTCCTTAAGGTTCCATGGATATGGCCATTTTGTTGGAAAGAAAAAAAGGATTTTCGAGAAAATGAGTTCTCTAAAGACTCTCCAAAACATACATTATTTCTTGCAAAGGGGGCTTCTCTTTATATAGACAAGGGAGGGAGAAATGGTAGCCAATAGAAATACAAGAAGTGTTGATCCTCCTTGTGGTCATGTCCCGAAAAGGGTGTATGTCCTGATGCAACTGTCATCTTGCACCTTCAGGAATTATCTACTAGCCCAACTTAACAATTTGTATTAATATAAAGGGCAGTCTGTGGCCTCTGCCGCAAAATGGTCTCAACATCTCCATGCACTGTATGGCTCTTGTATAGCTGGAATAGAGCGCTCGTGAAGGACAACCTGCAATTGTGCTCCCGAGTGGTCCTGTGATATCTCGTGCAAGAAGTTGTCACATGGTCACAAAATTATAAAGGCAACTCATTTATTTTATAAGCTCCTGGCTTATCTGTTTTACAACTAGCAAACATATCACACAAATATGTATTAAAATAATTATATAATATACCGGTTGTAACACCCGTTACTCGATCTAGACGAATAAACTCGAATAACATATGTCACATTGATCACCAAAGTGATTCAATTCCAAAACGGTTACTAAATGCGTATAAATTTAAAATTTTGAGCATATGATCATACAATGGGAATAATATATATAAACTAGATGAGCTTGAGTCCTAACATGCTTTATAAGAACTGAGATATTTAAGAGCATTCAAGGCCAAAATCGGTTAATATAGCCGATTTACAATATTGGTATGAAAAAAAAAGAAAAATGGGGGAAGAATCCTTGATTTCTTTCCTCGATTGCAACAAGATTTCCCTTGTTCGAACTAATTTAATATGAGATCCCTTTAATTTGAATTGGTAGCCGATTCATTTCCTATTTATGTTTCGCCTTTATTTTCTTTCCTTTTTTACTCTGATTCGGTCAACGAAATTCTTTCATTTTTCATTTGGATTCGATTACTGATCTCTCTTTTTTTGCTTGTTGTACACGGTCGGGTGAGAGACATAGAAGCAAGGGCTTAGCAGTGGCTGCGATGGTGTGTGGCGGTGGATGTGGTAATCGCGACGAAAATTGAAGGAGCCAAATGGTCGAGTTAAGACTCGAAGAGTCTGGCGTGTGGTCTTCACGTGCGCATTGGGAGCTGAAGGGGCGTCATCCGTCTTGATCTGGACCGTTGGATCAGATTTGATCCAACGATGATGAGCTGGCTGCGCAAAGGAAAGAGAGGATTAGTTAGGGTTCCCTTTTATATGTATTTGGGCCAAATTGGGCCTTTATTATTGTAATCAAACTATTTATTATTTTTATGGACTATTTCAACTTATTGGGTTTTACAAATGAATTCCATATATGAATTATATATATAAAGAATGAAAAATAAAAGTAAAATGGGTCAGATAAAATTAGATGACTACAAATTCAGATTTCCGAGGAGGAACTTCATCGTTTTTCCATTAGACCATTCGTTGGGTTCACTTTTATTTAATTTATTCCCAAACACATTTTTGTTATTTTATATCATTCAAATATTATATTTGTTTTTTATTAAACATTTGATTTTGTTATAGCATTATAATTACACGAATGGATTACATCTAAGTTTTAAACCCTAATAATTTAAGGGCATAAAGTCAAAAATAGCCCTCAACGTTTGACCTTTTGGTCACTTTAGCTCTCATTCTTTTTTTTGGTGCAGACAAACCTTTAACGTTTCATTTTTCGTTCAAAATTAACCCTCGTTAGATAGAAACCATCAGTCAACTAACGGTCAACACCCTTCGATGACTTGGCGATGCTGACATGGCATCAATATATTTTAAAAAATAATTATTTTTATATTTATTTTATATTAAATGTTAACCAATCAGATCATGACACGTGACATCATTTTATTGGTTTTAAAATAATGACTTAAAATAATAATATGGAGCTATTGGGATTATACCTAGGTCTAGTGGGTGAAAGGCTTTTCGCCTAACCTCTAGACCAACCTCTTAATTTTTTTTGAAACAAAGAACAATTGTTGAATTTCATTTCAATAGAAAGGATTGCTAAGTAGTCATACCCAAAGCAATAGAAGCACATAGTATATAAAATACATCAAAAAGAAAAGGGCATAAAAAATTAAAACAAAATCCTTCACTCCATAGAAGACTGTGCAAAATCTTCAAACAAAAATTAAGCAACTTTAAAACTTCGACCAGAATGCTCCAGAAAATCTTCAATACTCTTCGCTGCAAGCATCAGACACATCGACAAAGCAACCATGAAAAGGCAACAAACATTGATAAGATTACTGATCATCTCAAAGGAGATAACTGGCATGAAGACATGTATACGTGTCACCAGGACAGATTAAAACTTTGAAATTGCAGAAACTGCAAAAGATGCAGAGATAGATACTGTAAAAATTGCAGACATATAAACTGCCATGAAAGAAGGCAAGAGATTGACAGAAAAGAAAATATAAACATATTTCCGTCGAAGTAAAGCACATAAAACTAAAAGTAAAACAAAAGAGAAAACAACACAAACACTCATCAAAACGATGATATTTATTTATTTACAAAATCAGTCAACGACAAAACCGTCGCTGGAAAAAAACTCAAATGAAAAGAAAACCATAAAAGTTTAAAAAAATACTTCATAGAAATAGAGAAAATGGAGAAGAGAAATTTTTAATCTTAGCATCCAACCTCCTAATTTTGTAAGTAAACACCAAATTCAATATATAACCCCATCAAAATACCATGGCTTTTTCGTACACGAGACAACTACTTACCGACGACATCTGCCTTTGGTGGAATGTGCATTGGTGCATTAATCGTATTAGTCGGTTTCATGGGAGCAATCAGTTCATGGACTAGGATATTGTTAGAAAATTGGCGTTAATCCAAGAATAAATAATAAGATAAAATATTATTATTTAAACGAACAATAAGAAATTACTGACAATACAACAATATGTAAATCAAACCAATTTGAAACAAAAAACCAAAGGAAACATGTTGAGGCCTACACAAACGCATTTTCCTTAAGATGGATTCGGCCGCTCCTATGGTGCTTGAGATGCGTCGGACGTCTATCTCCCATGATACAACAACATAATGAACACAACGTAGCACGTCTGCAGTGATCAACGAACTGTAACCTCGCCTTCTCCTATCACCAAAAACCACTTGTAAAATACACAGAGTAAAACAATACAATTTTTCTGTGGTTTTTAGTTGTGTTTAAACCTAGAAGTTTTACTCCCTATTTACAGGAGTGTCATGAGGGTATAAGTGGAAATTTAACCTAATGGGGTATTTAATATTGAGAATCAATTGGTTTTTCTATAGAGCAATATCCAAAATTATTATATGAATTAAAGGTAACTTTCAATATTTAACCTTTTAATTACAAGATAAAATTTGGTAAATATATGCTCTTATTTGAGAAAAATATATTTTAAATTTGGGTCAGAATATCTGCTGGCCCACGAAGAACCAGACCAGTTCAGACATTTGCGTTACCTATGTCGTGCACGTCTGCACATTTACGAACCAACAAATGGTTTCACATTTTCCTCAACAACGTTTGAATCAATTTCTCATTTGTTGAGTGGATCGAATTAACCGGTATGGCCATGAGGGGGTGAATTGGAAATTTAAAAAATGAAGGGAGCAAAAGGAACAATTAAAAATGATGGACAAGGCAATTATAGTGGTTTAAGCTTCTAAACAAGCTCTACATCCACTACCTTAGCTCCCACTAAGGATTTTCAACAAACTCTTCACTACTTTGTTCTTCCCCTTTTCTATGCTAATGAGGCAACCTTTACAAATGTTCAATCTTTCTACCTAAAGATTGAACCACAAGATTCTCACTTACAAAGAAGATGTTGGCTATTACAATTGATCTCTCAGAAGATAAATATAGCCCAAATTGATTACAAACACTCCCCAAACTCACAAAATTGATTTACACTAAGAACTCTTGACACTAAGTGCTTAGGGTTTGGATTTGATTGCTTGGATGCTGCTTTGAGGTTCAATGGTTGTTGATGGTGCTTTTATACCTTCTCATTGATTTCTAGTTGTTTGGGTGGTTGAGATCATCAATAGAGTCGTTGGGTCTCTCTCTTCCATCCATAAATGTTGTTCTGCAACTACCCCTATCGGAACACGAGGCCTTATATCGAAACGGGCACCAAAAAAAGAAAAAGATGTTGTGTGTAAAAAGGGACTCGTACCGAAAAGGCTATAGGCCGTATCGAAACAGATTGAAACTGTAAAATGCCTTTAAGTGTAAAAATGGGACCTATTGAAATGGCTATAGACTGTATCGAAATGTTTTGAAACCGTAAATTGGTGTTTTGAAACAGCAAAGGGGTGTATCGAAACACTTAAACCAATTTTTCAAAAGTTCAGTTCTGACAAGTAACAGCTAGTTCATTTAATGCCCAATTATGAAAATACTTAACCCCCCCCCCCCGTATCGAAACAGGTATGAGCCGTTTCGAAACGACATTTAGGACCAAAAGCCTTGAAAAGCCTAGATGAAGGTTGTATCGAAACGAGCCCGTTTCAAAACCATTGTCTCAAAACAGATTAGTCCGTATCGAAACGAACGTTTCTAGTGGCAAACCGTATCGAAACATTTTAGGGGTGTTTTGAAACTCCTGGGCAATTTTGAGTATTTTGGCTTTGAAACACTTAGAAAATTTTATGGGGTTTAAGTTTTAACTTCAAAACATTTTAAGTCTAAAATTTACATGTCAAATGCGAGTCTTTTGAGTACTTAAAAATTTATTTACTTTGTAATTTAGTCCTTAGATTATTTGTTATATCAAAATCAAACATTGGTTTTACAATCTCCCCTTTTGATATAACAAAACCAAAGTAAATTTTTAAGTAAACTCCCCCTAAATTGAAGCTAGGTTTTGAAAAAGATTTTGAAAATTTTAGCTTAACCCTTCCCCCCCCCCCTTTTTTTGTTAGATCAAAATCAATGAAGGAATATAATCATGAGATAAAGCAATATAGCACAAGATAAAGCTTAATCAAAGCAACATAATTTCATTAAGCATAATAAAGAAAAGCAAAATAATTCCACAATATCCAAACATAATATCCAAACTTAAAACAATATATCAAAACATAGGTCTTAAAACAAAAAACATAGATAGGTGCAAAAATAGGGAAATCTTAAACTAGATGATATGCAATAGAATGCAAAGATATAAGGCTCAACATCATCTTCATCTTCGTCATTGGTGGTGCTCCTTCGAAATTGTCTCCACTCGCCATAGAAGCCGGTAAAAGACATATCCATTGAGGCTTGTTGAGTTTCAACTGAAGTGATTCGATTCTCAACACTTTGGACACGTCCCTCCAAGGAAGTGAAGTGAGTGTCGATAGCAGAAAAATTGGAGTCCATGTGGGTTCGTAAGCCATTGAATTGCTCGGTGAGAAAAGTCATGAGAGCTTCATTGTTTGGTGGAGCAACTTGAGGTTGAGGTTCGGGGGTCGCAACTGGAGGAGGATGCTCAACACGAATCGACTCTCCATCAATGAAATGAAACTTGCAACGAAGAAGAGTGCGCTCATCGATGGGATCCTTGAGAGATTCAAAAAGTCAAGAGAGCAATCGATCCCCAACTTTGAGAATAAGTAACTCAAGGCGGTGTCATAAGTGAAGGAAGTGACAAGATATGAGTTGCAGTTTTGAACAAGATGTACCATCTCGGCAAACATGATTTGGTAAAGATTTGGTCGAGGTTCCTCATGAAAGCAACGAATCCAAAAATCTTCGACTTGCCGAATGTGGGAGAACTTTCCTCCGGATGGATGAAACCACCACGAGACCATAAGATGAAGGATACGATCACGAGCATCAAGGATCGTGACGGAACCACCGAGAGTATGTCCCAACGAGTTCTCATCCGAAATACCCTCATCTTCAAACCCGAAAACATTGACCAAGGTTTATGGATCAACCCGAAACTTCTTCCGCATTAGGTAGGACTCAATGACAATCACTTGAGAATGATCGGCAATTGAGATACATCAGGCATTGGCATAGAAGAGAAGAACCATGTTACAGTACAAACTACCGGGTAAGCCCAAAAAAGATAAGAAATTCCAACGCCTTAATAAGTGGAGATAGAGAAATTGAAATCGTTCGGAATCCAAAAAGTGTATGGAGACAATACGCTCACGACAAATTGTATGATCTTGAAAGAGCTTGAAGTTGGTATAGGCGTCTTTGTTTCAAAAACTCTATTGATAGAGTAGAGTGAGGTTGGGATGAGAGGAATCATCATCGATGTTAGAACTTCCATCAGCCTCATCGGTTCGTACTCTCTTCCTAGAACCCATATTCGAAATCTGGAAATAAATCAAGACACAAAATCATGTATGCGTAAATCAATCAAATTCAATCCAATAGGCAATTCAATAGTCAAGGTTTTGATAAAAAAAACTATATAATATAGGTTAAATACATATATAAATATAAAACAAATTTTTGGTAAAAATAATTTCGAAAAACAATAAAGAAAAATATATGATATAGTTTTATATTCGAACCAAAAAAATTTGATTTTTAAAGAAATTTTGCAAAAACTTCAAAACCCATACTATAAGTATATATTCTGTACAAAAATTTAGTAAAAAAATTAAAGAAAATAAACGAAAATTTAAAAGAAAAGAAAAAGGGTTTATACCTTGTGTTGTCACTAGATTTTCACCTCTTTATTATTATTATGATTATTATTATTATTATTATTATTATTATTATTATTATTATTATTATTATTATTATTATTATTATTATTATTATTATTATTATTATTATTATTGTTGTTGTTGTTGTTGTTGTTGTTGTTGTTGTTGTAGTAGTAGTTAAAGCCCAAAAATGCAAAAAAAAATAATAAAAAGAGTCCGTTTGAATTAAATAAGGTGTCCTATAATAAACCCATTTAAAATAAAGCCCACTCCAAAAATTAAATAAGTAAGAACCCATTTTAAGTTTTTTTTTTAAAAAAAAGGGCCCAAACTAACCCATTTATGTTTGTTTTTTTTCTTTCAGGTTTAACGTAGATCGTTGGATCTAGGGCATTAAGGATTAAGAGACCAGATTAGATCAAGCAAAATAAAAAAGGGGGAATGGGTACCAGCCCGCGCCGACATGCGCCTGGCGCGTGCGCGTCACGCGCACAGGGATGGTGTCCTAAATCCCAATTCGAAACGGTGGCTGGGCTGACTGTCGGTCTTCTCTCGTCGTCCTTGCGCCACGACAGCCGCTGTGAAGGGTGTCAGTCGACTTGCCTCGACCGACCGGTTCTGTTACCGCCGACTCTGCCTCTTGTCGTCGCCGGTAGCTCACCGATTTAGGGGAAAAGGGTTCGAACCCTAATTTAATCTTGGGGCTAAAATCCCAAAATTCGAGCCAATTTGGATGAAATTTTGCTCAATTCTCAACGGGTCAATGCTATTGATATTAGATGGATGATTTTTAGGGGAAGAATTTGGGGATTTTGTCTTTAAATTGCCTTGAATATCACTCCCCCAAACCCTATAAATAGTGCCTAATTCTTTTGTTTATGACACCAATTCACCAAGTAAATCACCCTTCAAAAAAATTCCGAAAATTCTATGAAAATTGCTAGAAAATTGTGGAAGATGGTTCAAGTTTGGAGGATCTTCAGATCAAGTTCTTGAAGAGGAATCAAGCTTTTCCGATGGCAATTGGGGTCGGTTCGAGGTCGAATCTTCTTCTGTAACGGTAAAATTTTCTTTTCTTTATATTCTTTTAATTTA
Source organism: Hibiscus tridactylites (assembly GCA_958450335.1). NCBI lineage: Eukaryota > Viridiplantae > Streptophyta > Magnoliopsida > Malvales > Malvaceae > Hibiscus > Hibiscus tridactylites. Next base: position 35,953,450 of record OY288272.1, on the reverse strand, counting down.
TATTCTGGATTGATTTTTGTTTGATTAGTTCTCGCTTTTAGGTTGCTATTTGATGTTGAAATTGATTTTTTGAGCTTGGTAATTTTTCTTTTCTTTGTTTTTGATCTTTTTAAAAAAAATGATATGAAGTTTTGTCTTGATCCATTTCATTCTAAAAAATAAAAGTGTTTTTTTTTGTTTAAATAAGGATATTTTTAAATAAAACAAGGATTTCATAAAAGATTTAAATTTCAAAAATATAATAAATCTTCCAATTTTTTTAAAAAAGGTTTTGTGAATAGTAAATAAATATAACTTTTAAAATTCTTAAATGGATAGTTTCAACAAACAAATGATTTAAGAAATGTTTTTTTTTTCAAAAAAAATAAAAGGGCTTGAAATTTTTAAAGTCAAAAAGGTATTTTAGGAATAAAGGTTTTAAAAAAAAACTTAAAAAGAAAAAAGAAAAAAGGATTTTAAAATGTAAAGATTTTAAAATATAAAAGGTTTTAAAAAAAACTCATCATTCCAAACGTTTACATGGTTTTAGATTTTCTTAAGCTTCATTTTTGGGTTATTCTTGTTTTCAAAATTTCAAGTAAAAGGTGGGAGTTTTAAGGGTTTTTGGTTTAGCTTTTGATTTGTAAAGTTTACTTATGTTTTAATCTTGCCCTAAAGAGTGTTATATGTGAAAATGGTGGGATTTTGATGAAAATCCTGAAATGGGTTTTTGTGGGTATTTTAAAAGGTTGAAAACTTGAGTTTTTGGGGTATCTTTGTGAAGGAGAATTGGGATGATGATATATTGATGCTTGAGGGTTATTTTGAAGGTGTTTAATGATGATTTGGGTGTTGGATTCGATAGTTTTCTGCTGGGTTGTGTGTGAGTACGAAAATGAGGATTTTTGGGTTAGTTCATGGCTTGATATTGTAGAGAATGGTCTTGTGTTTGAAATCTGGTTTGTGACAGCGGTTTATGGATGATTTTTGTAGTAATGTGTTGTTTTTGGTTGATTAGAATCAAGGAAAATCGTTGAAGAAGCTTCGGGATCGATTCTGAGAAGTTTGGAGGGTTGATTCGGCTTTCTCGGTTTGCTTAAGGGTGTTCGGTGAGTGGATTATTTTTAATGGTTTTAAATTGGTTCAAGTGTGTGGTTGAGGTGTTGGATTGTGCTTGGTACGCCAATCCAAGGAGGGGATTAAGTTGGTAGCTTAATCTCTTGTTTGGCTTTATGAGTTCTTACATAATTTGCATAATCGTGGTCTTGTGTAGTATGTATTCGTTATGCATGTTGATATATATTGATGATGTTTATGGTGATGATATGTTGTGTGCATGATGTTGAAATCATGGTAAGACTTGTATAGTATGATTGGCACTAGTTAATTACCGGGTATAAATGATCAATCATTAGGATGAGTGTGCACACGGTAAGAGTAAAATTCGCGCGTGGCCTTCGTGACGTGTAGTCATCAAGGAGGAGTACGGTGAGGTAATATTCCACCTGAAAATGTTAGCATTTGATGATGAGTGTAATCCCATCCATGAGTGAAAACGGTGATGAGTGTAATCCCGCCGGAAGGTAAATGTTGTTGAGTACGTTGGGGTGAAAATCCCAACGGAAGTTATCCGCATATCCGAGTAAGCTAATAGTTGCCAATATACTTGTTCATGTGTGGTTGTTGTGTAAGATAATTGTTATATCTTGTTTAGCATAACATGAGGTAAGATGTCATGTTCATGCATTCTCTTAGCGTTTGGCCATGTTGCTATGTTAGCGTAAATGTATGCCTTGTGAATGTCTTAAGGATGTCAAGCTTGAACCATGCATTGTCGTTGTTTTGCTTTAGAGCTCCCTCATTAAGCTTCTAGCTTACGCTCTCGTTTTCGACAATGCAAATCATTAGTGTGGAGTTAGCAAGGCGCAAGGAAAGGGCATTCAAGCGCGTTTGTGGTTGCTCAAGTATGGTTTTGGTAAATAATGTAGTAGTTTAGCAATGGGGATGCTACGTGTTGTAGGAGCATGTGTAGACTCCTATTTTGTTAATGCTTTTATGTTGTGGATTGTAAACCATGTTTATGTGTTGTTTTGAAGGCATGTAAACCTTGCTTCATGAATGCTTATGTTTTGTAATGAAGGCATGTAACCTTGTTTTATGTTGTGTGATATGGATGTATGTTTCTTTGAATGAATGGCCTTGTTATGCATGTTATGTGTTTGATCATGCTTGTAGTAGGATGGAATGCCTCTAGATTATGTGAATGTTTGTTGTTACTTGATTCTTGTGGTTTTGGGTATGTTTGGGAACACTTGGAGATGCAGAAAACTGTTTTAGGGTCACATAGAGTGCAGGTGTTTCGAAACGCTCGTGGTTGTTTCGAAATGGGTGTAACTCCAAGGATACTCGTATCGGAACGGGGTGGTGTCGTTTCGATACGATTTGACACTGTGAGCCCCCGTTTCAGAACGTGTTTCGGTATGGTTTGCCTCTGTGAGTGCCCGTTTCGGAACCTGTTCTGGAATTTTTTGTTACTAGAGACCCCCGTACCAGAACGGAGTGTACCGTATCGGTACGGACTGGTTTTTGTTTCTGACTAACTTGACACTTGGTAAATTTAAATTACCTTACGCCCCGTTTGTATCTTATCGTTTTCATTTTCCGATGTCATTTTCACACATAGGAATAAATGATACATTTAGACAAGATAATCAATAAAACATTAGGGTTGCTAATCAAAGTGGAGCCTTAACGGGTTTCACTTTTGTTTTCCCCGTGTAACCTGCTCGGACTGGTCGATCGTCTAGCCCGGGACTAATGGGTTACATTTTTTGGTAACAGAGCCTTAGGTTTCTGCGACCTCGGGTAGGTAAGTAAGGTAAGTTGAAGTGTTGTGTTGCTATATCTCAGTGTATGTTGTACGGTGAGTGTTTTTCCATGAATGCTTGTTGTTTGCTTGATTGTACTGTGTTTGAAAAGCATGTGATAGTATGATTGTTGTGTTGAGGTGTAGTGTCGAGTTCCCATTGCTACTATTACTTATTTGAAAAGATTTAGTAAAGGAATACTTGAGCACATTGGACCCTTGCCTTTGCTAACTTAATCATTGTGTGTTTGTTTGTTTGTAGTTGTTATCTTGCTAGCTATAAGATGAGACCTAGAGGCAGGCCTAGGATGGTTCATCCAGAACCACGTGCAGCAGCTTCGGAAGTTGAGCCGGTTGTTGAGGCGCAGGCTTCTCCACCACCACCTCCTTCTCCTCCTCGTCAAGCGGGAGGCGAGGCGAGAGCCGAGGGTGTAGGACCCTAGGTTGGGGCTTTTCAGGTAGTAGTGGCTGGGGGACAGGCAGTGGCACAACCTCATGGTGATGGCATTGGTTTGACACTTGAGAGGTTTCGTAGTTTGGGAGGTAAAGAGTTCCGAGGGTTGGTGCCCGAGAGATCCGAGGCTTGGTTTGACAAGATTGTCTGTATTTTGTCTCAGATGGGTTGTGCTGGAGCACGCAGACTTGGGTGTGTTGTTTCCCTGCTTCAGGGTGATGCCTACACTTGGTGGGTCGTCATTACTACGGGCATGCCAGATGCCGAGATCACTTGGGAGTTCTTTGAGTCTGCTTTCTGCAAGAAGTATATGGGTCTCCGTTATCTTGATGAGAAGAAGAGAGAGTTCATAGCTTTGCTTCAGGGTAATTTGACAGTTACCGAGTACGAGATACGATTTGTCAAGTTGAGCCAGTATGCGTCAGAGCTAGTTCATACTGAGAGGGAACGTTGCGACCGTTTCTGTTACGGGTTGAGTGAGGAGATAAAGAGGTACACTTTGGCTACGGACTACACGGACTTTGATGCCTTGGTCGCTAGGGCCAAGGACATAGAGCACAATTTGGGTTTGACCAAACGTTCTGGTGGTTCTAGTTCTGGGAAGAGGTCTGGCGACTTTGATAGAGGTGATGCCAAGAGGCATATGGAAAATAGGCATCATTTTGATCATAGGCGTGGTGGTGGTAACCACAGTAGAGGCCATCAGGGCCAGAGAGCTGGTGGGCGTTTGCCCGAGTGTGCTCGATGTAAGAGGAATCACACCAGTGAGTGTTGGGGGAACTTTCATTCGTGTTGGAACTGTGGAGCTAGAGATCACCTTAGGCGTGATTGTCCACATTAGGTTGGGTATGCACCAGTTCAGGTTCAGGCTTCTGCTAGAGCTATTGATTATCCGAGAGGCCGTGGGTGTGGTCGAGGCAACTTCCAGCCGAGAAATGATGGCCAAAGGAATATAGCACATGTAGTTAGGGGTGGGAGAAAATACCCGACCCGATTGACCCGACCCGAAAACCCGACGACCCGAAACTAAAATATCGGGTAATTCCCGAAAAAAAATTACCCGACCGGGCCGGGTACCTGACCCGGCAAATTTCCCGGGACACAGGCCGAAAGTTTTTCCTTATCGGGTACCCGACCCTACCCGATTAAATTTAATATATATTTTTTATATTTAAAATTATATTTTTAGCTTATGTTTCTTAATATTTTCACTCTAAAATTAAGTTTAAATTCCTAATTTTTTCTATGTTTGTATTATATTCTTTTAAGTTTTAAGTTTAATTTTTTAAAAAAATATTTTTGTGTTTAACATGTAATTTTTTTATTATTTTAAAATAAAAAATAAAAAAATAGGAACCGGGTACCTGGTACCCGATTACCCGGGTACCCAAATTTTACGGGTACCCGAATCCCGGGTACCCGGATATAATGGGCCGAGACACAGACCGTTTAATGAGGTACCCGGATGAACCGGGTACCCGGTTTTTCGGGTACCCGACAATTCCCACCCCTACATGTAGTTGCAGTTCGGACAGAAGGCGGAGGTCAGGCTAGAGTTTATGCTCAGCGAGAGGGACATAACGACATGTATGTGATTGCATGTAATTTCTCGATACAGTCTCTGAGTTTGCTTTCTTTGATTGACTCCAGGTCTATGCATTCTTATATTTTGAGTGAGCATGCAAAGATGTTGAATTTACCTTGTGAGGTACTAGAGGTAGGTGTTAGTGTTACTAGTTCCTTCGGGGACACAGTAGTGGTTAGAAAGATGTACAGAAGATGTCCGTTAATGGGTCAGGGGCATATATTTCGAGTAGATATGATGGAGTTACCATTTTATGGCTTCGATGTGATTTTGGGTATGGACTGGCTTACAGAACATAGAGCTAGGATAGATTCGAAACTAAGAGAGTTTTTTTGAAGCTTGAGGATGATTATGAGATTGTGGTAGTAGGTGAGAATGTAAAATTCCTATCGAATGTTGTTTCAGCCTTAGAGGCTCAGAGATTAGTTGAGTTGGGTTGTGAAGCGTACTTGGCCTACGTGATGAATCCGAACATGAATGAAGTTAGACCGCAAGATATCATAACAATGTGTGATTTTTCGAGTGTGTTTCAAGAAGAATTGCCCAGTTTACCGCATGATAGAGAGGTAGAGTTTGCTATAGAGACATATTTAGATTATGCTTCTATTTCGATTGCTCCGTATTGTATGGCATCGAAAGAACTGAAAGAGTTGAAGACTCAGTTGCAAGAGTTGTCAGATGGAGGTTTTATTCGTCCGAGTTCTTCGCCTTGGGGCGCTCCGGTATTGTTTGTGAAGAAGAGAGACGGTAGTATGAGAATGTGCATTGATTATAGACAGTTGAATTAGTTGACAATGAAGAACAAGTATCCCTTGCCGTGTATCGATGATTTGTTTGATCAGATGAGAGGGCCATCAGTTTTTTAGAAGATTGACTTGAGATCCGGGTATGACCAATTGAAGGTAAAAGAGGTTAATGTACCGAAGACAGCTTTTAGGACTAGATATGGTCACTACGAGTTCTTAGTTATGTCGTTTGGGTTGACTAACGCACCGGCTGCTTTCATGGACATGATGAACAGAATCTTCCATCAGTACTTAGATCAGTTTGTGGTTGTACTCATAGATGACATTTTGGTGTATTCGCGTACCGAGGAAGATCATGACCGGCACTTGAGGTTAGTTTTGCAGATTTTGCTAGACAACTACTTGTACGCTAAGTTAAGTAAGTGTGAGTTATGGATCAGAGAAGTAGTCTTTCTAGGACATGTAGTGTCAGCCGAGGGGATTACAGTTGATTCGAAGAAGATAGAAGCCATTTTTGAGTGGAAGCAACCGAAGTTTGTGACAGAGATTCATAGTTTCCTAGGCTTAGCGGGTTACTATAGGAGATTTGTGGATGGTTTCTCGAAGAAAGCCGCTCCTTTGACAAAGTTGCTACAGAAGAGTGTTCAGTTTGAGTGGTCAGATGAGAGACAACAAGCCTTTGAGAAATTGAAAGAAGTTTTGACCAATGCACTGATTTTCATTCAGCCAGAGTTGGGGAAAGATTATGTGATCTACATTGATGCTTCATATGTAGGTTTAGGTTGTGTGCTCATGCAAGATGGAAGAGTGGTGGCTTATGCCTTGAGATAGTTGAAGACTCACGAACGAAACTATTTGACACGCGACATAGAGCTAGCCGCAGTTGTGTTTTCCTTAAAGATTTGGAGACATTACTCGTATGGTGAGAAATGCACAGTGTATACGGATCACAAGAGTCTGAAGTATATAATGACACAACGAGAGTTGAACCTTAGACATCGTAGGTGGCTAGAGTTGCTTAAGGACTATGATCTTACGATTGAGTACCATCCGGGTAAAGCCAATGTAGTGGCAGATGCTTTGAGTGGGAAGGTAGCCATTGAGTTGAGAGCCATGTTTTCTAGTTTGAGTTTTTTCGGTGATGGTGGTCTAGTAGCCGAGCTTCAGGTTAGACCTACCTTAGGCCATTTGATTAGAGACAAACATCTGTTAGATAGATCTTTGGCACCTCACGTGCAAGATATAGCCGAGGGTAAACCATCGGACTACAATTTCAGTGTTGATGAGGTCTTGTGTTTCAGAGATAGAATAGTTGTGTCGGATGACAGTGATTTGAGACGAACTATCTTGACCGAAGCATACAGTAGCACGTTTGCTATGCATTCTGGTAGTACGAAGATGTATTGTGATTTGAAGAATGAACACTATTGGGTTGGTTTGAAGAAAGACGTAGTCGACTTCGTGAGTAAGTGTATGGTATGTCAGAGAGTGAAGGCATAACATCAGGTTCCATCAGGTTTGTTGCAACCGTTGAGGATTCCGGAATGGAAGTGGGAGAATATCACCATGGACTTCGTTTCGGGTTTACCTTTGACTCCTACGAAGAAGAACTCAGTTTGAGTTATAGTTGACCATTTCACAAAGTGTGCTCACGTTTTAGCTGTTAATACGACTTACTCCTTAGATAGGTTGGCCGATTTGTACATCGGTGAGATTGTGAGACTACATGGTGTGCCGAAGTCGATTGTGTCTGATAGAGATCCGATATTTACAGCCCGATTTTGGGAGTGTTTACATATTGCCTTGGGTACCCGATTGAATTTCAACATGTCGTATCATCCTCAGTCAGATGGTCAGTCAGAGAGGGTTATACAGATTTTAGAGGATATGTTGCGTTGTTGCATTATTGATTTTTAGGGTACTTGGGAGAAACACTTGTCGTTATTCGAGTTCGCATATAATAACAGTTTTCAGTCGAGCATTCAGATGGCTCCGTATGAGGCATTGTATGGTAGAAAATGTAAAACTCCGATTTGTTTGGCTGAAGCAGGTCAGAAGTTGTTACCGATGCCATATTTGTTTAAGGGGACTACCGATAAGGTGAAGTTAATATGTGATCGTTTGAAGGCAGCTTCGGATAGGCAGAAGTCCTATACCGATTTGAAAAGGAAAGAAGTTGAGTATGCCGTGGGAGATAGAGTGTTCTTGAAAGTCTCTCTATGGAAGAAAGTTATGAGATTTGGCAGAAAAGGGAAATTGAGTATGAGGTACATTGGGCCGTATGAGAATGTGAAGCGAGTCGGTCTGGTTGCTTATCAATTACGTTTGCCATCCGAGTTAGAGAAGATTCACAATGTGTTCCATGTTTCGATGCTTCGTAAGTATATATCAGATCTGTCGCACGTGATGCTGGTGGAAGAGATTGAGTTGAATCCGGATTTGACGTATGATAAGAAACCAGTTGAGATCTTAGCCTCAGACAGCAAAGTGTTGCGTGGTAGATCGATTGAGTTGGTCAAAGTGAGGTGGCAACGTCGAGGTGTGGACGAGGCCACTTGGGAGAGAAAGGAAGATATGGAAAGGCAGTTTACATATCTCTTTCAGTTAGGTAATTTCGAGGAAGAAATTCCTTAAGTGGGGGAGAGTTGTAACATCCGGGTTTAGGGGTCGGGTGTTGAGTGTGAGAATCGGGTTTGAGTCTTGGGCTCGTTTTAAAATTAAATTGGGATTGGTTTTAATTAAAAGAGGCTTGATATATCATTAAGGGCAAAATAGTAATTTTAAAAATAAAGGAAAAAGATGAGTAAAAATGAGCTCTTGAAATGTTCTCTTCATCTTCTTCCTTTGAATTTTCACGACAAAAACCTCCCCTTACCCCCTAATCACTGTTCCATTCCTTCCTTCATCAAATTCAAGTGTTTTCAGCAAGGTAAGATCATTTTTGACTTCCCCTCATCATTCCAAACCTTTACATGGTTTTAGATTTTCTTAAGCTTCATTTTTGGGTTGTTCTGTTTTCAAATTTTCAAGTAAAAGGTGGAATTTTAAGGGTTTTTCGTTTAGCTTTTGATTTGTAAAGTTTACTTATGTTTTAATCTTGCCCTAAAGAGTGTTATATGTGAAAATTGTGGGGTTTTGATGAAAATCTCGAAAGGGGTTTTTGTGGGTATTTTAAAAGGTTGAAAACTTGAGTTTTTGGGGTAGCTTTGTGAAGGGAGTTGGGTTGATGATATAGTGATGCATGAGGGTTGTTTTGAAGGTGTTTAATGATGATTTGGGTGTTGGATTCGATAGTTTTTTGTTGGGTTGTGTGTGAGTACTGAAATGAGGATTTTTGGGTTAGTTCATGGCTTGGAATTGTAGAGAATGGTCTTGTGTTTGAAATCTGATTTGTGACAGCGGTTTTTGGATGATTTGTGTAGTAATGTGTTGTTTTTGGTTGATTAGAATCAAGGGAAATCGTTGGAGAAGCTTCGGGCTCGATTTCGAGAAGTTTGGAGGCTTGATTCAGCTTTCTCGGTTTGCTTAAGGGTGTTCGGTGAGTGGATTACTTTAAATGGTTTTAAATTGGTTCAAGTGTGTGGTTGAGGTGTTGGATTGTGCTTGGTAGGCCAATCCAAGGAGGGGATTAAGTTGGTAGCTTAATCTCTTGTTTGGCTTTATGAGTTCTTGCTTAATTTGCATAATCGTGGTCTTGTGTAGTATATGTATTCGTTATGCGTGTTGATATATATTGATGATGTATATGGTGATGATATATTGTGTGCATGATGTTGAAATCATGGTAAGACTTGTATCGTATGATTGGCACTAGTTAATTACCAGGTATAAATGATCGATCATTAGGATGAGTGTGCACACGGTAAGAGTCAAATTCGTGCGTGGCCTTGGTGACGTGTAGTCATTAAGGAGGAGTACGGTGAGGTAATATTCCACCGGAAAATGTTAGCATGTGATGATGAGTGTAATCACATCCATGAGTGAAAACGGTGATGAGTGTAATCCCACTGGAAGGTAAATGTTGTTGAGTACGTTGGGGGTGAAAATCCCAACGGAAGTTATCTGCATATCCGAGTAAGCTAATAGTTGCTAATATACTTGTTCATGTGTGGTTGTTGTGTAAGATAATTGTTACATCTTGTTTAGCATAACATGAGGTAAGATGCCATGTTCAAGCATTTTCTTAGCGTTTGGCCATGTTGCTATGTTAGCGTAAATGTATGCCTTGTGAATGTCTTAAGGATGTCATGCTTGAACCCTGCATTATCGTTGTTTTGCTTTAGAGCTCCCTCACTAAGCTTCTAGCTTACACTCTCGTTTTCGACAATGCAGATCATTAGTGTGGAGTTAGCAATGAGCAAGGAAAGGGCATCCAAGTGCGTTTGTGGTTGCTCAAGTATGGTTTTGGTAAATAATGTAGTAGTTTAGCAATGAGGATGCTACGTGTTGTAGGAGCATGTGTAGACTCCTATTTTGTTAATGTTTTTATGTTGTGGATTGTAAACCATGTTTGTGAGATGTTTATGTGTTGTTTTGAAAGCATGTAAACCTTGCTTCATGAATGCTTATGTTTCGTAATGAAGGCATGTAACCTTGTTTTATGCTATGTGATATGGATGTATGTTTCTTTGAATGAATGGCCTTGTTATGCGTGTTATGCGTTTGATCATGCTTGTAGTAGGATGGAAAGCCTCTAGATTATGTGTATGTTTGTTGTTACTTGATTCTTGTTGTTTTGAGGTATGTTTGGGAAGACTTGGAGATGCAGAAAACTGTTTCAGGGTCACATAGAGTGCAGGTGTTTCGAAACGCTCGTGGTTGTTTCGGAATGGGTGTAGCTCAAGAAATACTCGTATCGGAATAGGGGTGGTGCCGTTTCGATACGATTTGACATTGTGAGCCCTCGTTTCGGAACACGTTTCGGTACGGTTTGCCTCTGTGTATGCCCGTTTCGGAACCTGTTCTGGAACGTTTTGTTACTGGAGACCCCCGTACCGGAACAGAGTGGACCGTATCGGTACGGCTTGGTCTGGCTTTTGAATTGGAGCCCGCGTATCGAAATGGGCAAGCTTGTTTCGAAATGCATGCTTGTATTTGGGATTTTTAGCATCTTCAAAGGTTCTCGGATGTCGTGTTCTAGTCTCGTTGGTTGTATGCTTCCTTGTTAAGTTTATATGCATCGTTTATATATGATCTTGGTTTCGTAAGCGTGCAAAAGGACTAACTTGACACTTGGTATATTTAAACTGCCTTACGCCCCGTTTGTATCTTGTCGTTTTCGTTTTCCGCTGTCGTTTTCACACATAGGACTAAATGATACATTTAGAAAAGATAATCAATAAAAAATTCGGGTTGCTAATCGAAGTGGAGCCTTAACGGGTTTCACTTCGGTTATCCCCGTATAACCTGCTCGGACCGGTCGGTCGTCTAGCCAGGGACGAGGGGGTTACATAAACAATAGAGATATCAATCCAACTTAATTATGTTTAATCAACATAAATCAAAAGGAATTAATCATTTGGTTTTAATTCCACTGAGTCTTGTTTGGAAGATCAAGTAAACTCGTTAAAATGGCGGGAATTATTTCTCGAAACAAAATATTTACGAGAACTTATTTCCAAAACAAATCACGATTTCGTCTGAACATCTTGTTCGCCTCTATATAATTTTTCAAAAGAAGTTATTAGTACGAAAGGAAATAATAATTATCACATATAATAATTATTATAGTATAAGATATTTCTTTTCATTCCATATTTAATATTTCATATTAAAGAAGCCAAAAGATTATAAGGTAATAACACAATGAATATTATCATAATACATTATATGCTTGAAACTTTGCTTTTGGCGAGTCAAAGATTTTCTATCATGATCCATCTTCCATTTGAAGAATATTTTCCGTGTATGAAAATTATACCATCAATCACAAAAATACTCACATTAGAAAATAATTCATATGTAAAATCATCTTTCCATATAAATATAGTCATTGAATATTCCATATATATTATAACTAAAGCTCTGTGAATATCGCATGTATTAATCATCATGCATAAAGCTTCGATCAACCAAAAGGCATGCTTTAACCAACTATTTAAATGGTTTTAAACCATTTAAAAATGAAACTTTTCTTGTCGCCAACCATCCTTGTCCTTTGTGGGTGCACACGGTGCTCTTTAACCCATAAGTCGAAGGTTCAAGCTTTGTCGGCAGAGATGGTTAATGCCCCTTCTCATTGGTTGCTCTTTAATATGTTAGTCTTGGATTAAAACTCAAGAAATTTGTCTTAATATTATTAGAAAAATGACATTAATCTAAAAATAAATAATAAGATAAAATATTATTATTTAAATGAACAATATAAAACTATTGACGATACAACAATATGTAAATCGAACCGATTTGAAACGAAAAATCAAAGGAAACATGTTGAGGTATGCATGAACGTAGTTTCCTTAAGAGAGATTCGCTCGTTCCTATGGTGCTTGAGAAACATTGGACGTCTATCTCCCAGGATACACCAACATAATGAGCACAGTAGTAGCACGTCTGCAGTGATCAACAAACTGTGACCTCTCCTTCTCCTATCACCGAAAACCACTTGTAAAATCCACATAGTAAAATAATAAAAAATTTCTATGTTTTTTTAGTTGTGTTTAAACATAGAAGAATTACTCTTTATTTATAGGAGTGTCACGAGGGTATAAGTGGAAATTTAACCTAATGGAACATTTAATATTGAGAATCAATTGATATATGCTCTTATTTGAGAAAAATATTTTAAATTTGGGTTAAAATATCTGCAGGCCCATGAAGCACCAAGTCAATTCAGACATTTGTGTTACTTATGCCGTGCACGTCTGCACATTTATGAACCAACAAATGGTTCCACATTTTTATCAATAGCGTTTGAATCAATTTCTCATTCAAAACTCCAATATTATCGAATTTTTCCAACAAATATCGCTTTCCATTTGCTTTCCATTCCCTATGTTTTTAGCCATTTCTCGCTTCTCATGGCCTCTAGATTCTCAAATGTCGCAGTCGATTCAACTGCCTTTGGACACATTCTTTGATCAAAAACTCATATTTTCCCTTCTTTGTTGCTATTCTTTTCAAAGATAAAAAAAGCCATTTGCTTTCCCTCTGTTTGCAGCCATTTTCTCACCTTGGATTCTGTGTTACTTTTGCTTCAAAATTCATTTCTCTCTCATCAATAAAAATGAGCTTTGTTGAATAACCAGATTTGCTTTAGAGTTTCATGTTTTTCTTGATGTGTAGATTTGGGGAAATATAGAGGAGAGGTCGCGAGTGAGATGAGGGTAAAACGCAATAAGGGAAAAACACGTGAAATTAGAAAGAGAGAGAAAAGGATCTGAAATTTTTTTAATTGGAAAATTAAATTGTTATTTTACATACACATGTTTATATACAAATAATAAAAACTAACTAACTTCTAAATACAATAACTCAACAATTAAACAATCTTGATAATCTTGTTAGCCCCCCTCAAGTTGGAGCATACAAATTCTGTAGACCCAACTTGAAAATGGAATCTTGAAAACAAAAAGATGGCAAGGCTTTAGTAAAACAATCAGCAAGCTAATTATGTGAAGAAACATGCAAAAGTTTGATTACTCCCTGTTGAACTTTTTCTCGGATCAAATGGCAATCGATTTCAATATGTTTCGTGTGTTCATGATGCACAGGATTTTCAGCAATATTGATGGTAGATAGGTTATCACAGTAAAGATTGGCAGAAGAAAGTTGAATTTTTAAATCAGAAAGAAGGTAAAAAAAGCCACTGAACTTTACAAGTTACAGTTGCTAAGGCACGATACTCTGCTTCGCTAGATGAATGAGATATGGTTTGTTGTTTTTTAGACTTTCAGGAAATTAAATATTTGCCTAAGAAAATACAGAAACCAGTTGTTGATCGACGAGAATTTGGACAAGAAGCCCAGTCAGAGAAAGCATGAATTTGTAAGGTATTGTCAGCAAGGAAAAAAGACCTTGTCCAGGGGTGCCCTTCAAATATCTAAGGATTCTATGTGCAGCAGTTAAGTGAACAATTGTAGGAGCATATAAGAATTGAGATAATTGTTTGACAGCAAAAAAAATGTCCGGTCTAGTATTAGTAAGATATAAAAGTTTTCCAATAAGTTGCCTATATGAAGTAATGTCTTGTAATGCATCACCATCAGATTTAGACAAACGTTTTGTAACAGCAATAGGACTAGAAACATGCTTAGATCCAAGGAAACCATTCTCTTTTAAAAGTTCTAAAGTATATTTCCTTTGACACAAGTTTATACCTTTTGTTGATCTAGCAATTTCAAACCTAAGGAAATATTTTAACTTTCCTAAATCTTTTATTTTAAAAGCATCATGAAGGAAACTTTTAATAGAAGCAATCTGTTGAGATGAAGGACTAGCTAGGATAATGTCATCCACATAAATTGCTAAAGCAATAAATTGAGAACCTTCACCTTTAGTGAAGAGACTAGAGTCTGAAACAAATTGCTTAAACCCTTGGTTACTCAAGGCAATTGTCAGCATTTCATTCCACTGTCTACTTGCATGTTTTAATCTATATATGATCTTATCTAATTTGCAAACAAGACCATAGTTGTTATCAGAAAAACCAAGTGGCAATTCCATATAGACCCCCTCTTGCAAGAAATCATGCAAAAAAGCATTATTTATATCTAACTGCTGTAAATCACAGTTTTGAGCTGTAGCAATTGCCATTAAGGTTCTAATGGTTGTAATTTTTCCCACAGGGCTAAAAGTATGGAGAAAGTCAACCCCATATTGTTGTGTGTATTCCTTAGCAACCAACCTAGCTTTATATCTATCAATGGTGCCATCTGACTTAAGTTTAGTTTTAAAAACCCATTTACACCCTATAGTGGTCTTTCCAGGGGGCAGAAGAACTAAATCCCATGTTTTATTATTTTAAAGAGCTGAAATTTCATCTTTCATTATAGTTTTCCAGCAATCATGTAAAAGGGCTTGCTTATAGTTTTTAGGTTCACTCAGCAAGTCTACATTATTGATAAAATGTTTATGCTGAGCAGAAATATTAGTATAGGAAAGAACCTGAGCAATAGAAAGTTGAGTAGTTCTTGTCTTAGGCATACTAACATGAAAATCTTTAAATTTCTGTGGTATTTTTACTGCTCTAGTCTAGTAGTAGGCTGATTATGAACTCTAGAAGAATTATTAGGCTGAATATCTACTAGAGGAGAATTAATAGGCTGACCAGAATTATCAAAATTAGCAGAACCAATACACATGTTATCAGAATTGTCAGCAGAATATTCTATAAGATTTTTAGAACCAACAACAATATCACTAGTATAATTTTGATTTGTTTCAGTATAAACTTCATCTTTTAATCCTGAATTATCAGAGTTAGGTAAAACAACATTACCAAGGTCATTAGAATAGTGTTTCTTAAAAGGAAAGATATCTTCTGAAAAGACCACGTCTCTAGATATAAAGACAGTTTTAGTGTCTAAGTCAAACAATCTATATCCGTTCACATTCTTTGGAAAACCTAAGAAAACACATCTAGCAGCCCTAAGATGCATTTTAGTCTTAGCTTTAGGTAATAAAGAAGCATAAGCAAGACAACCAATGACTCTAAGATGAACATACTTAGGCTTAGACTGAAAGTTTTCTTCAAAAGGAGTTTTATTACCAAGAATAGGAGTAGGAATAATATTTATTAAGAGAGCAGCATGTAAAATACAGTCCATCTAGAAGGGCAAAGGCAAAGCAGGTTGAATTCTTAGGGCCCTAGCAACATTTAATAGATGTTGATGTTTCCTTTCAACTATGCTATTATGTTGAGGTGTATGAGGACATGAAGTTTGATGAAGTATTCCCTTTGACTTAAAAAAATCAATCATATCAAATTCTTTTAGAAAATACAGTCCTAATGCATTTAATTTTTTTAGAAAATTGAGTTTCTATCAAGGTATAAAAGTCAGTGATTAAACCTCTGGTTTCAAACTTAAATTTCATAGGATATACACATATAAATCTACTCCTATCATCAACAATAGTAAGAAAGTAAGAGTAACCATATATGCTAGGAACAGGAAAGGGACCCCAAATGTCCATATGAACAATGCCAAACACAGAATCATACTTAGAAACACTAATAGGAAAAGACAATCTTTTATGTTTGGCCAAATGACAAGTCTCACAATCATTCAATGAACCAGAGGGAATAAAAGAATTCAAATTTGCAAACACTTTCATCCTCTGACTAGAGGGATGGCCTAGTCTAGCATGCCAAATGTCAAAAAAATAGAGGAGTTAACCGCATTACAAATAGCAGTATTTCCAGCATCTTGAACTTTAAGCTGATACAATCCGTGTAACTTCCTAGCTATACCAATCATCCTCCATTGTTTGGTATCCTGTATGCAACAAACATTATGTGAGAAAAAAATGACAAATCAGAATTATTTGTTAACTGAGAAACAGAAACCAAGTTAAAGCCAAAGAATAGTATATGAAACACATTTTCAAGAATCAAGCTTGAAGATAATCTGGCAGTTCCTATATGCAACACCTTAACTAATTGACCATTGGGTAGTTTGACAAATTTGTTGTTAACAAAAGAATAGGCTACACAATGAGTTAAAGAATTTGCAATATGATCAATAGCCTCTGAATCAATAATCCAAGACTTAGAATTTAATGAACTACTTATTTTAGAGTTTAAAGTTTTGTAACAAGCACAGTAATTAAAAAATTACTTTCATAACAGCTACTATCAGAATTTCTAAATTGAGAATAAGGAAGAATTGTACCTGGTTCTTCAATGGAAGTAGATTCAAAGTTTGAGGGCAAGGCATTCACTTGAGGTTGAGAAATAGAGTTCTGAATAGGTTTCTCTCTCTCATTTATCAAGGAAATCAAACTAGCATACTGCTCATTGGTAAATGAAACAAGATTGTCTTCATTTGTATTGACAGAAGCATGATGCATAGAATTTTCATTAGAAACAATGTTACCAGTCTGATTGGCTCTACCAACAGATGCCTTATACCTATACCCAAGAGGATATACATGCCTTTTAAATCACTTTTCAACTGAATGCCCATACATCCCACAGAAAACACATAATGGTCTACGATTTATAGGATTCCTAGAGAATTTTCTAATAGAACCCCTATTACTAGACTCCTCCCTTTTAACATAACTTCTATCGACCAACAAGATATTGGAATCTGCAACAATTACAAGACTAATGGTTCGTTCATGTTGCACAAGAATAGAAAAAATCTCATTTATACTCGAAAAAGGCTTCATCATTAAAATTTGGGATTTAGGGACAGAAAAGGTATCGTTCAAACCCCTAAGAAACCTAAGGGAAAAATCTTGCTTTCTAAAGTCAACAGCTTTACAATCACAACCAGAGAGAGACCTAAGATTACAGAGTTCATCCTATATAACTTTCAATTGTGTATGAAACGCAGTAACGAAGAGGTTACCTTGACGCAAAGAATAAAACTCTTGCTGCAAATCGGAGAGTCAAATCAAGTCCTCTTTCTTGAATCGATCATGAAGATCAGCCCACAACTCGTAAGCTGTGTCTACCCAGATAACTCCTTGCGCAATTTCGGGACTTATCGCTCGTAGAAGATAAGACATGACCAAGTTGTTGCACTTCACCCATGCTTGAAAGCGGGAATTTTCTTGGTGCAATTGCTTGATTGAACCATGAACGAAGCGAAACTTGTTCTTTGAAATGAGCTCCATCTTCATTGAGCGTGCCCAGCTATGGTAATTCGAACCATTAAGTAACACAGAAGTGAGGACGAGACCAAGATTCTCGTTCAGATGAATATAATATTCATCGAAGGGGTCGTCGTTCTTGAAGGTTTGAGTGCAGAAGCGATCAGAACACTCATCATCTGATACCATGTTGAATAACCAGATTTGCTTTAGGGTTTCGTGTTTTTCTTGATGTGTAGATTTGGGGAAATGCATAGGAGAGGTTGCGAGTGAGATAAGGGTAAAACACAATAAGGGAAAACGTGTGAAATTGGAAAGAGAGAGAAAAGGATCTAAAATTTTATTAATTGGAAAATTAAATTGTTATTTTACATACACATGTTTATATACAAATAATAAAAACTAACTAACTAACTTCTAAATACAACAGCTCAACAATTAAACAATCTTGATAAGCTTTTTGAAAAAAAAAATCACAAGTAGATGGAGTGCTAGATTACGACGAGAAAAAAAAGGGTAATAGCTTGTATTGTTATTAGGACATCATTGAAGCTAATAAATATAAAACCAGAGCAAAACAAATTGAAGAAGATGAGGAAGAAGACAAAGCTGGTTCGACGACTCCAACTTCAAGAGAAGCAAGAATACCAGACAAATTATCTTGCCCTCCACCTTTATGAAAAAGAAGAAACTATGTTCTTTTAATGAGGTTATATATTGGATTTGGTGTTTACTTACAAAACTAAGGTTGATTGGTTAGGTGCAAAGCTTTTCCCCACCAGACTTGGGTTCAATCCCCAACAGCTCCATATTATCATTTAAAGTTATTACTTTAAAATCAATCAAAGAATGACATATGATATCATTAGGTTAGTTAAAATAAATATAAAAAACAATTATTTTTTTAAAAAAATTGTGATGTCATATCAGTAAAATGCCACATCAGCATCGTCACGTCACCCAAAGGTATTGACCGTCAATTGACCAAAATAAATGAGAGTTAAAGTGACCAAAATGTCAAACGTTGAGACTAGTTTTGACTTTATATCTAATTTAAGATACCAACAAGGACTTGATCATTATTTCTTTATGATGTTGGTCATACGATTTATTGTTGTTATTATTATTATTATAAATAATTTAATCATGAATCACGTTGCATATAAATTATTAATTTTAAGGGTAATTTTTACCTGTGGTCCCTTTCGTTTTGGTTTTGTTCTATTTTGGTCACCAAAATTCAAAAAAGATTATTTTGGTCACTTACGTTCTTTTCTTGATGTGTTTATATTTTTCAAAACTTCATTTTTCACCATCTTCCCCAAAAATTAACCTTTTTTATATTAAATCGTGTCTATATTTTGTTTTTTCTCTTTCTCTCTTCGGTTTGTTTGCCCGTCGTTTCATTCTCCCTCAATCACCACTCTTTCTCTTTCTTCCTTTCTTTCCTTTTTAATTTCTCTCCTCTTCTTCTTCTCTCCTTTTGATTATCATATCATCAATGCCTTATAAACCTTTAGTGACATAAAGTTTTCTCTCCTTTTAGTTTTTTTGCTTCTTTACTTCACTAGTTTCTTCTCAAACTAGCTCGGACTCTCCAATCATGGAAAAGCTTAAAGCAAACCTAAAGATCCCATCTTCCCTTGATTGGTCAGACTCTGATCCTTGCAAATGAGTTCATGTTGGCTGTGAAAATTAGAGGGTGACCAGGATTCAAATTCCCAACCAAAGTGTTGGTGAAACCCTTTCTTCTGATGTCAATGATTTGTCTGAGCTTAAAATCTTTGAAGTTATGAACAACCAATTCAATGGTCCAATCCCAAGCTTTGCTGGTTTAAGCCAATTACAAGAAGCAAACTTTCACAACAACAATTTCTCGTCTTTCCCTTCAAATTTCTTCACCGGATTGAGTTCATTGTCTAATATTTATCTCGATTCCAACCCTTTCGAGCCATGGGAGATTCCAAAGAGCATAAACAAAGAAAATACCTTGATAACTTTCTCTACCAACAAGGTTAATATCAAAGGGAGTTTTCCAAGTTTGTTTGACTCTGTTACTTTCCCAAGTTTGCAAGATTTGTATGTGGCCATGAACAATCTAGAAGGAAAATTGTCTGTCGGGTTAGCCGGCTCTGGTATTATGTCTCTATGGGTTAATGGGCAGAGCTTGAATGGGACAATCGATGTGATACAGAACATGTCTTCTTTGCAAGAGATATGGTTGCACGAGAACCGATTTTCCAGTCCCTTGCCCGATTTTTTAATGTTAACCGGGTTGCAGAATTTGATCCTGAGAGATAATCAGTTCACTGGTGTTGTTCCTATGTCTTTGATTAACTTGAAGACACTATATATAGTGAATTTGACTAATAATGAACTTCAAGGGCCAACCTCTAAGTTTGCTAACAGTGTGTTTGTAGATATGACTCCTGTTAGTAATAGATTTTGCTTGGATGATCCTGGTGTTGCTTGTGATGAACATATTGTGAAAAATATCTTAAAAAAATAACTTTTGAAAAGTCTTGAAAAAAAAACGAAGATGGTAAAAAATGAAGTTTTGAAAGTTTTGGGGGTTAAATTAGAACTAATTTTCTTTAAGTAATAGAGACTAACGACTAAGAGACCAAAATATGCACGTTTCTAAACGTAAGTGACCAAAATAATCTCTTTTGAATTATGGTGACCAAAATAATCTTTTTTGAATTATGGTGACCAAAATATATTCAATCATAAAAATTAGGCTTAAACAGGTTTTAAGTCTTTGAACTTTTGAAAAATAAAATCAATTAATTTTTTTTACACTTAATTAAGTTCATGTCCCCAAGAAATTAAATCAATTAAACACTCGAACAAATAGATTGAATCAATTAAGCTTTTTGACCAATTTTAACAATTAAGTCTTAATATTTTTTCCTTCAAGATATTACTGTCATGCGAAACACTATAATTTTGTAAAGTGACTTTTCAAGATTTATAAAAATATATTTTAATAAATTTAATTTTGAGAATCTTTTAATAATATAGATATATTTAAAAATACCAAGTGGTTACACCGTAACGTGACACAATATCAACAGGTAAAAACACCAAAATTTTTGAAAGGTGATCAAATACCATTATATTTGATAGTCTTATGGGTGTATTCGGTTCGTTTTTTAATAAAATATGAATCAAACCGCAATCTACGGTTTTTTAAAAAGAAAATCGAAACCGAATGAGAAAAAACCGAAATACTATAAACGAAATTTTGTGGTTCGGTCCGGTTAAAAATCACGGTTTTAACGAGTTTTTTTTTCAAATTAAAAAATGTAAGCAAAACACATAACATATTTTAATTTACCATTAGACACTTCAATATTAATTTATTTTGAAATTAAGGGGGAAAACGCATGTCTAGAGCTCTTGAAAACCTAAAATTTCAAATAAGAATGAATAAAAAAATAATGATATTACAAAACAGATAACATATCTAAAAAATAAATCATAAAAAATATTAATTTAATTAATATCCACTCAATGATTCCACATCACCAATTTAGAACACAAATATCTAGTCTAATATATTGTTTGATTAAATCCAAAATCAAATATTCAACGTCATAAAACAACCCCTTAATAGTAAATATTATAAAAACATATTCTAATTTGAAACACAATATCCAATCAACTTAATATTATAAAAACATATCAAAATATTTCAAGAGACTATCTTTAAAAAACAAATCCAAATATTTCAGGAGACTATGTTTAAAATATGTTTGATATGGGTCATAGTGTTTTATTTTTAATTCGGGTTCCATATAAAAAACCCGAAACCGAACCGAATTGAGAAGCTTAATTTTTAAACCGAACCTCAATATGTAAATCCGAACTGAACCAAACCGCATAACCCAGTTCGAGTCGATTTTTTGGTTTTTTCGATTTTGTTGCTCACCCTAGATAGTCTACGTAAGTTAAAAAGAATAAATTGATAAAATTACACAATACCTAATTAATTAGGTGCAAGGCTTAGTTGATTTTTCAAAAAAGATTTTAACATGAATTATACAATAATCTGGTTGTTATTTATACTAATGTCTAACGGTGAGGGTAAATAGTTCAATAAAGAAGGACGAAATTAGATTTTTTTAGGGTAAACTACACCATATGCCACTAAGTTATTGCTACTAATTCGAAAATGTCATCAAATTTTAAAAATGTTCAAATTTAACACTAAAATTTACTTTCTGACTCATTTATGTCACTCCATTGTTAACTCTTAACGGAACGATAACTCAAAAGTCAAAAAGATATGACAAAAATGGCCACTGAGCCGTTAACTGTCGTTAAGTGGGTGACGTGACATTGACAAAAATTTGAATAATAGAACATTTAATCCTCCATATTGACACATTCAATTAATTTATTCCTAATTTAACCCTAATTATTGTTGTCTAAATTGATTGAATGTTTAATATTGAGGATTAAATGTGTTATTATACAATTTTTCATAATCACCACATCTTTCAGTTAGCGACAATTAACGGCTCAATGCCCATTTTGTAATAAAAATTAAAGTTTAATGCCAATTTTGTAACTTTTGAAAGTTTAGCGACCATTTTGTATTTTTAGAGATAATTTAGTGACCATTTATATACTTTACCCTATTATTTATTTTATAAAATAATTTGAATTAATCTGAAATAGTTTGACACATAATATTTGTGGTAAAACATTACATAATATCAATATCATGTTGTTGGTTTAATGGTTAAAGCTTAGCCTTTGTATTTATAGGTCTCGAGCTAAAACATTTTAAAACATATATATATATATATATATATATATATATATATAGATATAGATATAGATATATTTCTTCCAGTAAAACGGCACCGTTTTAATGCCATATTAAATTTTAAAATAGCCGTACTAAAACAACGTTGTTTTAAGTTAATGCCGCTTTAAGAGTTAACGGTGGAGTGACATAAACAAATCAGAAAATAAAAACTAGTATTACATTTAAATATTTTTAAAGTTTAATTGTATTTTCGAGTTAGTAGTAATAATTTAGTGCCATCTGATATAGTTTACCCAATTTTTTAACTAGTTTAACTTCAAGTTTATACTAAACTAAGAACCTTTTTGTAACTCCGCCTTCCCTCTCAGGTTCAAGGTCCGGTTCGGCCATAAAACAAAACCCGAACCCCCTTTCAACCAGAGCCAAACACTTTAATCGGCGGCGGGGTTTTAGGAATCTAACCCAAAACCCTAGACAAACCCAAATCCAGAAAAAATTCTTCAAATTTTCATGTCCCCTCAGTAATCGACCCGAAGATCGATTAACAAACTGCCCGAACGAAAATGGGCCGACCCGATCCATGCGTTCTGTTTTCTCAGACTTTCGTCCACACTCACTTGGACGAATACGTCGACGAGGTAATTCTTTTCTTGGTGTGGATTCTTTCTTTACTTTTTGGAATTTTAAGAATTGGGTTGGCGAGGAATAATTAAATAGTAAATTATTTGTGGTAATTCAGGATTTTATTGGAAGGTTTTTGGTTTATTGATTGATTGAGGTATACAATTTGATTTATGGGTTTCGGTTTGTGTTTTGATTTTAATTTCTCGTTTTTTCTCAGGTATTGTTTGCTGAACCAGTTGTTATAACTGCGTGTGAGTTCTTAGAACAGAATGCGTCCTCGGCTTCTCAAGCTGTTTCGCTTGTTGGGTATGTTGAGCTTGTGAGCTTCCTACAGTTTTTAGGATTATTTTTCTCTTGGGAATTTATTTGCAAGATAATAGTGGTGCTATCATTTTATCCTCTGCACATGATATAATTGACTTATGGGTCATTAGAAGCTAGGAAGTATGAATACAATTGACTAACCCGTCCATGAAATATAATATATTGGTTTGTTGGTATGATGTAGTTAAGTAGTTGAGATTTGAATTTGGCGCTAGGTTATGTTTGGTTGTAGGGAAAACACAAGAAAATAATAGGACTAGTAAGCAGAGGTTAACTAGGAGGGACTTGTTCCTCCTTTAGTCCTAAGGTTTGAATCAAAATAAATTTAAGGAAAAGAACTGTTGAATGATAAATTTATTGACTCGTTTTAATATGTTTAGATGAGGCTTCTCCTCTTTCATTTATTGATTGCCAATTCTTCATTTTTCTGCTTTTGTCCAATTTTTTCCAGAGTGGCAATGTTCTCTCTCCCTTTCTTCATTTCCTGGCATTCTCTTATCCCCCCTTACCTTCCTATCAAAAGCACCTTAAAAGTCAAATCCCAACAATCAAAAGAAAGCTAGCATACCTTTCATCTACCTATCGTGCTTCTCTTATGAAATTGATAGTTCAGATCATCATCCTCTTCCATACCTAAAAGCTGCCCCTCAGGCATTCATGAGTTCTTCAACTGGTGAGGAAGCCGAACTCTCTTTTGCCTGCTTTATCATGACCTAGATTGAGTGCTTTCAAACCCATGCATCTCACCTGAGACAATTTCATCGATCCAAGCTAGGAGTGTGGAGGTTGAATTTAATAAATGACAATTCAACTTTGTTGATTATAAACAATAATCGATGCATCAAAACTATGCTATTTTGTATATAGTTCCATTAGTATGAGATGTTGTTACACTAATGCAAATTTCATCATGTGTTCCAATGTTCGGGTTAGCGGCAAGGTATTAGAAAAGATATACATATTTTCAGCTGTGCAATTTCATAGTTTTTGCTATTAGGCTTCTAAATTATTGGAATATTGAGGTATGGGGTTTTTGATATCTTTATCTATGCATTTTGTACAGGGCCACTTCACCCCCTTCATTTGCTTTGGAGGTTTTTGTTCAGTGTGAGGGAGAAACAAGATTCAGGCGCCTCTGTCAGCCTTTTTTATATTCTCATTCTTCATCAAACGTTCTTGAAGTTGAGGTGATTCTACGATTTTGTACAATTGGGATTTATTTGAATTTTAAATCTCACTTCTTTCAATTTATGTTGTCTCACTTTTGTATACATATATAATATTTCAAAAATAACGAATTAGTAAATTTTTCTTGAAATTTCTAGCATCAATAATTTGATTGATACAATATGCAATTAAGCAGTTTGTTGAGCGCCCAAAGAACATCTTAACAACTTTAGTATAAGACAGTGATCCTTGTAATATTCCTTGCATATAGTTAATGCTGGATATGTTCAGTTCCGTTTATCTTCTCATCACCTATTTGTAATTATAGCTCCTTCATTTGAAAATATTTTATGCTTCCTTGCTATCCATTGTGGTGTGCCTCTATATTGTGAAAGCTATATGTGAACACTGAATTTGTTTAAAATTGTACTGTGATTTTCTGCAGGCAGTTGTAACCAATCATCTGGTTGTAAGAGGTAGCTACCGGAGTTTAAGCTTGGTCATATATGGAAATAAAGCAGAGGATTTGGGGCAGTTCAACATTGAATTTGATGATAGCTCTCTAATTAATCTTGTTAGCTCTGCTGATGGAAAGCTTGAAGAACTACCACTTCCATTATGCGCATTTAATCGGACATTTGAGGAATCTTTACCTTTACTAAATGTTCTATCTTTATCACCAGTCAGACTAGATTTACCAGTAGAGGTTAAGCAATTACTACAACTAATGTTGAAAATTTTGGAATTGCCAAATCTTGGTTATGCAGTACATAAAATTGTCTGTGCTGTTGCATTGGCAGCTGCCTCACTTATAACCTTTGACTTAGATTCTAATGCAATCAATCAAAAGCATCTTACATCAGGAAGAAAAAAAGACTTTAAGGAGTTGGACCATGGTGTTAGGAAGGCAAAAAAAGAGCTGCTTGAGCTCTATGAGGCTTTTCAGTGTAAATCCATGAATGAATCCTCCGAGTCATTCACAGAATGTATCTTTATGGAGCCTGATGCTGATTTTGCTTCTTCCAAACAGTTGGTGGAAATGTTGTCACCATACTTCCATTTCAATAGAAGCTCCACTATTTTTGGGCATCACCAGCTCTCAAATGTAATTGAGATAGAGGCTGTTTTACTTGTTATTTATATTATATATTTGCATTCCTTTTTGAATCAAAGATATAAAATTACTTCAGTACAAAATGACAGCTCATCAATTCGATATGCTATCTTGATTTGCAGAGTGAAAATGTCATCTTGGGGTTGAATGTGGCACTTTTCTTGTGCTCTAGTAAGGAGAGCTGCTTTCACTTTGTCAACTGTGGGGGAATGAATCAGCTTGCATATCTTTTTGATCACCAAATGCAGAAATCTACTGCCATTACATTGTTGCTACTTGGAGTTATTGAACAGGCTACTCGACATTCTGTTGGATGCGAAGGATTTCTTGGTTGGTGGCCTCGTGAGGATGAAGATACCCCTTCTGGCACTAGTGATGGTTACATTCACTTGTTAAAGTTGTTACTGCAAAAACCACGACATGATGTTGCCTCTCTAGCAACTTATGTCCTTCATCGACTTAGGTTTTATGAAGTTGTTTCAAGATATGAGGTATGCTATGTGAAATCGGTCATGCTTTTTTGCTTGTGCAATTGTTTTATATCTAACACAATCTTAATATCCCTTGCTTGTAATTTTATTCTTTACCAGTGTGAAATCTTATCCATACTTGGTGGCCTTTCTGCTACTGCTGAAGGGACAATTGTTGCATCAAACAAGCTCAGAGGTGTTGGATCACTACTTAAAAAGCTTCTGGTCAGTTGTCAATCTTTCAACTTGATTAATTTTCCTGTTGTTTTTCAAATATGTGGTGGCTACTCTAAATGTAATTCTGTAATGTTTGTTCACAATGTTAATGCAGCATTTGGTAATTTCGCATAGCCCAGTTGAAGATCCATCTCTAGTGGCCCATGCAACCAGATGTTTTTTTCTTGATCAAACTGATGGATTAGTATCATATAAAGCAACTGGTGGGTTGATTGCTTCATCAAATTGTTGTTTTTCAGATCGGGAAATTGACTTGCATTTGCTGGCTCTTCTTAAGGTACATTACTATGTTAGCTCTTATGAACTTTTTGAATGTTCCATGTTGCTTTTGCAAATTTGATTTCAGCTTATTGCAGATTATTTGTTCTGAGACTTGTTTGTCTATCTTCTAAAAGTTTTATGATTTAATGGTTCGATACTGTAAGAATACGCATAGTATCCTAATCCGTATAGGAGTTAATTTATTAGTTTAGTAATCCTAATCCGTATAGGAGTTAATTTATTAGCTTAATTGCTGTAGTAGTATTCTAAGTCTTTTAGATAGAGTAGGAAGACTAAACCTAGTAGGACTCCTTATCTAACTTAAAGTCCTAGCCTATATAAGGCTGTAAGTATCTTTGTATTGAATCAGATTTTTCAATCATCTAATAAAACAGAAGAGTTTTCTGTTTATCTTCAGATACAACTTTCACAAATTTGTGTAGTTGCATCATTATTTTATTTATTTTAGGATAGATTTGGTACAAAAGATGAAGTGGGTAATAAAGGTTAGAAAGTGGACAATTGTATCTCATCTTATGTTGTGTTTTTGCAAGATTAAAAGTAGAATTTGATAATGGCTTAATGGCCCGTTTGGCCATTGAAGTATACTAAAAATACCGAACTGCCCCCTAAAGTATTTTTTGGGACGTTTTGCGCCCTGAACTAAAAATCGTTACTCCGTTTGGCCCCTCTGTCTAACGTCGTTAAAAAAATTGTCTTAGCCAATCAAGTTACGCCACGTGGTCAGTTATTTTTGAATTTATAATAATTATTGTAATTTATCGAAAATCGGTAAATAATAAAATAAATAATTTTGTAATATTTAGGAAAAGCTCGTTTTTACCCCTCTTTCCAGCGTTTCTTCTTCTTCCCCCTCTTGGTTCTCTTTAACAAATTTTCAACAACCACACCCAATCTCTAATCGATCCAACCATCGAAGACAACGCAAAGGATTTTAGTGAATTTACTTCTGACAAAATCAACTTGCATTTTTCAGAATTCCTTCCTCCAGCATCATTAGAATCATCTAGATTGGGCTACCCATTGGAGCAAACTATTCGATTCTGGATCAAGTATTTCATCTAGCTTGATATATCTTTGTAAAAATGGGTATGCCTCCAAGTTTGAATTTTCTAGTTAATATCCACAGATGGGATCCATTCTCAATCCGTTTTGGGTGATTTTAAATTTTGGGTTTTGTTTTTCGGATGTTCATCGTGTATATGGGTTATTTATTTTCTTTTTTTAAGTTCTATTTTATTTGAGCATGATTCCAATTTTGAGGAAGAAACGTATATGAAGGTGGAGATGACAACTCCAATGGTGGCCTGGGCTGAGAAGTGGACTGCCATAGAGAAGAAGATCAAAAATTGGAAATTCCTTTTTCTCAATTTTCTTTATTCATGAAACCGAACAATTTTTCTCTCAATTCCATCCTTAATTAAACTGAATTAGTCATTCGTGATGAAAACTTGTGGTTTATCGGTGGATTTGTTGTTGATGTTTGAACTTTGAATGAATCATGTTTGAAGGAACCACGATATACAGAGATAGGGGAAGAGAGAAGGGTAAAATGGAGATTCTTAAGTATTATAATATTTTTAATATATTTTTCTTTAATTAAATTTAAATTTTTATTTGATATTTAATGGGGTTGATGTGGTACATTCTAATTGGTTAAAGAAAAAAAATTTAACGGCGTTAGACAGAGGGGCCAAACAGGATAATGATTTTTAGTTCATGGGGCAAAACGTCCCCAAAAATACTTTAGGGGGCAATTTTGTATTTTGTGTATACTTCAGGGGCCAAACGGGCCATTAAGCCTTTGATAATCTATTTATTGTATGCCATGTCTGGTGCTGATATGATTATAGCGAACTGATAGAGAGAGAACACTAAAACTCAATTTAATTGATAAGTTGCTATATTGATAACCTACTAATACGAAGGACACTGTCCCTTGGACTAGTAAAGACATCTTTGTTGATGACTTAGTATTCAAAAGCGCGCCTAAAGCGCAAGGCGCATATATTTGCCGGAAAAATTGCCTGAGGAGGAGGCGGAGCGAGATACCGGAGGCGAAGCAAGGCGCGCGCTTCTGAGGGCTTTTTGGCTAGGCGCACGCCTTTTGCGCTTCTAGGGAGTTAAAAGAAAACCCAACCTGCTGCAATGAAATACAGTAGAGGGAGAGAGAGTTGTTTGGGGGTTTGATAGTGGCAGAGGTTAAATACGGGAAAAATAGAGAAAAAAAAGCTGTAAAAAGGAAAGTGAAAGATAAGATGAAAAGATTGCACAGCTTTTTAGATCAGAGAAAACACTAAAGAGCTAAATTAAAAATAATTTTTTTTAAATTGATTGATGTGACAATATTTAAAATATTTAACTGGTTGAATTTTTTTTTAAAAACAATATAAAAAATATTTAAAAAATCTAAAACTAAAAATCATTTCAATAAGTGTAATAATAAAAAATGTAAGTTTAGACGTATTAGAAGTATTTTTGTAGTTAAACTATACTAGTAGAGTTATTATTTAAGTCATGTACCGAAACCTAGAGTTAGAAGTTAATAGTTAGTAGGACTCCTAATACAATTCAAAGTCCTTTGCTATAAAAGGATGTAATGTATGCAACCCTAAGCATGAGTGAGTTTTACTCAGTATTCTAATAAACATAACAGTTTCTGTTTATCTTCAAAAAATTCTAGCAAATTCTTAAGAATTATAAAAAATTGTAAAAATTAATAATTTAGTTAGTTTTATTTAGAAAAAAAATCTTTATTGCATAATTACTATAACACCCTTCAAGACTTTTCTCTAATATATATTACCGACCAAATAATTATGCTTTTTTTGTTCCCTAATTAATAATGTATATGATTAAATGTGAATATTCATTATTATATATTATATGGCTTTAGTAGAAAAAATTATAATCTATGGTGTCTAACTGTCTATGGATTGATATTTCCCCAAAATACAAACCAATTGACATCTAACTATATATATATACATACAACAAATTGCAGTTTTTTTTAAATTACATGCAAACATGTTATATTTTTGTTATATATATCAACAATAAATCGCAGTGCGCCTCGCCTACGAAAGATGCGCTCCCTGCGCCTAGGCTCCAAAGACCTCTTGCGCCTAGGTGCACCTTTTAAAACTAAGATTGATGAAGGACCAATGACCATAATTATTAGCCATGTAAGGGGGTAAATTTTGTCTATGATTTGCCATAAGATTCCCTCTTGGTGTTTGACATCTTTTTTTTCTTTCATTTCTAGTTATTGTGACGATTGATGGAGTGTCTAATTGTTAGTTTTAGAGGGTTAATGCAACCCTGCAAGTAATCTATTATTTTCCATATTCGTTTTGGATGAGGTGTGTGTGTGTGATCAAATAATTGTTTATTAATCTTGAAATTGTCTCATTTGAAGCAGGATAGAGGATTTCTTCCTTTATCAGTTGCACTGTTGTCAACAACTATTTTGCATTCTGAAGACGAAGATGTTCTCGACATTTCTTTAGAGATTGTGTCATCCTTGGGATCCTTAATTCTCTCCCTTCTTTTTTGTCACTCAGGTTGAGTTAATTACTCTGCATCCAAGATGGCTTTGTGATATTAAGTCAATGGTGGTTGTGATTGATGCTGTGTTTCTTCTGTTTTAGGCTTGGTTTTCCTCCTACATCAGCCTGAGCTTACTGCTACGCTAATCCATGCCCTGAAGGGTGTTGATACTATGAATAAGGAAGAGTGTGTTCCTCTTCGGTATGCATCTGTTTTAACAGCTAAAGGATTTACTTGCAGTCCACGAGAAGTTGGAATTATTGTTGAGACACATTTGAGGGTGGTTAGTTATGTTTCTTGGTTGATATGAATGTTGATAATCTTTTACTCTTTATTTATATTTTCACAACCAATGTGTGACTGTGCATGTCTTATTTTTCAATATTTTATTGTAGGTTAGTGCCATAGATCGTTTGCTTTCAGCGAGTCCACAGTCTGAAGAATTTTTATGGGTATTGTGGGAGCTGTGTGGTCTCGCTAGGTGAATTACTTGATCTATTTCTTTAACCTTGGACTTGAACTACACCAGGGTGGTTCTGACTCAAACATTTTCTTTTTAATATATATTTGGCAGGTCCGATTGTGGACGCCAAGCTTTATTGGCCATGAGTTTCTTTCCAGAGGTATTGATGAATAATCTCTATGCTAATATTCTATGGTGTACAGAAACTTGGTTTCTGTTTGATACTTCTGTTTTATTATTATCAGATCAAGGTAGACTAACCAATATTTATTCATTTCAATGTGATTGTGTTTCCCTTCCTTTGTCAGGTGTTTTCAGTTCTGATTGAAGCTTTGCATTCTGTCAAGGAATCAGAACCTACTATCAAGAATAGTGGTACTGTTTATTTTGCGGTTAGGTTAAACTAGTTGAAAAGTTTCTTGTTACTTCCATAATGCATGGCCTTATATTTGCAACATTCTGGATTTGCAGGGGCTTCACCTCTTAATCTTGCGATTTTACATTCAGCTGCTGAGATTTTTGAGGTCATTGTTACTGATTCAACTGCAACATCTCTGTCCTCTTGGATTGGACATGCCATGGAACTTCATAAAGCTTTACATTCTTCTTCCCCTGGGTCCAATAGGAAAGATGCTCCTACACGGCTGCTGGAGTGGATTGATGCTGGTTTAGTTTATCATAAAAATGGGGCTATTGGTCTTCTGTCCTCAACCAACATTCTCGTCTCTGATTTAACAGATGTTGTTGATAATATTGTTGGAGAATCTTCTAATGCTTCTGACATTAATGTCATGGAGAATCTTGGAAGCATTATCTCTGTAAAGTCCTTTGATGGTGCTAGCCTCCGTGACTCTTCTATAGCTCAGCTGACAACTGCATTTCGAATCTTGGCATTCATTTCAGAGAATCCAGTATGTTATTTTATACTTTAGTGTCTATTTTAAAACTAAATTGATTCAACTCATGTGTAGCTTTTCATTGTAGACTGTTGCTGCTGCTTTGTATGATGAAGGTGCCATTAGAGTTATTTATGTGGTTATTGTCAATTGTAGCTACATGCTTGAGAGGTCATCAAACAGTTATGGTAAGTTAATGTGTGTTTCTGTTGAGTGAGTTGCTAGTCTGATTTAATTATATTGTACTCAAGGGTGAGCAGTTTTCGGTTACAACAGAGTTTGTCAAATTGACTGAAGCAATCCAGTTAAAACGGTCCTATTGTTTGGTTAAGTTCAAAATTAGGCTTGGTTAATTTGATTAATTTGGTTGGTTATGGTTTTGTAATTTTGAATCAGTTAAAGAATTGACCAATTTAACATATTATGTATATATATGTGTGTGTATATATATTTATATTATATTTTTTATAAGCTATAACTCTTCCAAGATAATGCTTGACATGTAGATAGTCATCTAATGCCCAGTATATAAGTTCACCATGTTGTTAGTGTAGAATATACTGTAAATATGTTAGTTCGGGTAACTTAGTTCTTATGGTAAGATATCTTAGCATTTGTGTTTAGAGTAGTATCTTATGTATTTATGGATGTATATTTAGTTTCCTAGATTACTTAGTTACTAAAGATACTTAACTAAGTCTCTATATATATTTTCTTATTCCTATGATTAAAATTAAGAGTGTTTTTCCTATTATTCTACATGGTACCAGATTAGGTTGATCCTTTCCTTTTCTCTCTCTCGATCACTTCTTTTCTTCTTCCTTTCTCGATTTAGTTCTAATTCGAAATGGATTATGAAAACTCAGAAATCAATTCCCCAAATGTTTCTCGACCTTCTGATTTCTCCTTGTCCGATGCCTCAATTTCTCCCCTCACATCCTACAAACTCAATGGAAATAACTATCTTCCTTGGTCTCAATCCGTTAGGCTCTACATCACTGGAAGAAGAAAAGCTTCCTATCTCTTAGACTCCTCTCCTATTCCCTCCAAGTCTGATCCTGCCTACTCAACCTGGTTGAGTGAAAATACCATGATCATGGCATGGTTGATCAATTCCATGGTCCCTGCAATTGGGGAGAATTTTATGCTCTATCACACTGCAGCCGAGATTTGGAGAGCAGCCAAAGAAACCTACTCGTGTGTGGATAACACCTCTGAACTTTTTGGGGTTGAAAATCAGATCAAGGATCTTCGACAAGGAGAGATGAATGTGGCTCAATACTTTGGTGTTCTTACTAAGTGCTGGTAGTAGCTGGATCATTATGAGGCTAATGAATGGAAATGCAATGATGATATTGCCTTCTACAATCGACTTAAGAATCAAAGAAGGCTATTTCAGTTCCTCTCTGGTCTGAATGGGGAGTTTGATAATGCTAGGGGTCGGATCTTAGCAACTAAACCTCTTCCTCTAGTTAGGGAAGCATTTTCAGACATAAGAAGCGAAGAAAGTAGGAGACTATTAATGGTGCCTCCTGTGGTTCAAGCAGATGCTTCTGCCCTTCTTACTCATGCCACCTCTGATCATGGGCAAAGGAGGGGCAGACCTTGGTGCACCCATTGCAAGAAGGCTGGTCATGTGTTGGAAAAGTGCTGGAAATTGCATGGGAAACCAGCAGATTGGAAACCTTCTTCCTCTCGTTTTCAGAAGCCTGCAAATCTTGCTTCTGCTGAGAATTCATCCACTGGCTTTAGCCCGCAACAAATGGCGGAGCTTCAACAAATCTTTGGTCGATTCTCCTCCTCCTCTGCTTCAATAGCCTTGACAGCTACTGAAGGTAATTCATTTTCCTTCATTCCTGCACCATCTTCCCAATGGATTGTCGATTCTGGTGCATCTGATCATATGTCAAGCAATCTTAAGTTGTTTCAGTCCTTCTCTACACTCAGCTCACCTTGTTACATTAAGATTGCACATGGTTCACTTTCTAAAGTTACTGGAAAGGGTTCAGTTCAGATTACTCCCAAGCTAGTTCTTTCGACTGTTCTCTATGTTCATAATTTGAGTTGCAATCTGTTATCTGTTAGTGCTTTTGTGAGAGATGTTAATTGTGATGTACATTTTGGGGTTGATGGCTGTGTTTTTTCAGGAACAGGACTCGAGAGTGGTGACTGGCAATGCTAGGTTGCATAATGGTCTTTATACCCTTGGTACTCAACCCTCTTCATCATCCAATTGCTCTAGGGCCCCTCACAAATCTGCCCTATCTTCCACCTTTAATTTAGATCCTGTAATGCTCTGGCATTTTAGATTAGGACATGCCAATTTTAATTATATTAAAAGGATGTTTCCTTATCTTTTTCTCAATAAGAATCCATCTTCTTTTACTTGTGCTAGATGTCAATTGGCCAAACACACTCGAACCACTTATCTGCCTGCATCTTTAAAATCAACTTCACCTTTTTCCACCATTCACAGTGACATCTGGGGCCCTTCTAAAGTCCCGAGTACTTCTGGATCTCGTTGGTTTGTTTCATTCATTGATGATTTCTCTCGCACTACTTGGACCTTTTTAATGAAAGAGAAATCTGACATTCTTCCTATCTTCCATAATGTTTATGTAGAATTGTATGAAATTCTCTCTCAATTATTCACAAGAAAACTTAGAATATATACACATAGTTGACTCTCTGATAAAGGAAA
The DNA here is from genome assembly GCA_958450335.1 of Hibiscus tridactylites. Lineage (NCBI taxonomy): Eukaryota > Viridiplantae > Streptophyta > Magnoliopsida > Malvales > Malvaceae > Hibiscus > Hibiscus tridactylites. The sequence continues at coordinate 35,919,453 of OY288272.1, read as the reverse complement.
CTAAATATTCTCTAATAACTATAGAGATGTTATTCTAAGGAATATCTATAAAGGTCTACATGCCATAACTAACAGATACAGACTTTAGTACATAGAATATTTCCATTCTAACTAGTATTAACCTACACTCCCCCTCAAACTGGTGTGTATATGTTGTATACACCTAGTTTGGATGCAAAACCATCAAAAATTACTCTTGGAAGTGCTTTGGTGAAGATATCAGCAATCTGATTAGTAGTAGGAATGTAGTTAAGCTTCACAGTCCCATTATTAGCCTTCTCAAAGATGAAATGTCTATCTATTTCGATATGTTTGGTTCTATCATGCTGCACCGGATTTTTAGCAATACTTATTGTTGATTGACTGTCACTGTAAATATCCAGTTCTGATTTTTCACCCAGTTCTAACTCAGTGATGAGTTTTTTAATCCACATCCCTTCACAAATTCCAAGGGCCATGGCTCTAAACTCTGCCTCTGCGCTGCTTCTAGATATCACAGACTGCTTCTTGCTTCTCCACGTGACCAAATTGCCCCATACAAATGTACAATAGCCACTTACTGACCTTCTATCTGTTAATTCACCTGCCCAACTTGAATCTGTGTAAACCTTTACTGTTCTGTCCTGGTTTTTTCTGAAAATGAGTCCAGAGCCTGGTGTGAATTTTAAATACCTCAAGATCCTATTTACCGCTTCCATGTGTTCTTCTCGAGGATCACTCATGTATTGACTTACTATGCTCACTGAATAGGCAAGATCAGGTCTTGTGAGTGATAGATAAATTAATTTCCCCACCAAACGTTGGTAAGATTCTTTGTTTACTGGATTCCCAAGTCTATCTTTACTGAATTTCAGACCTGGTTCCATTGGAGTGTCAGCTGGTCTACACTCAAGCATCTTGGTCTCTGCAAGTAGATCTAAAATATATTTTCTTTGGTTAATGACTAACCCTTCTTTAGATCTAGCTACCTCCATTCCCAAGAAGTATCTAAGATTCCCCAAATCCTTTGTCTCAAACTCCTTTGCTAGAGCAATCTTTAGTCTTTCTATCTCTGTATCATTTCCTGTGATAACCATATCATCGACATACACAATTAGGAGAGTCATTTTACCATTTGGCGTAATCTTTCTGAACAAGGTATGATCTGCTTGGCTTTGTTCGAAATCATTTTGAACCATGGCTCTAGTAAATCTGTCAAACCATGCTCTTGGAGATTGTTTCAATCCGTACAAGGATTTATTCAGTTTGCATACGGTCCCTCTTGTTGTGCTTTCCTTTAAACCTGGTGGAATTTCCATGTATACTTCCTCCTCGAGGTTCCCATTGAGAAAAGCATTTTTGATGTCCAACTGATGCAACTCCAGTCTTTGTTAACAGCCACTGAGAGTAACACTCTGATGGTGTTTAACTTAGCAACTGGTGCAAACGTTTCTTGATAATCCACTCCATATGACTGAGTGAATCCTTTCGCTACAAGCCTCGCCTTATATCTTTCAATATCTCCATTGGAATGATACTTGACTGTGAAAACCCACTTACACCCAACCACCTTTTTTCCTTCTGGTAGACTGGTTAGACTCCAAGTATTATTCTTCTGCAGTGCTGTGACTTCATCCTCAACTGCTTTCCTCCACTCAGGACTTTTGAAAGCTTCTTCCACTGTCCTTGGAATTTGCACATTGTCAATGCTGGCTGTAAAAGCTTTCAAACCAGATAACAATTTTCCATAGGCCACAAATCTATTAATTGGATGAGCAGTACATTTCCTTACCCCCTTTCGAATAGCAATAGGAAAATCATCCAAATTAGCAATAATAGATTCTTGAGGGATACTATTACCTCCTGTTTCCACGGCAGTAGGGCTCAAAGCTAGCTCTTGGCAAGTGTTAGGCTGACTAACAACTTCAGGAAGTGTTCTTTTCTTTCTTGTATAAACGCTGAATTGTTTATCTGTAAGTTGAGGAGTTATAAGGTCTGGAGAGGTGTGTGGGACAGATTTAAGAGTTGGAGGAGGTGTAGTATAAGGGCTAGACATTTTTGACAAAGGAGAAGGTATGTCCGCTGGATTAATAGTGTTAGTAATCTCAGCTTCATTTGAAGGAACAAGTTGTTGGGAAGAATCAGAACTAGTGATTTCAGCATCGAGAGTTGGCAACGCTGGATTACTAGTGTTAGTAATCTCAGCTTCATTTGAAGGAACAAGTTGTTGGGAAGAATCAGAACTAGTGATTTCAGCATCGAGAGTTGGAAACATAAGCAAGGGTTGTGAAACTGATGGGGACTGAAATTCTCTGTATGTCTCCCCCTGAATAGCAGTCCCTGAAAAATAAGGCTGATGCTCAAAGAAAGTAACGTCAAACGAGATATAGGTTTTTTTGGTTGTGGGAGAGTAACATTTGTAACCCTTCTGACTCGAGGAGTACCCAATAAAAACACATTTTAAGGACCTAGCATCAAGTTTACCTCTATGAGGGGCTTGCACATGAACAAAGGTTGTACAGCCAAAGACACGAAAAGGAAGAGCAGAAGAGAGGGGTTTAAAGTGAGGAAAAAGTTGGAAAAGAGTTTCAGTAGGAACCTTAAAACCAAGAGTTTTGCTAGGCATCCGGTTAATGAGGTAGGTGGCAGTTAGAAGGGCATCCCCCCAAAGATACTTAGGAGCATTGGCTGAAAACAAAAGAGAGCGGGTGACTTCAAGGAGATGACGATTTTTTCTCTCAGCCACACCGTTCTGCTGAGGTGTGTTAACACAAGAAGTGAGATGAAAAATTCCCTTTTCCCGGAAAAAACTCCCAAGAGATTTGCTATGATACTCACTCCCATTGTCACTCTTCAAAATTTTAATAGGGGTAGCAAATTGAGTGTGGACCATTTGATAAAAATCTTTAAAGATGCGCTCAATGTCAGATTTATCTTTCATCAAGAATGTCCAAGTTGTCCTAGAAAAATCATCTATGAAGGACACAAACCACCTAGAACCAGCAATACTCTGAACCTTAGAAGGGCCCCAAATGTCACTGTGTATAATCGAAAAAGGAGAAGTAGGCTTAAAGTGGGAAGGCACATAAGATTGCCGAGTGTGTTTAGCCATTTGACAGATTTCACATGTAAAAGAAGAAGGATCTTTATTGATAAATAATGTAGGTAACAATCTCTTAAGATAAGAAAAATTGGGATGTCCCAATCGAAAATGCCACATCATTATCTCATTGGAAAGTAAATTTGAAGGGAAAACAGAGGTATGGAGACCACTGGAAAAAGAAGAAGGTGAGGAGGACAAAGCATCAAGGACATATAAGCCATTAGACAACCTAGCATTGCCAATCACCATTTTTGAACCCTGCTCCTGAAAAACACAACCAGTAAGACCAAAGTGAACATCACAGATTCCATCATTAATCAACTGTCCAACCGATAACAAATTGCATGTGAGATTAGGGACATAAAGAACTGAAGTAAGTAGAATTTTATCACTCAATCGAATGGAACCCTTGCCAAGCACTGTTGAGAAAGAACCATCAGCAATCTTAATGGAGGAATTAGAGTTGGAGCTCGAAAAAGAATGAAACAGACTGAAATTTCCTGTCATATGGTCAGAAGCACCAGAATCGACTATCCAACTAGAAGAGGATACTGAAGACAGGGATGGAAGACTACCTTCAGTTGTTGTCAAAGCAGTAGTGGTAGGAGGAGCAGAGAGGCGACTAAAGAGGTGCTGAAGTTCAGCAATCTGTTCAGGACTAAAATTGCTGGGCAGTGTGTCAGAAGTTGCAACATAAGCTTCTTTCAAAGGTCGAGATTTAGGATTTTTCCATTGGGACCAAGGAAGGTAAATTAGGTAATTATTGCCATTTAGTTTGTAGGATGTTATCGCAGAATAAGAATGTTCTGACATTGGAATATCAAAAGAACCATGGTTGGGGAGAAAACTGACTTCAGAATCAGATTCCATAGAGATTTAGAGATTTGATCGGAAAAAAATGGAGAGGATCGACCTAATCTGATACCATGTAGAATTGTATGAAATTCTCTCTCAATTATTCACAAGAAAACTTAGAATAAATACACATAGTTGACTCTCTGATAAAGGAAACTAAATATTCTCTAATAACTATAGAGATGTTATTCTAAGGAATATCTATAAAGGTCTACATGCCATAACTAACAGATACAGACTTTAGTACATAGAATATTTCCATTCTAACTAGTATTAACCTACAGTTTACACCATGATCCAAACTCAGTTTACTACACCTATTAAGATTGTTAGGAGTGATAATGGGAGTGAGTACCTTAGCAAGTCCCTAGGGAATTTCTTCAGGGAAAAGGGGATATTTCACCTTACCTCTTGTGTTAATACACCCCAGCAAAATGGTGTATCTGAAAGAAAGAACAGACACCTCCTTGAGGTCTCCCGTTCCCTTTTGTTTTCAGCTAATGCTCCTAAAAAGTTTTGGGGATGCTCTTCTTACAGCCACATACCTTATTAATAGAATGCCGAGTAAACCCCTAGGGTTTAAAATCCCTACACAGGTTCTTTCTCAGAAATTTCCTCACTTTTTACCTTTGTTTTCTACTCTTTCTCTAAAAGTTTTTGGTTTCACAGCTTTTGTCCATGTGCACAGTCCCAACCGCAGTAAACTTGATCCTAGATCCTTAAAATGTATTTTCCTAGGGTACTCCTCAACACAAAAAGGTTACAGATGTCACTGTCCTTCTACTCGAAAGACCTATATTTCTTCTGATGTCACATTTTCTGAAAACCAGCCCTATTTTGATAAGACTGAAATTCAGGGGGAGACATATAGAGAATTTTAGTCCTTAGGTGACCTTCAACTTCTTCCTATTTTGCCTATTTTGGAGGGTGACATCTCTAAGAGTTCATCGTCTTCTTCTTCACACCAATCCAGTCCCCTAAATGAAGTTGATATTGTCTCTAACACTCCAGCCCCTAATCCAGAGAACATTTCCCCTGCACAACAAATCAGCTCACATCCTAGCCCTTACAAAACACCTCCAACTCTCAAAGCCATTTCCAGTTTATCTCCAAATCTTGTAACACCTTTTAAACCACTCAGTGTGTATACCAGAAAGAAAAGAGAGGCTGCTATTCAACCTAACACTTGCCAAGAACTAATCTTGAGTCCTACAGCTATTGAAACAGATGGTAACAAATCTTACTCAAAATTCCTCCAATGCTGGTTTAAATGATTTCCCTATTGCTATTAGAAAGGGAGTAAAGAAATGCACTATTCATCCCATCAATAAATATGTTGCCTATGGAAAACTTCTACCTTATTTTAAAGCTTTTACAGTCAGCCTAGACAGTGTACAAATTCCAAATACAGTAGATGAAGCACTTAAAAATCCTGAGTGGAGAAAAGCTGTGGAAGAAGAAATTAAAGCACCTGAAAAGAATCAAACTTGGAGTCTAACTAGTTTACCAGAAGGAAAGAGAGCTGTTGGATGTAAATGGGTATTTGCAGTGAAATATCACTCGGATGGCAGTGTAGAAAGACACAAAGCAAGGCTTGTAGCCAAGGGATTTACTCAATCTTATGGGGTTGATTATCAGGAGACTTTTGCACCAGTGGCTAAATTAAATACAACCAGAGTTTTGCTGTCCATTGCTGTTAACAAAGATTGGAAATTACACCAATTGGACATCAAGAATGACTTTCTAAATGGGAATCTTGAGGAGGAGGTATACATGGAAATTCCACCAGGCTTGAAGGAAAATTCAGCAAAGGGGACAGTGTGCAAGTTGAATAAGTCTCTATATAGATTGAAGCAATCCTCTAGAGCTTGGTTTGATCGATTTGCTAGAACCATGATTAAGAATGGGTTCAAGCAAAGCCAAGCTGATCATACATTGTTCAAAAGGGTGGCACCTAATGGCAAAATGACTCCTAATAGTCTATGTCGATGACATAATCATCACTGGAGATTCCATAGAAGAAATAGAAAGACTGAAGACTGATTTAGCAAGGGAATTCGAAACAAAAGACTTGGGAAGTCTTAGATATTTTTTAGGCATGGAGGTGGGAAGATCTGAAGAAGGATTAGTGATCAATCAGAGGAAATATATTCTGGATCTTTTGACTGAAACCAGAATGCTTGAATGCAAACCAATAGAGACTCTAATGGAGCCAAGCTTAAAATTCAGTAAGGATGAAGAAGGCGGTCCAGTAGATAAAGTATCTTATCAAAGATTAGTGGGGAAACTAATCTATTTGTCACTTACTAGAACTGACCTTGCATATGTAGTGAGCATTGTGAGTCAACACATGAGTGACCTTCGAGAAGAACATATGGAGGCAGTGAGGAGGATTTTTAGATATCTAAAATTTTCACCAGGAGCTGGACTTATATTCAGAAAAAATCAAGATAGAACTGTGAAAGTGTACACTGATTCAAGCTGGGGAAGTGAATTAATAGATAGAAGATCTGTAAGTGGTTATTATGCATTTGTGTGGGGCAACCTGGTTACTTGGAGGAGTAAAAAACAAGCTGTGACATCTAGAAGCAGTGCAGAGGCTGAATTTAGGGCCTTAGCCTTGGGTATTTGTGAAGGAATTTGGATTTAGAGACTTATCACTGAACTTGGACTCAATGAACATGGAAATTTTGAAATTTACAGTGATAGTCAATCAACAATGAGTATAGCAAGGAATCCAGTTTAACATGATTGAACTAAACACATTGAAATAGATAGGCACTTTATCTATGAAAAGGTCAATGGAGGGACAGTGAAGCTAAACTATATTCCTACAACAAGTCAGATTGCTGATGTGTTTACCAAGGCACTTTCAAGAGTTACCTTTGATGGCTTCTTATCCAAACTGGGTGTATATAACATATACAAACCAGTTTGAGGGGAGTGTAGAATATACTGTAAATATGTTAGTTCGGGTAACTTAATTCTTATGCTAAGATATCTTAGCATTTGTATTTAGAGTAGTATCTTATGTATTTATTGAGGTATATTTAGTTTCCTAGATTACTTAGTTACTAAAGATACTTAACTAAGTCTCTCTATATATTCTCTTATTCCTATGAATAAAATTAAGAGTGTTTTTCCTATTATTCTACAGTTAGCTCATGATGTCGTGCCCATCAGATAAATTCTAACTAAAATAGTCTAAAGAAAAGTAAAATTTAATTTAGGAATTTAAGATCAAAATTTCGGATTAAGTTTTAGTTAATTTGGTAACCAACCAAATTAACTGATGCAATTCTTGTTCTGTTATCTGTTAATTCATAAAATTCAGTCAATAAAGTATATAACTTCGGTTAATACGGCTTTTGAAAATCTCTCATGAATTAATTGATTGCTCACCCTAATTGCAGCTTATAATGGAAACTGATGTTTATGATTTATATAGTTAAAAGTTAATATGAACGCACCAGGATTGCATTATAAATTCAATCAGCATAATCTAATAATAAGGGGTGAGTTGGGTAAAACTTTTTGATAATGATTTACCTTTCCCTAAGTTTTCTGGGCTTAATACTTGTTGTCAAATCTCTCTCTTTTTTGCTTTCAAGTACACCTGAAGCTTTAAAAGATAGGATCAAGGTTTATTGGGCTCTATCATAGCATGTTTTTGTCTGTATGTTTTCATCATCTATGATTTGAATTATGAATTGCTTGTTGACCTAAATTATGTTGTTTATATATGTTTAGATTTCTGCCAGGTCTCTGTTCCGCGTGGTTAAAGACTTAAAAAGATTTTTTAATCGTCCTTGCTTTGCGACATCATTTTATATTTTCTTGAACAGATTATCTTGTTGATGAGGGCACCGAATGCAATTCTACATCTGATTTATTACTGGAACGCAACCGTGAACAGAGTTTAGTTGATCTTTTGATTCCTTCACTTGTATTGCTGATCACACTTTTGCAGAGATTACAGGTTTGTTGCTTATTAGCTAGATTGTATCTTTATGAATCATGTTTTTGATTTGATAAGGAAGATAATTTTCTTCTTACAAAAAGCATCATGAAACATTTTGCGGATTTATGGGGAGATTGGAGATACCATGTACCTACTTTGTTTAGTTTGGAATAGTTTCTAGTGGAGGAGGATAGAATTGATGCTTGCCGACACTTCTGCAAAAGAGTGTTACGTTTATGTTTTAGCATTAACTTTTCCTTCTATTTGAGAAAAAAACATGGGGCATTAGTTGTGAAGTTCATGAAATACCAATGCCCCTAAGATCTGACTCTTTGCACTTAGTTAATGGTTTACTGCATTTTTGCTCATCATTAACCTTTTTATCAATTTACACCATCTTCCAAATTCGAGAATTGAGTTGTCTTATCCTCTACATGTAGGAAGCTAAGGAACAGCACAAGAATACAAAACTGATGAATGCATTGTTACGATTGCATCGAGAAGTAAGGTAATTAATATTTCACTGTTCCCAATAGAAACTTTTTCAGACGAGGCACATTTATGGAGAAGGGCACTAATCATATTGCTGTCTTGCAGCCCAAAGCTTGCAGCTTGTGCAGCTGATTTATCCTCTCCCTATCCTGATTCTGCACTTGGTTTTGAAGCTGTCTGCCACCTTGCTGTGTCAGCTCTTGCTTATTGGCCAGTATATGGTTGGAGTCCTGGCCTCTTCCATACAATTCTGGCCGGTGTTCAAACTACTTCGTCACTGGCCTTGGGTCCAAAAGAGACCTGCAGTTTACTTTTTCTTTTGGTATTTCAGTTTTCCTTTTCTTTAATATTGATAGCACCCTAGTCTCTTTACTCATATCAAGAAATATTACCTATTTAATGTTTTCTTGTTGCACATATCTTACCTACAATGGTGATTATTAAGGAACTTGCTTTTTTTTTCCACAAGGATTGCTTGTTGTCTTAGGGTAGTTCTAGGGTGAGGCACCCTTGCGGTGCGGCTAAAATGAGGCGAATGGTAAGAATTTAGGTTATAATATAAGAATTTGTGTAGCTACACAATTTCTTACTCAATTTGTAAGAATTTATGTAGTTACACAAATTCTTACCCAGTTAGTAAGAATTTCGGTTCTACCGAACTTCTTACCAGTCCTACCTAAATTCTTACCATTTTTTGTAAGAATTTATGTTGGCAGCATTTTAGCCGCATTTTAGGCGGCTTTTTTAGACTTTCATGTTGTCTTCATTTTTCTTCTTCTTTTCTATATGCCATTCTGGAAAACAATGATGAATGAATCCCGAATTCGCATACTGTACTTATTTTGTTTGCTGCTTTTTCCAATATGATTGTTCTGTTATTTGAAATGGAAGACCTTTCTCTCAACTTAGGACATTTTTTGCTTAAATGGGGATTTCTTTTAATTGCAGCATTAACTAGTTTCTTTTGCCTTTTACATTGCAAGAATGATTTATTTCCTGAAGAAAGTGTCTGGTGTTGGAAGAATGGGATGCCTTTGTTGAGTGCTCTTAGGTCATTGGCTATAGGGACTTTATTGGGACCTAACAAGGAGAGACAGGTTGATTGGTATCTAGAGTGTGGCCACCTTGAGAAGTTGTTCAACCAATTGACACCACAGCTTGACAAAATTGCCCAGATAATCCAACATTATGCCATATCTGTATGTGCTCTTTCATCAACATGGTACTTAGTTTTTGTATCATTTGAAATATCTGGTATTGCGGGAATTTAGAAAGGGTGGGGGCAGCTAGCTATATTATTTTGATAAACTTGCTTTGTATCATGTAGCGCTACTAATATATTGCTTTTAAGCAGGCCTTGGTAGTTATACAAGACATGCTTCGAGTTTTTATAATTCGCATTGCTTGCCAAAAAGCTGAACAGGCTTCTAAACTTCTGCGGCCTATATTATCATGGATACATGATCACACTTCTGACTTATCTTCCTTATCTGACATGGATGCTTACAAGGTGATAGCTGTTAATTTTTTTGCCCAAGCTACCTTTTTGTGGTTGCTTAGACTGTTATACCAAATGGTTTCCATTTTTCCCTTCTGCAGGTTCATAGATTCCTTGATTTTCTCGCTGGCTTACTGGAGCATCCATATGCCAAGGTTTTACAATCTATGGATTCCTTACCTCCACTCCCTTCCCTTCTTCCCCTCTTCCCCTACAAGTTGCAGTTTATTTTACTCATGCTGCTTTCTGCATCAGGTGCTGTTGCTTGGAGAGGGTTTTCCTCAAATACTAACAGGAGTTTTGGAGAGTTGTTTTGATGTTAGTGATTCAGATAGGAGGCAGGTTTCAGGTTGTAGAGATTCTGCTAAAAATGGGTTTTCTTGGATTAGTTTGTGTATCCCAGTTTTTCAGTCGATCTCACTACTATGTAGTTCTCGGACATATCCCCGGTATGATGGCAGGCATGATATGTGAGTTGATTACTTGCATTGACATTCACTCTCTCTCCTCTTAATGATTTATTTGGAATGCAATTGCACATGCTGTTTACCGCTTAATGGCATTTTCACTCAAGTTCATTGTGGTCTAATAGGCAAAAATTTGAAAGTTTGAGCCCCAAAGATTGTTCAGTATTTATTAATCAACTCTTGAAGTTTTGCAAGGTAATTGGAAGACTTAAAAATCTTTTGATAGACTCACCATTCTCTTATGAAGAACAAGAACCGTTACAGTTTCACAAGATATCTAATCTTGTAATTGAAATTCCATTTTGTTTCTCAGGTCCTACCAGTTGGAAAAGAATTAGTGTCTTGCCTTACAGCTTTTAAAGACATGGGTTCTTGCACTGCAGGTCGTAGTGCATTGCTGTCTGCTTTGCTAGATAGCAGCAGTTCTACTCACAAGGAACTTGAATCAGAGAGAGGAAATGAAAAGAATGTAAATTTTCATTTTCTTAATGAATCTGAATGGAGAAAGTCTCCCCCCTTGCTATGTTGCTGGATAAAGTTATTAAGATCCGTTGATTCAAAAGATTATTTATCACCTTTTACACTTGAAGCTGCTAATGCGTTGTCTTTAGGTACTCTGGGATTTTGCATGGGTGGGAATAGGTGAGATGCATACATCTATCACCGATCTCTTTCATAAGATTGCTGCATTTCTATACTTCCAGTAGACTAGAAGAGAGTGTTTAATATTTTTTTCTGGTAGGATATATCATTTCATTGTTTTAGACCATACTAACATAATCTTATGGCTCAAGTATGTGTTTGAGGAAGTTGGTGTTGTGGTTGTTTTTAAGAATAGTGGTTTCCCTTTATTTTCATAGAAAATAGAGAACTCTTGCGAAAACCCTTTTGGTGATTCAAAGAGAAAGAGTTTTAGAAAATTCAGCTCCAGTTATGGCAGAAAATTGAGAAAGATTCAACATGTTTCACTATTTTCTCTAGAGAAAGCAAAACACTGTATTCTTTCTCATCAAATGCAGTGGGATTGGAGAAAGAAATAAGACATTTTGGGAACCAAAACAAAGAAGCTCAAATCTTTTTGATACCCAAATGCAACCTAGCTTTTTCTTGTTATATGCACAAATGCTTTATAATGTGTTAAGCTGATTCATGTTCGGTTCCTACAATGTCTGCACATTAGTTTCTTTGCTCATATGTTTGTTGGAAGAGTATTTGTGGCTAACTAATGGTCTGCTCTTGTATCAGTTTGAACATGAATGCTGTTGTAGCATTGAAATTCCTTTTCGGGCTTCCTGATGATATGGCCGGGATAGGTGGCTTTCCTGAAGACAACATAAAATATATCCAGGAATTTTCTTCTCTGCTAAGCTCAAGGATTGATAATGGTGGTGACTATCAAACTTCATCCAATATGCATATCACCATGTGTCAGGTATAACTAAGTGTAATTGCATCTTTCATTTCCCTGATTTGTTTATCAAACTTTAACTTATCACTGATGTACAGGTTTCGGAATCTGTGAAATCATTGTTGTTATTGTTCCAAAATTCGACTGCTACTGTTAATGTGGATGATACCAGTCTCTATGAAAGTCTTTCTTTTCCTCAAAACAATGTTCAAGTCCCTTCAGGAATTCACCACTTTGGACTAGACTTCAACGAAAAGGCTGATGACAGCCTTTACATAGGAGGATTAGAAGACAAGTTCTCATGGGAATTGCCTGAAACGTTAACTGGTAGATTGTTGCAGACAGCTCTTCCTACAAGAAGGAAACTGCAACCAGCTGAGAGCTCAACTAGGAGTGCGAGAGGAGACAACTCGGTGGCTGAGATAACAAACCCAACTGCATTTCAATGGGGACCGGGTCCGTCTACAGCCTCTTCTGGTACTACTCGAAGGGATAGCTTTCGACAGCGCAAACCTAATACTAGCAGGCCTCCATCTATGCATGTGGATGATTATGTTGCAAGAGAAAGAAGTGTTGATGGTGTTGCTAATTCTAATGTAATAGCAGTTCAGCGAGTAGGATCTTCTGGGGGAAGACCACCTTCTATTCATGTGGATGAATTTATGGCTAGACAGAGGGAGCGTCAAAATCCTGCCGCATCAGGGGCTGAGACTGCAGCACAATCTAAGAATGCAGCTCCTGTAAACGGCCCAGATAATGAAAAAGTAAACAAGTCTAAGCAGCTGAAATCTGATCCTGATGACGATCTCCAAGGAATTGATATAGTGTTTGATGGTGAGGAATCTGAAACTGATGATAAGTTACCCTTCCCCCAGCCAGATGATAATCTGCAGCAGCCTGCTCCTGTAATCTTTGAGCAAAGTTCGCCACAGTCTGTTGTTGAAGAGACTGAAAGTGCTGTTAATGGAAATAGTCAATTTTCTCGCTTGGGTACACCATTAGCATCTAATCCCGATGAGAATGCCCAAAGTGAGTTTTCTTCAAGGATGTCAATTTCACGTCCTGAAATGTCTTTAACCCGAGAACCTAGTATTTCTTCAGATAAGAAATATTTTGAGCAATTTGATGACTCGAAGAACGCCGTTTCAATTAACAGCTCTTGTAGGATTGATTCTGCAGCTGGGACAAATGGTTCGGGCTTCTCTGCCCCAGTTTATAGTAATGTGCCTGCAATATCAGTGCAGTTGCCGGCAGATTCAAGGATAACTCCACAAAAATTCTATCCAAAGAGCAATGCACAGTATGGTAGTAATATTCCTGTGGCTTCTGGATCTCGAGGATTATATGAGCATAAAGTTCTTCCAAATCAACCACCTTTACCTCCAATGCCGCCTCCACCAATTTTGCCAGTAAGTTCTCTAACTAGTAGTGCACATTTGTAAGTTTCCAGCCTGACATTTGTTGTTCACCTCTTTCGGCTGATTGTTTACTTGCACTCTATAAATGATCAACTTTTCTTTCTTGCAGGTCAAATCCGATTATTTATCTTCAGTTAGTAGCAGTCCTTCACTGTTGCAATCTTCTCATCCCGTGTCAGATTCCAAGTTTATGAGAACCTCTATGCCTTCACCCAGTGGAACTACTAGGCCTCCACCACCACTTCCTTCAACACCTCCTCCATTTGCATCTAGCCCATATAATTTAGCTTCCTTGAATACTTCTCCTTCCCAACCAGCACTCTACAACCAGTCTGGTATAGGGAAAACTGAACTTCCTCCAGGCTCTATTGGACCTTCTATTGATGCTCGACTTCCTACATCAGCCGCTGGCTTGGCTTCTTATCCACCTCCACCATTGATGCAATCGGTAGTTTTTAATAGGCCTCCTTCAATCCCTGTTACACCTTATGGAAACTTTCCTGGATTGCAGCAGGGTGAGAATCACCCTCCTAGCATCTTGCAGAACCCCTCGATACCCCAGTCGTCTATTCAGTCAATGCATTCTCTTACTCAGTTGCAGAAGCTTCAACGTCCATTGCAGCCAACTCAACATCTTAGGTCATCCATGCAATCATCGCAGCAGTTGGAGCAAGGAGTGTCATCTCAAGCACCTGTTCAGATGCAAATACAGTCATTACAGATGCTGCAACAGGCTCATGTTGCTCCTGTAAATCCTTATTATCAGCCTCAACAGCCTGAGTTTTCAGCAGCACAACACCAGCTGCAAGTTGAGCTTGCGCAACCACAAGCTCCACCGCAAGCTGGCGGTACGTCACAGCAGCAACAAGATTCCGGATTGTCCTTGCATGAGTACTTCCAGTCTCCAGAAGCTATTCAGGTACGAATCGTGCAAGTATAACCCCATGAAGAGGGAATGCATCTGCTTGATATTTTCTATAATATTTTATCTTTACTCTTCCCGAATGCAGTCTTTGTTGAGGGATCGAGAAAAACTTTGCCAGCTATTGGAGCAGCATCCAAAGTTAATGCAGATGCTTCAGGTAACATGTCTTCAACTCTTTGTTTGTCTCTAAGGAGATTTCATAGTTGAGTTATTCTGATCAACATGCAGAAAGCCAAGTTTCTATATTGTAACTTGCTCCACTGACGAGCCTTTCCACTTGTTATATTATGCGGCTTACATACATATATTGTAGAAAAATAAAGAAGAGTATTTTGAGCAGTGATCAATTTGATTCACTGTTTTTCCTTGAATTGATATGAAGAGTATATACAAGCCAACTATATATAGATTTAGTACAAGGAGTTCTAATAAAACTCAAACTAGTCTAGATAGAATTTAATCCTATAAAATATAAGAGATAAAGGTTATCTAAACTACTTAATAGATAAGAGTTATATGCTATCTAAACTACCTTAAGAGATTAGAGTTATAGTATATCTAAATTACTTAGATATTTACAAAGGAATTAACTCTATTTACATGATAATTATCTACACTCCCCCTCAAGCTGGCGAATACATATTGTAGATACCCAGCTTGGATTTAAGATCGTCAAAAACTACTCTTGGAAGAGCCTTGGTGAGAATATCTGCTAATTGTTGCTTTGTAGGAACATAGCCGAGTTTGATAACTCCATTGCTAATTTTTTCAGAGATAAAGTGTCTATCTATCTCCACATGTTTGGTACGGTCGTGTTGGACATGATTTTTTGCAATACTAATAGCAGATTGACTATCAGTTTGCAACTCAAATTGCTTGAAGTGATCTAATCTCATTTCAGTCAGCATTCTTTGTAACCACATGCCTTCACAAATCCCAAGTGCTAGTGCTCGATACTCGGCTTCTGCACTACTCCTAGACACCACGGCTTGCTTTTTACTCCTCCAAGTGACCAAGTTTCCCCACACAAAAGCACAATATCCACTAGTTGATCTTCTATCAGTTAACTCACCAGCCCAACTTGAATCAGTAAAAATTTTTACCGACCTTTCTTCGCTTTTCTTAAATAACAAGCCATGTCCCAGAGTCATTTTAAGGTACCCTAAAATTCTGTATACGGTATCAAGATGCTCTTCTCTTGGATCATTCATGTACTGGCTAACAATACTAACAGAAAAAGCAATGTCAGGCCTCATAAGAGATAAATAAATTAGCTTACCAACCAATCGCTGGTACTGCTCTTTGCTTACTAGAACACCTCCATCATCTTTTCTGAACTTTAAGTTGGGCTCCATTGGGGTTTCGGCTGGTTTACAACCGAGCATGCCAGTTTCTGTCAAAAGATCAAGGATGTACTTCCTCTGACAGATAACTATACCGGTTTTTGATCTTGCCACTTCCATTCCAAGAAAGTACCTAAGACTACCGAGGTCTTTGGTTTCAAACTCCTTGGCTAGTGAATCTTTTAGCCTATTTAATTCTTCAATATCATCCCCAGTGATTATTATATCATCCACATAAACAATTAAAATTGTTCTTTTACCATTTTGATTTACCTTAATAAACAAGGTATGGTCAGTTTGACATTGTTTATAACCACTCCCAATAATTACCTTGGCAAATCTGTCGAACCAGGCCCTTGAGGACTGCTTTAGGCCATACAAGGATTTTCGCAATTTGCATACTTTGTGAATTGTTGGATCTCTCTTGATGCCTTCCGGAATTTCCATGTACACTTCCTCTGTCAAATTGCCATTCAAGAAGGCATTTTTTATGTCTAATTGATGAAGTGGCCAATCTTGGTTCACCGCAAGAGACAATAAAACTCTTACCGTGTTTAATTTTGCAACTGGAGCAAAGGTTTCTTGGTAATCTATACCATAAGACTGTGTGAACCCCTTAGCCACTAACCTGGCTTTGAATCTTTCAATGCTGCCATCTGAATTGTACTTCACTGTGAAAACCCATTTGCACCTCACTGGCTTCTTTCCTTGTGGTAGGTCTGTCAGAGTCCAAGTCTCATTTTTCTCGAGGGCATTTATTTCTTCCTCGACTGCCTTCTTCCACCTAGGATCATTCAAAGCCTCCTCTATTGTTCTCGGAATTTGAATGTCATCTAATTTCATCGTGAATGCCTTGAATGGTGGCATTAAACGACTATAAGCAACATACTTTTCTATTGGATGAGCAGTACACTTCCTCACACCTTTCCTTTGAGCAATCGGCAAATCATCAGTATTAACAAAAGGAATAGGATTTTCATTAAGAGGAGACTCCATACCTTCCAAGTTTTCCATGGTAATTGGACTCAGTTCCAATTCTTGACAGCGTCTAGGTTGCAAAGTGGACTTCTCTCTCCTTTTGTAGACGCTAAGTTCTCTCCGTTCTGGTTGGATCTTTTGAGGGGTTTTGGAAGGTGATGGATGGGTTCTTTCTGAAGTTCTAACAGGGCTAGAATTTTGTCTAGTAGGAGAAGAATGTAAAGATGGTTGTAAAGGAGATGAAAGCACGGGCTGTGGGATAAAAGTGGATTTTGAATTAGAAGTAGGTTGTGATGAGAAACTTGACAAATTTTGAAGGCTATCAAAAAATTGAAATTGAAATTCATCTTGAATCTCCCCCTGAATTTCAGTTTTAGAGAAATAAGGTTTATTTTTAAAGAAGGTAACATCCATAGTAACATAAGTCTTTTTTGTAATTGGGGAATAACATTTGTAACCCTTCTTAGTGGATGAGTAACCTAAGAAAATACACTTAAGTGACCTTGGATCCAACTTACACCTATGTTGTTGATAAACATGAACAAAAGTTGAACAACCGAAAATTTTTAGTGGAAGATCACATGACATAGGTTTGAACCAAGGGAATTTTTTAAGGAGGACATTTTTAGGTGACTGAAACTTTAGAGTTCGACTAGGCATCCTATTAATAAGGTGAGTGGCAGTTAGGACAGCTTCCCCCAAAATATTTAGGAACATTGGAAGAGAATAAAAGAGACCTAGCTACTTCCAAAAGATGCCTATTTTTTCTCTCGGCAACCCCATTTTGTTGAGGACTATCAACACAAGAACTAATATGAACAATGCCCTTTTCTTTAAAATAGGATCCTAGACTCTTTGAGAAATATTCACTCCCATTATCAGTTTTAAAAATATGAACTTTACTTTGAAACTGATTTTCAACCATATTGTGAAAGGTTTTAAAAATTTCACTAACTTCAGATTTCTCCCTCATAAGAAAGGTCCAAATAATCCTACTATGGTCATCTATAAAGGTTACAAACCCCAAATATCACTATGGACGATGGAAAAAGGGTAAGAAGGTTTATAGGTGGATGGAGGGTATGTGGTTCTTTGATGTTTGGCAAATTGACAGATGTCACAATGAAAGGATTTGATCTTTTTATTGGTGAACAAATTTGGGTACATCTTGGCCAAATAAAAGAAATTAGGGTGTCCTAGTCTAAAGTGTAGTAACATAATTTTACCGGAAATAGGGTCTGATGTGGAAATAGATTCGGAGATGCAATTGGAATAGGCTTGTTTTGGTGAAGGCAAAGAGCCTTGAAGAATGTAGAGTCCACAGTGCAACCTTGCATTGCCAATTATCTTCCCTGAATCCAGTACTTGAAATTTACAACCATGTAAATCAAATTTAGTATAACAGCCCAAGTCACGAGACAATTTACTAACAGACAACAAGTTGCAAGCTAATTTTGGAACATAAAGCATCGAGTTCAATTTAATATCCTGATTTACTCGAATTGTTCCACTTCCTTCAATAGCTGCTAAGGAACCATCTGCTGTCTTTACATTCGATTGGGCCTCAAGCTTGATGAATTCGGTAAATAAGCTCAGATCTCCTGTCATGTGGTCAGAAGCTCCACTATCGACAATCCAAGTAGTGAAATTTGTGTTGTAAACAGTATTTGCAAAAGAAAGATTACCTCCATGTTGCTTGCAAAATTGGTCACTAGCATTCTTTACTGAAGTGACCAAATGTGGTTGGTTGTCCCTCCGTAGTTGTGGGGATGGACTAGCCTTTGCGCTAATCTCGAATATTTTTCCGCCAGCCATGAACTAAGGAAGAGTATTTTGAGCAGTGATCAACATGCAGAAAGCCAAGTTTCTATATTGTAACTTGCTCCACTGACGAGCCTTTCCACTTGTTATATTATGCGGCTTACATACATATATTGTAGAAAAATAAAGAAGAGTATTTTGAGCAGTAATCAATTTGATTCACTGTTTTTCCTTGAATTGATATGAAGAGTATATACAAGCCAACTATATATAGATTTAGTACAAGGAGTTCTAATAAAACTCAAACTAGTCTAGATAGAATTTAATCCTATAAAATATAAGAGATAAAGGTTATCTAAATTACTTAATAGATAAGAGTTATATGCTATCTAAACTACCTTAAGAGATTAGAGTTATAGTATATCTAAATTACTTAGATATTTACAAAGGAATTAACTCTATTTACATGATAATTATCTACATATATCCGTACCAACATTTATTCACACATACATCGCTGTGATTTTATGTTTTTTAGACTCGGATGCGAGTGTTGGATACATCCGACATGAGTTTTCTTAAGCTTTCCATGTATTTGGAGGGTTCTTGGATGTTCATATTCCTATTCTCATATCTGAATATGTTTTGGATAGAAGGAATGAAGAGTCGGATATGACATGCTTGCTTCTCATGTTCTCTTAACAGGAAAAATTAGGTCAGCTGTAACAGCATGATATGGGATTGTAAGGATGCTTCCTTTTTTATGCAAACATGTTTTGGACTCGCAAAGCATAATTCTCAAGCTTCAACCCTTGATCGCCATGCTTCAAATCCAGTTGCCTGTTATTTTGTATCAGTTGGACCCTTTGTATATTATTTTCCATTACAATTACAATTTTCATATTTTTTTTAATTGTTTTATGATTTTATTGATGAGTTGGGGAAATTTTCCCATGCCTATTTAGTTCCCTTGTATGACTAGCCGATTCCGACATGACAGTTTAACTTCCTATATACATAAATGCTTTATTGTCTGCTACACTACATAAATACTCATATTTTCTGCTTTACTGGATAACAGCGGGTTCGATATCATTATGTTTAGATTCAGTTTCGGTTTTAGTTTGGGTGTACGGTGATTTGGTTAGTTTCGGGTCGGTTTAATTTTGGATCAGTGGGAGATTAGTCGGTTTTAAGTCGGGTCAGTTTTTTTACACGCTATATATAACTTTATAAAGTCAATATATGCGATTTTTGGTGAATTGTGTAGCTGTTCATATTTCATTTTTTTATTTTTTTAATATCTTTTCTTTATTTTGAGTTGTCTTTGATTCGGTTTATTTTGGGTTTTGAGTCAAATTTTGAGTCATCATGTTCGAGTTGATATAGGGTTTCGGGTTAGATAAATCCCAAATTTGCCAGGTCTAAGCACCGGCAGGTAGAATCCCCTTGGGGTGCAGAGATAGTAGAGTTGCTTTATTAAATTTTGAGCATTCTAAATCAAATGTAATACAAACCTAAACCACTTGAAATACTGGATAATTGTTGAAGAAAAGAATTATTATTTTTTAAATATCTTAAAAGTTATATAATTTAGCTTAATGCGCGCTTTGGTATTAAAACAATTTATTTAATATCATGGAAAAATATTTGGTGTCTGCCAAGTAACAATTAAATCATTGAAAACAATTTATTTCTTAGCAACTTTGGTAGACTTTTGTTTTGTTCCTCACGTGTATGGATTTTTATTTTTTTGACAGTGAAGGACGTTGAAGATGATGATTGTAGACAGTTAAGAAGATGAAAGTGGTCATTGGAGATGATGTCCTAGGAAATGGATTTTTTATTATTTTTATATTGGTTCTAGATGTGATTTTTATAAGAAGAAAAATGTTCTGAAAAATCTTGTATCTTGTGTTGAAATCTTACTTTTTGAGATGTCCAAATTTTCTCACTTCATTTGGTTGCTAAAAAATTCTCAAAACATGAATCAAGTGGGTGAAATCTTTGAAATGGACGTTTGTCCCATACAATGTTGTGCACCAAAAATCACACATTGGCCTATAAATACTGGTTTGACAAAATTTTGAAAATCATTTGATGTAACATCTTCGGATTGATATATAGAAGAGGTGTTTTGCAATTGCATGGCCTGGTCCAGTACGTCCATTACAACTTTTATAACCAACAGGGCCTCTCTTCCCAACAAAGTGTGTTTTTTGAGCTCTAAATACTTGAAGTCTGCTCGAGAGCTTCATGTTAACAATACCAGGATTACAAAAAGTGAATTACTAACTAGGAAGGGAGGTGAGAATAATAGCAATAGCAGGAAGGGTAGGTGAGAATGATAGCAATAGCAGGAAGGGTAGGTGACAGTGGCTGGAGAAATACGGCGCCAAGAAACATGAAGAAAGCAATTCCTGATGAGGTATGGAAATTAGATTATATAATATGTATAAGCAGTTGATTGTTTGACATTCATTTTGAATGTGAAAATGAATCAGAAAATAAGTTTGTGTTCTTGGGAAAATATGGAAGAATCAATTCAATCGGATGAAAAGAACCGGTGTACGTAAAAGTTACCTTCACTGAGTCCTCAGTTTGTTAGTTTAATATTTTGAGTTCATATGTCTATCTCTGAATATTTGGTTGAAATTGGAAGCCTTAGTTTGATTTTAGACCTCAAATCAACGAAATTCACATATTAGAGTTGAATTTTTTTTATGTCAGGTCCTTGGAATCATGTGTTATTATTTTTTATGTGACATGTATAGGCAATAGCATCACCAAATGCAGTCATTTGAGCAAATATCTGGAATTGGGTCTGAAAAACATATACATCGTTAGCATTAAAGATCGTCTCAAAGCACTTTCGGTCTGCAGAAGATGTAATAACTGGCCAAATCCAAGCAGCTAACAAGTGTTTAGGTGAAGAAGGCCAAATCCAAGCAGCTAACAAGTGTTTAGGTGAAGAAGGCCAAGGAGGAAGTGCTGGATAAATGCAATCCCCGACTAGTGTCCCATCAAGGAACATGGACTCAATCAACGTGAGGCAAACACTGAGGCTTCCATGGCAAGACACATTGTATTCTCAAAGAGAGAATTCAAGTTTGAATCTTAAAGACGATATTGTTAAGAGGGAGAGTCACAAATCTCGGACATTAACCATAAAATGAACATGAACTATAGAAAAAAGAATGGTAATCATTCATGGGACCAATAAAGATTTCATGGGAGGTTTCAAGCACTATACTATTAGAGAAATCATTCCAAGGTTTCCAGGCAATGGTGTTTCTCTCACTATTGGTTTACCCCACTGTGAAAACCTGTCCTTACAATACAAGGAACTTATAAATTTCTTTTATCCGGAACCAAACAATGCAAATGGGGAGAAGGATAGACATTAATGAACCAAACTTGTTATACTTGGTATCTCAGCATCCAGACATAATCCACAGCGCATTCATACTCGGTAACTTTGGTGGTGGCCCCGAAGCCATATAATATTGGAGACGATGAAATCAAAGGCCTACATGGTCTCGAGAATAGACATTGTAAGATGCTACACCACTCCATTGATGTGACTGGATTATAGAGTCTGATACTTGGAAGTTGGGCATATTTCTGTCAACTCATCTATACGTTGTCACTGGGCTCGATACTATCCAACCACCAAAAGTTCCAAGGGCTATAAATACCCATGCAACCGAAGAGAAAAGCCAAGGCCGAAAACACAGTATAACCAGGGGTAATGAAACCCCCTACCTTCTCTCATCTTCTCCTACTCTCTCCAATTCTGACCACTGTATTGACTTCGACTCTTTGTCCCAAATCTACAAGAGGTGTGTAAAGTGTCCATAAGTTCTATATTTCATGCACAATCCATCTCATATTATTGCTGTTTTTAGTACATTTTAGGCATGTTTAGGTTCATGCATTGCATTTTACAGTATTCTTTACCTTGTCGTGCTTTTTATTGATTTTCTGTTATTTGGTAGAGAAAATGTACTGTTTTAGTTTAGTTTTAGTTTCAAGTACTAGAGGCTGATAGAAGGAGAGAGGAGCTAAGGACATGATGTTGAGGCAACGAACTAAGGAGCTGTACTGATGCAGTTCCAGACAGAGACATCAGCTGCTGAGTAGCTGCCGCCGCTCTACCTACCGCCCAAGGCGACAAGATGAGAAATTGGAGAACTGGAGTGTGATCTGTAGAGCTGAAAATCTTGATCTGAACGATACTGTCCACTCAATTTTCCGATGACTGTAGCAGCAGTCAGAGCTGCCGAAGGAGGAATTCGAGCTTACTTGCGGAGCAAGGCAACATGATTAAGTCCACATTCAACTTAAAGAAGTCAACATTTAGAGTTGCATTTAATGCAAAAAGCTACTTTGAAGACTTCTACTCCAAGAAGGACTAGACCTAGCTAATGCCTATATATACTCATTGTAATTGTACTTCAAAACAACTTAGGTTTTCCCTTAGGCATAGTTTAGGTTTTCTTTCAGCCATTATGTTCTAAAATTCTCTTTGGGTTTGGGTTATGTTGTAATTAGTGTGAGAACGGTTGCTTAGGATTTTAAGTTTGTTTTTTCAATAAAGCTTCAAGGTTTGCTTATTCCATGTTCTTCATAGTTTTCAATTAAGGCGAAAGATTAGTTGATTACTATCCATTTCACTACAAGAAATTTCTATTGTTGTGACGAATTTAATTTTGACAAAATTATTTTTGTCATTATTAATAGCTTTATTGTGACAAAATAAATAAGCGTCACTTTAAATTAGAAAAGCATATACTATTGTGACAAAAACTAAATACGTCGTAATATTTTGTCACAATTAGGAAACTTGTGTAATATATGATTACAAAATATAATTTGTTAATATTTTTTGTCACAAATGTTTCCCTCAATTTTTTTGGCGCAAAAAAAGTCATATAATGACAAGTTCTGTAACTATAAGTTTTAATAATTATTACAAAAAAATATCGTCACAACAAAAAATGAGATTCTTAGGATAAACATAAATAAATAATGAGATTCAATTTTTTGTAACAAATTCTATTTGTAGATTATATGTTTTAATTGTAATGAAAAAATGTATAGTCACAAATGTTTCCCTTTATATTTTGGCACAAAAAAATTATATAGTGACAAGTTTTGTAACTTTAAGTTATAATTATTGTTATATAAAAAATTATCACAACAAATAATAATATTCAAAATTTTGTGACAAATTATGTTTGTAGCTATATATTTTAATTATAGTGACAAAATATATTGCTACAAATATTTTAATTAAAGCGGCAAAGAAAACAAGTGGGAAGAAGAGAATTTTTCTAATATATAAATTAAAATCGAATTGGGGGAAAAAGATCAAAGAGATAAAAGCCAGCTCAAAAAATTTCGTTCTCTAAACCCTAATGTCGTAATCGTTGATTCTCCCAGCACGATTGGGCGGCTACACAACATGATTTCAATGTTGCAGGTGTGGTTGGAACTGAAGATCAAGAATCAAAGCGAAACATTTGGGATCCCTAAACAAATTGTGATTTACGATCAAGAAACCCTATTCGATAGCTAAGCTTGGGAGTTGCTTAAGTTTCCAGTGATCGCGAAGCCATTGGTGGCTGGTGAGAGCGCTAAATCGCACAAAATGACTCTGGTTTTTAACCGCGACGGGTTGAACAAGCTTAAGCCCCCAATTGTATTACAGGAGTCCGTTAACCATGGAGGGGTTATTTTCAAAGTTTACGTGGTTGGGGACTATGTGCAATGTTTTAAAAGGAAGTCGTTTTCGGGTGTTTCAGAAAAAAATTGAAGACTTCTAGGAGAATCTCTATGGCAGTTGCTTAATTGTGAGGAAGAAGTAAGGAAAACTGTGACCAATTCTTGCTGTAGGAATAGGGAAGAGATGGTGAACTCTATTCAAGTTTGACCATTAAATTGTAGTGAATTTGATGAAAAAGGTGTAGCTTGATATGTTTTTGGAGTTGGTTGTCTCGGAAGGTTGTTGCAATTGTACAAGGACTGGGACCCTGGTGCTGGCTCATGGAGGCAAAGCAATTTGCACATTTTCAATCGTTAGACATCGGTTCATATAAGGGGTAAAATAAGTAGGTACTTTGAGATTAGTCGTTTACTTGTTGTCTTGTTGCATCTTGACAAAAATTACATGGCGTTTGGTATTAATCAGGTATATTATGTTTGTTGTTGCTTTGGAGATAGGTTACCTCTCAAAATACTTGATGTTTTAGGGAACTTTAAGTCGTACCTTGAGGCATTTAAGTGTTTCTTTTACTTGGTAACTCTTATAGTTTTCACCTTGACAAGTTCATTTTTCTTAGTATAGGGCTCAACAAGCCAAGCCCTAAAATCTTTTATAAGTGCTCTCTCGTCAAGCTTTTTTTAGTGGTGG
Source organism: Hibiscus tridactylites (assembly GCA_958450335.1). Lineage (NCBI taxonomy): Eukaryota > Viridiplantae > Streptophyta > Magnoliopsida > Malvales > Malvaceae > Hibiscus > Hibiscus tridactylites. The sequence continues at coordinate 35,894,850 of OY288272.1, read as the reverse complement.
GTAGTTTTAATAAAGATAAATAGTGAGATTGTTAGGCCTTCCATTTATTTCTTCCGATAGACATGTTAGGATTGCTAAATAAAGAACTTTAGCATTTTCTCAACAAGATAAAATTTCAATATCTATTTATAGTTATATTTCTGTACATATTTAATTGTGTGTATAAATGTATGATAATTGGATTTGTCGTTAAGAACACAATAATTGAACTTCTAATTTTGTCTCTTTTTTGTTGCTTTTTTATGTTTAAATGATGTATTATTATAGGGTTCTTGGTTTTAAATTTAGAAGGTTTTGCCTTGAGAGTTAGTATTTGGAGATTTGTTGATTGTTTAAACTTTAAATTCTTAGAATATTATATGTTTGTTTTTTTAATGGCAAATGCATGATTTTATTGAACGAAATCATACATTATCATACACCACATCGGCCTCGTTTAAAACCTCTCTAATCCTAGGTAGAGGACAAGAGTACCAATGCGTGCGTAAAAGGACCAAACCACGAACTACAATCACCCCATACACAACCACACCCACTTGGGTCTATCGACACCACTCTTGGCCAAGGCATCCGCAACTCCGTTAGCTTCACGATAGATATTAGTGAAGCACACACAGATAAATATTATATGTTTGTACTGAAGTGAATTTATGTACATATTTGATGTTTGTATTTTAATGGCAGGAGATAAATATTAATCTGAGTTGCTTTGTTTCTTGATTCATGAATCACCGAAGCTTTTGCCTTCAATTGTGAGATGTCTTTGCATCTTCTGACATTCTGTGAACTTCAACCTCCTCCTCTAAGAAGGTTGGTATATATGGTCTGCTATAATTTTAGTTTTTGCTTTACTTATGTTTAACATTAGATCTGTTGTTTGTTTAATCAGAAATTTTCATGTTTAAATTGTTTTCAAAAATAGATTACTTGAAACTGTGTTGTTAAGTGGCAAAATAGCAAGTATATGAATCCTAGCGAACCTTTTCATGCTTTTGCTGAATTGTTTTTCTATTCGATTTGGTGAATCGGGTTCTCAAATTTTTTATTAGTAATTGTGTTTTAAGATACTTTTGCATTTTTGGTTAAATTTAAATAGTAATAGTCATGCTTAATCTGCTTTCTAGAGTTAGATTGTTAAGTTGCTAAAATGGATCAAAGTCTATAGATCCTAATGTGTTGTTGCTTATTTGCTTGTTTTTCTATCAAATTTGGTGAAATGACTATCAATAATCTTATAAATAAACATTGTTTTTTATTTTGATTATAAATAAGTAAAGAGCTTTCCAGTATCAAAAGTTGTCAGTGTTTTCTTTTTTGTTGATAATATTTTCGTATTTAACTTTTTTGGTATAGGGGTACAAGATGATGGCAGGCGATAGTGGTGACCAAATGGTGGTGGATCAGGGAAGAGAGGCTTAGGAACGAAATATGTAGTCTAGTTTTTTGCAATTTAGAGGCGATTAAATTGTGACAAAATGTATTTTTTAATAAAATAAATATTTTATTTTAACAAATATTTTGTCCTTATAAGTAACATTTAATGACGAAATAAAGGTAGTGAGAAATTAAACTTTGTTTTAATATGTATTTTTGTCACGAAAACCTTTTTCGTTCGATGTTAAAATTAAGTTAATTATGACAAGATTTACTTTTCAGGATGAAATAATTATTTTATTTTTATAAATATTTTGTTTGTAAGTCACATTTTTCGACGAAATAGAAGCAGTGAGAAATTAATTTTTGTTGCAATATGTATTTTTGTCACAAAAACTCTTTATATTTGATGTTAAAATGCAAGTTAGTCGTGACAAAACGTACTTCTCGTGATGAAATAGTAATTTATTGCGGCAAATATTTTGTCATGATAAGTTAATTATAGTTACGAGATTTTATTGTTACGATAAATAGTATAAAATGATAACAAACACAATTTTGTCACAATATACTTTACATGACGGGGTTGTTCTAACAAACATGGTGACAAACAAAAATTGTCGAAATAAATATATCGTGACAAATTTAGTACTTTTAGTGATAAATAATTTTGTTGCAATATTATAAATTTCTTGTAGTGTTTGTTCTGTATCGAGAGAGTCGAACTCACGAAAGGAGTAAGTACGATCTCATCTATAGACGGTGTTGATCAATCCAGCCTAGACATATGTTAGGGTTTAAGGCGGCTAAAAGAGGACGAATAAACATTAATGTCTTTGCACGATTCACGTCGCGACTGGTATTATCTGCAGTGGGCATCAAGAACATTCTGACTTAGATATAAGTGGGATCACTTTCGAAGCGTTCTGTCGAGCCTTGTAGTTCTGCCGAGACACAAGTCCATTCCCCTGCCGAAGCAGCGAGAGCATCTCAGCAGCCCAAATGCCATCCCCCGCCGAGGCAGCATAGTCTGGCAGCGCAAAGCAACTTGTCCTATTCAATGTAATTTCACACTAAGCAACAACATAACCCTCCCCATTCTATCAATCTGATTTCTTCCCTTTTATTTACTTGTGTTTTTATTTTATTTTTCTTCTTAAACAAAGCAACTTATTTGCGCATTTACTTTTCTTGTGCATGAACAACGAATCAAGTTAATATGTCCAATCCCTGTAGGAGACGATGTCTTTTATACTATTATTTGATAGGAGTGTGCACTTGCGCTCATATTTAGAGAACACTAAAACACTCTACAAGTTTTTGGCGCCGTTGCCGGGGATTGGTAACATTAAAATTCGTTTTTAAATTTCTGCACCTTTATTTATTTGCATTTAATTTTCAGTTTTTTATTAATTTTATTTTTAATAAAAAAGAATTTTACAGTTCCTTTGCTAAGTGCATGACCAGGGCAAACCCAAAAGGCGAAATCGTTTACGTTGACGATATCGAAAGAATAGCAAGAGAACTCAAAAAGGAGATCAGAACAGCCTTTGAGAAAACTAAAGAAGAGAGAAAAGTAGAGGAAAACATGGAAGTAATAAACAATAACCCTTCCAATAATGCTCAGAACGCCAGGGATGGGCAGCAAGACCCGCCGCCCAGAGAACAACAACAAGTTCCACCAAGGCAGCCGCCCCCTATTCTGCCCAAGCAGCCACAGTACGTTCGAACCACCAAGGACTACTTAGAACATGACTTCAGAGGGTTCGATCCTACAGTGACAAAACCTAAGATTGAGGTAGATCACTTTGAGCTAAAGCCCGTAATGTTCAACATGATCAACACATTAAGGCAATTTGGTGGGACTGCCACAGAAGATGCTCGAAAGCACTTAAGAGGATTCCTGGACATAGGCAGAGCATACAAAATACATGGAGTCCACCAAGACGTGCTAAGGATGAGATTATTCCCCTATTCACTGAGGGATATGGCAAAGAAGTGGTTGAACAACCAACCAATAGGGTCATTCAACACATGGACAGAGTTGTGCAAGGATTTCCTGGATCGTTTCAGCCCATCCAATGTTACAGACAGATTGAGAAACGAGATCACAGCCTTCCGACAAGGGGATGATGAGCCAATGATGAAGCATGGGAGCGGTACCAACAGATGCTTAACATCTGCCCGCTCCATGGTTTTCCGGCTTGGACACAGGTGTCAATGTTCTACAACGAGGTGAACTACCCAACTCGGATGATGATTGATGCCTTAGCCAACAGAATCATCCTTGACAGACCACCAGAGGAGGCACTGCGGATCCTAAACCAAGCCGCCAAGAATAACTATAAGTACCCAACAGCTCGCTGAGGCGGTGTTAGGCAGCCAACAGTTGTGAACGAAGTGGAAGCCTTAGAATCTGTCAATGCTCGCCTCGACAAGCTGACGGAGCTGGTTATGAACATGGTGAAACCCACTGGGAAAGTCTATGAGGCCAAGGATGTAGAGCCATTCTGTGATGAGTGTGGGGGCAACCACGCTTCCTCTGAATGTACTACATCTGCCAATTTCATGGGAAGATACGAGAGGAACATCATGCCTAATACGAATACGTACAACCCAGGTTGGAAGAATCATCCAAACTTCTCTTGGTGCGATCCTAAAACTGCTGCCAATCCATAATGGCAGCAGGGAGGTTATCAGCAAAACCAGTCCAGACAGCAAGCTCAGCAACCACAAAACAATAATTCACTAGAAGTAGCCCTTCAAACTTTTTTGTTTAACACTAGTGAATTTATTGTTCGCACTAATAAGTTTAATGATAAAACTGAGTCGTTTATGGACAGGATGGAGATGCGAATGAACAATCAAGAGGCTACAATAAAGAACCTGGAAACCTAGTTTGGGCAGTTCACTACGATCTATAGCAACAAGACAATGGGTGCAACATCCAACAGTACAGAGGCAGTAGCTAAGCCCACATATGAGCGGTGCAAAGCCATATCAACCAGGAGAGGGAAATAGTTGAATGAGCCCAGAGTGGAAAAGCCATAAGAGAAACAACCAGCACAAAAAGAACTACCTGCCACAGCAACATCCACACCACCCGCCCCGATAGCTGAGCCTGACAACAGTCCTGAAACGGATGATCCTCCGCAGATAAAGTTTTCATGCAAGGAACGTATAGAGGACATCCGCCTGCCAGCACCTTCCCCCAAAGGCTAAAGCAATAGAAACAAGAGCACCAGTTCAGGAAATTCTTGGATATTCTGAAGCAGGTGCATATAAACATACCTCTCATAGAAGCCATTCAAAACATGCCCAACTATGCCAAATACCTCAAGGACATGGTTTCTAGGAGGAAGAGAATTGTGGAGTTTGAAACAGTTGCTGTAACAGAGGAGTTCATAGCTATGCTACATAACAAGTTGCCGCCCAAGAAAACAGATTCAAGCAGCTTTGTTATACCATGCAGAATAGGCAGCAAGCACGAAACAAAAGCCATGTGCGACTTAGGAGCCATCATAAACTTGATGCCCAATGTAGTCTTCGACAAACTAGGAATTGGGCAAGCCAAACCTACCTCCATTATGTTGAAACTTGCTGATCATTCATTTGTACAACCGGAGGGCAAGATCAAAGACATCCTAGTTCGAGTGGGCAACCTTATTCTTCCAGCTGATTTTCTCATCCTAGACTGTGAGGCCGATGAAAACGCCCCCATCATCCTTGGGCGGCCATTTTTGGCCACGAGCAGAACTATAATAGATGTGGAACATGGGGAGCTGACCATGAGGGTAGACAATCAGAGCATCAAGTTAAATGTGTTACAACCCTTAGAAAAGGAAAAGAAAGGATGCCCTGATGCTCAGGCAACCAAAATCAGCACAGAGACAGGTCAAGGCAGCAACTGTCACGGCAGACCGAAGGGCAGACTGAAGGACCCATTAGCACGCCACCTTAAAGAACAAGAGGACCCCCCATGAGGGAAGGACAAAGAACACCACCTCAGGAAGTGGTTATGTCTGGGAGATGCACCCAAATGCACTCCCAACATAACTTAATTATTTTATCTTTATTTTCTTTATTTTTAATTTTATATTTTAAGAATAGAATTTAATTTATTGTAATTTATTTTCCTTAGAATTAAATTTTGAATTTATTTTTCACATTTTTATTTTTCAGAATTTTTTTAGTATTTAATTATCTTATTTTTATTTTAGGTTTTAGGAATAAAAGAGCTGGATCAAGAACAAGGCCCAACAAGGAGCCCGCCCACCATCCCGCCAAGACAGCCAAGGGCGGCCCAGCGCAGACAGCACGTAACGGTTAGCTGCTAACGGCTAGCTTCCAACGACTACAGAAATAACGAGCAGAAATCTCGTAACGTGCGCGAGACATCTTGACCGTTTGACATTTAATGCCGCCCCGGCATCTCTTGGCAGCCTCTATTTAAACCTTTCTCACCTAAATCAATCACTTTACTTTCACCTCCTTGCCATCTTATTCTTGCATCCACTACTCTCTAGCTAATTACCGTCTTTTTCAAGTTTCAGTTAAATTTCAACCGTCTCACACATGGCTTCAACATCAGCACCTAAACCTACCTTCCAACGCTTCTACTCCAGGGCAGATGAAAAGAGATATAAAGATTAGTTTGCCAAGCAAGCAGTTTGGGAGGAGCAAGGTTTCCACTACACAAAGCAAACAGGAGACCTTGGCTTAGAGCCTGCCTTGCTTGAGACCATCCACAGCAAGGGATGGGAAATATTTGCACGGCAGCCGGAGATGGCTAACATCACCATGGTCAGCGAATTTTATGCCCATCATCCCTGCCCAGAGCTGCCGTTCGTCTACGTCCGAGGGGAGCCTGTCAAACTGAACGATGTCATCATCAACAACTTCTACAACCTAGAGATGGAAGACAAACCTCACGAGGAATGGAGGCAGTCACTAACAGCTACCGACTACGACAGACTCAAGGCCAAGCTGTGCAAGCCCAACACGTTGTGGTTGGCAAGAAAGCATGACAGCTCTGTCCAACGCCGCCACCTGTTGCCCGAGGCAATGTTGTGTAATACATTCATCAAAAGGCGTCTGCTGCCCACCTCCCACAACTTCACTGTCGATCGGCCGCGCCTCGCACTAATTCACAACATTATAATGAACCGACCCATCAACATTGGGGAGATTATATGTAGGAAGATCCACAATTGTTTCTGCAAGACGAAGGGCAGGCTATACTTCCTGTCACTCATCACCAGCCTTTGTGCCAATTTCAACGTCCCAACCGACCCTAAGGATGAGATGACGACTGACAAGGAGGGGTGGACCAGGAAAGTCCGCCTGCAGATGATGCAGGCCTAGGAGATAGAGCCCATCACCCCCAGCCAGCCCTTTACCGCCCAGCCAGCTACACCAGCCGCCTCGGCAGTACTAAAGCTGCCCCAGCCAATGAAGTCCTCACTCTACTGCGCACCCTCATTGACAGCAACAAACAGATTGAACAGCAGTAGCTGACCTTCATGAAGTATGTGGGGGAGGTCCAAGAGGCCTTTGTGGCATATCTCTTTCAGAAATTTCCAAACGACGACTCCACTCTGCCTCCCTACCCCGCTGATCTCACTGCCGCAGTTGCCCACCACGCCACCTTCTGTCGCCAGATGCTGTCTTTGACGCACTACCCATCGTATTCTGCCACCTCCGCTTCCAACACGATGGTAGACTCCCCAGAGCGGCATCAACAACATCATTCCCCCATCTACACAGCGGTAACAGTGGCCAACACCTCCTCATTAGAAGAGGTTGAGCAGCAGCCACCAGCAATGGAAGCAGCATCAGCAGAAGTAGCAGCCCCAATGGCGATTGACCCTCCGGCAGCACCAACAGAGGAAGGAAAAAGGAAGAGGAAGCGACACATCATAGCTACCGAATCAAAGGACTATGAGACAAAATCAGAAGAGAGCGAAGCCCCTCCTGCAGAACAGCAAGAAGAGCCTCGCCCTACTCCCAAGAGAGTCCAGCTGCCGCGGACAGCAAATGTCTCACCAGCCAAGTCTGCCGCCCGGGCATCTACCGGCCGCCGCCTTATCATCTAATCCTCCTCCTCTTCCTAAACAGCAAAGACCCAGGTCTCCTCCCAACCATCTTCCAACTTCTAGTTTCTTTTCTTTTCTTTACTTTACTTTATTTATTTTTTGTTTTTATATCAATTGTATTTTTTTCTCTGTTTTATTTTGTGCATTGAGGGCAATGCCCATCTCGAGGGGGGGGGGAGTTAGCACTCATCTTGTTAGGCATACTTTAGTGCATTAGATTGCATAATGTACTTGCCTTAGACAAATTAATTGAAAAGAAATTTTTTTGTTAGAACTTGTGCCTATGATAGGATAGACGACTTTAAATTTTCACACCAAGTTAAAAAGAACTTAATTTTGGGGAAAAGCATGAAGTAAATTTAGGATTTTTCTATAGTTTCCAAAAAAATAATTAAAAACACTAATTTTACTTGTTAAATTTGTTAGAATTTATGGTAAACTTTGCCTGCTTGAATTATTTATAAAATTCTAACAAAGATTGCAGGAAGCTGCCACGACAGACAAAAAAAAAAAAAAAGCACTGCCAAGAAAAGCAAAAGAAAAATTTTATGTTGTCTATCCCTAGAGGTGCATGAAACTGTCTCTAGGAAGAATCGTGTGCGAGGACACTCCACTGCTATCAAAGTCCAAGAATCTGAAAATTTTGAAGTGACAGACAAATTAACATGAGTGAATGAAAGTCTTTAAGAGATGACTCCACTCCATAGGTTCGGGGTTTTGTAGTTTGCTCCTATCTTAATTTCAGACCTATAAGATTAGTTTTGATTAGCTGAAGCCCTCATTGGCATGATTATTTAAATTGTGCTTGAATATGCTGTTTCGGCAGCAACCTTGTATATCATGACAACATCTCTTTTTACTTAGAATGTTCTACATATTCATCTTGTTCACAGTTTCTACACACACTTCACTGGCATATTATAGTTTAATTATGAGGTAATTCATGTTATTGCCCTCTCACTAATCTAATGACAAGTGCCACAGCCTTGAGGTGTTAAACCAAGTTTAAAACATAAAATTTTCTTTTTGAGTGATTTAAAGGGCAAGTATGTTTAGGTTGCATTGCTTGAAGACAAGCAATAGTTCGAGTTTGGGGTGTGTAAAGTGTCCATAAGTTCTATATTTCATGCACAGTCCATATTATATTATTGCTGTTTTTGAGTACATTTTAGGCATAATTAGGTTCATGCATTGCATTTTACAGTATTCTTTACTTTGCCATGTTTTTTATTGATTTTCTTTTATTTGGTAAAGAAAAGGTACTGTTTTAGTTTAGTTTTAGTTTCAGGTACTAGAGGCTGATAGAAGGAGAGAGGAGCTAAGGACATGATGCTGAGACAACGAACTAAGGAGCTGTACTGATGCAGTTCTAGACAGAGACAACAGCTGTCGACGCTCTACCTACCGCCCAAGGCAACAAGATGAGGAATTGGAGAACTGGAGTGCGATCTGTAGAGCTGAAAATCCTGATCTGAACGATGTTGTCCACTCAATTTTCTGATGATTGTAGCAGCAGGCAGAGCCACCGAAGGAGGAATTGAAGCTTACTTGCGGAGCAAGGCAACATGATTAAGTCCACATTCAACTCAAAGAAGTCAGCATTTAGAGTTGCATTTAATGCAAAAAGCTACTTTGAAGACTTCTACTCCAAGAAGGACTAGACCTAGCTAATGCCTATATATACTCATTGTAATTGTACTTCAAAACAACTTAAGTTTTCCCTTAGGCATAGTTTAGGTTTTCTTGCCGCCATTATGTTTTAAAATTCTCTTTGGGTTTGAGTTATGTTGTAATTAGTGTGAGAACGATTGCTTAGGATTTTAAGTTTGTTTTTGCAATAAAGCTTCAAGGTTTGCTTATTCCATGTTCTTCATAGTTTTCAATTAAGACAAAAGATTAGTTGATTACTATCCATTTGTTCGGTATCGAGAGAGTCGAACTCACGAAAGGAGTAAGTACGATCTCATCTATGGACGATGTTGATCAATCCAGCCTAGACATAGGTTAGGGTTTAAGGCGGCTAAAAGATGACGAATAAACATTGTTGTCTTTGTATGATTCACGCCGTGATTGATATTATTTGTAGTGAGCATCAACAACATTTTGACCTAGACATAAGCGAGATCACTTTCGAAGCGTTCTATCGAGCCTTGTAGTTCTACCGAGTTTGCCGCCGAGACACAAGTACATTCCCCTATCGAGGCAGCGAGAGTGTCTTAACAGCCCAACTGCCATCCCTCGCCGAGGCAGTAGAGTCTGGCAGCGCAAAGCAACTTGTCCTATTCAACGCAGTTTCACACTAAGCAACAACATAACCATGCCCATTCTATCAATCTGATTTCTTCCCTTGTATTTACTTGTGTTTTTATTTTATTTTTCTTCTTAAACAAACCAACTTAGTTGTGCATTTACTTTTCTTGTGTAGGAACAACGAATCGAGTTAAGCTGTCCAATCCCCGTGGGAGATGATATCTTTTATACTATTACTTGACAGGAGTGTGCACATGCGCTCATATTTAGAGAACACTAAAACGCTCTACAGAGTGAACCAAATGAATTCGCCACCAACCATCTTGTTCCCCCTCTCCACCTCCCTTGTTCGGTGTCTCATATTTTAGGCATCAACAATTAGTGCGGTGAACGTGAAGATCCTTTCAACTAAGAAAATCAATCACAGTGGCTCTCATGCTGGCACTCCAGCACACCAGGTCTTTGCGACCGATGACGCTAATGGCCAAACTGACAACAACGATAGACTTTGGAAGCACCATAGTCATCATGCAAAGCTTTCTTTTCGGAGTCCGACCAAAAAAACAAAGAAGGGGTATCAACTTCTTGCCACTTACATATGAGGGTTACGTCAAGGTGTCGACGTGGTAACAATTTCTCATCAGGTCTGCTGATGAAGATTAACTATCCGGTGATGACACAAACCATCTAGAAGAAGCTATGCCTCACCAAAGAAACTTGTGTTCCTAGCCAGTTTCCACCCTTGGCTACCGCACAGAAATCCCCAGTCTCTCATGAGCATCACTGGAGAAACAATGAGAGAGGCATCTGTGACAGATACTAGAAATTATCTGTTGAACATATATTTTGATATAACAAATGAAAAATGTTTTTGTAAGTGTTTTTACTTGTACATATGTTTAAATACTCAAAAGGGTCAAAAGCATACTACTCGTATTGGTACCTTACCCTAGATACCGATATACAGTCAGTCGTACCAGTACGACCTTGCCTATATCGGTACGCGGAATCCATCTAGAATTCAAATAAGGAATTCTGGCAACGAAACCCCAGGTACTGTACCGATACTGACGTATCACGTACCGGTATGCACAGCTTAAATGCTGCAACGAATTTTTCTTGATTTGGCAGGTACCGATACCAAAGTCCCGCGTACCGATACAGACATGCCCAAAAGCGCCTTTAATGCTGGTTTTTCATCCCCAACGGCCATAAACGACTAGCAGCTCATTCCACACTTTAAAAAAGAATTGGGACACGTGAAGATAGCAATAGAATATATCCAAGCTTCATGATCAAGAGAAATTATCTTTCAAGTTTTATTTTCTCTTTTCTCTTGTATATAATGTGTAGAGAATGTTTTAATTGCTTTTATTCTTTACACTCTTGTGAGCTTCAATCTTGTAAACACCCACCTTGTGAGTTTTTATTGTTTACACAAATTTACCTTGTAAAAAGGAGAGGTTCTAATTTAGCTTAATGAAAAACTAGAGTGGTTCTATCTTAGCCAATGGAAAGATAAGGTTGTAAAGGTTACCCCTTTGGCTTGTAGAAAGGAAGAATTCATAGTACTAAATTGGAAAATCCTTAGTGGTGTGTTAAGGTAGTGGATGTAGACTCGGTTGAGTAGTCGAACCACTCTAAAATCATTGTGCAATATTGTCCATTATTCTTAGGTTTTAGCCAATTCATTTGGGAAGCAAATTCAACCCTCGTGGTGATTCGATTGATCGATTTTGAGCCTAACAATTCGTATCAAAGCCTCATCTCCATCAAAGGACTAACATCTGGAAGTAAAGATCGATTACTCGAAGATCACCGATTTAAGATTTCAAATGGCAAGCGGTTCTACAATGATTTCTTTCGAAGAAGGCCGCTCTATCATGTGTCCTCATCTCTTCAAAGGGGAAGGTTACTTCCAACGGAGCAACGTCATGAAATATTTCATCAAAGGCTTCGACCTCGACATTTGGATGATTATTGAAGATGGACATTTGGAAGATCCTAAGAAGAATAAGAAAAGGAGTGTCAAAGATACAAAGAAGAACCAGCTCAATGCTAAGGCTATGCACATTCTTCTTTGTGCCCTAAATGAAGAGATTTCCAAGAAGGTCTCCCCATCCAAAAGTGCCAAAGAAATTTGGAAGAAGCTAGAGAAATTCTAGGGGAAAGAAGAGAAGAAAGATGGAGTCCCATCAAGTGCAAACCTCCTTTCATCAAAGGTGAATGGTGTTATGGCTCTCGATGAGCCCAATGTATCTTCTAACTCAAATGAATTAAATTCATATTCTTTTGATGAGTTACAAGATGCATTTGATGAATTATTTTTCGAATTTAAGACCATGAATTTCAATTTTTAGAAAATGATGTCAAAACTTGAATTTGAAAATGATTTTCTTTGAAAATAAAATTTGATTTTGAAAACCAAAATGAGATTTTGAAGAATGATTTAGAGTTTTCAAAAATGAGCAATGAAGTTTTGGAAAAAGAAAATATTGATTTAAAGATTAATCTTGAAAGCTTAATAAAAGAAAATGAAATTATTTCAATTAATTCACAACATCCTATAATGACAAAATGCTCACATTGTCATTATCATGGTCATTCTTTGCATACTTGTCCTATAAAAAAAGAAAATCTTATAGGATTAGACAAGTATGAGTTCCTAAGGGAACTAGGGACATTAAAACTAATGTCAAAGGATCCAAAGCAATCTGGATACCAAAAATCAAATAAATGTCTCTTGTAGGTATGTTGAAACAATGACAAGAAAACCAAAGATATGGAAATGCTCTAGTCACACAAGTGAGGAAGATGTGTAACCTCTAATCTTAATGTATTTGATTATATTAATTTGGTTGCCTATTTTGATGATAAATGTTCATGCACCGTTGCTTATTTATATATATAATGTCATGGCATTTTATGATGCTTTATGTATATGAATCATATTGTTTCATTCATATGTTTGCATAAAGTTTTAAAAGTCTTGGATACATTGAATTTCATATGTTCTTAAATTGATTTTTTATCGAAATTCAATATCTTTTTAAGTGGCAAGCATTTGAACCAATTTTGAAAATGGAATGCTTTGATTAAGAGAGAGTTTTTGATTTAAAAAGAGTTATCTTATTCACCTTTGTTATTTTGTACTAATAATTGGTTTCAAACTTTGTTTGAATTATTTTTTATTTAACAAAAAGGGGGAGAGATAGATTTGAAAATATCAATTTCAAAAAGGAAAAAAAGGAGCTTAAATATTTTTCTAAAAATATTATATGTTTCAAAAATTAATTTTCAAAGGGGGGAGCTTTCTCAAAACCAATTTTTCATGATGTTTTGCCATATCAAAAAGGGGAGATTGTTGAACATATATTTTGATATATCAAATGAAAAATGTTTTTGTAAGTGTTTTTGACTTGTACACATGTTTAAATACTCAAAAGTGTCAAAAATAGACTGCTCGTACCGATACCCTACCTTGGTACCAATAAGCAGTCAGTCGTATCAGTACGACCTTGCCTGTATCGATACGCTAAAGCCATCTAGAATTCTAGTAAGGAATTTTGGTACCGGTACGCTATATCGCGTACCGATACCCTAGGTATCGTACCGATATAGACATATCGTATATCAAACGCACAGCTCAAATGTTGTAACGACTCTTTCCTGATTTGGCAGGTACCGATACCGGAGTTCCACGTACCGATGCCGACATGCCCAAAAATGCATTTAATGCTAGTTTTTCATCCCCAACGGCTCGAAACCACCCTCAATGGCCATAAATGACTAGTAGCTCATTCCACACTTTAAAAAAGACTTGGGACACTTGAAGATGATGAGAGAACATATCCAAGCTTCATGATCAAGAGAAATTAGCTTTGACTTTTATTTTCTCATTTCTCTTGTACATAGTGTATATAAAGTGTTTTAATTGTTTTTATTCTTTACACTCTTGTGAGCTTTAATCTTGTAAACACCCACCTTGTGAGGTTTTAATGTTTACACAAATTTACCTTGTAAAAGCGAGAGGTTCTAGTTTAGCCTAATGAAAAAACTAGAGTGGTACTATCTTACCCTATTAGCCATTAAAAAGATAGGGTTGTAAATGTTACCCCTTTGGCCTGTTAAAAGGAAGAATTCATAGCAGTGGATTGGAAAATCCTTAGTGGTGTGACAAGGTAGTGCATGTAGACTCGGTTGAGTAGTCGAACCACTCTAAAATCATTATGCAATATTGTCCACTATTTTTCAGTTTTAGCCAATTCATTCGGGAAACAAATTCAACCCTCTTGGTTATTCAGTTGATCGATTTCGAGCCTAACATTATCATCCCTAATTAGTCTACGAAGCGACCCCTCTTTACAAGGAACCACGCTCTCGGGTAGAAAAGTCGCGAAGATCAGCTCCGTAGGCGGCCAAGATCCCCAAGAACACTTGGACCAACATGCAAGAGACATCACCAACCTAAGCCTAAAAGAGTTATTGAGGATCTCCAACATTGAAAGGGAAAAATCTCCTAGAATCGTCTTCTCTTGCAAGCCCTCAGGTATTGGGGAATAACCTCTATTGCTTAGAGTACCATAGGAAGTTGATATACACCCTAGGAAGTTGCTTTATGCCTTAAGAGGTTGATACATACCCTAGGAAGTCGCTTTGCGCCCTATGAAAACCTACTTAAACTGCTCTACAGATGAATAAATGTATGACTTTGAATGAATAGATTAGTGAATGTATGAAATTTGCAAATGCTTGTGCCTCTCAAGTATTCCCAGTACATTCCTATGCCTCCATTCATAAATGAGTATTATTCGATGCTTCCACCCATTTAATGCCTCCGACATTGTGTTTTTTCCAAGAGAGTCGAGATACCCGCACTTTTTTTTGTCCCGAGCGACACATGATTTGCAAAAGTGTGGATACCTGCATCCATTTATGTGTGTCAATGGCACTGACTCTACAAGGATGCAAGGATAGCCTCCGCCCATTTAATGCCCCCGGTATTGTGTTTTTCTCCAAGGTCGTCGAGATGCCTACACTCTTGTGTCCTGAGCAACACATGATATACAAGAGTGAGGATGCTTGCCCCAGTAGAGGTTTGCCTCCACTCATTCAATGCCTCGATATTATGTTTTTCTCCTAAGGGCACGAAGATGTCTGTGTTGATTTGTGTATACCAATGGAACTGACTCTACAGGAACATAGAGGACCCCTTTTCTAATCCAATGCCAAAAGCATTAATGATATGAACAAGTCAGAGATGCATGCATCCATTTGTGGTATGAAAGCACCGACTCCACAAGGATACAAATGTCGTTCATAATTGAACGTCTCTATTAATTTAATGCTAAGAGCGTTGTTGATATGAACAAGCTGGAGATGTATGCATCCATTTATGCTATGACAGCACCGACTCTACAAGGATGCAAATGCCACTGATAATTGAACGCCTCTACCTATCCAATGCCAAAAGCATTGTTGATTGAAACAAAATAGAGATGCTTGTACCTATTTGTGCTCTAACAGCATAGGCTCTACAAAGGTACAAATGACAATACCCAAGACATGCTTCTTGATAACACCACATGACTTTGGTTGTCCAATGTCAAGCGGATTGTTGACATAAAACAAAACTGAGATGCATGTACCTATTTTTGCTCTGACAGCACTGGCTCTACAAAGGTATAGATGACAATACCAGAGACATGCTTCTTAATAACACCATATGCCTCCTTTTGTCCAATTCCAAGCGTATTGTTGACCTAAAATAAAACAAAGATGTCTATATCTATTTGTTCTATGACAACACCGACTCTACAAAGGTATAGATGACATTGCTCAGAATGTCTCTACCTATCTAATACCTAGTGCATTGTTGATCTAAACAAACTAGAGATGTCTATACCCCTCGTGCCTCGATGGCACCAATTCCAAAAAGGTATAGATGATCGTGATTTATTTAAGCTTCTTATGGCTCTCATCATCTCAACCTATGCATATTGTCGCTCCGCCCATGCTCCCAACATGGCCTTCTAAAGAACATTAATTTACTTGAATGTCTTCTAGCAGTGCCAAAAAAACATGTAATACCTCTGAATATCCAATGCTCAATGCATTGTTGACTTAGAATAGAATGATTATTCTACCTATTTGTATTATGAAAACACCAACTTTACAAGGGTACATACAAAATTCATACATAATCAAGGCCTCTAGCCTCATCTCACAAGAATGCCAAACCATTTGAAAGCCATTTTACGACACCAACTCGGTCATTCATTACCTTCATATATCCAATGCTCGATGCATTGTTGCTTTAAATAAGAATGGAGATGATTGGACCCATTTTGTGCTATGACAACATCATACCTACAATGGTACAAATACATGTGTCAACTCTAGCCACCAATGGTCACTACTTTTCCAAAGACACAAAGAATACTTCTCTCATATTTCTAGAGAGTAGAGGCTACTTAACGCTACCCATATAATAACTACATTTACACTACAATAACTTACAACATTGACATCTCAAGTAGGGATGTAAAAACAGGTAATCAGATGGGTTTCAGGTCGGGTAAAATCGGGTACAAGTCATTTTAGGTCATTTTTCTGTTTTGACTCGACTTGGGTCGGGTGCGGGTCCATTAAAGGTCGAGTTCATTTTAGGCTGGGTCCATTTCAGGTCGGGTCAAAACACGTCAGGTCCGAAGCAGATAATTGACAGGTTAATTCGAGTTTGGATACACTTCAGGTCGGGTCCGTTTCAGGTCGGGTCCATTTCAGGTCGGGTCTATTTCAAGTCAGGTTCATTTCAGGTCGGGTTCATTTCAGGTCGGTTGCATTTCAGGTCGGGTGCATTTCAGGTAATTTCAGGTCGGGTAGTTTCAGGTCGGGGTATTTTCGGGATTGGAATTCGTATTGAGTTTGAGTTCGGTACAACCGTATAAGTAGTTGATAGACTTTAGGTTGGCCCTCGTCAATCGTCATTGATTTGGAGTTAATTATTTAAAGTCATATCAAATTAAAATTATAAAACATTGGAGTAATTAAAAAAATAATGAAAAGGGGTCAATTTGGATTAAAAATAAAGTTTTACAGATTATAATGAACAAAAATATCAAATTAAAATTATAAAATATTAGACAAATTTAAAAGAAAACAAGGAAAAAGGGGGTCAATTTAGAATAAAAATAAAGTTTTGGGGACTATAATGAACAAAAATATTAAATTAAAAGTATAAAAATTAGAGTAATTAAAAAACAATAAGTAGAGGTCAATTTAGAATAAAAATAAAGTTTTAGGGTCTAGAATGAACAAAATTTCAAATTAAAATTATAAAACATGATGAATTAAATATATATATATATATATATATATGGGTCAATGTGGAATTAAAATAAAGTTAAGGGACTAGAATGAAGAAAATGTTAAATTAAAATAATAAAACATTGGACAAATTAAAAAAATAAATGTGGGTCTATTTTGGAATAAAAATAAAGTTTTAGGGTCTAGAATGATGGAAATATCAAATTTAAATTATAAAACATTGGATGAATTAAAAAAACAATGAATATGGGTCAATTTAGAATTGAAATAAAGTTAAGGGATTAAAATGAACAAAGTACCAAATTAAAATTATAAAACATCAGACGAATTAAAAAAACAATAAATAGGGGTCTATTTGGAATTAAACTAAAGTTTAAGGGACTAGAATGAACAAGATATCAAATTAAAATTATAAAACATCGGACTAATTAAAAAAGTGGTCAATTTGGAATACAAATAAAGTTTAGGGACTAGAATGAACAAAATGTCAAAGTAAAATTATATATTATTGGACTAATTAAAAAAACAATTAGTATGGGTCAATTTGGAATAGAAATGAAGATTTAAGGGTTATAAAGAACATAAATATCTAATTAAATTTATAAAACATTGGACGATTTAGGGTTTAGGGTTTATGATTGAAATGGTTTAAGGTTTAGGGAAAATTTATTAATGGTTTAGGGTTCATACATTGATAAATACATACATACACACATACATTTGCATACATTAAGATTATGGTTTAGGGTTTAGAGTTTAAGGAAAATTCATTAAGGGTTCAGAGTTCATACATTGATAGGTACATACATATATGCTTACATACATTAGGGTTTAGGGTTTAAGATTAAGGGTTAAGGGAAAAATCATCAAGGGTTTAGGGTTTATACAATGATAGGTACATACATACATACTTATATACATTAGGGTTTAGGGTTAAAGGGAAAATTCATTAAGGGTTTAGGGTTAATATATTGATAGGTACATACATACTTATTTACATACATTAGGGTTTAGGGTTTAGCAAAAATTCATCAAGGTCCAGGGTTCATACATTGATGGATAGATACATACTCACAGACATTAGGGTTTAGAGTTTATGGTTTATGGTTTAGAGTTTGTGGTTGATGATTTAAGGGTGTAGGATTTAGGGATAATGGTTTATGATTTACAATTTAGGCTTTAGGAAAAATTCATTAAGGGTTTAGGGTTCATACATTGATAGGTATATACATACATACTTACATATATTAGGGTTTAGGGTGTATGGTTTAAGTTTAGGATCTACAGCTTATGGTTTAGGGAAAATTCATTAAGGGTTTAGGGCTCATATATTGATAGATATATACATACATACTTACACATATTAGGGTTTATGGTTTAGGGGTTTATGTTTAAGATTTAAGAGTTTAGGGTTTATGGTGTATAGTCTAGGATTAAAGGGTTTAGGGTTAATGGTGTAGGGTTTAGGTTTAGGATTTAAGTGCTTAGGGGTTATGGTTCATACATTGATAGATATATACATATATTATGATTTAGGGGTTTAGGTTTATGATTTAAGGGTTTATGGTTTAGTGTGTATGGTTTAGGGGTTTAGGTTTTGTATTTAAGGGTTTAGTGATTAGGGTTCATACATTAATACATAAAATCAAAAGTCAAAACCCTAAACCCCAAATCAAAACTTTAAACCCTAAATCAAAACCCTAATAATTATTTTATCACAAATCAATAATATTAGTGATTAATTATAATATACATATATTAAAAAATTTAGTGATAAAAGAATTTATCGAAACAATAATAACTATTGATATAGTTTTCTTAATAATTAAAAGTGTTGGTGTTTACATTTTGCTTTCTCATAACCCCACGTGTTCCACATACCTCACCTTGCTTTTTGGTAACCCCTTCACCCTTCGCCACGTTTCTTCTCTATGAAATTAATTCTTTCCATGCGTACGAATCTCTCCTGGTACGCGTCTCCATCAATCCCTCCAAAAGCAGCGAAATACAACTTAACCCTCGTACTAAGCTGTGATGCATTGTGTCACGGACCAAACTTTTGGGACCGAGTCATTGGTGCAAACATCGAGCAACGAGGTTGTGCGCGGAGCATCGGGCTCGCCAAGACCATCAGACTGGCCTGGTACTTGGAGAATGCTGGAAAGCCCGCAAGCCCACCAGACTTAGTAAATTCCATTGAGGATTTACCGGGGTAACTTGGATGGTAAAATCTGATAAGCAATCGTGACTATCACTTATATTATTTGTAATTATCATAGAGATAATGTTTGTGATAATTAGAGATTTGAATTGGAGATAGAGTAGATCTCGACCGTCGATGTAATTTAAACTATACCGTTGGATCTGGGGGAGTTGAACTATAAATAGAGGCTCCCCAGCTCAGTTGTAATCACTTCATTCCATCTATTCTCTGAGTAATACAAGAAGCATTTACTCTAAACTCTCTAGTTGTTCTTCGTTGTTCTTGAATGTTCTTGAGTGTTCTTGTGCCAATCTCTTCCAGAGTTCATTTGATTAGCTTCCGCATTGAACGATCTTTCGTTCGAGGGCTTTAGGAGTGTTTGATCTTCTAGAGCGATGATCTAGTTTAACTTAGGCGTTTGTCAGGAGAACTTCGCCTAAGGTCGCGTGGTTTTGTTAGCAGGAGTCTAGCCCCGTGACGAGTGGATGTAGGCTTACTTAGTCGCACAAGGTTCCGCGAGTCGACTAAGGCCGCACGATCGAGTTAGCTACAGTCTACCGACGTGACAAGTGGTATCAGAGCGAGTCGAGGGGACTTGCGTTCAGACCAGCTTACAGTTGTAGTCAAGCGTGGTGGTGATTTGCGCTCGAGTTAGTCGAAGTGATCGGGGATCGGACTAGTTCGTGGCAAACAGAGATTGAGATGGCGAAACAAGAAAGTGGTGTTTCCGCGGGAAAAGGCAAGGAGTGCCGTGGTGGAAACTATTGGAGAACATTGACGATGAACCAGATCCGAGATTACATCGAGGATTTTCACGAGAGATTTGATTATCTCTGGTCTGAAATTGAACTGTGTGAAGCCATACCGTTGTTGGTGAAGAGGGTTGATCGACTTAGGGAATCGGGAGAGGAGACCAAGCAGATCCAAGGTGTTGTGGAATCACATCTTGAACAGATAGAGTCTATGGGAGACAAGTTCAAGGATGAGACACAACGCATCTTCGACGAGGTGAAGGCAGTTCGAGAGAGTTGTGCTCATGAGGCCGAGGTGAAGGCTTTGCGAAGCGAGATAGATGAGCTCAAGGGTGAGCTACTCAGTTGCAAGACAGCAATGAGTGAATGGAGTGGGCTCAAGACCTTCATAGAGAGACTTAGACCGGGTGCGAAGCTCGCAGTGGAGCAGGGTGATGCCCAGGGACTTTCAGAGGCCATCGCAGTTGGCAAACCTCCGAACAAGCTTGCAGGAAGGAAGCAAGTCAGTGATGAGTCAACATGTCCCAGTTCGAAAGAAAAGGGGAATGGTGAGGCTAAGTCTGTGCCGAGGAAGAAGGTGAGCGAGAAGTTGAAGTGTTACTTCTGTAATGGTCCTCATTTGATAAGAGGATGTCCCGACAAGAACCGTCTGGCCGCCATGGTGAAGTCAACAAACGAGTCTAAGGGGGAAGTAGCGAGACTTAGGGCGATTGTGTATACTAGTGCCGCCAAGAGACAAGGTTCGACTACAAGTGCCAAAGTAGTCAAGCCGAGGGTGCAACTGGAGTGCTACCAGTGTAAGGGGCCACACAAGTTGTACGGTTGCCCGGTTCGAGCCAAAGGGTCGGAGATAAGGGATGAGGCTGGGAATAAAGAGCCTGTAAAGCTTGGTTCGAAGTTGTCTGGTTCTTCCAAGGGGAGTGAAGACCGAAAGCAGAATGGGTTGAGATTCTCTAAAAAGGCCGTCGTTGATGTTCGGGGGAAAACATCACTGTGGAGACCACACAGGGGCGAGGGTCGGAGAAGGGTGTTAGAGATAACACGAAGACGAGTGCCAGAAATTGGTCGAGGATCGGAGCCTACCCGAGGGACATATCAACCGGAACTACACCACCTATGGGCAAGGTAGGGAAGCGAAGGGCTTCAGGGAAGAAGCGCCAACGCAAGGGAAAGCACCAATCTTCGAGGAAGAAGGATCGATGCGTGAGTGCACCAAACTTCAAGTCAGAGGGGCGGATGCACCGAGGAGCAACGGACCTTGGGCAAAAGGTGCCGATGCGTGCAAAGGGCTTCAGTAAGGAAGCTTCGATGTAGAGGAGGCCAGACTTCAAGGAGAAAGAAGGGCTGACCCATTTTAGAGTAAACGTGACCGAGAGGAAGGTACATCTCGAACACAACTCTAGTGTTTTTGGTTTTGATTTGCCATCTTTGAAGAGCGTAGGTCGAGTGAGACCTAGCTTTTGTTGCGGAGGAAAAGATTGGAAGGGGCCTTTCAGAGTTCTGGGAGCTCGACAGGTGTTCAATGTTGTGATGACTTCCAAGTCTTTGCCGCGGGATCAAGAAGATCCAAGTCGAGGCAGATCAAAGTTTGTAGGAGAGGGCTCCTATGATGGTGATGTACCAAGTGGCGTCTTAGTACGCGATTGTCCGAGTCAGTTTGAACCGAGGCAAGCAGTTCCTATGGGAGAATTGCACGAAGCCGAGGCATCGATGAGTAATCAAGTTGACCCTGTCTAGAATTGTTCGAGTGCAGCGACGAGGGCGTCGCTAAGTTCAATGGGGGAGAATGTCATGGATTAAACTTTTGGGACCGAGTCATTGGCGCAAACATCGAGCAGCGAGGTTGTGCGCGGAGCATCGGACTCGCCAAGACAATCAGACTTGGCCTGGCACTTGGAGAATGCTGGAAAGCCCGCAAGCCCACCAGACTTAGTAAATTCCATTGAGGATTTACCGGGGTAACTTGGATGGTAAAATCTGATAAGCCATCGTGACTATCACTTATATTATTTGTAATTATCATAGAGATAATGTTTGTGATAATTAGAGATTTGAATTGGAGATAGAGTAGATCTCGACCGTCGATGTAATTTAAACTGTACCGTTGGATCTGGGGGAGTTCAACTATAAATAGAGGCTCCCCAGCTCAGTTGTAATCACTTCATTCCATCTATTCTCCGAGTAATACAAGAAGCATTTACTCTAAACTCTCTAGTTGTTCTTCGTTTTTCTTGAATGTTCTTGAGTGTTCTTGTGCCAATCTCTTCCAGAGTTCATTTGATTAGCTTCCGCATTGAACGATCTTTCGTTCGAGGGCTTTAGGAGTGTTTGATCTTCTAGAGCGAGGATCCGGTTTAACTTAGGCGTTTGTCAGGAGAACTTCGCCTAAGGTCGCGTGGTTTTGTTAGCAGGAGTCTAGCCCCGTGACGAGTGGATTTAGGATTACTTAGTCGCACAAGGTTCCGCGAGTCGACTAAGGCCGCACGATTGAGTTAGCTACAGTCTACCGATGTGACAATTGCCACTGACTTTAGCCATGTGTCGCGATAATAGACCATGCAAAAGCAGGGAAAACCGGTTTACCCTCACGAGATTTTACATATTTTGAATCCCAGAATCCGCGACGTAGGTTTCCGAATGCAACGGTCGGGATTCGCGCGGATAGCAAGATCTCCCACCACGTAGCGTAATCGGCTAGGGTGTCAGAAAGTCAAGCAACCAAAGTTGTTTTATTATCAAAATCATAAACCCTAAATCAAAATCCTAATGATTATTTTATCACAAATCAATAATATTAGTGATTAATTACAATATACATAAATCAAAACCCTAATATTAGTGATTAATTATAATATATATATGCGCGCATATACATCAGGTATATCAATATATGTAGGTGTATGTGTATATACATTATATATGTATATGATATATCAACTTATGAAAGTTTTAAATTCATCAAGTTATAGATTTCGGGTCAATATCAGTTCAGGTCAACAACAGGTCGAGTCACTTAACAGGTCGGGTCCATTTCAGGTCGGGTTCATTTCAGGTCGAGTAAAATCGGATCTCGGGTCAATTCAGTCGGGTAAATTCGATTATCTGCCAGGTCAGCTTCGGGTTCGGGTTCGTTTCAGTCGGACACAGGTCGGGTTCGATTACTACAGTAACAGGTCAAATTCGGGTTCGAGTCAACAACAGTCAGTTACAGATCAAGTTCGAATCATTAAATCCTCGGGTCAAATCAAGTTTTGACTCGAGCAGGTTTCAGTTGGGTTTCCAAGTCGGTCATCTTTTTACATCCTAATCTCAAGGCATCATGGTATTTATTGCCCCACGCCCCCAAGTGGCATCAATGGAGTCAATTAGTTAGAATCGATGTATCCACTTCATTTCGTCGGCATGACGTCAGCCCATATAACTTTGAAAAATTCTCAGAATCTATGGGAAGAAACATTACGCCAACGATGACTAATACCAGAGATGCTTGCTCCAAGGCCTAAAGGCCCAAGTTTCTTTTTCTTTTCTTTTTTTTTTTGTTTATTGTCAAGACGCCTCCACCTCACACTTATAATAAGCTACCACAATTACTCCAACGAAGCGATTCAAATTGAAACAGATGGTACAAGAAAACCATATGATTGGATAAGTAAAGACTTAAAGAGGGGACAAACCCGAACATACAAAAGGATGAATATGAGTGGAGGCAAAAAAGCTAAAATTCCATTAACAAGCGGTAAGTACACTAAAGTTGATATTACAACAACCGCCTAAAGCCTAACTCGACAGAGGATCATCACAAAGATCCTCAGTAATGGTGAAGTGTGCTCCTCAATTGGGTCACTAGCAGATCTTTCGACAAACCAAAGGACTCACCAACAGTTTGTATTGCATCAAGAGTTCGCTCCCCAGATGAGTTGTCAGCAGAATCCTTAGTGTCGTCCTCCGGAGCATGAATGGCCTTTAAGCTCACTACGCGATGGGTCCGTGACAAATAGCTTGGTGGTCTCTTGACAGTGTAACTATTTCACCCCGGAATGATTGAAAGGGTTAAATCTTAATTCATCCACTTTCTCACAGAGAGGCTAACAACAACACAAGTTCTAGTCACTCATGTTGACTGGACCGAGCATACCCTAGATGGCACACACTATGCTACGCTTGTACTTATCGGAAAAGTCTCCGAATTCATCCAAC
This sequence comes from Hibiscus tridactylites, assembly GCA_958450335.1. Lineage (NCBI taxonomy): Eukaryota > Viridiplantae > Streptophyta > Magnoliopsida > Malvales > Malvaceae > Hibiscus > Hibiscus tridactylites. Next base: position 35,870,650 of record OY288272.1, on the reverse strand, counting down.
TGTTGATCGGTATGGGGGGATATCTCCTTCGCTTTGTTCTTTTCTTCCCATACGGAGAGCATCAATCTCCTCCTTGGTCTTCTTAGCCTCATCAGCGCTCCTTGTGGCAATCCTCTTCTTCCTATGTGAATATGTACGAGCAACTTCAGCCTCATCATTGGTTGCAGCAACTTGTAGATTGGCCACCACGATCGTTGCAACATCAGCATCACGACCCTCCTCTAGAACCTTGGCTAACTATTGAGCTTCGATAAGCTTTTGCTTAAGCTTGGCCATTTATTTCTCTAGAGCCTCGACTTTAGCATTAAACTTCCGGAGCTCGTGATCCTTAGTCACAGCCTCCCTCTCGTAGTGCAACCCTTTTTCGATTGCTTGGGCAAATGCAACATTCGCCTCTTCATCAGCCTTACCAAGTAGCCCCACTGCCATGTTCATCAAGTCTATTGCTTGAGAAGCCTCCTTTGCGGCCTCGACATATTACTAGTCTAGAAGCTCGGGGGGGTCCTAACTCCTAATCCATCATTCCTGTCACCAGCTGCTCCGAGCAAAGGAATTGCAGCTGTCAAAGAAAGCTACTATTAGACTCTGCGTGTCAAGAAAGAATGCGGAGATAAATATGGAACCATGCATGCAAATATGTATACCTGATAAGGCAGGAACATCAGCCTCTGTTTGAGTAAGATCTATGCAGGGAAGAAAGCTCCAGATTGTCCCAAAGGTCTGTTGAGGCTCCGAAAATGAGGGAGTTGTAGAAATCGCTCTAGCAGCAACTGGCATAGATGAAGTTGTCTCTACAGCAACAATGACATGCTCCTCCCTAGCACGTCTTTTTCACCTTTCCTCTAAAGGGACCGACATACCCCTTTTCCTTCCTATCCCAAACAAGATGTCACCCCAACACTTGATTTTAATTCTGACCGCAACCTACTCCAGCTTCGACGATGGTAGTGGAGTAGCCTCCACTGAGGGAATTTCCCCCGACGTTACGTGATACACAACCTTTTTGCCCCGAACTCCACGATAGATACAACAAAAGTCATGATAGTAGGCAGGTACTACTTCGTATCTCCAAAAGAAAAACAGTTTAATCAGATGGTGTCTACGTTCCGACACGTAATAAGTGCAACATACATTGTTGACACAAGTAATAAAGTGGACACATACAAGGTGTGTGTCGGGTTGTCGAATCACATGAGGAATGGTGTAATTCATAGTTGTTACTAAATGTAGATATATTAAAAAAGTATATGATTATGCCAGGAAAGCGTGTGAGAATATCGAGATAAATTCCAAGGGAAACTGAAGAGGGGATCATCGTACATCTGATTGCAACCAACGAGTTGTTTACAAGCGTCGTAATTGTCAAATAAATTATTCTTAATCTCAAATTAAAATAAATAAACAATGTAGTAATAGAGAAGAAGGGTCGATCCACATGGACTAAGGAGCTTCTGATGTAGGGAGGTTTTGACTTTGACTTTTGCTGAAAAAGAAAATAAAACGTAAAGGGGATTTGATGAAATAGATTGAGTAAACTAAATAAGTAAAAATAACATAAACTAGAAGGGTAAATTGAGAGTAATTATGATGAGAAATAGCCTTCAGCTTCGCTTCGCCTCAATTCATCTCGATCACTGAAATAGATTTTACTTCGGACACTTGCAGGTTGCAGTCTACAAGGTCTAACCCTTGTAACTTACTTTTCTCTCTGGCGAACTAATTTTCCGAGGTCAATCCTTAGAATATAGTCTTTGTTTGGATCAACAACGGCTATCGATGTTAACGTTAATGCTTCTTCAGTGCTAGAAAAGCTTGTGCTCGAATTATGGTGTATCAATGAGAATCAAACCCGATCTTGATTTCCCTCAACAGACCGCCGCTAATTGTGTTCTTAGGGAGTTGAATTTGCTACAAGCCAAATCTTCTCCCCAACAATAGATCAAAACGTCGGTCAAACCAACGTGCGCTTTTTGGATTGAAGGTGTTGAGATGCTTAAAGGAAAGGCCGATTGCCAATCCAATATTGCCGAAAATCAAGAAAAAAAATTTGAAGATATGAAGTGTTATTACGGTTCTCACAAAACGGGATGATTTGTTACGTAGTTATCGGCTAAATGGAGGTTTAGCTAAGCATGATAGAAATCATACTTAGGAACAAAAGAAAAGTAAGTGAACAAAAGAAGATGAAGAAGAAAATAATTAAATTCCTCAAAAAAAATAAAACAAAAGCTAAGTAGAGGATATGTTTCCAAGCTTCACCCTAGGGGGTATTTATAGCTTGAGAAAACTCTAAAGATAATAAAATACCCAAAGAAATAAAATACCTAAGAATAGTAAAATACCTAAAGAAAATCCTAAAAATATTCAAATAAAAACATAGATAATTGAAATATAAAATCCTAAACAAAGTGGAATTCCCAAATATTTAAATCCAACTCAAATTGTAACTCTAGGTTATTTCATTTGTCCTTCTTTCTTGATCCAGCAGATTGAGTTATGTTTTATAAGCTATCGGTGACTGGACTGCCAGAATTTGCTGTGACGGAAATGTCATGTCTCAGGTCATGCCTATGTGTCCAGTCTTGATTCCAAGAAAAATGCAAAATGTGTTCTTTTGACGCTAATTTATGGGAATTAATGTGCTGCACAAAAATGAATAAAAACAATCCGAATTAGCAATATCAAAGTATCGATGAGGAGTAACTAGTAACAAAACATTAACAAATTAAAGCACTCGTCAAATTTTCCCTCACTTATTCAATGCTTTTCCTCGAGCATGCGTTAATCAATCATCAAAATCTCAAATTACCAATCTTTTGTCTCACGGTATACCAAAGAATACCAAATGAATCAATGATCACATCAATTATCGAAAATAAGGTGACAATCAAGCAAATGGGAAGAACTAATAAAAAGTTTAAGCAAAAGCCAATACATTCCAATTATCCATCAATTCCAATGTAACAAGACTCAATGCCTCACAAGGATTCGCTCATTATTGCTCGAATTGTTTCGTGTAAAGAAATCGCTCAAAGCCAAGATCAATAAAGACATTACCATAGGCTTGTAAGGAAATCAAGTCTCCACTACTAGAATGAACAAGATGCATCAATCAAAGGGTCTTTAATAAGGTTGTAACATGGCTTCGGTTAGGGTAGAGATAAGGCTAAAGAATTGGGTTTAAATGTCAAGACAAGAGATGCAAGTAAGTCACGAACCAAGAAAAGTAAGTGAAAGATAAAAAAAAATCAAACTACCGATTTTTTTTTCGAATTTTCATTCTGACCCTTTTTTATTTGCTAGAGTCAGTGTTAGGCACCTCTAGCAAAGCATTTTTTATTTTTTTTCGAACTTCTTCGTGGATCAATTCGATCTTTGACTTAACATGGGTATCAAAAAAGGGTAAAAATATAAGAGGTTTCGGTTTAGTAATGGGGTAAAAATAAGAAAATGGTTAAGGCTCAAAGTTGGTTCACTAATGAATATAAATGAGTAGAGAAGTGGTTTAATCTTAAGTGCCCTAATCATATTAAAACATCAAGTTCAATATGTAGTCTTGATATGCATTTAATCACAAGTTCTAGAATGTCAAAATTAATTCGGCACACTCAATCAAACAAATGAGCAAGAATAAAAGTATGTTCGTTTAGGCTCAAATCTCACAAGAAAATGTAATGTGCATTGAATCAAGAAACATATCCACCAATGAACTCATGAAATATCAAGCAAAATTTTATAAAAAATACCCATCAGGCCATTTTACTATCATGCACCCCAGATCCGATAAAAGTATGATCACAAACTCATAAGGTAATAAATGAAACAAAGCAAAATTCAAGATCAATAATAAGAGATTTCAACAAATCAACCAATGCAACTCAATATAAATAAGCGAGCGATGAATTCGATGTAGGTGTTTGTAAAACCTATGTTTGATTTTGATATAATTAAATTGTTAAGGATCAAATTGAAAACTTGAAATTGATTTCTAAGTCCTCTTAATAAGTTTTAAATAACCAACACTTTAAAACTGATTTGAAAAACTCAAACTCCAAATATTTTCTAAGTGTTCCAAGGCCAAAGTATTGAAAACCGTCCAGGTGTATCGATACGCTTCCAGCCGTATCGATACTTTTTTACAAAGTTGGCTACTGGAAAGACGCGTTTCGATACGCAATTAACCGTATCGAAACATCGTATCGAAACAGATTTCATCTGTATCGATACGCCCCTCTGCAAAACTGAAGGAGTTTGAATGGTGTACCGATACGGCTTCACCCGTATCGATACGGTTTTAATTGAATTCTTAATTCGAAGTGTTTTAAATGTTTTCGACCGTTGGTGTCAGTTGTTAGGTAACCAACATTTAAAATGGCAGTTGACCCATATCGATACGGTAAACCCTCGTATCGAAACGAAAACTTCCAGTGAGCTAAGTTGAGAAAAAGGTATCGATACGGTCTTATCCGTTTCGAAACGCTCCTTGTCCCGTACCGATACGCTTACGTGTGTTTTGATACGCCCTCTTCATTATGTACAACGTCTCTTTCTTTTTTGAGACAAGTATCGATATGGCTCCCCGTGTACCGATACGAATAGCTGCAGAAGTGCATTTATGGTGGAAAGAGAGGGTCCCAACGGCTCTAATCAATTCCCTAACCACCCAAACGGCTAGAATTGATAGAGGAGGTATAAATTGAAGCTCTTTTAAGACCAGCAACAACTATTGCATTAAAGACAAACATCCAAGCAAACATCCAACCTCAAGTGTGCCTATTTTCCAATCTCTTGTAATTCCCAAATTGAGTTGTATTCAATTTTTATTTTATCTTCAAATTTGGGTTGAGTGTTGTACTTCAAGGGACAAAATTGTATTTGAGAGATATACTTCTTGTCCAATTTCTTCTTTGTTCATTTGTGAGGGTTTGGTCAAATTTTGGGTAGAAAATTTGACCGGTTGTGTAAAGGTTACCTCCTAAGCCTTGAAAAGGGGAAGAACAAATAGTGAATTGTTGCAAATCCTTAGTGATAGCTAAGGTAGTGGATGTAGAGTTCATTTGGAACTTGAACCACTCTAAAATCCTTTGTTCTTCATTTTAAATTGTGCATTCACTCCCACAAAGTTTTAAAATACCGATTCACCCCCTCTTGGTCTTGATCATTCAATCGATCCACTCAACAATTGGTATCAAAGCCTACCACTTTGAAGGATTCACTACCACAAGAGGAGTTCCTAGGAAGAGTGTGATCAACTAAAAAAAATCAAGCCATGACATCTACCTCCGGATCAAGTATGTATGAGTCACAATCCACCACAAAGCCACCATTCTTCAATGGTGACAACTATCCTTTTTGGAATAATAGGATGCGCCTCTTCATCAAGTCAAATAATTACTTGGTTTGGGATGTCATTGAAGACGGTCCTTACATTCCATCGAAGCAAGATAATGAAGGAAAGATGGTGTTGAAGAAAAAGATAGAGACGAGTGAAGATGAAAGGAAGAAGATTCAAATAAATGACAAAGCTCTTCACATGCTCTTTTGCTCCTTTGGACTCGACATCTATTCCAAAGTCTCATCCATTGAGAGTGCCAAGGAAGTATGGGATACTCTTGAGACCACCTATGAAGGAACCAATGATGTGAAGGAAACCAAGATTGGAATTCTCAATCTTAGCTATGAGAATTTCAAGATGGAGTCCGACGAAACAGTGTCCAAGATGTTTGATCGCTTCTCAACTATAGTCAACGGGCTCAAAGGATTTGGAGAGACTATTCCGGAAGACAAGCTTGTCCGGAAGCTACTTTACTCACTTCCCGAATCTTGGGATGGGAAGAGAACCGCCATCATAGAGGCCAAAAACTTGAAGACTCTAAAACTCGATGAGCTAGTGGGTTCTCTCCTTACACATGAGATTATGAAGCAAGGAAGGGAAGAAGAAAAGAAGAAGGAATAGAAGAGAGTAGAGAAGCTAGAGGTGGAAAAGAATAAGAAAATGGGGATAGCTCTCAAAGCTTTATTACTTGAGGAGAGCTCTTCTAGTGAGGAGGATGACCTTGAAGAATTGGCTATGATAGCCAAAAAGTTCTCTCGATTCATAAGGTCCAACCGTTGAAGAAAAATTCAAAGAAAGATGGACTTCAAAGGTAAAAGCAAAGAAGAAGGGAGGGACCAAATCATTTGCTTCGAGTGCAATAAACCCGACCACATTTGTTTGGAGTGCCCTCAACTCAAGAAGAAGGGCTTTGAGAAGAAGAAGAAGCTCAAAGCCAAGCTTGCTACTTGGAGTGATGAGCAGTCATCCGAGGATGACGAACAAGAAGTGGCCAAACTTTGCCTCATGGCACTTGAGGAAGATTCCTCTATGGTAACCTCTAACTCATCATCTTTAGATTTTACATATGATGAATTAAATGATGCATATGATAATTTGCAAGAGGTTTATGATGAATTAGTTGAGAAATACAAGGAGTCGGTCATTAGGAACAAGAAAATTATTTCAAAATTAAATGATAAAAATGACTCACTTTCTCAAGCTAATTTAAAATTTTAGAAAAAGGTTTTAGGATTGAAAGATGAACTCAAATTCTTCCAAGATGAAAATGTTGACCTAAATAATCTTCTTTCATAATGCAATAGTGAACACTAAAAGGTGTTAGATGAGCTTAACAAGCTCAAAGAGTCTTTAAAATATGTTGGTAATGTGAAGCATGAAAGAGATGAATCTTCTAAAACAAACCAACCTAGGAAAAAGACTAATAACTACAAACAAAGTAGCTTTCCTAGACATAGTAGAACTAAAAAGATTAGAAGTGTATGGGTTCCTAAGGAACTTGTAAAATCTTAATAATATTGTTGCTATGTCACCTTGGATTCCTAAGGGAACCAAGCTATTGGGAGCTAACACTCGTGGACCCAAAATGATTTGGGTACCAAAAACAAAAGTTTAATATCTTTGTTTGTAGGGGGAGCATTGCTACAAGGCCAAAGCACAAAGTCAAAACTCATGGTACCTTGATAGTGGATGCTCAAAGCATATGATCGAAGACAAGAGTAGATTCATGGATTTAAAGCCAAAAAGTGGAGGAGTGGTGACATTTGGTGACAACTCCAAAGGCCACATTGAAGGTATTGGCTCCATAGGTAATCACTCTACCATTCTTATTGAAAATGTCTTGTATGTCGATGGTCTTAAACATAATTTGTTGAGCATAAGCCAATTGTGTGATAAAGGATTTAATGTTTTATTTGATAAAAATGGGTGCAAAATTGTTGACATTACTAATAATATTATGCTCATATGTCATCGCATAGGTAACATTTAAATGGTGCATCTAGATGACATACATACATCCCATGCATGTTTAGTAGCTCAAAATGAAAATGATGCATGGCTATGGCATAGGAAACTAGGACATGCTAGCATTAGTGTTTTAGAAAAATTAGTTTCCCTTGATCTAGTTAGAGTTTTACCCAAGATTAAGTTCTCAAACGATAAAATTTGTGATACATGCTCTAAGGGTAAACAACATAAGTCTTCCTTTAAATCCATTAATGATGTTTCTACAAGTAGGTGTTTACAACTTATCCATATGAATTTATTTGGGCCAATTAGAACTATGAGCTTGGGTGGTAAATCTTATGCATTTGTTCTTGTTGATGATTTTTCTAGATTTACTTGGGTTCTATTTTTAAGTACTAAAGATGCGGCTTTAGAAAAATTCATCGCATTTTCAAAAATAACCCAAAATGATCTTGAACTTAGAATTTCGCATATTAGAAGTGATCATGGAACCGAATTTCAAAATTTCGGGTTTGAAGAGTTTTTAAATGAAAATGGTATTAGCCACAATTTTTCGGCTCCTCGAACTCCTCAACAAAATGGGGTAGTTGAGAGGAAAAATAGAACTTTACAAGAAACGGATAGAACCATGCTTTGTGAAAACAATTTACCTAAATATTTTTGGGCGGAAGCCACAAACACCGCTTGCTACATTGTAAACCGAGTAATGATTAGGCCAATTTTAAAGAAAACACCTTATGAGATTTTAAAATCTAAAAAGCCTAACATTAGCTATTTTCATCCATTTGGTTGCAAGTTTTGTTTTAAATAATGGAAAAGACAACTTAGGTAAATTTGATGCAAAAAGTGATGAAGCTATTTTCATAGGATATTCTTTAACCTCTGAAGCCTATCGTGTATTTAACAAGAGAACTTTAGTAGTAGAAGAATCTATACATGTTGTATTCGATGATAACCTCCTTCCAAGGAAGGATTCTTGTGATGATGATGATGTAGGAATCATAAATACCTTTGATGGAGGAAAAACTTCAAAGGAGGATGAGATTCCAACAAAAGAAGAGGACACACAAGATCCACCTCTTGAAGCCTTGAAGGACTTGGCTCTTGAGGAACAGGAAGTGAGCTACCCAAGGGAGTTCAACTATGTCAAAGATGGTGAAATCTTGAGTGATCAATCCAAGGGGGTAACCACTAGATATTCTCTTAAACCTATGAATCATGTTGCATTTATCTCATGCATAGAGCCTAAGAATATAAAAGAAGCATTGAAAGATGATTTTTGGATTATGGCTATGCAAGAAGAGTTAAATCAATTTGAGAGAAGTAATGTTTGGACATTAGTTGATAGGCCTAGTAATCAATCTACTATAAGAACTAAATGGGTCTTTAGAAACAAACTAGATGAGAGTGGTAACATTGTGAGAAAAAAAGCTAGACTAGTAGCACAAGGTTACACTCAAGAAGAGGGAATAGATTTTGATGAAACCTATGCACCCGTAGCTAGAATGGAAGCCATTAGGATGTTGCTTGCATACGCATGTTATCATGATTTCAAGCTTTTTCAAATGGATGTTAAAAGTGCATTTTTAAAATGGTTTTATAAATGAGGAAGTGTATGTGGAACAACCACCGTGTTTTGAAGACTCAAAATTTCCAAATCATGTTTTCAAACTCACTAAAGCTCTTTATGGTTTAAAACAAGCTCATAGAGCTTGTTATGAAAGACTTTCAAACTTTTTAATTGAAAAAGGTTTTGAAAAGGGTAAGGTGGACACTACACTTTTCATAAAAAAATATAAAAATGACATCTTAGTAGTACAAATTTATGTTGATGATATTATTTTTGGTTCTACTAACGAATGTCATTGCAAAGAGTTTGCTAAGGTAATGCAAGGTGAATTTGAGATGAGCATGATGGGGAAGCTCTCATTCTTTTTGGGACTCCAAATCAAGCAAAGGAAGGATGGCACCTTCATCAATCAAGCAAAGTACATCAAGGATATGCTCAAGAAGTTTGGCTTGGAGAATGCAAAGCCTCAAGCCACACCTATGAGCTCATCTATAAAGCTTGATAAGGATGAAGGAGGTAAGTGTGTTGACTCTAAGCTTTACCGTTCTATGATTGGATCATTGTTTTACCTTACCGCAAGTAGACAAGATATCTTGTTTAGTGTTTGCTTGTGTGCTAGGTTTCAAGCTAGTCCTAGAGAGTCTCACCTTATAGCCGTTAAGAGAATCTTTAGGTACCTTAGAGATACTCCTTCTTTAGGTCTTTGTTACCCTAGAGACTCCACCTTCAACATTCATGCTTATTCGGATGAGAATTATGGGGGGTGTAAAATCGATAGGAAGAGTACTTCGGGAACTTGTCAATCCCTAGGTAGTATGCTCATATCTTGGTTCTCTAAGAAACAAAATAGTGTAGCCTTATCTACCACCGAAGCCGAGTACATATCCTTAGGGAGTTGTTGTGCTCAAGTCCTTTGGATGAAGCAACAACTCTTAGATTATGGTATTACAGTTGAAACCATACCCCTTAAGTGTGATAACACTGGTGCCATATGTTTGACAAAAAATCCCATCCAACACTCTAGAACCAAACATATAGAAATAAGGCATCATTTCATTAGAGATAATGTCCTTAAAGAAGATGTTGTTATAGAGTATGTTGACACCTTGAATCAATTAGCGAACATCTTTACAAAACCTTTAGATAAAGAGAGTTTTTGGTCCCTTAGGAGAGAGTTAGGTCTAACTAGCATATCTTGACCTTTAGAACCCCTTTTGTGCTTAAAATTGCTTGATCTTGTGAAATTGCATGTTTGTGTGTTGTAACTCTTGAAAATATTCATGCCTATAGCTAGGGGAGTATGATTCTGTTAAAATATGCTTAGAACTGCTCATTCATCATTTGTATTCCTTTAGAAGATGTTAAAATCGATCTTTTGGTTGTTCTTTAGGCCTAAAATGTATTTCTAGGCTTAGGGTATCGATACGGCCCTACATGTATCGATACGAGTACTTCATTAGTTTCCCAGACTTCATTTTGCCTTAAACGGGTATCGATACGATTAAACCCGTTTCGATACGAGCTACAATCGTTTCGATACGATCATTCAATGGGTATTTTTATTGGAATTACGTTTTTACCCCCGTATCGATACACCCTCAGGCGTATCGATATGCGTTTGCACAGACAGTTTTAATTTGGCATTTAAAGTGTTCAACTTTTACCAAAATTAAAATTCCTCAAAACCCTAAAAACCCTAGCTGTTTTAGCATATAAATAGCCTCTTCCTTCCTCATATTTTCACACCATAACTCAAAGCATCAAGAGGGTTTCAAATCAAGCAAAGCTCTAAGTCTTTTTCATCAATTTGGTGCTAGGCTTTTCTTCCATTCCTCTGTAATCACTATCAAGGTAAAACCTTTTCTTTTTCCTTTTATTTTTTCTTTTTATTTTTGTTTTCAAACTTTTTTGTTTTGTTTTTAAAATTTTGTTTGTCTTCTTAACCAAACTTTGTTTTAAAATTTCCTTTCAAAATTTTGTTTTAAATTTGTTTTACCTTGATTTTTGGTTTTTCAATGAGTTGAATGAAGAGATCTTAATGCATACATTTGTTTTCTAGTTCATGGCACCTTCTAGGAAGAGATCACGTCTTAATGAAATCGGTGAATCATCCAATACCGGAGAGGGTGCTCGTCCGAATCTCACTCAAATCTATCAACACTCTTTTCAATCCCAAGGAGCTCTCACCTATTTTCGTCAATTCCAAAACTACAAGATCCGTCCAGAGAGGGTAATCTCTATTCCTTTTCTTGACTCGGAGCGTTTCAAGTTTGCATATCTACCTTTGCTCCAACAATGGAAGTTTATGGATTTTCTCTCCATTCCCGGGTTTTATTTTCATATTTTGGTCTTAATCTTTTATGTTAATGCCAAATGTTATGCAAATCGTGATGGGGTTGTTACGACGGTTAATTCCTATCTTATGGGTAAGAAAGTCACTATAGATGTCAAATCTATCTGTGAGGTCTTTAAGTTGGAGGATGAAGGCCTTGACGATGAGAATGCTCTTGGCCATGTTCTTAGTGGTTCCGTCACCGCCCTAAATGCTCAGGATCGGATCCTCCATTTGATGGTCTCTTGGTGGTTTAGGCCCTCCGGAGGGAAGAACTCTACCATCTGTCAAGTGGATGACTTTTGGATTCGATGCTTCTGTGAGAGACAACGTTCGAACCTTGCTCGTATCATGTTTGCGGAGATCGTCTATCTTGGGCAACATCGCCACACCACCCTTGTCACTTCCTTCACCTATGGTACGACCCTAAGCTACTTCTTCCTACAAAAGGAGATTGATTGCTCGCATGACTTCCCATCTCCCCTCACCGATCCCATCGATGAACGTTCTCTTGCAAGGGGTAAGTTCCATTAATTTAATGGTAATTGGTTACGTCTATCCGAGCTCCCTATCGAGGCCGCGGAACAATTTGTTAATCCACAAGTTGAACAAGTTCCTCAAGCTCCTCCTCCTCCACCTTCCATGGATGCTCTAATGACTTTCCTCAATGAGCAATTCACGGGATTGCGTACGGACATGGCTTCGGGGTTTACCAGATTGATACTCGTTTCACAAGCCTTGAAGAACGCATGACGAACGTGGAGACTCGACTCACCTCTCTTGAAGGCGATCACAATTATATGAATATCTCTCTCACCGCTTTCCATGATGAGTGGCATAATAGCATGAGGAATGATGATGATCCAATTGTGGATGAAGATGATGAAGAAGGCAATGATGATGCATAATAGCCTCTCTTTGCATTCCATGCATATCATCTAGGACATTTTATTTATGCACCTTTACTTCATGTTTTTAGGATCAAGTTTACTTTATTTTAAACCTATGCTTTGATTTTCTGTTGTTTTGGATTTTTAAGTTGATGTTATGCTTTATTTGAACTTAATGATAATTATGTTGCTTGCCTATTTATACCTTTTGCCTAAGTTATGCACTTTACATTGTCTCAATTATTTTTGATCTAACAAAAAGGGGGAGAGGGAAGCTCACAACACTTAAAAATTTTGATTTTCAACTTAAAAGTTACCTAGCTCATAATAAGGGGGAGTAAATTTTGCAAAGTTTTTTAAAGTGTCAAAAATTTCAAGTTTTGGTTTTGTTATATCAAAAAGGGGGAGATTGTAAAACCTATGTTTGATTTTGATATAATTAAATTGTTAAGGATCAAATTGAAAACTTGAAATTCATTTCTAAGTATCCTTAATAAGTTTTAAATCACCAACACTTTAAAACTGATTTGAAAAACTCAAACTCCAAATATTTTCTAAGTGTTCCAAGGCCAAAGTATTGAAAACCGTCCAGGTGTATCGATACGCTTCCAGCCGTATCGAAACCCTTTTTTACAAAGTTGGTTATTGGAAAGACGCGTTTCGATACGCAATTAACCGTATCGAAACAGCGTATCGAAACAGATTTCATCTGTATCGATACGCCCCTCTGCAAAACTGAAGGAGTTTGAATGGTGTACCGATACGGCTTCACTCGTATCAATACGGTTTTAATTGAATTTTTAACTCGAAGTGTTTTAAATGTTTTCGACCGTTGGTGTCAGTTGTTAGGTAACCAACTTTTAAAATGGCAGTTGACCTTATCGATACGATAAACCCTCGTATCGAAACGGAAACTTCCAGTGAGCTAAGTTGAGAAAAAGGTATCGATACGGTCTTATCCGTTTCGAAACGCTCCATGTCCCGTACCGATACGCTTACATGTGTTTCGATACGCCCTCTTTATTATGTACAACAACTCTTTCTTTTTTGAGACATGTATCAATACGGATCCCCGTGTATCGATACGGATAGCTGCAGAAGTGCATTTATGGTGGAAAGAGAGGGTCCCAACGGCTCTAATCAATTTCCTAACCACCCAAACGGCTAGAATTGATAGAGGAGGTATAAATTGAAGCTCTTTGAAGACCAGCAACAACTATTGCATTAAAGACAAACATCCAAGCAAAAATCCAACCTCAAGTGTGCCTATTTTCCAATCTCTTGTAATTCCCAAATTGAGTTGTATTCAATTTTTATTTTATCTTCAAATTTGGGTTGAGTGTTGTACTTAAAGGGACAAAATTGTATTTGAGAGATATACTTCTTGTCCAATTTCTTCTTTGTTCATTTGTGAGGGTTTGGTCAAATTTTGGGTAGAAAATTTGACCGGTTGTGTAAAGGTTACCTCCTAAGCCTTGAAAAGGGGAAGAACAAATAGTGAATTGTTGCAAATCCTTAGTGGTAGCTAAGGTAGTGGATGTAGAGTTCATTTGGAACTTGAACCACTCTAAAATCCTTTGTTCTTCATTTTAAATTGTGCATTCACTCCCACAAAGTTTTAAAATACCGATTCACCCCCTCTTGGTCTTGATCATTCAATCGATCCACTCAACAGTGTTCTATTCTCTACCCCTTCACTTAAAGCATATTGTCCCAATATGTAAGATTAAAGCATGAGAGAGGGAATAAAGATACTCCCCGTGTTTTGGTAACAGTCGTTGCCACTATTTGATTTCGCCTCTAGTTCAAGAACAAAGTGACGGTTCGAATCATGATCAAGATTTAGGCCATGAGGTCCGACTATGGCGGTGCGCGAATCTGGTAGGAAAGCATCGCAGGGATGTCGTATGGCTACCCAAGCGGTGCTGTCATTTGCGGACCATGATTCCACGGTTAATTTATGCTTTAAGTATGTCATGGAATCACCTTCACTAAAGTTTAGTTTAAAATATTTGGGGTACCTAGAAATTTAAATAAAATAATTCTAAAACCTAAATAAATAAAATAAAATTGAAAAACGAATAGAAAGTAAATAAAAGAAGATAAAATGGGTTGCCTCCCATTTAGCGCTTTATTTAACGTCGTTAGCCCGACGACCTGATTCAAACTACAAGTACTGCAATAAATACTTCCTCCAACTCATGCGATTTGTCCAATTGAGAATTTCCCTATGAGAAATTTTACGATCTTGGAGTTCCTTGATTTTTTCTGAAAAAATATCTTCTTTACTCTTTAATTTATCCGGCGGTAATTTTAACTCTGAATTTGGTGCCTGCAAAATAGAAGGTAATATTTTAGATTTCAAAAGAGTTAGGCGCAAGTTAGAATAAATATTTTCCAACTCTCTAATTTCTTTGTCGTGGCCTTCTAATTCCCTGCATAAATCATCAAATAAGTCAGTTTCCACAAATTCATCAACTAAAGGCTCATAAATACCAAAGAAGCTAACGTTTGCCATAGAATCTGGATGTTTCATCGCCTTATAAACGTCAAATTTAACAACCTCACTGTCAAATTCCATGGTAAGAATTCCACTTCTAATGTTAATTTTAGTATGTTCCCTGCTCAGAAAGGGACGACCAAGAAGGATGTCAGAGGAAGAATTGGTTCGGTCATTTTCCATGTCAATGACATAAAAATCCACTAGAAAAATTAAATTGTTTTCCTTAATCAGCACGTTCTCAAGGAGTCCTACGGGACAAATAACGGATATATTGGTGAGCTGGATTGTCACTCTTATTTCCTTCAAAGGTTATGCACTAAGTGAATTGTAAACGGAAAGCGGCATAATATTTATAGAAACAACAAGATCACACATACCACGTTTTATGCCTACCTTACCAATTTTACAAGGAATAGCAAACATACCTTGATCCTTTAGCTTAGGTGAAAGCCTACGTTGAAAAACAGTTGATACGTTTTCACCCAAGTTTACCTTCTCATTATCGGTAAGTCTTCGTTTGTTTGTGCAAAGGTCCTTCAAGAGTCTGGCATACCGTTGAACCTTTTTAATCACATCAAGAAGAGGTATGTTTACCTCCACTTTACGAAATACGTCAAGAATTCCTTGTTCCTCGGCTTGCTTATCACGCTTCACCAACCTCGAAGGAAAGGGAGATGGAGTAGCGTAGGGAGATGGCGCAGGAGGAGTTTGTGACTCGGCTTTCTTTTTCTTCTTCTTCTGGGTTCCTGCATCAATAACTCCTTTCCCTTTCTGGGACTCCGATTCATCTTTCTCTTGGGGTTTTGCGGCAACATCATTAGGGGCTGGTGGTGCGATAACAGTGCCACTCTAAAGGGTTGTTGCACTAACGTTTTCTCGTGGGTTTGCCTCGGTTTGTGATGGCAGCTTACCTTTGGATTCTAAACAACTCACTACTAATGTTAGTTGACTCATCTGCTTGTCAATTTCTTGAAAGTGTGCTTCGGTCTTTAATTGAAACTTTTTTGTTCTTAGTGCTAGCCTCTTTACTAGGGCCTCCAATGATGATTTATGTGGTTGTTGTTGTTGAGGCATAGGCGGTTGATACGATTGGTTGTGCTGCACATTTTTTTCATAGTTGAGATTCGGATGATTTTTCCATCCAAGATTATATGTATTCGAATGAGGATCATATTGCCTCTGGGAGGTCCTGGGAAATTTCCTACGGCATCTACATATTCTGTTGTATCTTCCTGAAGCGTCGGGTAGTAGTCTGTTGTATGATCGAGCATGGCACATATTCCATATACGCGAGCCTGAACTGTTTTACCTGTAAGTAAGGTTTCAAATGCATTAGTAAGTTTGTCAATTTTTGCTTTAATGGAAGGAGTACTTATCTCATGAACTCGTCGACAGGGTTCAATGGAAGGGTGAAACTGTTGAGAGTTAGTGGCCATAGTAGAAATCAAATTTCTAACCGCAACTAGAGTCATGTTTACAAGTGCCCCTTCACTTGTTGCATCAACCATCTTCATCTCCATAGGGATTAAGCCTTCATAGAAATATTGGAGAAGTGTTTGTTCCGACAGTCCATGTTGTGGACAATTTGCGCATAGCTTCTTGAATCTCTCCCAATAGTCATATAATGACTTGATACTGTTTTGTCAAATACTCAAGATGCTTCGCCTTAGTTCGCTTACCTTGTCTACAGGGAAGAACTTGTCAAGAAAAAGTTGAGTCATGGCAGTCCATGAAGTAACTGAATTGGACGGTAAATCAAACAACCAATCCTTAGCCACATCGGCTAAGGAAAAAGGGAAAGCACAGAGTTTGATTTGGTCTTCGGATATTCCCTGTGGTGTGGTGCTTAAGCAAACCA
Source organism: Hibiscus tridactylites (assembly GCA_958450335.1). Taxonomy (NCBI): domain Eukaryota; kingdom Viridiplantae; phylum Streptophyta; class Magnoliopsida; order Malvales; family Malvaceae; genus Hibiscus; species Hibiscus tridactylites. The sequence goes on along the minus strand of OY288272.1, from coordinate 35,854,194 downwards.
TGTGAAATTCCTTTAGATGTTTATGTGGATTTTCACTAGGCAAACCATGATAGGTCGGTAAAAGATCTATCAAGGCCGTCTTGAGTGTGAATGGCGTTTCTTCATTCGGGAATGTAATTCACAACGGTTGTTGATCGCCAGGTGCCACGACAAGTGCGCAAATGAGTTGGTTGTTATCTCCCATTGGAATTGGTTCTACGTTGGTGTACTCGAAGTGTGTTTCAGCTTCAGAGGATATTTCAAGATCTTGTTTGAATTGTTGTTGTCGCAATCTTCGTTCTTCCTTATGTTGTTTTTTTCCTCGAAGTGTTTGTGCGTGTAGTCTTCGGACTAATGCTTCGATCTTCGGTACAAAATCTGCTAGTTCGCCCGGATTCTTCTTGGACTTAAATCAAAACAAAACAATATCAGTAACTTTTTCGAAGTCCCCGGCAACGGCGCCAATTTAACAAGTGTCGTAATTGTCAAATAAATTATCCATAATCTCAAATTAAAATAAATAATGTAGTAATAGAGAAGAAGGGTCAATCCGTAGGGACTAAGGAGCTTCTGATGTAGGGAGGTTTTGACTCTGACTTTTCCTAAAAAGAAAATAAAACGAATAGGGGGTTTGATGAAATAGATTGAGTAAACTAAATAAGTAAAAATAACATAAACTAGAAGAGTAAATTGAGAGTAATTATGATGAGAAATGGCCTCTAGCTTTGCTTCGCCTCAATTCGTCTCGATCACTTAAATGGATTTTACTTTGATTACTTGCATGTTACAGTCTACAAGGCTCAACCCTTGTAACTTACTTTTCTCTCTGGCGAACTAATTTCCCAAGGTCAATTCTTAGAATATAGTCCTTGTTTGGATCAACAACGGCTATCGATGTTAACGTTAATGCTTCTTCAGTCTGGAAAAGCCCATGCTCAGATTATTGTGTCTCAATGAGAATCAAACCCGATCTTGATTTCCCTTAACGGGACGCCGCTAAGTGTGTTCTTAGGGAGTTGAATTTGCTACAACCCGAATCTTCTCCCCAACGGTAGATTATAACGTCGATCAAACCAATGTGCGCTATTTGGATTGAAGGTGTTGAGATGCTTAAAGGAAAGGTCGATTGCCAATCTAATATTGCCGAAAATCAAGAAAGAAACCTGAAGGTATGAAGTGCTATTACGGTTATCACGAAACATATTGATTTGTTACGTAGCTATCGGCTAAATGGAGGTTTAGCTAAGCATGATAGAAATCATACTTAGAAACAAAAGAAAAATAAGTGAACAAAAGAAGATGAAGAAGAAAATAATTAAATTCCCCAAAACAAAACAAAACAAAAGCTAAGTAGAGGATTTGTTTTCAAGCTTCACCTTAGGGGTATTTATAGCTTGAGAAAACCTAAAGATAATAAAATACCTAAAGAAAATCCTAAAAATATTCAAATAAAAACATAGTTAATTGAAAGATAAAAACCTAAACATAGTGATAATTCTCAAATATTTAAATCCAACTCAAATTGTAACTCTAGGTGATTTTTTCTGTCCTTCTTTCTTGATCCAACGGATTTGGTTGTGTTTTATAAGCTATCGCTGACTGGACTGCCAGAATTTGCCATGTCGGAAATCGTCATGTCTCAGGTCATGCCCATGTGTCCAGCCTTGATTCCAAAAAACTGCAGAATGTGTTCTTTTGACGGTAATTTATGGGAATTAAAGTCCTGCACAGAAATGAATAAAAACAACCCGAATTAGCACTATTAAAGAATCGATGAAGAGTAATTAGTAACAAAACATTAACAAATTAAAGCATTCATCAGTTTTTTATACCAAGAATGTAAATAGATTAAACAATTATATGAGTGGGCCATGAATGCAGTGTCAAATCTAGTCACAACATTAATACCATGAAACTTGATGGCGACAATGTCGTATGCTTCAATTGCTTTCTCTTGGGTGCTAAATGTTCCAAGATAAAGATTCTTGTTTTCAACAGCTCTTCCAATTATACCAAATGTATGCAACTCGGAAGTAGTAACACTTTTCAACAATGGTGGCATATTAACATTTTCAAGTTGGCTAGAAATAAAAAAAAAAGAGACAAAAACAAAATTTACGAAGAAACCATCAACATCATTGTTTTCTTTAAATGATTTGACCAAACATCTCTCATTTCTCGTTTCAGATTAACTAAACTAGGTGTAAGAACTAACGGTAATACTACCATGCCATTATTAGGAAACAAATGTCCACCTCGATAAAAAAATTTCCACAATTAATTCATAATTTTCTATATCAAAATAATTGAATTTGATTAACAAGACAGTCAAACTTGTTGAGTATATTTTGATATAATAAAGATTTGCAAAATATTTTTGAACTTAATCAAATATTTCAAAAATAATTTAAAGTCCACAAAACTTGAAAATATATTTAAAATGTTTTGACCAAAAACCTATATCAAATATATCTTCAAAAAGTCAAAATCTAGTCAATTTTTCAATGTTTTAATGAAGGTTTCTATACCCGCTTGAGGTGGTTCCGAAACCATGCGGGTGTAACACCCCCTACCCGGCCTGGTCGTAGACCGGGTCAGAGAATGCTACCGACGAACAAATCAAATAATCATGCAATAACATTTCATTTCTTATCAATCAGTAGTTATTAACCAACTTTTAAATTGTACCGGTTAACCAACTTAGTTTAGTTTATTCTATAGGAACAAGGATTATTCATTTAGGATCATTTTAAAACAATTGAAAGTATCAGTGACTAATTTGTAAAACGTGATAAATTTTAGGGTCTTTCCAGGAACAAGTATACCACAAAGAAATTCGATATAATATAAACATGCTTGTAAAATTTTGTACAATTTAGAGTTCATTTACCAAGTCAATTAGACCATTCAATATTTAGTGACCAAACTATGAACATTGAAGACTTCAATTAGATACATCTTAACCAACTTAACCAACACCATATCAAAACACCCTTAAGTCATTTCGATACAGTTGAACAATGGTCAACCCAGGTTGACTTGATTTTCATACCATATTGATACAGGTGAGACCGGTATCGATACAGGTTGACTTTACTGACTTTGACAAGACTATGGTTTGACCAGTTTCGATACAGGATAGACTCGTATCGGTACGGGGGTTCACAGAGGCAAAACGTTTCGATACAACCATCAACCCGTACCAAAACAGGAGATCTTAGAGGCAAAATGTTTTGATACGGTCCTCAAATCCGTACCGAAACGCTCTATTATATGGTCCAAATATGCTTAACCGTATCGATATGGGCCTTCCTGTTTCGATACGGGTGACCTGTAATAACAGATTTTTGCTGGTTTAAGGTCGAATCGACTAACCAAACGATGTCCAAATGATACAAAACTTCACATGCAACTTTTCAATGACTTAAACTACTAGCATGACAAATTTCATGTTCATACGAATACGATTACCCAGTTTTAACCTTTAGGCTCATATCATGCAATATTAGCTACTTTGAACTTCAACAAAAAGACCATTTTGAGCTATAGGCCTTAACATGATACAAGCATAACACATACATAACAAAATGGGCTCAAATGACTAGTTCAACTACTTTACCACCTTCCTAGGAGTTCATAGGATCAAAATACATTACTTAAGGCTTGTAGTGACTTGTCTTGCCCGGCCAATCCGATCTTCACACAAATGACCTCTCAACCTAAAAATGCATGATATGAAACATGTTAGGCATACATTGCCTAGTGAGGTAGTAAAATATAATGCAAAAACTTAACAAGTGATTCATATACGTGATCTCGTGCTTATTGAACATTAATGTCATGCTTTAATATTCAATGCTAAACATATAAGATTTCTTGTTTATCCCTTGGATTGAATCATGATAGTGGATACGCGAGTTGTTACGCCTCGCCAAATCATTTATGGTCCATATCCTCCACCTCGCCAAATGACCAATATCAATACACATCCCTCCGCCTCACCAATCAATGTAGGTCGTAGCTCTAGGATCGTAGTCAAGCTGTACACTAAGCTCATGAATTCTATGCCATGCCAATTGTATCCATCATCCATTCTCATCCAGGGTTCATTATCAATAACTATATTCAATGATTCACATACTTGTTAATTCAAAAGTCATATCCACAATCTCATAATTCATATTCATAGTTCCCATGCTTACTTAATGATAAATCAATGCTTGTTCAATGATCAATAATAATAATCTTGCCAAAGGCGATGGTAATAACATAAGCTATACTTGCTATCAATGATAATATTGATGTCCAATGCAATGCTTACTGGGCTTACCAACATGTCCGACTTGAAAGATCATCGGCGCACCCCATGGCGCAGTGGAAAAACAAACACGACGATCTCACCAGCGATCCATGTACATTTAATCCGAATTCATGAGGAAGAGATAGGTTTACTTACATTGAGTTCCTTGATAAATAGCACAAACAGAAACGTCTAATGATCTCACGAACGATATGAATCTTAGCCTCCACGAATAGATCGTCTCAGCTTCTACTCAGTTCACCCGGTTGAAAAGTTGAGGGCAATTTTCTTTTTTCACAAAACATTTTTTAGAAAATTACGTTTCAAAGGGTTAGGCGGCTGCTAGACCATTAACCCCATTTTATAGTATGTTACCCTAACTACATAGGATTTTTAATTAATTCTGAACTATAATTACTTTAATTATTTTAAATTCAGAATTCTATGTATAATAAAATACTTTAGCATATATATCAAATATATATGTCTTAATATTAATTATACATGTTATATATGTACAACTAAATTGTACATATGTAACTTATTTATTAATTGCTCTTTTCAACCCTGGGGTGTGACCCTGTAGGTTCCAGTAACATTAGTAGCAATTATCAGAACTATTCCAATATAAAAAACAATGAGTGACATCTAGAAATGTATCATTGTCACCTAAATTACTGGAAGTACAGATTCAACGTAACATCTTCGTGATCAACTATTTTAATGTGTTATATCTCTTTGTTCTTTATATCTAGAATAGGTACAAGTCTTAGAATAGTCACACTTGTTTTGTCTATCTATTATTTCTTGATATCTAGAGTAGACAACAGACGAATAATATGTGATATCGCATAACAACTTATTCGAGCATGGCCATGCATTTCTACTCTTACTCAACCAAGTGGCCTGTGATATGTTTCCTATTATGTAGGAAGGACAAATCCTATCTCGACCATTCATACCCCACTACACATATCATGATATGCTCAATGTCAGTCTTTATAGTGTAACCATTTACGGTGCATGTTTAACTGCATCAAAGCACACAACAATATATGTTAAGATAGTAATGATCTCAAGTCAAAGGATCATACATATAGTTATCATTATGAGAAATATCGTGACAATTACATGATAATCCAAGACATAGTGGGTCAATCCAATATGTTGTTATCCAACATCATATTCATGCTTTGATTTTGACATCACCATGTCAATGACAACATATTATCATCAATCAACAACATGTTAGCTTTAAACTTATTATTATTATCCATGCCCATAATAATACTCAACTAAGGATCTTTTAATAATAATCATATTATTATATGGACATTATTGTCTTTTGTTAATTTGATGCACAGAAATATAACAGAAGAAAATAACGGCAATGCATTTATTTGATAAAATTGGTAAATATAGTATGTCAATACAATCATCATATGATTGGTCTTTGGGCATACTCTAACAATCTCCCACTAGCACTAAGACCAATCACTCACATATCTAATACCAAGTGACTCAGTGTGACAATCATGCTTTTGTTGTGCCAAAGGCTTCGTCAGGGGATCAGCAATGTTATCATTTGTGTGTATTTTGCATATTTCCACATCTCCTCGATCTATGATCTCTCGAATGAGATGAAAATGCCTCATAATGTGTTTGGATCGTTGATGAGATCTGGGTTCCTTTACTTGTGCAATGGCTCTATTGTTGTCACAATGGAGTTCTATAGCATCTGATATGCTGGGAACAACCCCTAGTTCAGTTACGAACTTCTTGATCTAAACAGCCTCTTTTGCCACTTCGTTGGCTACAATATACTCAGCCTCCGTTGTAGAGTCAGCTATTGTGTCTTGTTTTGAACTTTTCCAGCTCACAACACCTCCATTAAGACAAAACACAAAACCAGATCGCGAGTCATCCTTGTCTGTTTGGAAGTTGGCGTTAGTGTAACCTTTTACACTAAGCTCTTCTTCACCCCCATAGATAAGACATGTATCCTTAGTTCTTCTTAAGTACTTAAAGATGTTTTTAACTGCAACACAGTGACATTCACCTGGGTTTACCTGATATCGACTCGTCATGCTTAAGGCATATGATACGTCTAGTCGAGTACATATCATGGCATACATGATAGAACCAATAGCCGAAGCATATGGAATTTTATTCATTCTTTCTCTTTCTTGTGAAGTTGAAGGGCACATATCCTTCGAAAGAGAAATACCATGTCTCATGGGCAAGAACCCTTTCTTAGATTCTTCCATACTGAACCTTTTCAGCACTTTGTCTATGTATGTACTTTGACTCAGACCTAGGAGTCGTCTTGGTCTATCTCTATAGATCTTAACTCCTAAGATATACACTGCCTCACCCAAATCTTTCATAGAAAAACAACTACCTAACCAAGTCTTAACAGACTGTAGAGTAGGTATATCATTTCCTATGATGAGTATGTCATCTACATACAAGATTAGGAAAGAAAAAAGCTTCCACTAGCCCTTTTGTAAACACAAGACTCATCTTCATTTCTTATAAATCCAAACTCTTGGATTGTATCGTTGAAATGAAGATTCCAGCTTCGAGAAGCCTGCTTCAGTTCATAAATGGACCTTTGTAGCTTACAAAACTTTCTAGCATTTTCAGGAGCAACAAAACCTTCTAGTTGTGTCATATACACATCCTCTTCAAGTTTTCCATTAAGGAAAGCGGTTTTGACGTCCATTTGCCAGATTTCATAATCATGGAATGCAGCTATTGCAAGCAAGATGCGGGTGGATTTAAACATAGCTACAGATGAGAAGGTTTCATCATAGTTTATACCATGAACTTGTCGAAAACCTTTAGCGACTAATCGCCCCTTATATGTTTGTATATTACCATCCATGTCAGTTTTCTTCTTGAAAACCCATTTACACCCTATTGGTTTGACCCCTTCAGGTGGTTCAACCAAAGTCCATACTTGGTTTTCAGACATGGAATCCATTTCAGATCTCATGGCTTCAAGCCATTTCTTAGATTCTAGGCTCGCCACCGCCTCTTGATAAGTCCTGGGCTCATCTTGATCCAACAGAAGAACGTCTCCATGTGTAGTAATGAGAAATCCATATCTCTTAGGTACATGGCGTTCTCTTGTGGATCTGGCAGTGGTCGTGTTTCTAAATCTGTTGATTGTTCCTCAACAACTTGTGGAACTTGCTCAACCTTTGGCTCACTAATCTGTTGATCTTGAACTTCTCCAAGTTCAATATTTCTACTCTTCCCTTTCTTTGAGAGGAATTCTCTTTCAAGAAAAACTCTCGTTCGAGCAACAAACACTTTGTTCTTATTAGGGTTAAAGAAATAATATCCCTTGGTTTCCTTAGGATATCTAACAAATATACATTTATGAGATTTAGGTTCAAGCTTTGTAGACATCTGATGTTTAACATAAGCCTCACAACCCCAAATCTTCATAAAAGAAATACTAGGGCGCTTCCCAGTCCATATCTCATATGGTGTCTTTTGAACCGAATTGGTTGGAACACGATTTAGTGTGAAAGCAACTGTTTCAAGTGCATGTCCCCAAAAAGAAGTCGGAAGATCACTATGACTCATCATGGATCGAACCATGTCTAACAATGTATGATTCCTTCTCTCGGAAACTCCATTCCACTATGGTGTACCAGGTGGGGTAAGTTGTGAGACAATCACACACTCTTTTAGGAGTTCATCAAACTCTATGCTTAAGTATTCTCCACCTCGATCTGATCGAAGTGCCTTAATACTCTTGCATGTTTGATTCTGTACTTCATTTTTGAACTCCTTGAACTTTTCAAGTGCTTCAGATTTATGGCGCATAAGGTAGATATACCCATACCAACTAAAATCATCAGTGAATGTAATGAAGTATTGGAATCCTCCTCTAGCTTGCGTATATATTGACCCACTTACATCAGTATGTATTAATCCCAATAAATCACTTACTCTTTCACCTTTACCGTTAAAGGGAACCTTAGTCATTTTTTCCAATAAACAAGATTCGCATACATCATATTGTTCGAAAACAAATGAATCTAAAAGTTCATCTTTATGGAGTTTTGATATACGTTTCTCACTTATATGGCCTAAACGACAATGCCAAAGGTAGGTTTGATTTGAGTCATTTGTCTTTGATCTTTTCGTATTTATGTTATAAATGGTAGGGTAAACTACATAAATGACCACCATACTATTGCAAAAGTCGCGATTTGGCCACCTTACTTTTTTTTCGAATCAATTAAACCATCATACTATTAAATTGGGTGCAATTTGACCACCAGCCGTTAAAGGTTAACGGCAGGGTGACGTGTCAGTTAAAAAATAAGGGTATAATTACACATTTGGTCCTTACTACTTATACATTATTTCAATTTAGTCCTAGTTTTAATTTAATAAAATAAAATAATTATTTAATTAGGTGGTGACACGTGCCACTACCTTATTGGAGGGATTTAATTATTTATATTTAATTAAATAAATTTATTTTCATCCTCCAATCAGGTGCTGACACGTGTCACCACCTGATTAAAGGAAGAAATGGAAAAAATCACAAATGCATGTAGAAGGAATCAAACCTACGTCTCCTAGTGAGAAAGACTGCTAGCTTACCATGGCACCAAATGTTATATTGTGATATAATTCCTGCATTATATTATATGTAAATAAACATCAAAAACTGAAAAAACCTCCTTTGAGATTTTATGTAACTGCTCTAAACTAAAAAGATTACCAATTTCTTCGGGAATTTCACCTGCAAATATTGTCGAATAATTTGAATATTAGCCACCTGCATAATTTGTTACCTAAATAAGAGAAGTTTATTCAGAAAAGGTAAAGAAAGCTCATACCTTGTAAATTATTGACTCCTAAATATAATCTTTTGAGTTGTGTCAAATTTCCAATGCTCCTTGAAATAGTCCAACTAAAATTGTTGATAGACAATTTTAAAATTTGGAGGTTGCTGCATTTGCCTACACTTGATGGGATATTACCAGATAACTCATTCGCATCCAGGTAAAGCCTTTCAAGTTTAGGAAGATGGACACATAAATCATTGGAAGATGGAATCTGACCAAACAGTTGATTGTGTCCCAAGTCCAAAATCTTTAGATTGGACATGTTGACAATTGTTTCAGGGATTGTGCCTCTGAAATTATTACTAAACATTCTCAACGTTTCAACTCTGTGTAAGTTCCCAAGCCACGATGGAATTTCTCCATTAAGAGCGTTGTAGCTGAATCGAACGACCCTCAAACGGTGCAGTTGTCCCAATTGTTTAGGCAGACGGCCATAGAAATGGTTCCTGCTCAAATCAAGAGAAAGTAGAAATGAGAGGTTTCCAAGGTGTGGAGGGATGGTACCTGAAAGATTCATGCGAGTAAGATTCAAAGCTACAACTCTTTCATAGATGCCACCACAAGAAACCCCAACCCACTTGCAAATAGAACTTGAGGCATTCTAGCTGTTTGCCAATACAGTTTGAGGATCGAGAATGCGGTGTTTAAACTGGAGAAGTGCAAACTGATCGGTGGTGAGATTCCTGACAGATATAGCTAAGCAAACTGTGAAACATTGCAACAGTGACTTTCGTTCCTTCAGTTTCATTCAGATCAAATCTCAAAGGAGGCTTTTTAGTTTTTGATGTTTATTTACATATAATATATTGCAGGAATTATATTACAATATAGCATTTGGTGTGGTGGTAAGTTAGCAGTCTTGGTTGTTGGGAGATGTAGGTTTGATCCCCCTACATACATTTGTGATTTTTTCCATTTCTTCCTTTAATTAGGTGGTGACACGTGTCACCACCTAATTGGAGGATGAAAATAAATTTATTTAATTAAATATAAATAATTAAACCCCTCCAATAAGGTAGTGACACGTGTCACCACCTAATTAAATAATTAATTTATTTTTTTAAATTAAAATTAGGACTAAATTAAAAGAATGTATAAGTAATAAGGACCAAATGTGTAATTATACCCTTATTTTTTTAACTGACACGTCACACTGCTGTTAACCTTTAACAGCTGGTGGTCAAATTACACCCAATTTAATAGTATGGTGGTTTAATTGCTTCGAAAAAAAGTAATGTGGTCAAATCGCGACTTTTGCAATAGTATGGTGGTCATTTATGTAGTTTACCCTAAATAGTATTATCTTGATCCAAAATGTAAAGACCATTAATTAATTGTGCCGAACCATAAAAAACAATATCGAGATAAAAGGAACAACAATTATTCTTAATAATAATCTCAAAACCTATCTTGTCCAAACAAGAAATAGAAATAATGTTCTTAGTTAAACTAGGCACAAAATAACAATCTTCTAAATTTAAATCAAGTCCACTAGGAAAAGACAAAACATATGTTCCTATAGCTAATGCAACAACTCTTGCTCCATTTCTTACTCGTAGGTCCACGTCTCCTTTAGCCAGATTCCTTCTCTTTTGTAGTCCATGTATAGAAGTACAAATATGAGAACTACATCTAGTATCTAATACCCAAGAAGTAGATGTTGACAAATTAACATCTATGACATAAATACCTGAAGTAGATGCTTCGTTTGCATTTTGCCTTTTTGACTTCTTCAAGATAAGCAGGGCAGTTTCTCTTCTAATGTCCGGTCTTGCCGCAATGGAAACATGTTCCTTCCTTGCTAACTCTTTTTTGGGTTTCAATGCATCCTTTCCATTGGGCTTGGCCTTGCCATTACCCTTAGGCTTTGCTACATTCTTTCCCTTCCTTTTGTCCTTGCGGACCATCAGGATAGGCTTAGGTCCAGCCTTTGTCAGGTTGTTTTCAACAGTTCGTAACATGCCAAGTAACTGTGGTAAAGTCTTATTAATTTCATTCATGTTGAAATTAAGGACAAATTGGTTGAAACTTTTCGGCAACGATTGCAGGATGATATCAGTGGCTAATTCATCTTTGAGTGGAAATCCCAGCTTCTCCAACGTTTGGATATAGCCCATCATTTTAATGATATGAGCTCCTACAAGAGATCCCTCACTCATTTTTCATTAAAATAGAGCTTTAGAGGTCTCATACCTCTCTTGACGCGCTTGCCCCTCATATATTTCCTTGAGGTGTTGAATCATCTCATCGGCTACCATGTCCTCATGTTGCTTCTGAAGCTCAGGGGTCATGGTGGCAAGCATAAGACATTCGACATCTAACATGTCATCCATGTGTTTCTTAAACTTGTCTTTGTCAGCTCTAGGAGCATTAGCAGCCAGTTCATCGGGAACAGGTTCTGCAATGACATATTCGTTCTTTTCCTGCTTGAGAACAATTCTCAAATTTCGGAACCAGTCAAGGAAATTTAAGCCATTGAGTTTATCCTTTTCAAGAATCGATCGCAGTAAAAGTGTGTTGTTTGCCATTGAGTCTACAACAATGGAAATATGTAATGTAAGTTTATTTACTGAGTTTGAAATTTATATATTAGGTCTTTATTAATAAATTACTCCCACCGTTTTATTCAAAATTAAAAACCCTTAAGTTTTAATTTCAGAAAAGCATATCGACAGTTTTTCTGGTGAGTGAGGATCCATATTTCAACTTCTTCCTAAATCAGCGTTGGCTTTTCTTTTAGGAAAAAGGTTATTTAGGTAAGTAACACCTTACTAATTACATCCAATGTAACTCCTCCATTCGGTGAACAACTCTTGTTCAAATCATCTCATGATTTATCCAAAATTTAACCTCTAGGTTTCTAATCCTATTAGAATAACCTAGCCAAGTTATCACCAATATTCCAACCTGTGAATATCACTTACTTATTCTTCGTGTTTAACCAAGATAGACTCATATGATATTGCTTTGGTAAAACTCACATGATATCGATCGAAGCCTTAACGAGAATAAATATTGGACAGTTACATTAACTGAGATTGTAGTGAGCGATTTTCATAATTATCTCATCATTGTTCATTTTAATATTAGGCCTTTATTGATCTCATCAAAGTGTATAATAATAAAATTTGCAGACACAACATTCATGGCATCACATACATGATAGATATAAGCAGTAAATAAGATGCAATGGTTATAGCCCAAAGGAAAAATTAAGGTGGCCCATCTCAAGCCAATGTGTAACCCCGTAGACCCGCCTATGCATTAATATGGATCCTAGGAAGTCACATTAGGGTCACTGGAGCGACACACGATAAAATTTCAAATAAACAAATTTGATGAATCATTTGAAATCATAAATCAAGTTTTGAATTAAAATACAAATTCAAAAAAACATTTAGACAATGAAACAAAACTCTGATACAAATTATTAATACAAGTTTCAAACTCGAATATAAATCAAAACATGACATACATGCCCCCTAATTATACAGATACCATACTCCGCAAGCAAGCCGAAGAAACTCACATACCGACGTTGACAACTGCGACAAAGTCGATCTTCTAACCTGTGATGGTAAAAACAACGTGAGCTTCGGAAAGCTCAGTAACACAAACTACCAAGAGATGCTAAAAGCACAAAAAGGTATATGGCAAGCTTTACATTGTCATGAAGAACTGAGCAACGGTAAGCTCAAATTACGATCCGAGATTTCAGAGGAGCATTATGCCAGAAGGTAACGGAGTTGTTCTTTATTTGATCACCCGAACCTTAAGAGATTAGTCTAAAGTCGGAGATTTAAAGAGATTCAGATTTCAAAAGTTGAATCAAGGAGTTCACAGTGGTTCGTTAAGCGTGAATTGTAAGTTTACGGGGAGTCCGACTTTGATATATTGATTTAGTAAGGTATTTTCAGAAGAGGCCATAAAGTTTTATTAATTTACCTAACTACCCTCCAACCGAACTCCAAAATACAGTTCCCCCTGAGTTGCATACAAAAGGTCTTACCCTAGGCATGAGGCATAGGAGCCTACCTAAGGGAATGCCTTAGGTCCAAAAAGACTTACCCTAGGCCCGTGGGCATAGGATCTTAGGTCCAGAATGACTTACCAGCGCTGAGCCTACAGATCTTCATTCATATCCCAGATAATATACCCAATATGATTTCAGTTTATATTCAGAAGACAGTATTACAGAAAATAGAAGATTAGATCTATTTTTATACCAGAAGACAAATGTCAAATTATTTTTATTAGGGTAAACTACTGTACAGGTCCCTTATGTTTAACGAGTGTACAGAGTTAGTCACCACTTTTGAAAAGTGCATATTAGTAGTCCTTCACGTTTTCGATGTGTAAATAGTTAGTCACTCCGCCGTTAGACTCCGTTAGTTCCCTAACGGATTGCTGATGTGGCTGACTTAATTTAATTCAATATACACGTGTATTTCCACGTGAATTATTACGTGGAACTTTGCTACTTCCTTCCCCTAACATTATAAAATCCCCAATTTGCTACTCATTCAATTTGTTAGGGTTTTTCTGAATCTCCTGCATCGCCTTAACAAAATCCGGCTGCTGTAAATAAAGCCTAGTCTTCGGATCGGCAGTCAACTTCGCCCACATCTCAGGTCCCTGAAAAGCATCGCCGAATGGACTAGGTGGAGGCGCCGCCCTAGATCGTGAAGCCGAAGCCGACGCCGATTGAGCATCAGCCAATCCAGACTTCAGAACTTCATTATTAGGATCAATCTCGAGGCCTTTTTTATACGCCGAAATCGCGTCTTGATACTGGTGCAAACCGAGGTGAGCCGCGCCAAGCCTGCTGTAACCTTTCGACCAGTCCGGTTTAAGCTCGACGGTCTTTTTGGCATCGGATAATGCGGCATCGTATTGATGGAGAGAAGCGTAAGCAGCAGATCGATTTGAGTAAAGAACGTGGTTGGTCGGAGCAAGGTTTATAGCTTCGGTGAAGTGTTTGATAGCAGAGTTGAAATCGCCGGAAGAAAAGGCGGCGCTGCCTTTGGCTTCGTCGGCCATGGCAGAGAAATCCGTTAGCTTCGAATTTTGTTCTGGGGAAGACGATGGCGATTTTGCAGGTTTAGGGCAATTTAGGAAAATTTAAGAAATTTGTGTAATTTATAAAGAAAATGAAGTTAGCGGAGCAGACCAGAGACTTCTGGTGGTTCTCGAACCTTCTTCAGCTCGGCTTTTCGAGTAGTCTACCCTAATTTTACAGAGAATTTTTAGGGTTGTACAAATTGGGGATTTTATAATGTTAGGGGAAGGAAGTAGCAAAGTTCCACGTAATAATCCACGTGGAAAAACACATGTATATTTAATTAAATTAACTCAGCCACATCAGCAATCCGTTAGTCTCTAACGGAGTCTAACGGCGGAGTGACTAACTATTTACACATCGAAAACGTGAAGGACTACTAATATGCACTTTTCAAAAGTGGTGACTAACTCTGTACACTCGTTAAACATAAGGGACCTGCACAGTAGTTTACCCTTTTTATTATTATTAATTCCTATTCAATGTCATATATCAGATATAGTTTTTTATATCAGAGGTTAGAAACCAGGGAATTGCTTCCCTTTCGAATAACATAGTTGTACTTTTAATTTTTAGCAGATGGTCTTGGTTTAGAACAAAGAGTATTTACGGATACATAGTACGTGCCTTACGACTCAATTTATTTTTTCAGAAACACTCGATAAGTATCAGAAAGAGGCATTCGACAATCTTTGGACAGATTTTAGAACGAGATACCTACGAATAGGGGAGTTTGATAAAACGACTCGGACCAAACATCAGAAGTTGATGCATCATGATTATCGGGATTTCAGATATATCGTGAGCAAATCAAACGTTACAACTTACGAGGGTATTATGGTCGTTTTGACCTTCATGGGTAATTTGATAATTTAGACAAACCAAGCATAAGTAACGATACACAAAATTCAAGAATTCGAGTTGCTCTTCAGGTTTCCGAGTCCCTTGAACTGGTCAGAACCCAACAATACGATGTTTATTATTTAGCCGGATAGGTAAGCCTTAAACATTTGTTTCGCAGAACTAACCACAACGTACAACCAAAAGTAGTTCGCCTTTCACTAATCGCCCATTAAACTTATTACCAGGAATCGAGCATATATTCGAACGATATTTTCCAAGTATTCGAACATGTGCATTACACTTGAACTCATTCCGAAATATCGAATGTGCCTTAAGAGAACAGATCTCTCTTACTATTAACTATGTACTTTCTCCCAATAAATTGTACGCCTTCATATGGTATTCCTCCAATATCATCTTAGTTTCAGAAATGACCAACAGACACGAGTCGCATATTACCACTTTTTATTTGAGCCATTACGTGGTTGGCTTTATTTGGAGTTCTTAATTCCATGTCTTAGAAATATTCTCAATCACTATAATATCCGGGGGTATTTCAGACAATTCGATGATCGAAGGTGCTACGATTGTTCAGAGTCTTCCGGTCCTTCCAACTATTCATTCATTTAATTTCTCGAGGGTAAACCATCATTTTGATTAATTTGGAAACTAGTGTCGAGGATAGATTATTCTTTTTGGTCATTAGAGATATTCTGATCAGTTCAACATCATCCGTATTTCCAAACATTTTTGCCATTTTAATCAATTCAGAAATTTACGCAATTTTGACTAATTTAACATACAAATATTTTCTCGCAAACGTCTTCAGAAATTTATTCAATTTCAAAAAGAATTTGAGCAATTTACAATCTCAAAGGTGAAGCCTCGTTATTATAACTTCCCAAGCTAGTTTCAAGATTTTCAGAGGAATTAGTTGAAATACCGAATCTAGTGTAGATTCTTAGACCACTTTCAATGATAGGGGTATTTTAGTCATTTTCATACATCAAGGGCATTTTCGTAATTCAATAGCCAACATAATCAGATTTGGAGATCAACCATTTTTAGTAATTGCTTACAGAACTCGAAAGCCCTTTCGATTTATCAAACCTCTTATTCGAGTATTTGTACTGGCCATTATTATTTTTATCTCATAAATGATCGACATAAGCGGAAGTAATCACATGCTCAAACATGGTCGTGCAAGCGTTAACCAATTACCAACATGTTACAAAAGCATGTAGAAGGTAGTGATGTATTACCTTGAATCCTTGCTACATCAGTTGACCCTCAAACGGCATTTGAACACCCTTGAACCCGAATTTGACGTCCCTCCACCATTCGTATTCAAGGAATTGTGAGTACCTTCAATCACACAATATCCCATTTTAGTCCTTATTCATAGAACACTTAACTGAATATATAAATACATAAACAAGTTCGGGTTCAAGGTCATATTTGGAGGCTTCCGGGTCAGAATTTTATGAAACGGGCTTCAAAATCAGATTCAGGGCGTCGAAAAATATAAAACGGAAGTTTTCAAAAAAGTTGACTTTTTGGTCAACAGTCAACGTCAACGCTGACGTAAGCAGTCAAGTCAACGCTGACGTCAGTATGACGTCATCGGTCAAGGTCAGCTGAGTTGACTCGGTGAGTAAACTCACGGAGTCAACTCGGGCAAGTTGACTCACTGAGTTGACTCGACGAGTTGACTCAGTCGGGTTAGAGGCGGGTCGGGTCGGACTCGGGTCAGGACGGTTCGGGTCTGGGTCATGGGCTGACCGGTTTAACCGGTCCAGCCGGTTTAGGCCGGTTCACTTACCCAAAAACTCAGGTTGCCGGAAAAATGGTCGCCGGAGATCTCGACAGATACGATTCTGCAATAAAAATATAGATCGATCAACCACGAATTCAACCCATACAAATATAACGCGAAACAAGCCGGAAATCTATCGGAAATAACCTATCACGCATTCGAACGGCCAAAAAAAAAACGACGGGACTCCGATGAGGAGCTTGCCGGCGTCGGACGGGCAAGCGGTCGGCTGGGTTTTACTCGTCGTCACGTTAGGGGCCCGGATCTGGTACCCGTTTCACAAACGGCCGGCAACCGTGGCCGGAAAAAGTAAGAACAGTGGCGACGATTGGGTTTCTCGCAGCCGCTTCAAACGGGGTTTGCCGGTGAAAGGTGACTCGACGACGCACGTGGTGGTTATGGCTGGGATCATGGCGACGCGACGCCTTCGGCGATGTAGGCGATGACCACCACCACCCAGCGGTGACGGAGATGGACGGCGGCCGGCGGTAACCACCACCACCCGGCAGTGACGGAGAGGTTCTAGTTTAGCCTTAAAAAACTAGAGTGATTCTATCTTAGCCATTGAAAAGATAGGAGTTATAAGGTTATGCCTTATCCACAAAGGCAAGAAGTCATTGTTAGTGAATTAGGAAATCTTTAGTGCTGAACTAAGGTAGTGGATGTAAACTTAGTTGAGAAGTCGAACAACTACAAAACCGTTGTGCAAAATTATCTATCTTTTTCGGTTTTCACCAATTCCTTCGAGAAGCATTTTGCAACCCCCTCTTAACGATTTTCGGTTGATCGATTCGAACCCAACAAAACTCGATCGACACCATATCATTATGAACTAAATTACTATTCAAACTCAATCTACTAATCTCGATCTGAACCAATCTAGTTAATGTGTCCAACCTATAAGTTTGACCCACCACAATCATTGGATATTTGTCCCTAATCAAGTCCTTAAATTTCCTATTCAATTTCAGTTTAACACTTTGAAGAAGGTTCAAGTTCAATTCATTTATGAGAATAATAGTAACCGAGTTAACAATTCCCTCTAAATTCCAATTTAATTTTTCAATAACATTAGACACTCAACTTAGGTTTAAATTTGAATAACCCAATTGATGACTGAGAGTTCTCAAATATATACATATTTCAGCATCGCATTTTCCTTTGTTATTGACCTTTTTAAACATATATTCACCTTTATTTAGCCTTCTGCATGCATTTAGGGTAGTTTTGTATTTTCACCCCTTTTTGTCGATACTTGGCTTATTAATATCAAGACAGTGCTGCTACACTTGTGTGTTAGTGTTTCTGCAGAATGCTTAAGGATAAAGGAGTTTCCTTTACCATATAAGATCCTAGCACAAGTTGATCCTTGGAGAGCAAGGAGCCATGCGGGATACAACATGGACTTCACGGATGCCCCTCTATAGCTAATATAAGAGACACACGGAGCATGGACGTGCTGGGGCCACTTTGGTGTTGAGGTTGTAGTCTGCCCATTGTATCAAGACAATTTATAAGGAGGAAGTACTAGAAAATCTCTGAAGCCACAGACTGCCCACTGCATGAAGACAAAAGGACATGTCGGGACGGACCACAAGAGTAAGCTTATACTTGCTACATTCCTATTGGCGTGTTGATTCTCCCTCCTCTATCTATATAAAGAGGTTCCCATCTTACAATGAAAGGAGGTCTATTTGGAGAGTTTTCCTAGAGAATTTTCTCGAGAAAATGACACTTGCCATGGAAGCTTAAAGATCTTAGAGGTTCTGGTGTAGAAAGAAGCAATAAGATGGTTGACCAGCCCCCTAGACCGACGAGTTGTAGCAAAAGTCGCCGCGAGGCTCTTTAGTTCGAGTTCATGCGTGACCAAAGAACTATGATGTTTTCTGAAACTATCATTTTTTTAATCTTTTTAGAACTTAACTTTGTTCATAATATCATAACACTTGGTTTGATGCTTTTTGTTGGTGGCTTTGTTCTTTATACTACTTCATATATATATATATATATATATATATATATATATATATATATATATATATATATATATATATATTTGTATGTATGTGTTGTATAATGCATTTAACATTCCAATAACAGAGAATGTAAAATGATGAAGCACCATGAGTAACGAAAGTTACCGCATGGTCTAAGTCAAGTAACATAATGAGGCTTAGCTAGGGATGAGCGTATCGACACCTGAATGGTTGGTGTATCGACAAACTAGGTCAAGTGACACAATGGGACGCTAGCTTAGGTGCATTCATATGAGGTCTCGAAAGGGAATCTACCATCAACTATGTCGTACCATAGTAAAAGGATAAATAGCACAAGTCCTATATTATGGTAAAAAATAAATTTTCTCTATATTTCTCACATGCATTCCTGATCACTCATAACCTTATATTAAACACAAACAACTTTAAACTGCCTCAACCCTCGTGGGATTTGACAGCCGTCGTTGCCGACAACAATTTGAATTTCATCTATTCTCATAGACGATTCTTCAAACACCTTGGAGTCTTGCAACATCAATCGATGTTCCAGCTCGGCACAATTCGCCATATATATATATATATACATATATATATATGTGTGTGTGTGTGTGTGTGTGTGTGTATGTATGTGTTGTATAATGCATTTAACATTCCAACAACAGAGAATGTAAAATGATGAAGCACCATGAGTAACGAAAGTTACCGCATGGTCTAAGTCAAGTAACATAATGAGGCTTAGCTAGGGATGAGCGTATCGACACCTGAATGGCTGGTGTATCGACAAACTAGGTCAAGTGACACAATGGGACGCTAGCTTAGGTGCATTCATATGAGGTCTCGAAAGAGAATCTACCATCAACTATGTCGTACCATAGTAAAAGGATAAATAGCACAAGTGCTATATTATGGTCAAAAATAAATTTTCTCTATATTTCTCACATGCATTCCTGATCACTCATAACCTTATATTAAACACAAACAACTTTAAACTGCCTCAACCCTCGTGGGATTTGACAGCCATCGTTGCCGACAACAATTTGAATTTCATCTATTCTCATAGACGATTCATCGAACACCTTGGAGTCTTGCAACATCAATCGATGTTCCAGCTCGGCACAATCCGCCATATATATATATATATATTTGTATGTATGTGTTGTATAATGCATTTAACATTCCAACAACAGAGAATGTAAAATGATGAAGCACCATGAGTAACGAAAGTTACCGCATGGTCTAAGTCAAGTAACATAATGAGGCTTAGCTAGGGATGAGCGTATCGACACCTGAATGGCTGGTGTATCGACAAACTAGGTCAGGTGACACAATGGGACGCTAGCTTAGGTGCATTCATATGAGGTCTCGAAAGAGAATCTACCATCAACTATGCCGTACCATAGTAAAAGGATAAATGGCACAAGTGCTATATTATGGTCAAAAATAAATTTTCTCTATATTTCTCACATGCATTCCTGATCACTCATAGCCTTATATTAAACACAAACAACTTTAAACTGCCTCAACCCTCGTGGGATTTGACAGCCGTCGTTGCCGACAACAATTTGAATTTCATCTATTCTCATAGACGACTCATCGGACACCTTGGAGTCTTGCAACATCAATCGATGTTCCAGCTCGGCACAATCCGCCATATATATATATATATATATATATATATATATATATACTTGTATGTATGTGTTGTATAATGCATTTAACATTCCAACAACAGAGAATGTAAAATGATGAAGCACCATGAGTAACGAAAGTTACCGCATGGTCTAAGTCAAGTAACATAATGAGGCTTAGCTAGGGATGAGCGTATCGACACCTGAATGGCTGGTGTATCGACAAACTAGGTCAAGTGACACAATAGGACGCTAGCTTAGGTGCATTCATATGAGGTCTCGAAAGAGAATCTACCATCAACTATGTCGTACCATAGTAAAAGGATAAATAGCACAAATGCTATATTATGGTCAAAAATAAATTTTCTCTATATTTCTCACATGCATTCCTGATCACTCATAACCTTATATTAAACACAAACAACTTTAAACTGCCTCAACCCTCGTGGGATTTGACAGTCGGCGTTGCCGACAACAATTTGAATTTCATCTATTCTCATAGACGATTCATCGAACACCTTGGAGTCTTGCAACATCAATCGATGTTCCAGCTCGGCACAATCCGCCATATATATATATATATTTATATATATTTGGATGTATATGTTGTATAATGCATTTAACATTCCAACAACAGAGAATGTAAAATGATGAAGCACCATGAGTAACGAAAGTTACCGCATGGTCTAAGTCAAGTAACATAATGAGGCTTAGCTAGGGATGAGCGTATCGACACCTGAATGGCTGGTGTATCGACAAACTAGGTCAGGTGACACAATGGGACGCTAGCTTAGGTGCATTCATATGAGGTCTCGAAAGAGAATCTACCATCAACTATGTCGTACCATAGTAAAAGGATAAATAGCACAAGTGCTATATTATGGTCAAAAATAAATTTTCTCTATATTTCTCACATGCATTCCTGATCACTCATAACCTTATATTAAACACAAACAACTTTAAACTGCCTCAACCCTCGTGGGATTTGACAGCCGTCGTTGCCGACAACAATTTGAATTTCATCTATTCTCATAGACGATTCATCGAACACCTTGGAGTCTTGCAACATCAATCGATGTTCCAGATCGGCACAATCCACCATATATATATATATATATATTTGTATGTATGTGTTGTATAATGCATTTAACATTCCAACAACAGAGAATGTAAAATGATGAAGCACCATGAGTAACGAAAGTTACCGCATGGTCTAAGTCAAGTAACATAATGAGGCTTAGCTAGGGATGAGCGTATCGACACCTGAATGGCTGGTGTATCGACAAACTAGGTCAGGTGACACAATGGGACGCTAGCTTAGGTGCATTCATATGAGGTCTCGAAAGAGAATCTACCATCAACTATGTCGTACCATAGTAAAAGGATAAATAGCACAAGTGCTATATTATGGTCAAAAATAAATTTTCTCTATATTTCTCACATGCATTCCTGATCACTCATAACCTTATATTAAACACAAACAACTTTAAACTGCCTCAACCCTCGTGGGATTCGACAGCCGTCGTTGCCGACAACAATTTGAATTTCATCTATTCTCATAGACGACTCATCGAACACCTTGGAGTCTTGCAACATCAATCGATGTTCCAGCTCGGCACAATCCGATATATATATATATATATATATATATATATATATATATATATATATATTTGTATGTATGTGTTGTATAATGCATTTAACATTCCAACAACAGAGAATGTAAAATGATGAAGCACCATGAGTAACGAAAGTTACCGCATGGTCTAAGTCAAGTAACATAATGAGGCTTAGCTAGGGATGAGCATATCGACACCTAAATGGCTGGTGTATCGACAAACTAGGTCAAGTGACACAATTGGGACGCTAGCTTAGGTGCATTCATATGAGGTCTCGAAAGAGAATCTACCATCAACTATGGCGTACCATAGTAAAAGGATAAATAGCACAAGTGCTATATTATGGTCAAAAAAAATTCTCTATATTTCTCACATGCATTCCTGATCACTCATAACCTTATATTAAACACAAACAACTTTAAACTGCCTCAACCCTCGTGGGATTTGACCGCCGTCGTTGCCGACAACAATTTGAATTTCATCTATTCTCATAGACGATTCATCGAACACCTTGGAGTCTTGCAACATCAATCGATGTTCCACCTCGGCACAATCCGCCATCGTGGATGATTAGCCCAACTCTCATGTTATATTGGGGCCTGTGATTTCCTGATTTCCTAACTCATATCGTAAATTCTGCTGCCTTTTTGTTTCCAAACCAAACACCTTCGATTGCACAGTGGTAACACTAATCGGTTCATATGAGCTCAACGATTCATCCCCGTCTACGGGTGAAGGTAACTTTGGGTCATCAAAGTTGGAGGCATTTTACCTTCGGGTCATCAAAGTTGGAGGCATTTGAAGATTCAGCCACCACGACTGGAGGTAATGCTGGCCCAAAATATTTATCACATGTAGATTCGAAACTTTGAAGCAATTCCTTTCGTAACACTTCAATATCCATTGTAATAATAAAACCTTAAATCAGATATGTCAAATGAAAGATGAGAAACATAAAATAGAAGAGGTCGAGAAGGAAAAAACTCTAATGCCTTTATAACACTAAGAATCGAACAAACATGGGAAATGAGCAGAGTAAAGTTAGAAGCAGAAAAGAAAGTTTCAAAGGAAGACAAGACAAATCTTCATTCATTCAATACCCTATCTGCTGAACAAGATAAGTTTTAAGCATAATATACGTTTTATCTAATTACATAATTCACTAAATCACACCGTTTCATTAAAGCTAAACAAAAATTAAATACTAAACACAAAACGGGACAAAAATTGCGGTAACAGTCCAAAAAGTTGTTGAACCTAAAAGATTATGCACTATTAAATAAAGGGAAAGATAAGTAATATTCCCTCTGTACACCTTGATTCATTTTCCAAGAGATTAATCACCTTGTTTATACATGAAATTACAGCGGGTGATCTAGCATTACATGATTTACAAACCCTAAAATTTCAATCTCAACCCATACAAATGGCAGAGGGGAAAATGCAAACTCAATGAGCATGGTTACTGAATTAGAGCCTAAACAAAATGGAAGAAAAGGTTCAAAGTGTGCAATGGCCGCCTCCTAACAATGCCAGCCTCCGGCTAGCAACCTTAGACCTGTAACACCACACCTCAAATGCCTCGGTTAGATCCGGATAACGTATATGTTCATTTTCTAACCATTCAGTCAAAATCTCAGCCTGGTTTGCAGATGGCAATGCAAGAATTATGGAAACAAATGTTGATTCCAATGATTGCCAAAGTTCACAATCTATTTTAAATGCCAAAGAATCTTCATCATTAGTCATGACGGAATCAATCAGAGGCTTGGTAATCTGCACAAATGGAAGCCAGACTTTCAACATGTGAAGCCGTTTAGAGGTCGGCAAAATAACAGTTCCATACCCGATTGATTCCAAAACTTTTGCCACAACCTCAACAACCTTCAGCTTTATCTCAATCATTTCAACTGTCGGTCTTGATTGTATTACCGTCAGTATTTTATCGGATGCATCCACCCAACTATTAACAAATACCCTCATTATTTCCAACTTCGACAACATCTGGCAAACCCATAAGAAGTCGGCAAAATAGGACTTAAACAATGTCATTATTCCTGCCTCACCAACGGATTCTGTAGGCTCACATAAAAACTCTTCTAGCAGATTGTTAAATCTAGAAAATAGTCTCCCAACACAATCTTTGAACTCAGATTTGATATCATCATCGGCGATTAAAAGAGGGGAATCGTCATCTTCGGTTACCATGTATTCAAGCTGCTCTTGAGCTGAAGACTTAAGATCATTCATTAGAGAAGGTAGCGATGACATGGCAAATCGAAGAGTTGAGATAAAAATCCCACGTATGGCTGATGGATTAACTGGCTGGAGACGGGCAAGAATTGGCTCCGCTTCAGAACCCATGCCTGGTACGATTCTTAAAATCTCCTCCTCCTCAGACTCTTCCCAAGGGACAGCTTCCAAGTAGTTCACACAAGCAGTTACAATTTGTGGGCAACCAAGCTGAATGCCAACTTGGAGAATGCCAAGGGCATTTTTTACACCATTCCACAAATCATCGACCGAACCATCGATAACAACATAGAGAAGGCGTAGAAAATTGACATGGTGATCAAAGTCCAACTCCTGGCAGTATACCTCAACACAGTTGCGTGAGTCAAGGATCTGACATGTTGGCCAATTATCAGAAAGGCGGTCCGCAAAATATTTGCTCTTCTCTACAAGGACGTCAGAGTGACAATATATCCACTCATCACGCCCATCTTGAGTTCGTAGCCTGACAACAACATCACTGGTCGATCGGTCACCAATTCTGCTTGGAGCATCCATATTATGTTCCTTAAATCAAGATGAAATAGTATACATAAAAGGATAGAAACAGTTGAAGAAAAAGATTTTCAGTGATCATTGAGTCAAGGAAACATTATAAAAGTAAGAAAAAGTTCAATTAAAAATGCATGGCATTAACAAGTGAATTTAAATTTCAAGTGGTCGTACTGCAACAAAACTAGTTAAATTTTGCTAATTTAAATAAACTTAGAATTGGATTCTATACAAAACAATACCAACGCACTAACAAAAACCAACCAACATTTTGGTTGAAGTAGAACACTGTTATAGAAAATATAAAACAATTGAACCCAGACAAAAATATTTTCCGCTTCACTAGGTTTAATTTAATGGACAAAGCTACCAGCCTTGCAGCCCTGTCAGTCGGAATGTTTAGGAGTGATTCCTTGATGCAACGAGCACCAAAAACGGTGGTTTGATGCATTATGCATCTATATAAATAGATAATAAACTAAAGACAAAACAATACTACAAAAACACAACTAAGAAATTTCTTTGCAACAGAGCCCTAGAACATGTTGTACAATACAGAGATGTTTGAATGAGAATTAACATACGACAACTGAAGACACAAACAAGAATCCAAAATCATCTAAATCCTCGCTGGTAGCGGAAAGATTCAGTGCATCATTCACTAACAAGGTTTACAGACAAATTTGTTACAGATGCAAGAACGTACTTGAGCTAAAAGGTAAACTCTAAGCACAAAGTTTCAACAGTAACACAGGTCACTCCATTAAACTAAATGACACTAATAACTCTAAATATCAAACTGAAATTTCATTTTACATAGAAATTAAATATCTTCAAAAACACTAAAACAAAATACCCACTGAACCAACATTAGATGGGAAGACTGTTTGCCCATAACTTAACACTCATTTTAAAATTAAAAAAAAAACACTTCATTCTCTTCTATCCATCAATAAATTGCATTTGAACACTAAAAACAAGCCTAGTTTTTGGAGCACAAGAACTAGATTTTGCTGTAAGATAAAATCAAATCTGAAAATTGAGTGCTTAAACAAAGCCTAAGAGGGGGAAAGGAGTCGAATTTAGCCAAAAATATAGAGAATAAATACAACAGTAGATTCTTATCTAAAATGGGTAGCTGTTAAAGTAAACAATGAATTAAAGGGAAAACAAACGAAGACCCAATTGAAAATGGAAGGAAAGAAATCGAAAGCTGATGATACCAAGTGTTTTAGTTTGAAGTCGCATCAGCAACAGGCAAGGCAAAAAGCGGTGTCGTTGTTCCTTTCTCTGTCGGAACCATGGACTCTGAACTGAGGATTGAGGTCAGAGATGTATGGAAAGATCCCTGAAGGCTGAAGTTAATGGCCCATATTGTATCTTTTGGACTCCATAAGCTTTGGGTTGGGTTCTGCCATGGCTCGGCTCCGCTCCCCTACTTTAAGCTTAAGTAAATCATCACTCAACTTTATGTTTATTAAAATTTTAAAACGCTAAATTTACTCACTGAAATTTAGACGTTGAACGTCTTTTGTCACTAAAGTTTAGATATTAAATATTTTTTTATTACTCTTAAACTTTAAACGGTCGTAAATGAAGGTTTGTTCAGTCTCAAATTTTACCAATCACTTAATCTTGGTCGAAAAGTGTTCTGAAATTCACGAATTGACGAAAAATTTTATAATTCCTCTCTCATCAATCTCTCTCTTCCGTCATTAGATGGAGCCCATTTCTCAATAAGTTACTTCTCTCGTGCAGATGAAGTTTTTTACCGTTCAGATATTAAAGAAGTTCCTTCCTTCCCTGGTAAAAGACGTCGTCAAAAAATTAACGAATGAATGACTAAAAATATTTAATGTCTAAACTTCAGTGAGTAAATTGAACGTTCTAAAACTTCGATGACCAAAATAGGTTTGAGAGTAAATTTCACTGGTGATTTATGTAATTTACCTTTACAATTATTCCTACCTAAGGGTGGAAATCCGGCGGTGCGGGGATAAATTTGTATTTTTTATTCTGCCCCTAACACTTGCGGGGACGACTTTGGAAAATCCTCATTACATGCTTCGAGGATTTTTTTTTCGTCCACAACTGCATACCTATCACATCCGCACGGTTTTTGAGGAATTCTCATCCAAACAAAATTAAATAAAGGGTAAACTACACCAGTAGTCACTAAACTTTTAGGGCGCTTTCAATAAGGTCACCGAACTTTTAAAACTTTCATTACAGTCACCCAACTTTTAATTCGCTTTCAATAAGGTCACTGTCGTCAACCACCGTTAAAAAAACCGACGTGGCATGTTAAATTTAAAGGTAAAATACACTTTTAGTCACTGAACTTTTAAGAGGCTTTCAATATGGTCACCGAACTTTTAAAACATTCATTACTATCACTCAACTTTTAATTCGCTTTCATTGCCGTAAAAAAAAGCTGATGTGACACATTAAGTTTAAAAATAAACGTTTTCCCACCATATTTTCTCTCCCCTCTTATTTTCTTCCATCCAAACATGTCTTTCTTCTATATGAATCAAACTGTAATTTTTTGGTGAAGGTTATTACTTCTCTAGTAACAGATCAAGGAAAATATGAATGTATCTAGACATGCATGCGACATGTGTGAGAACAAGAAAAATATTGGGAGACATCCGAGGATGGAATGCTAAAGAAATAATTAAAATTTTGCTCATAAAAATCCTCTTTATGCTTCAGGCCCGACCTTTACTGAGTCATGCACTGGATAGTGAGGAGTTCAAAGGAAAATAATAATATATCTAACAGATAGACATGTTTGGATGGAAGAAAATAAGACGTGGAGATAAAATAGGGTGTGAAAACGTTTATTTTTAAACTTAACGTGTCACATCAAGTTTTTTAACGATAATGAAAGCAAATTAAAAGTTGAGTGATGGTAATGAAAGTTTTAAAAGTTTGGTGACCATATTGAAAGCCTCTTAAAAGTTCAGTGACTAACATTGTATTTTACCCTTAAATTTAACATGCCACGTCAGTTTTTTAACCGTTGTTGACGGCAGTGACCTTATTGAAAGCAAATTAAAAGTTGAGTGACTGTAATGAAAGTTTTAAAAGTTCGGTGACCTTATTGAAAGCACCCTAAAAGTTCGGTGACTACCAGTGTAGTTTACCCTTAAATAAAATTCACTATTATACTAACCCAAATATATGGTCAATTTCAATTTACAAGTCATATATTCAATATACTTAGAAAAATATGGTCGCATGGGAATAATATAAATTGAGAGATAAATAGATTATGCACTCTTAATTAACAAAAAATGGTAAATTACTAGAAAGGTCAACCAAACTTAATAAGTTTTAAACAAACGGCACAAATATCTTGATGGATTGAAATGTTGATAATAAAATAAGTATGTATACATGTAAATGAGCGCTAATTATATATTTATTAAAAATTATAAAATATTTGGGATCCTCGCATATATTTTTTGGGATCCTCACAGTTATTAATATGGTTACGGTTTGATTATCTCCACGTTTCGGATATAACAATCCTCGTCTTCATCCCTATTTGAGCTTCAATGATAAAACTTCCTCTATCCCCATCTCGTGGGTGAAAATTTTAATTAATTCTCCATCCTGTCAATTTAGATTCCTACGATTTTTGAATATTTATCGCCCAATTCCTACCTCTATTCCTACGTGCTCTTTTTAAGAAAATATTTTTGAATAAATTGAAATTCATTCATTACCTTTAAAATTGTCATGCTATTAACGAGTAACGTGTTTCATTTTTTTAGGTTTAATGCACTTTTTATTTCCTAAAGTTTACCACTTTTTTTAATTTGGTACCTAAAGATTTTTACCTCTAACGTTTAAGCCGTTACTTAAAATTACCCCAAAATATTAACACCGTTAAATAAAATAATTATTGACCAATCGCTCATGCCACGTCAATTATTTATTTATGTTTTAATTTTTGGTTAAAATTTCAAAAATAATATTAAAAATAAAATATTTATTAAATAAAATGTTATTTTCCAAAGAAACCCAACCCATCCTCCCTCAAAATCAAGAAATCGAACGCTTGAACATCTTCATCACTGGTTCTTCATCATCATCACCCATTATATTTGCACAATGATTTCATCTTTATCAAATACATGAACCCTAAATTAGAGGATTTTTTTAAATCACATTACCTTTCATCTTCCCATATCATGTTGACCTGCAAGATGGGTAAAACTAAAGCAGCTTCAAGGATTATAGTAATAACAACGACATTGATGATTCGATTTTTTTGTTGATTCAATCTCTCGGCGACAACGATGATCAAGAATATGTTCTTCTCCATCGAAATCCTTATAAATCTTTTACGGTATCCTGCGGTTGAATTCAAGTAAGGACGGTAGCTTACGTTGCACTGATACTGATACGGGGACTAAAATGATATTTTTTAAAATTACAAGGTACGGGTACAACAAAGATACGGAAAATATAAAATAGATTTATATATAATAATAATACATTAAAATTCACAGTAAATTTAAAAAATAAAATTTATAAAAAAACATAATATTAAAGTTAAAAATCTGAAACAATAAACTAAGTCTAGAACAATATTAAACAACAACATTTTCATTTTAGATTTAGGATATGAATATTTTAGTGGTTTGAATTGTGGATTCGAATTTGTATTTTACGATTCGATTTTTTAGTTCAAGTTATAAATATTTTAAAATGCATGATAATATGCTTGTTGGGTTGATTTTGGGCGTCATTGGCCCAACTTGTCTTGGTGTAATTTTTATAATATTTAGCAAATAGAAGGGTTAAGTGGTAATTTAACCTTAAACTATCACAAAGAATCCTTTCAATTTCACGAGATTGGAGACTAAAATGTTTACAGCAGTCTCCTTACTCCCTTGTCTCTCTCCACCATTTTTTTTATTCTATCCACCTTTTTTTTTTGAAAAGAAAATTAGGCCTCATTAAAAACCCCCTCTAATCCTAATAGGGGGAAAAGAGTGCCCGGTAAATTTTATTGCTGAATTGGATAACCAAACACAATTTTAGCTCATTACATCACACCACCCTTTCCCCTTTTTTATTCTATCCACCTTTCTTCATCCTTTTTCCAATTCCTTTATTCTCTCTACCGTTTCTTCATTCTTTTTCTCAATTTTAATAGAAAAAATAGAGCTTAGGCAAAAAGGAGAAGGCGAGAGTAAACCTTAGAGGATTTTCCCAAAATTTTTCCCTCATGTTTTTGGCTTCTGCACTGTGTCTTCCTCAATTGTTGCTTGGAGAGTAGAGTAAGAAAGTGCATCTGACAGTAAAATGATCTTGGGATGCACGTCAAGGTCACACGACGTCCCCGAAACGTCTCCGAAAAAATAACCGTCCCTAAATTTTTTCAGCCGTATCCCGTCGACGAGGGACGTCCCCAGTACGTACCTCAGCCGTACCCGACCTGTACCCGTCCTGGGGACGCACCAGGTACTTGAAACGGCATAGGGCTATCGTCTCCGTGCTTCATATATTCACATCTGATTGTTTTCAGAACTTGGCTTCTTCTTTTGATAAATTTCTTGAAATCAGATGAACTGATAATGACACTATTGCGGTACCGCTAAGTCTGGGTTGAATTTTGTTGTTGCAGTTTACGTTGAAAAACAGAGATGTCAAAATGATATGAGAGAAAAAATTGAACCTAGTAAAAAAAAAAGGGGGAACAAAAGTTTTTGGCCATCACTTAAATTGACGACCACCACTTATGGGGATGAGGATTATATTTAGTTTTTAAGGGTAAAAGAAATTTGAAAAATGAAGAGAAAAGAAATTAAGATTGTCCCTTTTAGTTTACTGCTTTGAATAAAAAGAATGGGAGGCGGCGGTGGTGTAGGTGGGAGGAGACTAAGAGAAAAAAAAAAAGGTAACTTTGATAAGTTAAAATAAATAAATAAATAATTTAATTTTTTATTTTATTTTATCTGAAAATTAAAAATAAATAAGGATATTAACGTGACATGATATGATTCGTCAATAATTATTCTATTTGACGTTGGTAATATTTTGGGGCAATTTGAATAACAGCTCAAACTTTAGAGAGAAATAAAAACCTGAAAGCTACGTTATTACGAAGTTGAAAAAGGTGGTAAACATCAGAGGCAAAAAAGTGTATGAAGTATTTTTTTATTGGAAACATTATTTCCGGTCCTATTAGTTTCAAACCATTTTAAAGTCTCTATAAAATATTTGTAATTATACATAATTATACTTTTAAGGT
This sequence comes from Hibiscus tridactylites, assembly GCA_958450335.1. NCBI lineage: Eukaryota > Viridiplantae > Streptophyta > Magnoliopsida > Malvales > Malvaceae > Hibiscus > Hibiscus tridactylites. The sequence goes on along the minus strand of OY288272.1, from coordinate 35,823,021 downwards.
TTCAAAAGATAATTAGTAAACAACTAAAAAGAACATAATCTAATCGAGTTAATATGAGCCAAAACTTATTTTTTAACTGGAAATCAGACAATTTCATAAACATAAAAAGAACGTAATCTTTCAAAAGTTTCACAACATTAAAAAAAATTATAAATTTAAAAAAAAAACTAAAAGGCTGCTCGAGTCAGATTAGACATTTACTCTTTGTATCACAACAAATCCTTGAAGTCCATTGTATGAAGAACTCTTGGGGAGTTGTCAAAATATGAACTAGATGAAATTCCCATTAGAAAACTGCAAATACCTTTCACGTCGGTTCCAAATGTGCCGATCCGCTCCACTTCTGATTATATCGACAAACAACCACAGATGAGAAACTATCAATGAGCACCGAAAAACACAAATCAAAAACAAACGTGGTAAGGAACACTACACGAGCATCAAGCAGACGCAAATGTATTCAGAAAACGTGTCATGAGACAGAGATGTGCCATAAAGGCAGAGAAAAGATGTGACATAAAGACCGAAAAAACAAATACAACAAGATGTGCGAAAAGGAGGTAACCAAAAACACACAAAATTTTATTGAAAATTAAAAAAAAAACTTAAGAAAGATAAGAAATCAATGATCGACGATTAGTATCAAAGTCGGTGCCGCCGCCAGCTAAAATAAAATAAGAAAAAAAAATTGAGTTGGGAGAAAACATAGCGGCTAGGGTTTTGTATTGTATAATTACCGAACCAAAACTCAATTAATTGCTCCATTCTATTAAAAAAATGAATTGATCCCTCCTAATAATTAAAAAAAAAAAAAATTTTGCTCATTCCCTTGTGTCCTGGTGGCAAAGGTAGATGTTTATCATCCCTTGGGACCCGGGTTCGAGCACCAGTTATACCATGCTGTGTGTGCCGTCTTTGAAAAGACTAAGAAAGTTGAACAGATGCTACCCTTGCATTGCACCAGCATATTCAAAAAAAAAAAAAAAAAAAATTTTGATCGATTTGATTGTTGAGGGAGGATAACAAAAGAGTTAAGTGAATAAATAAGAATATATTTGTAATTTTCATGAAGAAATGAGTATTTTTGTTAACAATAGCAAGAAGTTGAGTTTCATTCAAGTAAGCAAAGTACAATAAATACAACACACTTCAATTATAGAGAACCTTGAAACCAAGCACATCAAGAAAAACGGGTAAATTATATGGTTGATCCCTTTTGTTTTTGGGTGTTTGATTTTGGTCACCGATTTTAAAAAGATAAAGATTTGGTCACTTACATTATCGATCTACAATATTTTCATCACTCGACCGTTAACTCTCGTTAATTCAATGACGTGACACATTAATAAATAGGTAGTTTTAAGTTTTAACCCCTAAACTTTTAAAAATTGATTGTCACCTTTTTTTAAAACAAAACAAATAAAATCCCCTTTTATCCCAAAAAAATCTCTTCTCTAACCCCAAGACTGTTGTTATCGATGTCTTCAACCACCATCGGTGATGTCTCCAACGAAGAGGAACTCCCATTTCAGGAAATGCGATACAAGGGGAAAATTATGGCATAATTCCATAATCCTATACATGAACAACTCACTATAAAGTACAGCTACCAAGACGATTAAAGGACTAACATGAAAGAATAACATCATATTAAAAACACTGGACTAAATTACAAAAAAATGAATATGATTTTCAATTTAGAATAAAAATAAAGTTTTAGGGACTATAATGAACAAAAATATTAAATTAAAATTAAAAATATTGGACTAAATTAAAAAATGAATATGGGTCAATTTTGACTAAAAATAAAGTTTTGGGGACTATAATGAACAAAAATATCACCATATTAAAAACATTGGACTAGATTAGAAAATTTAAAAATAAATAGTGGACGTGAATCAAATCTCTAAACCTCAACCCCTAAATCTTACAATCACAAATAATTAAAGAGCGAACTAAATCCCTAAACTAATCTCATAACCCCGACCAACCACTTAACTTGACACATTTACCCCTAAACCCCAAACCTCAACCCCTAAATATTACATTCACTAATAATTAAAGTGCAAGCCTAATCCTCAAATCCCCTAATCCCTAAACAAATCCTACAACCCCAAACACTCAACTTGAAACATATATTATACTCATAAACCCCAAACCTCAACCCTAAATCTTACAATCACTAATAATTACAGTACAAGCCTAATCCCCTAATCCCTAAACTAATCATATAACCCTAAACACTCAACTTGCACATTTATCCTTAAACCCCAAACCTTAACACTTAAATCTTATGATCATTAATAATTAAAATGCAAGCATAATCCCATGATCCCTAAACTAATCCCATAACCCTAAACACTCAACTTGACACATTTACCCTTAAACCCCGAACCTCAACACCTAAATATTACAATCATTAATAATTAAAGTGCAAGCATAATCTCCTAATCCCTAAACTACCCCCATAACACAAACACTCAACTTGACACAATTATCCCTAAACCCCAATCCTGAAGTCCTAAATTTTTTTTTCCGGACCGAAATAAATTGGGCCTTCAAAAGCCCGTCAAACGTTTGAAATCACCATCGGTCGTTTTGGGTTGGGTACAACCGAAATAAGTTGGACCTTTAAAAACTTTAATTATTAAATAATTTTATGAACGATGATCTAATTAGAAAAACCCTAAATGTAAAGGTCTAAGGAAACTAAACTAAAATTAGGACTAAAATGAATCAAACTAAAACTAAAAAATAAAAAAAGACCTAAATGTAAAGCTCCTAAACTAGTAATGACCTAAAGTGCAAATAACCCTTAAAAATTGGGACGGGATTTTACCTCCATTGTGTTAACTTAATTGTTGTTTCAATTTCTTTTGAAATTGAAACCGATTGGTTCCTTGGGATTTTCCACTCCATTTTGTATACTTATCCGTATTGTTTCAATTGTTGTGCAAATGTTTATTGGTTTCCTCTGGTTTACAATTTTGTATACTTATAGGTATTTGATTTAGTGTTGTTTCAATTTATTTTGTATATTATTCACTAATAATTAGAGTGTCAATTGAATATCTAAATCTAATATTTTCTTTTTATATATATTTTAATTGATTATATATGTATATAAAGCAGAAGATTATTTAACACTTTAAATTGATTAAAAGAATTAATAGTTTACATTTATCAACACTTTAAATTCAACAAATCATCAACTTACTCAATTACATGGCAGGTAAATATCAAGCCATGCCAATATCAGTTTAGGTCAACAATAAGTCGGGTTCAAAACAAGTCGGGTTCAAAACAGGCCAGGTAAAATCAGATCTCAGGTCGATTCAGTCGGGTAATATCAGTTATCTGCCAGGTTAATCTCGGGTTCGAGTTTATTTTAGTCGGGTGTAGGTCGGGTTTCGGGTCCACAATAACATGTTCAATTTGGGTTCGGGTTGTTCTCGGTCGGATGCAGGTCGGGTTCGGATACAACATTAACAGTTCCAACTCAAGTTCAAGTAAACAACAGTCAGTTATAGATCAGTTTCGGGTCACCGCATCCTCGAGTCAAACCAGGTTATGACTCGAACATGTTTCAATCGAGTTTTTAGGTCGGGTCAACTTCTTACATCCCTATGTAGTGACTTGCCATAACTCAAACTACACACGTTTTCATCATAATCCCCACAAAGGTCAAACAATGAGCATAAAACTTCATGAATTTTAACACTATTATTGGAAGCTAGATAACCAAAATGTCCAAGATATAGATCTTCAGATGACCAAGCATAATTTGAAATCAGTGGATGGTTTTTCCGCCCAACATGAGATTGAACCCCTACTCTACCAAGCAACATGGTCCTTATCAAACATTTATCCAGACATAACCTAGTCTAAACTTTTGCATACCTATCATCTATACTTTGGTTACAAGATTCACACCACATTCATTCTAGCATTAAGAACATACTTTCCAAAGAATTATCACGCATATAGTATACTAGATTCAAATGTATTTTCAGCATAGGGCACAAGCAACGATGTAGATTATAAACACAAGACCATATACTCATAAAGAAAACTTCCAAGAGATATAATAAGTTATTTGTTATTAATACTCAAAATATAACTTAGATAATAATGATATTTAATTCTATTATTAATTGAATTAATTTGTGATGTGGAAATGACGATTTTGCCCTCACTATTTAGCCTATAAATAGTTGGCAATTTCACTCATTTGAGTTATACCTAAGCAATAGAGTTTGCTTTAGAAACACTCTCTTTGGTTTTTATAAACCTATCCCGAGTGTTGATTTTGAGTTGAGAGAAGAGCAGTACCATCAGAGTCCGCTCCATCTTTCGGGTGTACGAAATTTGGAGAGCCGTGCTAACCTCAGGGGGCCGTTCGTCTATTGTAGCGATTACACACATCGGGGCGAATTCGCTTCTAAGGAAGTGGTTAATACCACGACACGGTTTGGTTTCGTTTAATTATTTTATTATTTTCCAGTCAGTGCTAACGCCTCGTTTTGCACCAGTCTATTTTTCCAACAATTTAGAAGCGAATTCATACTGCTGTTCAGGCGTGAATAATATTAGTTTCACATCCTTATATCAACGTGCAAATGTTGTACTATTTCCGGTAAGACTCTACTTTAATGCACGACCTTTGACAATGGACGGATCTTGTCAAATATTGAGCTTAGTCTTTACCGTTATAACTATTAAACATGTGAAAACATGATATAACGTTCATGACAATAAACTTGATAATGATGATTGTTTTCAAGTTTAGTAAATAAACGGTTTTAATCATTATTATAAAGGCTATGAAACGATGAACAAGCTTTTATTAATTAATAATAGGCCTTTAGAATCCATGATTATCTAACTGTTTGAAATGTATGAAAGTGTTTGTAAACATGCCTATGTTTTTTTGCTATGATTTAATAGGCATTTAGAAAGCAGAGAAGTTTTAAATGTTATGTTGCTTTAAGTAGTATATTGTTTTAGCAAGTATCCTTCTAAATGTTACAACAGGTTAACCAATTTGGGTTGTGTAGTTCAAATGTGTTTTAAGGGAAACAATGTAGTTATGGTTTATGTTGTAACGTGTGTTTGTGCTCTGACATGGTAAAGTACGATGCAAATGGTGATGGCCTGCTATTGATTTTTGAGAATCATGATTTTTTTTTTGGTAAAGCATGATGGTAAAATTAAGGTCATGTGATCATTTTAAAATAGCCTATTTTTAAAATATCATTTTTCAACGTTTAAACGGTTTCATTAAGCTATCATAATTGTTGTTGATTATAGTGATAATGATATTAATAAAGGAAGAATAACAGTTTTTCTTCTTATTAATGATAGTCTTTTAAGAAATTTTAAATATGATTAAAGTGGTGTTTAATGGCTATAAATGTGAGCAACCACTTGATATTTTATTAAACAGTTTGGATTATGGGTTTACTAGTTAAAAATTATTTTTTATGAGGATCTCACCTATCGTTATTGGTGTCAATTTTATGTACTAATAATTTCTGTTGAGAAATTATATTTAGAATGACAACATGATGTGTAAGGTTATGTCTACCAAACCAAATCTTTCAATGTCCAAATTTGGTTAACTCGGAGAAGGGATGAGTCAATGACACATGTGTTGAAAGCTCTCCAAATAAAAATCCTAAAGATAAGGATCTTGTTATTATGAAAATTACTTTATTTTTTATTTTTAGTAAATTATTTTCGTGACTAACCATATATAATATTTATTTAAATTTAGAAGGTTCAAAAGAGATTGATTCGGATGAAATGACTGTCACGATAGATCTTGGGGTTCTAAGGCAAAGATAGACTGCTTACATGATGAGTAAGGTCATTCTAGTTAAAGATAATAATGCAAAGATTGAAGTTGCAAGCACGGTGAGAATGAACAAAGTCTACTTGAAATTGTAGTTCTACCTATAAGGTCAGATTATTTAGACTTATCTATTAATTCATGCTTTTATATACATGAATTTATATTGAGCCTTTAAGTTAGCCTTTAAAACTTAGTGGATATGTTATGGACTGAGATAAACCACTAGTATAAGGACTAAGACTAAGGTAGTAGTAAGCCAAAATGTGTATGCTTAATAAGATACTATTGTGAGTAAAAGTATTAAGCATAATTCTTTAAGAGACCTTAATTAAAGAAAGAGAAAATTTATAAATGGCTTATTGAAAAATATTATGAAAATGTATGTCTAGGATTGGTTCTATCAAAGACTTGGTATTTAAGCGTGCCTAGTGCACCACCTCTTTTTTATGGTAACCTACCTGGTGCATTGTTCTTTAATGTGCTAACTTTTATAAAAATACTATGACAAATAAAATATCTTTAAACTTAGTGTAGAAGTTAAAAGAGTTGAGATTAATTTGGTTGAGCAGAATACCAAATTTAGTCATAGTAAATAAAATATGTGATGGTCTCTTTAGGGTTAATATGCTGAATAATATGAATGAGAATATGATAGACATTAGTGCTACTAAAAGTATGTTGTAGCAATTAAATCTCTTTGAGTTCTTTTCCTAAGTGGATGAAAGGAAAGAGATGATCTATCTTAAGAGTTGTGTTGAAATCTCTTGTAGTAAATTTGAGATAATTTTTCATGTTGCTAGGAAAAATTGTAAACTCTTCATAAAATTTTCATAATATTCCTAATTTCTCGAATTAGGAGAAAGTTGAAATTCTCTTTGAATGAGATAAAAAGAATTTCATAATCGTTTGAGATTATATATACTAATCTTAATGATTAATATTTCTCAAAACCTTGAGAATATAATCATGTGTAAACAAAATTTGAGTTTGTTAAAATATCGTTTTATGGTTAAAACTCATAAAAAACTTTACTCTAGTATGATTGAGTATTTGTTTACACGTTGTTCAAGACACTTATGGATTTGTTTCTATCTTAAAAATGTTAGAAATGTGGGGGTGTCTAGCAAAAGTTGGTTTGCCTGACTTTAAGAAAACCACTATTGGTTCTAAAACTGTTGATGCAATGTTTAAAGGGTATGCTACAAATAGTGCCGCATACATGTTTATGTTTTTACATGACTTCTCAATTTGTGAATCTAGGGATGCTGTGTTCTTTGAGGATTCTTTCCCTCTTAAGAAACCTAGATTAAATGTTGAAACACAACGAGAAAGTCATACTTCTGCTTCTTCTAGTATTCCTGCCAAGGAAACTCTAGAGTTTAAATTAGAGCATAGAAGAAGTAAAAGACAAAGGGTAGCAACTACCTTTGGACCAGATTTTATAACTTCCTTTATTACATAAATTAGTGATTTAGACTCTATAATCGAACCTATAGCTCAATCTTTCCTTTTAGATGAGGATCCAAAGACATATAATGAAGCTATAAGTTCAATTGATGCTAGTTTTTTTGGAGAAATGCTATTGATGATGAACTAGAATCAATAATGTCTAATTACACTTGGGAGTCGGTTGACTTCCCTAGAGGATTTAAACCTATTAGTAATAAATGGGTCTTTAGAAAAGAAACTTAAACCAGATGGGTCAATCCAGAAGTATAAGGCAAGACAAGTAGTCAAAGGGTTCACTCAGAAGTTTGGTATTAACTTCTTTGATACGCACTCTCCCATGACAAAAATCTCAACGATATGTGCCTTGTTTGCAATCGCATCCATTCATAAGTTGCATGTACATCAAATGGATGTAAAGACTATATTTTTGAATGGAGATCTAGATGAAGAGATCTATATGGAGCAACCATCAGGTTTTGAGACACCTGGTATAGAAGGCAAAGTATGTAGACTTAAAAATTCTCGCCATGGCCTTAAACAAGCTCCAAAGCAATGGTACGAGAAATTTCATAAAATCATTTTGAGTTTTGGTTTTATTGTTAATGGAGCGGATGCATGTGTGTATTCAAAAATGTTTGGGACTGATTGTGTCATCATAAGCTTATATGTGGATGACATGTTGATATTCAGTACTGACATTGAATCCATTAACAAAACGAAAAATTTCTTGTCTACTAAATTTGAGATGACTGATTTGGGAGAAGTTGATGTGATCTTAGGAGTAAAAATTACCAAAACTGAAAAATATTTTCTTTAAATCAAACACACTATATTGAGAAAGGTGTTAAAGAAATTTGACAGTTTTGATGTCATTCATGTTCGAACTCCTTATGACTCTAGTATCAATCTTTTTAAGAATAAAGAAAGTAGTGTTTCCCAAGAAGAGTATGCTAAAATTATTTGAAGTCTTATGTTCTTAATGAACTATACTCGGTCTGATATTGCCTATGCAGTGAGTAGGTTAAGCATATATACTCATAATCCTAGTGGAGAGCACTGGATTACACTCAGACGCTTACTTAAGTATCTTAAAGGTACTATTGACTGGAAACTCGATTTTGTTGGCTTTCCTTCAGTCTTAGAGGGATATTGTGACGTCAACTGGGTTACCGATAATGATGAAGTAAGCTTCACGTGGGTATGTCTTTACCTTAGGTGGTGTAGCGATTTCATGGAAGTATGCTAAACAGACTTGTATCGCTCGCTCTACCATGGAGTCAAAGTTTATTGCTTTTGATCTAGCTGGGCAATAAGCCGAATGGCTTAAAAATTTGTTAGTAGAAATTCCATTATGGGAAAAACCGACTCCTCCGGTGTCCTTGTTGTGATTCACAAGCGTCGATATGTGTGGCTAAAGCCAAACTTATAAAGGTAAGAAGAGACACATTCACACAAGACATGATTTAGTGAGACACTTAACGAAGTATTCTCTTTAGAGTATGTGAAGTCAGAAAGGAACCTAGCAAATCCACTTACCAAAGGGTTAAGTCGAAAACTAGTCCTAAATTCGTCGAGGGGGATGGGTTTAAAGCCCATTGGTTGATGAATTCATGGTGGATACCCAACTTAGTTATCTAAGTTCAATGTGGTCAAACCAAACCATGGAAAGACTCATAGTGTACATTTCTTATTACCTATCCCTATGACGAATAATGTACATGCACAGGTTGAGCATTGTTGCTCTTAATAAATTCATAGCCTAGATTTAGGGTGGTCTTAGTGAGAAAGACTTGATAAATTTACCGACTTTGGTTAAATAAACTACTCTTAATAAGTTCATTTCCCAGTATTGAGTGGGTAGTCCTATCGCGAAGGACTGCCCCGTGTTGAGTGGGAAGTCCTATCGCGAGGGACTGAATGAACTTGCCTCTAGAAAGGATGAGTTTTCTTAAAACTCTTAAAGAATTCAATCCCAAGAGTTTGGGTTGTTCTATTGAGAAGAACTTATTGAATTCACCGATTAAAGAGGTTGAGTTTTTATTCTTAATGAATTTTTATCCCAGAGTTTGGGTGGTTCATTTTATAATTGAACTTGAAGAATTCACCTATTTATTTGAGAGGATGAGCTGAAGGAAAAAGCTCTTAATTATTTCATAGCTCTTATTTGAGTGGTTTATGTTGAGATAAACTTGATGAAATAACCTATGTAAGTGAGAAGGACTAGCCACCTTCTATGAAAAACGTTGGGCCGTTTTTCTAATACACTTACTAGAATCTTGAGGAAATAGGCTATATATATACATTTGTATATATACTTTGTAGACACATCGAGGACTTCGGTGGATGAAGGGGTTAGTTGTGTGTTATGAGTTTACCCTAATCTTAGAAAGTTCAAGACTAGTTTCACTTGTCTAAGAGAGGGATTGCTCATCATCACTATGTACTAGTTCAAGATACGTTCACTAGTGCTTAAGCAACTAATCTCGTTATTGCTCTTCTCATGTTTTAACTTCAATGCTCTCATATCTGCGAAAGACATTTTTTCGCATTGGTGGGGGATTGTTATTAATACTCAAAATATAACTTAGATAATAATGATATTTAATTCTATTATTAATTGAATTAATTTGTGATGTGGAAATGACGATTTTGCCCTCACTATTTAGCCTATAAATAGTTGGCAATTTCACTCATTTGAGTTATACCTAAGCAATAGAGTTTGCTTTAGAAACACTCTCTTTGGTTTTTATAAACCTATCCCGAGTGTTGATTTTGAGTTGAGAGAAGAGCAGTACCATCAGAGTCCGCTCCATCTTTCGGGTGTACGAAATTTGGAGAGCCGTGCTAACCTCAGGGGGCCGTTCGTCTATTGTAGCGATTACACACATCGGGGCGAATTCTCTTCTAAGGAAGTGGTTAATACCACGACACGGTTTGGTTTCGTTTAATTATTTTATTATTTTCCAGTCAGTGTTAACGCCTCGTTTTGTAGCAGTCTATTTTTCCAACATTATTTACCTTAGCACAATTTATTTGAGGTCATATGCACATATACGCAATCCAAAAGGGGTATTCAAAATGCCTGAAGCATGCATCCAAACTATTGAACTTAAGATCATTTATATACTTTATCACTCGAAAACCATCAATATCCATTAGGGTATTAAATACATATCTCATGAAATGTTTATAAATTACACATGCTATCAAGAATGTGCTACAAAAAGCTAAGATAGAATGATGAGTCACCATTCTAGGAGTATCAAATCTAAGAGAAATCCAGCACTACCTGGATTCGAAGTAATGACTTGCAACCTTTAATCACGATCTGATTACACGAACTTTAAACAACCTACAATGCATGATAATGAAAGAATTAGGCTTTATAACCTAAGTGGGGTAGTGATGGACTGTCGTTACGACCGATTTAATCCATTAAACTTGCTAAACAATTCCTAAAGCATAGGTATTTCTATCATACATGTGTATAACAACCCATAATACACATATAAATTGTCATATTTATTCAAAACAGTAAAAAAAATCATGTACATATAACCATACAATTCAAGATAATCCAACAAGCTTTTGTAACATATCAAAACAATCCTATAAGAATCATTTCCTGCAAAACAGTTTCGTTCACATATGCACATACATACTCATGTATTCAAATAGGTTCAAATAAAAGATTAAAGCAATCCTTAAGTCATTGCATATACATTTATATTTTATGATCAGTCCTCAACCTTTTATTCTATACATAAATTATTCATATATACGTTAGACATCCCAAATTCATACACATACACCTTCCTACTAATCAGTCCAATATATATATCCACCAAAACAATCTTCCACGTATACATACATTAGAACAGTTCCATATGCATTGAAGATTAAGCAAGGCAATCCCCACTCATGTATGTATTTGAAAACAGTCCAAACTTATTGTGTATACACGTGTATGTGTACAAATCAGTCTTTAGTGTCCTTATACTCACAAAACAGTCCATCATATACATATTCACATACTCATTTACATAAAATCAGTCCACAATTTAATTTACAAAGCTGTCTACTTTAAGCTTATCAAAACTGTACTATTTTACATCCACAATTGCACTGATTATTTCTAAAAACTGTACTGTTTTTCATTCAAAACTGCACTGGTTTATATCTAAAAACTGCACTATTTTTCATTCAAAACTGCACTGATTTATATCCTAAAACTGCATTGTTTTTCATTCAAAACTGCACTGATTTATATTTATATTCATATTCATACAAGCAAGACAGCCCTTAAGACTCATGTTAAACTAGGACATGCTCGACTACATATATACATATAAACACAAATACAAACTGTACGATTTCCCCATTCAAACGGTCCAATTAGGCATGTATACATAGTTATATATATATTAAGACAATTTAGTAGGTAATCTTATTATCCCATAAAGAACTAAAGAACTAATGTTTTGATATAATAATTGAAAAATAGTTTTGGACTAAATTGAAAAGATTTCAAAAGTGTCTTTAAGTCTAAACAACTTAAAAATATGTTTGAGGATTGTTTAAAGAGGTTTTGAAGTGTTTTCTAAAGCCAAACTTTACAAAACCACCCAGGTGTTTCGAAACACCCTTAGGCGTTTCGAAACAACCATTCATAGTTTCAAAACGTTTCGATACAACTTTGTCTATTTTGAAACGGGCTTTAATCTGGGTGAGGATTTTTACATAGCATTTCGATACGGGCTTCACCGTTTCGATACGCCTATGTGGCAAAGACCTCAACCGTCAAAATCCCCAACGACTATTTTCCCAACGGCTTTTTAATTTTCAGCTCAACTGTCACTCATTCCGAAAGGGGGTTGCTACCGTTTCGATACGGATCAAGGTGTTTCGAAACAACCAGAGGTGTTTCGAAACGGATTGCTGCATCAGACTTCAATGGCTAGTTCTGAAGAGGGGCGTTCCGTTACGGGCTCGATTGGTCCGAAATGGACAACACCAGAACTGAAATTAATGTGGGAAATAAAGTCTCCAACAGCTCCAAAACATCCCCAACAGTCCTCAACGGCTACAAACTCATTTAGGAGTATAAAAGGGACCTCCAAGCATCAAGAGAAGGCATAAGAAGAAGAGGGCAGACACTTCAAGCCATAAGAAGAAGGCATATGTGGCTACTTGGAGTGATGAAGACTCCACCGACGATGAGCAAGCCAACCTTTGCCTTATGGCCATCGAAGAAGATTCAAGGGTAACTTCTAATTCATCTACTTCATGTTCATATTCTTTTGATGAATTACAAGATGCCTATGACGATTTGGTTTTAAAATTTAAAAATCACATTTTGAAAAATAAGAAAATTATCTTAAATTTGAAAATTTAAAATGATTTGATTTCTGAAACCAAAATTGAACTTGAAGCAAAACTTAATGAGTTTGAACAAAATTGTTTTGATTTACAAAATTTGCTTCATAAAGTTCAAAAAGAAAATTATTTGATTTCCAAAGAACTTGAAATGAAAAATAATTTTGGAAAATCTAACTTTTATGTTAGACAATCTAGTGCCCCTAGATTTGTAAATTGTAAAGTTTTTAGAAGTATTTGGGTCCCAAAAGGACTAAGTACTTCAACTAAAAATGATGAAATTGAAAAATGGATTCCTAAGGGACTAAATTTCGTGCCACCAATGTCTATGGATCCAAAGCAATTTGGATACCAAAATTACTTGATTGTCTTATGTTTGGTGTGATGGAGATTGATCAACAAGTCAAACTTTGAGAGGGAGCTCCATGCACACAAGGAAGAACACTTGAAGAAGGAAGACTTCACATCCTCCCTTGGAGTTCAAGTGTGTAACCTCCTCGTCCCGGTCTGGTCGATTGACCGGTCCGAGTAGGCTACACGAGGAAAACCGATGTGAAACCCGTTAAGGTCCCACCTCGGTTAGCAACCCTAGAAAATTTCTTTTAATTATATCTTGTCTAAAGGCATATTTATTTCCTATGTGAACACAACAACGGAAACATCACGAAACAAAAGCAACCAATCACAAAACAACACTTTAACAGCTCATTTTAAACTTATATAGCAGGCCGTATCGATTCACTAGTCAAGGGTATCGATACGCCTTGACCAAGTCAACTGCCTCCAGTTAAACCAGGAAGACAGTATCGATACAGCCCTTGGGTGTATCGATACACCATTCTCGGTCAACATCTCGCGGTCAACGATACATAACCGTACATATACGCTTAGTACCCGTACCGATACGCCAAAAACTCGTTAAAATCTCAGAATTCCAGAAAAGATTTGGCGTATCAATACGCCCCCGAGTATCGGTACCCTAAGCCAATTCTGAGTCCCAGAGTGTAGGACCGTATCGATACGGCCCTTAGGCGTATCGATACGCCCTGCACTGCAAGACTCCAAATTGCAGCAAAACGATACGAGACTCAACTCTAAATGCAATTTACGACTCTCCTAATCACATACAACCAACCATACAACACATAGCAACCAAGAACTACTATATAAAACAATTTAGGTGAACAACGAGGCATTTCCAACATGGCATTCATACAAAGATGGGTATTGCATATCAAGGCATACTTAAAAGCTTAAAAGCCAAAAAGGCACATGTCTTCACACATAAGGTTTGCATGCTCATCCAAAACAACATATAGCATAAACAACATTTAACATATATGAGTCATACAACGCTCATACAATCACATAGAAGCCTCGTTGCTAAACTACTACTTTATTTACTAAACCATACTTGAGAGCAACTACAAAAGCTTGGAATGCCCCTTTCCTTCCTCCTTGCAAACTCCACGCTAATGATCTGCATTGTCAAAAATGAGAGGGTAAGCTAGAAGCTTAGTGAGGATGCTCTAAAACCAAAAACAAAGACAATGCAGGGTTCAAGCATATAATCTGTAACCCCCTTAGCTCGGCCTAGACGGTTAACCCGAACTACAAAGATTACACGGGAAAACCAAAGTCAACCCGAAAGTCAACCTTGATTCACAACCCTTTTTTTTCTTTTTAATCTTGTCTAGATGAATATTAACCCTAAGTGAGTTCCCATAAACTTATTTGAGAAAGGCACATCGATCGGACAACATAGAGGGACTCAATTGCACTTGTTACAAGTTTAGGGACCAAATTGTAATTTCTGAAAGTTAGAAGGACTTAACTGATTTTAAAGTTACCAATATGAAATTAGTTACATTACATGCTTCTCTGCCAAAATTCAACTTAATTGGACATCTCAAACATCATCAATTGCAACATCAACATTTGGGACTAAAATGTAAAGCTTGTAAACATCAGCACCATTCAAATCAGTGCCCAACGGTCACCTGTTTCGAAACACATAACTCCCGTATCGAAACGCGGGGCATCACTCATCCGTTTCGATACTGGTTCCGGAATACGGCTCTCTAGTAGCCAAATCGTTTCGAAACAGCCTCCAGCCGTTTTGAAACACGAAGGCCGTTACAGGCCCCGTTTCAAAACGCCAGAGAGTGTTTCGATACGGTTTGCCCAAAAACTGCAAATTTTGCTGGATTTCCATGCATAAACCCATTCAAACTCATCCTAATGACTCCCTAAGCATACCAACAAGTCATCAAACATATAAGGTACATGTTTAGAACTCATAATCACATTCATATCATCAAACATGAAATATGACATGTCTAGAGGCATGCTTCCTATTATTTAAAACCAAGTAAGTAATCAAACTTCAAATCAAGAACTTAGAGGCCATTTACAAATTCAAACCATCAAAAGAAACTTGCACAACCTAGGGAGTTCAACACATCTCCCAAAACACATCTTAGGTTCCCATTGCCAAATTACCAAAACTAATAGTGTATGAAAACATCACCATACATGAGCTTGGTTTCCCTTGGACACTCTTGACTTCCTTGTTGCCCTTAACACTTCAATTATCTGCATTATTGGTAAAAGAGAGCGTAAGCACAAATGCTTAGTGAGGCATGCTCTAAACAAAACCAATTCAACAATGCATTTTTAGAAAACACTTCATCAAAGCTTTTAAAACACATGCATATTTCTTTCTCATGCTACCTTGCATCTTTTCCAAGCATCTCATGCTTCATTACTTTCAATTATAATATATTGGCTTTCAAGTGATAAATCATAACCATTTCAACACCAAAAACACAATCAGATACGCGGATTACAAGCGTTGTCCCACACGCTTTATACACACTACCGAACTACATAAGGTTCACACTCAAGAGCAAATCCCTCCATTGATGTGACACCCGTGGTGGAGTATAACGGTACAATCACAACCCCTCAACACCACTCACCGGTAGTTGTATAATTCTACTAACGAGAGTAAGGGACACATAACACAAGATCCACACACGGACTTTTAACCACCGTTGTGATCTTACCTCAATCGTTAGGGTACTTGGATGGAGTTACGGTACAATCACAACCCCTCAACATCCAAGGCGACTTTATTCACGGTGCACCCAATCCTATCGCCGGCTAACTATATCCGATTCAAGTACTTTAACACCATTACATCACTTGCCAATATACATCATGTACCATCAACAATTCACTGTTTTAAAGCATTAATCAAAGCCATTTAACATCATGCAACACTATGCATCAAAACCATATTAATAATATGTCAAACCAAGGATCTCTTACCTTGAGCATCCTTCAATACATGGCTTTCAAAACTAGAATTAACCATGCTAAAACATGCTTTCAAAACAGAATTTAAACATGCAATTTATAACCAATGCATCAAACCACTTCATAGCACATCCGAAGGAGTTTTTCCGAAAACTTACTCTTGAGCTTAGCTAAGTTGTTTAGACTTAAACTAAGCTCCCAAAACCTCCAAATAATTGTTCCAAAGCTGGAAACCAACCCCACTCACCAATTTCGTTTCGCTTGCTTGCCGAAACACCAATTAAGCTTCCGGATCAACTCCAAAAGTGTCTGAAGATGTCTCCCTGTTTTAAACACATCAAAGTAGAGGATTAATGCATCATCATGCATTGAAATCTTCAGCCAACACTCCTAAACTCTCTGCTCTACCCAAAACCAACTTTTCGGCTACCAAACACAACCGAAAACACCTCCAAACTCTTCCAAAACTTAACCCAGCCAAGATCCATCACTTCTAACCATTTTTAATCATCAATTAACATCCAAAATAAACCTAAACTCGTCCTTATACCTCCAGCTATAACAGAACACCAAGAACACCTCCAAAACCACCATTTTCATAAGCAAAAACTTAGGAAATACAACCTCTTCGGGATTGAATTGATAAAACCACATTTCTAACACCATTAGACATCCAAAATACATTAAAGAATCACCTCAAAATAGAGCCCAATCAATTTTAACGAAAATCCTCAAGATCTCTTCCAAATCTTGTGTTTTAAGCCAAAATCAAGTTTATAACATTAAATCCATTTATAAAACTTTAATAAAGGATTGAAAACTTGAGAATTTCAGTAAAGAACTGAATATTTAGAGCAGAAGAACATCCTTACCTCTAAATGATGATTTCTCCTTGATTTGGGCCAATTTCCTTGAAAATTCAATGTGAAAATCAAAAGGATTTGATGCAAGATTGATTAAGAACCAATAGATGATAGAAACCTCATCAATTAAAGTGAAAATCTATGTAAAAGTTGCTGGAGAAAAAATGTTTGGATGATGGGAATTTGAGAGAAAAAGGAATGAGAGAAAATTAGGAAAAGGTAGTTATGAGAATCTAAAAGTAGTTTCCCTTTTCTTTTTATTTAATTAAAGCATTAATTAAATCACCCAAATTAAGGAAAAATCTGGAGAAAAACATTTTGGGTAAATTAGCTCCTTAAAGATTCAAAGTTTCAATCCTTTACAAAACAATCACTACTAAACTTTGCAAAAATCACATTTTGGTCACTACATCGAAATGTAGTATTTCCAAACCTAATTTTGTAAAATTGACTTCACCATTCCCTTATATATATTAAAAGAGGATTTTTAGATATTTTTCTATATTTTTAAAACATCACGGATGATAGGCTTTCCCTAAAACCTCCTTTTATATTCGAACCGCTTAACAGACCGGTCCGGTTCAGACCCTAAACTTCTAAGCCCAAAATTGGGGTGTTACATAATCCTTAACCTCACACTCAAACATTCATAAGCATCATTATTGCAAATCTAGCTAACAACTCAAAAGACAATAATATGGCATCTTACTTCATATTAAGCTCAACAAGATAAAACAATTATCTGAACAACATAACCACAAGAGCAAGTACATTGGCAACTATTAGTTTACTCGGATATGCATATTACTCTCAACAACAACATTACCTCGGTGGGATTACACTCATCACCGGACCTCGCATGGATGGGATTACACTCATCATCACATGCCCTACGGATGGGATTCCACTCATCATCATGTGCCCTACGGATGCGATTCCACTCATCATCACGTATAATATAAAACATTTCCGGTGGAATGTTACATCACTGTACTCCTCCTTGATGGCTTAAGGCCACCAAGGCCACACGCAGATTTGACTAAACCGTGTGCACACTAATCCTAATGATCGATCATTTATACCCGATAAGTTAACTAGTGCCAATCATACTATTAAAACCACATCATGACAACCATCGTTCATATCACACATCCATCACCACACACATCAATGTATACTCATACATACACAATTCATGCTTCACAAGATCATAATAGGCATAAACATTTAAAGCTTGTAAACACACAAGAAGTTAAGCTACCAACTTAACTTCTACCTTGGAATGGCCTACCAAGCACATCCCAAAACCTCAACTACACACTTGAACCAATTTAAATAAGTTTGAAAGTTTCACTCACCACCCTTCCTTAAGCAAACCAAGCAAAGCCTCTCAAGCCTCCACAATTTCCGGAATCGTTTCCGAACCTTCTCCGGTGTTTCCCCTTGCTTCTAACCCATCAAAAGACAAGGTGTTACTCAACCAAATCATTGCCAAACTCAGCCACAATCTCAACCCACTATCACAAGCCAAAACTTCATAATTTCGAACTCAAGATAACCACCAAAATCACATTTTCGTACTCCCATTATACCCAGCTGAAATCTACCATTTCCAACACCCAAACTATCTCCAAAGACTTCCAAAACACTTTCCTAACAACCCTACACCATCAGCCCTTCAACCCAACACAAAACCACACCAAAATTTTAAGTTTTGACACTTTCAAAAATGCCCCCACAACCCATTTCGGGATTTTTGTCAAAATCCCTCCATTTCAAAATATAAGGTGTATTAAGGTAAGATTAACTCAAAACGTAACTAAACAAACCAAAAACAAGTCAAGAACCTAATACACTTTCATGCTTTCTTCAAACCTTGAAAACTTGAAAAACTAAAAGATGATCCATTTTGAAATCTAAAACCATGGAGAGGCTTGGAATGAGGAGAAGAAATCAAAAACGAAGTTACCATGAAAAGAGCCCTTGAAATGATGGAGAAAAGAGATGGAATAGTATTTGGGGTTTTGGGAGGGTTTTTCACGTTGGAGTGAAATGAAGAAGAAGATGACCCTTTTTTTTCTTTTTGTTTCAAAAAGTCCGTCTTTCTTTTATTTTGAGTTATTTACAAAAATGCCATTACTAGGATTTTAGTCTCATTTAAATTAAACTAAGGTCTAATTAAATTAAACCGAAACTGACAACTCGAACCCAACACACATACCAAACTCCCAACCCTAAAACACGAGTGTTACAACTCTCCCCCACTTAAGGAATTTCGTCCCCGAAATTACCTGACTGAAAGAGATAAGGAAACTGCCTTTCCATATCCTCCTTCCTCTCCCATGTGGCCTCGTCCACCCCTCAACGTTGCCACCGCACTTTTACTAACTCAATTGATCTACCCCGCAACACCTTGCTGTCTGAAGCTAAGATCTCAACTGGTTCTTCGTCATAAGTCAAATTCATATTCAATTCAATCACTTCTACAAGCATAACATGTGATGGATCAGACCTATACTTATGGAGCATCGAAACATGAAACACATCGTGTATCTTCTCTAGCTCGGATGGCTAACACAACTGATAAGCAACTAGGCCAACCTTTTTCACAATCTCATACGGTTCTATGTACCTCGGACTCAACTTCCCGTTTCTGCCAAATCTCATCACTTTCTTCCACGGAGACACTTGTAGGAATACTTTCTCACCCGCTGAAAACTCAACTTCCTTCCTCTTCAAGTCGGCATAGGACTTCTGTCTATCCGAAGCCGCCTTCAAGCGATCGCAAATCAATTTCACTTTATCGGTTGTCCCCTTAAGCAAATGTGGCATAGGTAACAACTTCTGTCCCACTTCAGCCCAGCAAACTGGAGTTCTACACTTTCTACCATACAAGGCCTCATACGGAGCCATCTGAATGCTCGACTGAAAACTGTTATTGTAAGCAAACTCTACTAGAGGCAAGTGCTTCTCCCACGTGCCCTGAAAATCAATGATGCAACAACGTAATATATCCTCTAAAATCTGTATAACCCTCTATGACTGACCATCTGTCTGAGGATGATATGACGTGTTGAAATTCAAACGAGTACCCAAAGTTGTATACAAACACTCCTAAAATCGAGCTATAAACCTCAGATCTCTATCGGACACAATAGACTTCGGCACACCATGCAGTCTAACAATCTCACCAATGTACAGATCGGCCAATCTATCAAAGGTGTAAGTCGTATTGACTGCTAAGAAGTGAGCACACTTCGTGAAATGGTCTACTATAACCCAAACTGAGTTCTTCTTCGTAGGAGTCAAAGGTAAGCCCGAAACAAAATCCATGGTGATATTCTCCCATTTCCATTCCGGAATTCTCAACGGTTGCAACAAACCTGAGGGAACCTGATGTTCCGCCTTCACTCTCTAACACACCATACACTTACTCACGAAGTCGGCTACGTCTCTCTTCAAACCAACCAAAAAGTACTCATTCTTCAAATCTCGATACATCTTCGTACTTCCAGGATGTATAGCAAACGAACTACTGTGCACTTCAGTCAAGATCGTATGTCTCAAGTCACTGTCTTTTGGCACAACTATCCTATTTCTGAAACACAAGACCCCATCGGTACTGAAACTGTAGTCTGAAGGTCTTCCCTCGGCTATGTCTTGCACGTGAGGTGCCAAAGATCTGTCTAAGAGCTGCTTCTCCCTAATCAACTGACCTAGGGTAGGTCTAACCTGAAGCTCGGCCACTAAGCCACCATCTCCGGACAAGCTCAATCTAGCAAATATGGCTCTCAAGTCTACAACTACCTTTCTACTCAAAGCATCGGCCACTACATTGGCCTTACCCGGATGGTACTCAATCGTAAGATCATAGTCCTTTAGCAACTCTAGCCACCTATGCTGTCTGAGATTCAATTCTCGCTGAGTCATGATATACTTCAAACTCTTGTGATCTGTGTACACTGTGCATTTCTCACCATACAAGTAATGCCTCCAAATCTTCAAAGCGAACACAACTGCGGCCAACTCTATGTCGTGGGTCAGATAGTTACGCTCGTGCGTCTTCAACTGTCTTGAGGCATAAGCCACCACTCTCTTGTCTTGCATGAGAACACAACCTAGGCCTACATAGGAAGCATCACTGTAAACTACATATTCCTTCCCCGACTCTAGCTGAATCAAGATCGGTGCTTGGGTCAAAGCTTCTTTCAACTTCTCAAAGGCTCGCTGCCTTGCATCTGACCACTCAAACTGAACACTCTTCTGAAGTAACTGTGTCAATGGAGCGGCTAACTTCGAGAAACCTTATACGAACCTTCTATAGTATCCAGCTAAGCCTAGAAAGCTACGAACCTCTGTTACTGACTTTGGTTGCTTCCACTCAACGATAGCTTCTATTTTCTTCGGATCAACTCTAATCCCATCGGCGGACACTACGTGCCCTAGGAAGACTACCTCTCGGATCCAGAACTCACACTTACTCAACTTTGCATACAACTGATTGTCTAACAAGGTCTACAAAACTAGCCTCAAGTGTCGGTCGTGGTCTTCCTCGGTACGCGAATACACCAAAATGTCATCTATGAAGACAACTACAAACTGGTCTAGGTACTGATGGAAGATCCTATTCATCATATCCATGAAAGCAGCTGGTGCGTTAGTCAACCCAAAAGGCATGACTAAAAACTCATAGTGACCATATCTAGTCCTAAAGGCCGTCTTCGGTACATCAACTTCTCTTACCTTCAGTTGGTAGTAACCGGATCTCAAGTCGATCTTCGAAAAGACCGATGCCCCTCTCAACTGATCAAACAAGTCATCAATTCTCGGCAACGGATACTTGTTCTTCACTGTTAACTAATTCAACTGTCTGTAGTCTATACACATTCTCATACTTCCGTCTTTCTTCTTTACAAACAAAACTGGAGCGCCCCAAGGCGAAGAACATCATCGAATGAAGCCTCTATCTGTCAGCTCTTGCAACTGAGTCTTCAACTCTTTCAGTTCTTTTGGTGCCATACGATACAAAGCAATCGAAACAGGAGCTGAATCTGAGTAAGTCTCTATAGCAAACTCTACCTCTCTATCTGGTGGTAAACCCGACAATTCTTCCGGAAACACACTTGGAAAGTCACACACTGTCCGGATGTCTTGAGGTCTAACCTCACTCATGTTTGGATTCATCACATAGGCCAAATACTCCTCGCAGCCCAACTCAACTAGCCTCTTAGCCTCTAAAACTGAAACTACATTCGATAAGAACTTCACGTTCTCACCTACCACCACTATCTCATAATCATCCGCAAGTTTCAAGGAAACCCTATTAGTATCAAAGGCTATCCTAGCTCTATGCTCGGTGAGCCAGTCCATACCCAAAATCATATCAAAGCCATAAAACGGTGGCTCCATCATATCCACTGGGAACACATGCCCCTGAACCATTAGCGAACATCTTCTGTACATCTTCCTAACTACTACTGTATACCCGAAGGAACTAGTAACACTAACCCCTACCTCTAATACCTCACAAGGCAATTTCAACAACTTTGCATACTCACTCAGTATATAAGAATGTGTAAACCCGGAGTCAATCAAAGAAAGCAAACCCAAAGACTGTATCGAGAAGTTACATGCGATCACATCTGTGTCGTGCTGACCCTCACACTGAGCGTAAACTTTGGCCTGGCCTCCGCCCTCTGGCTGAACAACAACTACATGCGCTATGTTCCTCTGGCCATCATTTCTCAGCTGGAAGTTACCTCTACCGCGCCCACGGCCTCTCTAAAAGTCATTAGCTCTAGCAGGAGCCTGAGCCTGAACTGGTGCCTGCTCCACCTGATGTGGACAGTCACGCCTAATATGATCCCTAGCTCCACAGCTCCAACACGAGTAGAAATTCCCCTAACACCCACCGATGTGATTCCTCCCGCAACGAGCACACTCGAGCAAACGCCCACCAGTCCTCTGGCCCTGATGGCCCCTACCGTGGTTACCACCACTACGTCTATGATCATAGTGATGCTTGTTGTCCCGATGCCTCTTGGCATCACCTCTATCGAAGTCGCTAGATCTCTTCCCCGAACTAGAAGCACCAGATCATTTGGTCAAGCCCAAACTGTGCTCTAAGTCCTTGGCCCTCGCGACCAAGACATCAAAATCTGTGTAGTCAGAAGCTAAAGTGTACCTCTTGATCTCTTCATTCAACCCATAGCGGAAATGGTTACAACGTTCCTCCTCAGTAGGAACAAGCTCGGATGCATACTGACTCAGCCCGACAAATCAGATCTCAAAGTCTGCACAGTCATATTCCCCTGAAGCAAAGCCATAAATTCCCTCTTCTTCTCATCGAGATAACGGGGACCCAAATATTTCTTACAGAAAGCTGACTCGAAAAACCCCCAAGTGATCTCAGCCTCTGCCATACCCGTAGTGATGGTGACCCACCAAGTGTAGGCATCACCCTGAAGCAGAGATACAACACACCCTAGCTTGCGTTCCCCGGTACATCCCATCTGTGCCAGAATACGGACAGTCTTCTCAAACCAAGTCTCGGATCTCTCGGGTGTCGACCCTCTGAACTCTTCACCTCCCAAACTGCGGAGTCTCTCTAATGGTAAACCAGTACCCTCTCCCCGGGGTTGTGCCACTGCCTGACCCCCAGCCACTGCAGCCTGAAAAGCCCCGGCTATCGCCTGAACTAGAGGAGCTAAATCTATTCCGGCCGGTCCTTGGCCAACTTGAGGTTCTGTGCCCTCGGCTCTCGCCTCGCCTCCCTCTTGATGAGGAGGAGGTTGAGGAGCCTGCGCCTCACCAACTGGCTCAACTCCTAGAGCTGCTGCCCGTGGTTCCAGTTGAACCATCCTAGGCCTCCCTCTTGGTCTCATGTCACAGCTTGCAAGATAACAACTACAACAAACAAGCATATAATGATTAAGTTAGCAAAGGCAAGGGTCCAGCCGTGATCAAGTATTTTCCTTTACAAAACTTTTTCAAATCAAGTAATAGTAGCAATGGGAACTCGACACTACACCAGACACAACAATCATGCTTCCAAACACCATACGAAAGAACAAACAACAAGCATTCATGGCAAAACATACACCGAGACATAACAATTACTTAACACTTCAAACTTACCTCACTTACCTGCCCGAGGTCTCGGTAACCTTAGGCTCTAATACCAACAAATGTAACCCCTTCGTCCCGGTCTGGTCGATTGACCAGTCTGAGTAGGCTACACAGGGAAAACCGATGTGAAACCCGTTAAGGTCCCACCTCGGTTAGCAACCCTAGCAAATTTCTTTTAATTATATCTTGTCTAAAGGCATAGTTATTCCCTATGTGAACACGACAGCGGAAACATCACGAAACAAAAGCAACCAATCACAAATAAAACACTTTAACAGCTTATTTTAAACTTACATAGCAGGCCGCATCG
Organism: Hibiscus tridactylites; assembly: GCA_958450335.1. Taxonomy (NCBI): domain Eukaryota; kingdom Viridiplantae; phylum Streptophyta; class Magnoliopsida; order Malvales; family Malvaceae; genus Hibiscus; species Hibiscus tridactylites. Next base: position 35,798,720 of record OY288272.1, on the reverse strand, counting down.
ATTTACCAGTCAAGGGTGTTGAAACGCCTTGACCAAGTCAAATGCCTCAAGTCAAACCAAGGAGACCGTGTCGATACAGCCCTTGGGCGTATCGATACACCCTCATCGGTCAACATCTCACGATCAACGATACATAACCGTACCGATACGCTTAGTACCCGTACCGATACGCCAAAAACTCGTTAAAATCTCAGAATTCCAGAAAAGATTTGGCGTATCGATACGCCCCCGAGTATCGGTACCCTAAGCCAATTTTGAGTCCCAGAGTGTAGGACCGTATCGATACGGCCCTTAGGCGTATCGATACGCCCTGCACTGCAAGACTCCAAATTGCAGCAAAACGATACGAGACTCAAATCTAAATGCAATTTTCGACTCTCCTAATCATATACAACCAACCATACAACACATAGCAACAAAGAATTTCTATATAAAAAAATTCATGTGAACAACGAGGCATTTCCAACATGGCATTCATACAAAGATGGGTATTGCATATCAAGGCATACTTAAAAGCTTAAAAGCCAAAAAGGCACATGTCATCACACATAAGGTTTGCATGCTCTTCCAAAACAACATATAGCATAAACAACATTCAACATATATGAGTCATACAATGCTCATACAATCACATAGCAGCCCCATTGCTAAACTACTACTTTATTTACTAAACCATACTTGAGCAACTACAAAAGCTTGGAATGCCCCTTTCCTTGCTCCTTGCTAACTCTACGCTAATGATCTGCATTGTCGAAAACGAGAGCGTAAGCTAGAAGCTTAGTGAGGATGCTCTAAAACCAAAAACAACGACAATGCAGGGTTCAAGCATATAATCCTTAACCTCACACTCAAACATTCATAAGCATCATTATTGCAAATCTAGCTAACAACTCAAAAGACAATAATATAACATCTTACTTCATATTAAGCTCAACAAGATAAAACAATTATCTGAACAACATAACCACAAGAGCAAGTACATTGGCCACTATTAGTTTACTCGGTTATGCGGATTACTCTTAACAACAACATTACCTCGGTGGGATTACACTCATCACCGGACCTCGCATGGATGGGATTACACTCATCACCACATGCCCTACGGATGGGATTCCACTCATCATCACGTGCCCTACGGATGGATTCCACTCATCATCACGTAAAATATAAAACATTTCTGGTGGAATGTTACATCACTGTACTCCTTCTTGATGGCTTAACGCTACCAAGGCCACGCGCGAATTTGACTCAACCGTGTGCACACTAATCCTAATGATCGATCATTTATACCCGATAAGTTAACTACTGCCAATCATACTATTAAAACCACATCATGACAACCATCGTTCATATCACACATCCATTATCACACACATCAATGTATACTCATACATAAACAATTCATGCTTCACAAGATCATAATAGACATAAACATTTAAAGCTTGTAAATACACAAGAAGTTAAGCTACCAACTTAACTTCTACCTTGGAATGGCCTACCAAGCACATCCCAAAACCTCAACTACACACTTGAACCAATTTAAATAAGTTTGAAAGTTTCACTCACCACCCATCCTTAAGCAAACCAAGCAAAGCCTCTCAAGCCTCCACAATTTCCGGAATCATTCCCAAACCTTCTCCGGTGTTTCCCCTTGCTTCTAACCAATCAAAAGACAAGGTGTTATTCAACCAAATCATTGCCAAACTCAGCCACAATATCAACCCACAATCACAAGCCAAAACTTCATAATTTCAAACTCAAGCTAACCACCAAAATCACATTTTCGTACTCCCTTTATACCCAGCTGAAATCTACCATTTCCAACACCCAAACTACCTCTAAAGACTTCCAAAACACTTTCCTAACAACCCTACACCATCAGCCCTTCAACCCAACACAAAACCACACCAAAATTTTAAGTTTTGACACTTTCAAAAATGCCCCCAAGACCCACTTCGGGATTTTTGTTAAAATCCCTCCATTTCAAAATATAAGGTGTATTAAGGTAAGATTAACTCAAAACTTAACTAAACAAACCAAAAACAAGTCAAGAACCTAATACACTTTCATGCTTTCTTCAAACCTTGAAAACTTGAAAAACTAAAAGATGATCCATTTTGAAATCTAAAACCATGGGGAGGCTTGGAATGAGGAGAAGAAATCAAAAAAACGAAGTTACCTTGAAAGGAGCTCTTGAAATGATGGAGAAAAGAGATGGAATAGTATTTGGGGTTTTGGGAGGGTTTTTCACGTTGGAGTGAAATGAAGAAGAAGATGTCCCTTTTTTTCTTTTTGTTTCAAAAAGCTTGTCTTTCTTTTATTTTGACTTATTTACAAAAATGCCATTATTAGGATTTTAGTCTCATTTAAATTAAACTAAGGTCTAATTAAATTAAACCGAAACTGACAACTCGAACCCAACACACATGCCAAACTCCCGACCCCAAAACACGGGTGTTACAAAGTGTTGATAAAATCTAGTTGTTTTTATTTGTTTAATTCAATTTATTTTCTTTCAATTCAACTAGATTATCATGTGTTGAACTAAGATTCCTTGATGATGCTTTGAGTAAGGGGGAGCCAATTTTAAAACCAAAACTCTTATTTGTGTCATTTTTTAACCTCCTAAATTATTATGAACTTAAAGTTATTTAAAGTCTTTTTGATATAACAAAAAGGGGGAGAAATTGTTTGAAAAATTGCATTTTCAAGAAAATAAAAGGGGGAGCTTTAACTTCTTTTAATTTTTAAAATCTCTTTTTCAAACTTCTAAATACAAAGGGGGAGAATCCCAAACAATTTTCAAGTTGGTTTTATTATATCAAAAAGGGGGAGATTGAAGAACTAATGTTTTGATATAACAATTGAAAAATAGTTTTGGACTAAATTGAAAATATTTCAAAAGTGTCTTTAAGTCTAAACAACTTAAAAATATGTTTGAGGATTGTTTAAAGAGGTTTTGAAGTGTTTTCTAAAGCCGAACTTTACAAAACCACCAAGGTGTTTTGAAACAACCATTCACAGTTTCAAAATGTTCGATATAGCTCTATCTGTTTCGAAACGTGCTTTAATTTGGGTGAGGATTTTTACATAGCGTTTCGATACGGGCTTCACCGTTTCGATACGCCTATGTGGCAAAGACCTCAATGGTCAAAATCCCCAACGACTATTTTCCCAACGGCTTTTTAATTTGCAGCTCAACTGTCACTCATTCCGAAACGGGGTTGCTACCGTTTCGATACAGATCAAGGTGTTTCGAAACAACCAGAGGTGTTTCGAAACGAATTGCTGCATCAGACTTCAACGGCTAGTTCTGAAGAGGGGCGTTCCGATACGGGCTCGACTGTTCCGAAACGGACAACACCAGAACTAAAATTAATGTGGGAAATAAAGTCTCCAACGGCTCCAAAACATCCCCAACGGCCCTCAACGGCTACAAACTCATTTGGGAGTATAAATGAGACCTCCAAGCATCAAGAGAAGGCTAATGCTTCAATTGTTACAACACTATGATGATAAATTGTGTCTAGAGCTTTAATTGTAAATTCCTTGCTTAGACATCACTAGTGAGCTTAATATTGTTAGATTTGGTCAAGTGTTCAAGTTTTGGTGAGAGCTTTATAGTGCAAACAAATACCTATTAGAGGGATTTCATGTTTGCTTATAATTTCTCTTGTAAAGAGGGTTTACTCAAGCTTTGGGTAGAAAGCTTTGAGGATTGTAAAGGTTGCCTCCTTAGCCTTGATAAGGGGACAAAATTCTAGAGTGAATTTGTTAAAATCCTTAGTGGGGAGCTAAGGTAGTGGATGTAGACCTTAGTTAGAAGGTTGAACCACTATAATTCCTTGTGTCTTATTGTCCAATTTTCACCTCCCACTAAAACACCCAATTATCCAACTTCTCCAATCTTGAAAAACACATCGGTTGAAAGAATTCGAGCATCTAAAAACCCAACAAGAACTATGAAAACTTTTCCCCTATTTCGGTCTAACTCAAAGCAGTTCAATAATCCCTCATTAAGCTCAAAACAGTCATTTATAAACATATACATTCGATTTAACCTTTTAATCTTTCAATTAAGCATTGAACACCGAACTTAAATCTAATTTCAATTCTACAAACCACAATGAATTATTAGAACCCTTGCATTTATCTAGGAAACATTGATATTCAAACTCAACATTCTTAATCCTTCTCTCCCATTTATATTGCAAAACTGTCCTTTTAAACCAATTTGTAAATTTTTATACTAAAAGAACAAATCCAATCTCCTTTTATGGGCAGTTTAATCCCTCATCTAAAAACACGAAACAACCCTTCAAGTTCAATCTTTTCAAAAACATTCTAACATACTTATCAAACATACATGCATTTCCACTAGCCATTAGCATAATGACTCGATTAAAGAAGAAGAACAAGATGCATATATACCATTAAAAATATTAACACTTCAATACATAATCCCATTCTTCAACTAATTATTTTAGCAACCAAAGCTTCATGACAATTCACAAATAACCATTCGAATTATGGCTTATAAAATGAGGAAGGGAAATATAGTTACCTTCTTTAAATAATTCAACTAGTTGCTCACTAATTTGAGGTAATTAAGCTCCAAAAATTTCATCTTTCATGGACGACTTTGAGCTTTCTCCCTCTCCCCCCCTTTTCTTTTCTTGGTTCGATTGCATGGTGAAGAAGAAGGACAATGCTTCCATTATCCTTTAATTGGCTGAACCCCTTCCCTTTAATTCTTTCTTAGCATGTAATCTTAAAGATTTTCAAGGCTTTCAATTTTACCCCTTTAAGAAATGGTTACTCAAGTTTTTTTAGCTCAATTTGATCCTAATCTATTTAATTATTATAATAAATGATAAGTCTAAGCAATCTATTTAATTAGCTCAATTTGATCAACCTTTGCACCTTTGAATATAACTGCATTTCTAAATAACCAAATTGACCAAATGAAATAGAAGAAACTAAGGAACCAGACCTAATCATGGAGCCTAACTTTAGGAATCAAAACCCTTTTCCGTAACATTTATCGCAAGGTTGCAGTTATGACAAAGGAAATTATCCATAGGCTCCACCATTTTTCCCATAGCCTCCAAGTAAACGAATAGTGGATTGCTGATCTAAAATGCCCCTTTTCAGCATGATTTAATGTTGTAAACTCCATTAGAATCAGCTAACCATCAAATGTTATCCGACAACTTAGATTTCACATTGCAACTATAGATGAGATTACTTAATGAATCCCAAACTTCTCGTTCCCAATCAAATATTCCCCTTTAGGTTCCATTAAAACAAAAAGGGGATGGAGCAGATTCTTGATCTAAAATGCCCCTTTTCAGCAGTTCATCTATAGTAGGGATTCTTCCAAGAAGGACTTTCCACACAATCGATTCAACATTTGGTGGAGCAAGATTGTACCAAACTGTCTTCCACACATCATCATTAGAAAAATTGGTATTTAAAGATAACTTGCAGACAGGGACGGAGCTATTAAGCTCATGGGAGGGGCTGCTGCCACCCCTCCCCCAATCCATCTGGGGAAATATTTTTAAACCTTTTGGTCCTTTATATTTTGAAACCCTCTCCGCTTCCTTGCTTTGAACCGGATTGCTAGGTATAATTGTGAATTTGCCCCCCCCCCCCCCCAACCCCTAAATCCTGGCTCCGTCCCTGCTTGCAGAATGATTTAATGTTGTAAACTCCATTAGAATCAGCTAACCATCAAATGTTATCCGACAACTTAGATTTCACATTGCAACTATAGATGAGATTACTTAATGAATCCCAAACTTCTCGTTCCCAATCAAATATTCTCCTCTGGCGATCTATTTTCCTGCACCATACATCGTTAACTAAAGCACCAAACTCGGCAATGACCCATGCTTTCTTTACAGCTAAAGCATAAATCATGGGATACACATCTTTCAAAGTAGCGTTTCCTACCCAAATCTCAGACCAGAATTGAATACTTTTCCTATCTCCCACAATGAATCGTATATGTTGAGAGAAGTGGTTATCAAGAGTGGATAGTTGAGAACATATGCTCCTCCAAATCCAACATTTATTGGGGGCTTTGAGATTAGTAGGCAATATTGCTCATGAATTGGACTCATATATTTTTGCTATGATCTTGCGCCACATATTGTTTGGTTCGGTTCCATATCTCCATAACCACTTTCATCTCAAAGCTTTATTCTTTGAACTAAAGCCATACAATCGGAGACCTTCAACTTCTTTTGGAAGATACAATGTCTACCATTTCACCCAATGAATCTCTCTACGATTTAGGAAGCCCTAAAAAAATTTGCAATTAGCTTCGACAAATGAGAACTTATTGGGAAAATTGACATGTAATACATCGACAGTTTAGATAAAACAAATTTCAATAAAGTGATACAGTCCCCGAATGATAGCTTTTTTTGATTTCCAGCCATCAAATTCTTTTGTGAATTTTTCAATAATTGGCCTCCATATCTCCGTAGAATTTTTTTGTTGGTCGAAAAGAAGGCTGGGAATTGCTCGCTTTTACAATTGAGAATAGAATACCATTTTCAACCTGTAAGTCATCCATATTAATGTCGAATAGTTTAGATTTGCTAAGATTTACTTTGAGCCCGGATACAAGCTCAAATCCACTCAATATACGAACCACATTCCTTATTTGAGTTTCACTTGCTCCACGAAATATAATAAGGCCATCGGCAAATTGTTTGCGGGGGATTTCGAGAAAGCCTTTGCCTATCTTAGAACTAGAGACAAATCCTTTGACAACTACCTTGTGAAACAAAGAGCTTAGAACTTCAGCGACAATGTTAAACAAGAATGGGGAAAGGGGACAACCTTGCCTCATGCCACGTGATATTGGGAAGACGTTAGTGGGAGAGCTGTTAACTAGCACCGATATCATAGCAGAAGAGATACACAACTTTATCCACGAACACCAACGATTCCCAAATCCCATCTACTTTGTCGTAAGCTTTACGGAAGTCGACTTTAAAGACAATACTAGGCAGACCTCATTCTTTTTGTTTAATCAATAATCTCATTTGGAATGAGCCAACAATCTAGAATTTGCTTCATGGGACAAAAAGAAAACTGTGATTCTCTTATGATTTCATTAGATACATTGCTTAGACGCCGAGCATGAACTTTTGCAAGGAGCTTATATATGCCAACTAGGCTAATGGCTCGAAAGTCCTCCAAAGTCCAAACAAGTCAGGTTGGTCGTCTTTAGATTAAAGACAATAAAAGAATGATCAAAAGAATAATATGAGATTTTCTCATAATAGAAATCCAAGAAAAATTAGTATATTTCCTCTTTCAATTGACTCCAATACCGCTTCAAGAAATAGATGTTGAAGCCATCGGATCCCAGAGCTCTCGAACCATCAAGAGAAGATAGAGTAGACCTTATTTCCTATAAACAGAAAAGATTTTCTAGCGAATTTCCAACCTCATTGCTCAAACTATTTAGATTGCTTTCTAAATATGCTTTGATAGTTGTGGCAACTCGATAGGTGTTCTTAAAGTGGCTTTCAATTGCCTCTTTAACCAAATCAGGCTCCTTCAAAATTCTGTCAACCACTTTTAGGCTATCAATAGAATGTTTCCTTTTCTTGTAGATGCTAGAATGTGAAAGTACCTCGTGTTTCTGTCACCAACTTCAAACCATCTAACTCTTGATTTATGCAGCCAATCTCTTTCTTCAATTCTGATACGTTCCTATAACTTGGCTTTGATGGAAAGTAGCTCAACAAGAACTTTAGGGTTAGAATTTCCTTTGATAATTTCCCCCTCCAGATTAGCCTGCTTGCTTTATAATATAGGGATTGAATCCTTCACTTGAGGTTTTCCAGGATATCAAATTTTTTGAAGTTGTTTTACACTGTCGAGGCAAGTTACTGATTACGTTCCCCTTACTACTGCCACACACCTTGGGAACCTGCTCTGAATAATCTTTATCATCAGCCCAGTGGTCGAACCATCTAAATGGTTTAGGACCCCACTCTATTTTAACCACAACAAGAGAGATAAGGTTGTGATCAGAAATATTTCTTGGCATGATTAGTTGACTATATCATGGAAGCATTCTCATGAAAGTTTGACCATGTGTATTTCCCACCTAAAAACGAGATATTTATAAGACAAAGAGAGTCAATAAAATCTGAAAACACCTTCATATCACCTTTCTTCATACTGACACCTATCCTTTCCTTAGCATCATGGACTATGTTGAAGTCGACACCCATTAAAATTGGTAAATTGTAAGGTGAAATTGTAGAACATAGGTTAAGAAACACCATGTGCCTCTTTGAGGAGTTGTTTGGCACGTAGATGTTAACCAAAATGCAATTTAGCCTTGTGGACTGTAATTGTAATACCCCCATCAGCACTATATAGTTGTTGTGGATTATGGACAATTTACATTCAAATGCATTTAAATCCTATAAAGAAATGAGACCACCAGCCGATCCTACAGAAGGAGAATAGACCCACCGGAAATTTTTCATTCTGCCCCTCAGTAGTTTGACCATTCTTCCATCCAATGACTGCAATTTTGATTCTTGAATGAAGACAATACTTGCTTTGCTAGCTGAAATAAGTCTTTTGACCGAAGCTTTCTTTTCGGCTTTACCCAAGCCTCTAACATTCTTGAATGAAGACAACACTGATGCTTAGATTAGTTGAAACTAAAAAACGTGAAGAAGTTGTGCGTACCTCTATATCTGGCTGGCACATGTAACCTCCTCGAGCCGGTCTGGATGATAGACCCAACCGAACGGGTCACACGGGGAATATTGAAGTAAACCGGGAGGTTTACCTCAATAAGAAACCCTATTTTTTATTTATCTTGTCTAGATGCTCATTATGATCCTAAGAGTTTAACATCACAGCGGAACGCTCATAACTCAAGTAGACATCAATTTGAGACTCGATTGCATTCAATTTCAAATTAGGGACCATTTTGTAATTTTATCAATAAAACAGGGACTTATCCACTTTTATAGTTACCAACCTTTAATTAAACATATTTCATGCTTCTCTGCCAAAACTTAGCTAAAAAAATCATCCATGCTCATTTAATTGAATACAAAACATTCAGGGACTAAAACGTAAAAAATCTGAACTTCAAAATATTCCAACAACTAACATAACAGCTTGTTGTTTCAGTACAGGCTAGCCCTGTATCGAAACAGGCGTACCGAAACAGGTTCTCATGGCTCGAAACACGAGCCCGTAACGAATCACCCTTTTGAGGTGTTTCAGAACAGAAGCTTCTAGTAGCAAATTGTACTGGAACACGCTTCCCCTGTTTCAAAACCCTTAGGCCATTTCAGGCTCACTGTTTCGGTACAGGCTCGAGTGTACCAAAACACATGGGCATGTAATGACACTTTTTGCTGGTTTTTCAAACTTTAACCCATACTAAACCATTCCAACAAGCTTTCAACATGCATACAACATATTTAGGACATCAAACCACAACATACATGGCAGTAACAACATCATAGCAGTCCATAGGCATTAAGGGAATCTATATGCAAGCAACCTATGCAAAAATAGCCAATTAGAAGTCAAAACACAAATCAAGGCATAAACCAAACATTAAAGGTCATTTACAAGTCATTAAGGGCATTACAAACATGGCTCAAAACATGGAGTTCCGAAACACAATCTTCCAAACACAAAGCATCCTCTTATTGCCAACTATTATTACTAATAAGCAAATATAAAACCATACTTGAGCTTAATCCAAATCCTTGGAAATCTTCTTGCCTTTTTGCTGCCCACACAAGCTAATTCTTTGCATTGTTGGAAAAAGACAGCGTAAGCACGATTGCTTAGCGAGGGATGCTCAAAACAAACCAACACAACAATGCATTTTAAAACCATTTCTCATTTAGAAATCTCTATCTCATCTTGCTCTTTCTATCTCATGCTTAAATCATTTTCAAAGCAAAACTCCATCATTTAAATCACATGTACAATCTATTTCCCGCATTCAACAAATGCAAAGTCTCAAGGCATAGCCTTACATGCTTAAATCTCATAAAGTATTTCTCAAATCATATTCTCATATGCAAAACACAATGCACAAAATTATTTATAATCAAGGTACATATGAGTCTCATAATCAATCTCATATATTGCATTTTAGCAACATTACTCGAATATGCGGATAGCTTGACTAAATGTCAAGTTCTACCCCGGTGGAATCTCACATCACCGGACTCTCATGGTGGCATCTCTCATCGCCACAAAGCTTGAGTGTTTCACCAAGACCTACCCCGATGGAATCTCACATCACCGGACTCTCACTTTGGAACGGGATGGCACTACCCCCATTGCCCGAACCAAAGAGCATGTACGAATTTTGTATTTTATATTGCACTTCTTATCCTATTGGTTGACCAATTATATCCGGTAATAATAATCTCATCTCATGCCAATATATTCATTTTAACATCATTACATACTGTTTCTCATTTTAACATTCTCATCTCATGCCAATAATATCATTTAACATCCAAACCATAACTAAAATAAATCTCAAATCATACAAAACAGTAGGAATACTAAAATCCTTAGAAATCACCCTTTTAAAGCTTGATTCATAAATTTTCATCGATTAAATCACAAAACATTGTTAATAACCATATTTAGAGAGCCAAAGACATGAGAATTTCATTAAAGAACCTTGATTAGAGGAGTTAAACGAAATTTACCTCTAACCCTTGCCTATTCCTTCAATTGACAAGTTTAGATGAGAAATCTACAAGAATCCCTTGAGTTGAAGGGTAAAATCATCAAGAAAATCATTTGTAAATCAAAGTGAAGTAAGAAGAGGAAAATCTCTGGAAATTTGAGAGAAAAAAGAAGTGTTTGGCTGATGACAAATTGAGAGAAAAAAAGTTACATCAAAATAGATTTTAGATGATTAAATCTCTTTTAATAAAATATCATTTTAATTTCTTTTTAATAAACACCTTTTTAAAATGGTCAATTAAAGGAAAAGGTCCATTAAATATATATTAGCTACCTAAAGATTTTAAGTTTTGGCTCTTTTTCAAAACAATCCTTAAAACCATATTTTACAAAATAGTCACTAAACCAAAATTTCGATCTTCCAAAAGCCATTTTCCAAAATTGACTTTACCAAACCTTTCTACACATTTTTAGAAGATTTTAGGATTTTTTTTTCTCATAATTTTATCATATCTCGAACTACGTTTTCCCTGAACTGTTCCCGAAAACTCAGATCACTAGTCTACGCTCTACGAACCTCGAATTGACCTCAAATTCTTCTAGGCCCAAAATCCGGGCATTACATCACACTTATCTGACGAAATTTCCACAAATCTCATGCAGACTTCGTTATCATTAGCTTTAAAATATAGACCCAGAGAATTAAAGATTTCAAGAGTTTTCCTAGCTTCATCTTCTAGAGATTCCGATGTTGAATATGACTCAACTGTGACAAAGGGGACACGGGTTTTGATAGAACCAAGATCAACTTATTTGGTCTTAATTATTAGGGCCCTTCTATGTTTTTAGCTTAATTTGATCATCAGTATTTGGATTACAGACGACCCAATGTCTAACTTTACCCAAATGAGATATGAGAATCCAGGGCATGCTTTCTATAAACCAAGTCAAGAAAAGTTCAAAAACCAAACCCAAAGCAATTACAAACCATTAGAGGCCAATTACAACTTCAAAAGAACAATATAAACTTGCTCAAAATAAGGAGTTTAACAAACACACTCCCAAATGAACAATGAACCCTATTGCCTTTATTACTAGAAGTCTAGTTTGAAACCATACTTTCAAATAAAAAAGTTCTTAGATCCTCGTTGCTCACTTGCTGCCTCCACTCCTTTAATTCTCTGTATTGATGGACAAAGAGAACGTAAGCGCACTAGGCTTAGTGAGGAGTGCTCAAAACAAACACCATCAATGCAATTTAAAACCAATTTTTCAAAACCATTGAAATCATCGTTTCAATCCATTTATAAAACATCGTGCCTTGAAAATCATGCACTTAAACCTTTCCAAAACCAGAATATTAAACCATATGCATCATGTATCATAGTTAAACAACAAGTCCCATTGTTAAACCTCAATTTAAGCCTTCCTATGCATAACAAACCATATGCAAAGCTTAAAGAGTAAATATGTATAAATCAACATTAGACAACAACATCATCAACATGATACATCAACAATTATATTGACTTTCAAGTGATCATTAACCAAGTTCTATTTCCAAAATAGTTCATCGGATCCACAGATTCAACAAGTGCTTACATAACACTTCAAGTCATCTCAACCAGAATAGCGATACAATCACAATCGTGTTACATTAACAACCAGGTACAATTACAACCCACAGGGACACCAACCCCAACCATTGATTAGATGCTTAACCCGCTAACGGGAGCTCACGGGACACCAACCCTCAACTGTTAGGGTACTTGGATGGAGTTATGAGACACCAACCCCTCGACATCCAAGGCAACTTATTTATAGTGCACTCAATCCTATGGCCAACCAACTATATCTGATAACATTTTAAAACTACATCACTTTCTAATATAATTCATTATAACCACATACCTCATTGTTTTCATATGCATCATCAAAAAACCATTTTCCAAAGCAACAAACCATGCTTCAAACACAAGTATAAAACATATACTTACATGGATCACTTACCACGTGCATTCATCATCATTTCATGATTAAAACAATATAAAAAATACTTTTATTCATGCGTAAACAATAGGTAACATATAATCAAAACCAAGTGCATAAAATCATTTCGTAAAAGCACGACCGAGAGAGAAAATCCACTTATACTTACTTCTAAACTTAGACAAGCGTTTTAAGCTCAAATATAAGTTCTCAAACCACCTTCAAACCTTTTAAAAGCTGTAGGTTTCGTTCCCACTCACCGACACGCAAAACTTCAATTCGTCGACGCAAATCAAGCTTCCGAAGTCTCCAAAGCTTCACCGATAGCTACGGAATCAACCTCTCATGTTTTAGTCACGCAAAAACAGAGGCTCAATGCATCATAATGCATTCATTAACCCAACAATAACAATCCTCAACATTGTCTTGCTAAATGCTACCAAACGCCCATCTGAAACAACCGAAACCAACCTCAAACTCAAGATAAACAAAGCCCAACCACAAACTCTCAAATCTAACATCTAATCAACATCAAATAACTTCCAAAATTCATCAAATAACAACCTTATACCTCCAACATACATAAAACCACCAGAACTCCTAAAAAACTCATCACTAGAAACCTAGATAATTAGAGATTCAGCTAGTTCCGAGATTCCAATATTAAAATAAACTTATTAACATTATAAAACATCATAATCATGTTATAATCTGATCAAGAATCCAGCAAAACATATCCAAATGAATCTCAATAAATTTCACCAATTAAATCTCAATTAAACTAAATTTACACAATTAAATCATCAAAACTCATTAGACAACATATATAAAGGATAAAAAACTTGGGAATTTCACTAAAGAACCATTCATTAAAGGAGAAGAACGAACCTCAACTTCAATGATTTAAATCCCTCTTAATTGGATGAATTTACATCTTGAAAAGCAAAGGAAATCAATGAGATTTTGTAGAAACAAGTTAAGAAATCTATTAGGGATCTTTAATTTAAGAAAACAAGACTATTGCCTCAAATCTTTGCTTGAAAATAGATGTTTGGCTGAAAAGACTTTGAGAGAAAAGTTTGGAGAATAGAAAATCACGTCAAATTGGTTTTTGTGAAAAATAACTACCTTCCTTTAATTAATTCCTTTTAACCCTTTAATTAAAACATTTAAAATTGATCCAATTGAAAGAAAAGAACTGATAAAACACTTAGGTATATTAGCTCCTTAAAGATTCAAATTTTTGACCGTTTTATAAAACAATCACTAAAACAATTTTTCACTTTCGTGTTTTGGTCACTAGTCTTAAAATGTCAAATTTCGAAAGCTCATTTTCCGAAATTGATTTCACGAAATTCATTAACATATTAAAAAAGGATTTTAAACCATTTTCCATATTTTTATCTCACATTAAAATATCCAATCCCAAATCTGATTCGAATCTTTAACCCGGTCCACCAAATCGTCTAATTAACCCATAAACTACTAGGCCCAAAACCGGGGCGTTACAACTCTCCCCCACTTAGGAAATTTCATGCTAAAAATTTTACATAGAGGAAAAAGGTGTGGAAACTGTTTCAAGAAGTCCGCCTTGCTTTCCCATGTGGCTTCCTCAACTCCTCGATATCGCCACAACACCTTTACAATTTCAATCGTCTTAACTTTGCTACTAGATTCAAGAATCTCAACAGGTTCCTCATCATAAGACAAATCCGTTCGCAACTCAATATCCTCCACTGGAATAACATGCGACGGATCCGACGTATACCTCTACAACATCAATACATGAAAACCATCATGAATTTTCTCCAACTCGGGAGGCAACTTCAAACGATACGCAATAGGACCAACACGCTCCACAACCTTATATGGTCCTATAAACCTCAAACTAAGCTTACCCATATGTCCAAACCTCATCATCTTCTTTCAAGGTGACACTTTCAAAAGCACATGGTCACCAACCGCATACTAAATCTCCCTACGCTTCAAATCCACGTATGATTTCTAACAATCCGAGGCAGCTTTTAGACGATCACAAGTAAGTTTCACTTTCTCTTTTGTGCTTTTCAACACATAAGACGAGGAAACATTCTTTTCCCCAAATATTAGCCCAACACAAAGGTGTACGATACCTCCTACCATACAAAGCCTCATACGTTGACATCTGTATACTAGCTTGGTAATTATTATTATACGCAAACTCCACCAAATATAATTGTTTCTCTCAGGTTCCTTGGACTCAATGATACAACATCTTACCATATCTTCCAAGACCTGAATCACACGTTCAGACTGACCATCCGACTGAGGATGATACGAAGTGCCGAAATTCAAAAATATACCCAAAGCTCGATGTAGACACTCCCAAAACTTCGCTGTAAATCGTGGATCTCTATATGAAACTATAAACTTGGGCACTTCATGGAAAAGCACAATCTCAGCGATATACAAATTTGTCAACTTATCCAAAGTATACGTCGTATGTACAGGAACAAAATGTGCACACTTCATAAACCGATCAACAATCACCCAAATAGAATCCTTCTTAGTTGGCGTTAATGGCAACCCAGACACAAAATCCATGGTGATTCTCTCACATTTTCATTCTGGTATCCTCAACGGTTGCAACAACCCGGAAGGAAACTGATGTTCAGCCTTAACACGCTGACACACCATGCACTTAGCAACAAAATCAGCCACATCTTTCTTTAGACTAACCTAATAGAACTCTTTTTTCAAGCCTCGATACATCTTAGTACTACTAGGATGCATAGCAAAAGGACTACTATGCACCTCGATCAAGATAGTGTTCCTTAATTCATCATCATTAGGCACCACTATCTAACCTTTGAAACACAACACTCCATCACCATTAAAATGAAAATCTGTCGGACTTCCATCCATGATATCCTTAACACGCGGCACCACCTCCTCATCATAAGGTTGTTTATCCTTTATCAACTGTGACAAAGATAGTTTCACTTATAACTCGACCAAAAGACCACCATCTTGTGTCACACTCAACCGTGCAAACATTGCTCTTAACTCCACTGCAACCTTCCTACTCAAGGTATCCGCCACAACATTAGCCTTACATGGGTGATACTTTATCGTCAAATCGTAATTGTAACCCCTTAAACCTGACCCAAGGGTTATGGGTTGAATCTAGGAAGTCGGGTTGAAAACGTGTCCCTCAAGTAATTAATCATTAGGTGTCTGAAAATTAATATTCAAAATATTAATTAAAACAGTGTCGTTTAACATTGAAATTCCTATTTCGAAAACGCGGTCGTATGGATAAAATAATTCAAAACAAAGTAGCAAAATCTCAAATTAAAATTCTCATGCATGCTAAACAATTTAAACTCCAAAATAAAAATAAAAATAATCGAGTTTACATAAAAACCCCAAATAGCGAAATACATAAAAACCGATATAAAACTGAAATCTAAGAATATCCATACTAAAACAGTAATAAATCTGATATATGTGGTTCTCCAAGTATCGAACTCCTATGTCTGAGAATCTAAAATAGAAGCTAAGGGGGAGTCAGCTATTGAGCTCAGTGTGTCTCTAAAGTGCGAAAAACAGTATCTCAAGTATCATACAATCAAAAGTCAAATCAACAGACAATCAGATACACAGATATGCATGGCGCGATGCACCTAATTTTATGTCATGTACCAATCTACATCACCGTCCGAAGAGTAAGGTTCCCATGAACTACTCTCTACATCGTCACCAAGTCCGAAGTGGAATTCAGCCCGAAGGGTGAAACCACTGATCTTTCGCCATACATTTTCCTACCTGAATGGTATGCCATGAATGTTCCGATTCCAATCCGAATGCAACATTATAGTCCGAAATGCATGAGCATTTAGTATGATAATTATTACTCAGATTCCAATGTATGATGCTTAACAGAATGGCATACAACATGTCACATAGCTCAGATCACAACATAATTCACAGACAGACATCATACAACAACAACACGAATAATATAGCACAAGCAGAGAACACACCTTAGACAACTAACAACTCAACATCGAGAGTGACGTCTCCCACGCTCAAATCTAGAAGTAGGCAGAACATGATCGGCACCTACAAAGGTTCACTAAGTCAAAATTCTCTACTACTATGCCACAATCTACCAAACAGAAACTTATTTAAATTCACATACATGCGATTCCACTAATCATCACATGCCCTACGGATGGGATTCCACTCATCATCATGTGCCCTACGGATGCGATTCCACTCATCATCACGTATAATATAAAACATTTCCGGTGGAATATTACATCACTGTACTCCTCCTTGATGGCTTAAGGACACCAAGGCCACACACAGATTTGACTAAACCGTGTGCACACTAATCCTAATGATCGATCATTTATACCCGATAAGTTAACTAGTGCCAATCATACTATTAAAACCACATCATGACAACCATCGTTCATATCACACATCCATCATCACACACATCAATGTATACTCATACATACACAATTCATGCTTCACAAGATCATAATAGGCATAAACATTTAAAGCTTGTAAACACACAAGAAGTTAAGCTACCAACTTAACTTCTACCTTGGAATGGCCTACCAAGCACATCCCAAAACCTCAACTACACACTTGAACCAATTTAAATAAGTTTGAAAGTTTCACTCACCACCCTTCCTTAAGCAAACCAAGCAAAGCCTCTCAAGCCTCCACAATTTCCGGAATCGTTCCCGAACCTTCTCCGGTGTTTCCCCTTGCTTCTAACCAATCAAAAGACAAGGTGTTACTCAACCAAATCATTGCCAAACTCAGCCACAATCTCAACCCACAATCACAAGCCAAAACTTCATAATTTCAAACTCAAGATAACCACCAAAATCACATTTTTGTACTCCCATTATACCCAGCTAAAATCTACCATTTCCAACACCCAAACTATCTCCAAAGACTTCCAAAACACTTTCCTAACAACCCTACACCATCAGCCCTTCAACCCAACACAAAACCACACCAAAATTTTAAGTTTTGACACTTTCAAAAATGCCCCCAAAACCCATTTCGGGATTTTTGTCAAAATCCCTCCATTTCAAAATATAAGGTGTATTAAGGTAAGATTAACTCAAAACGTAACTAAACAAACCAAAAACAAGTCAAGAACCTAATACACTTTCATGCTTTCTTCAAACCTTGAAAACTTGAAAAACTAAAAGATGATCCATTTTGAAATCTAAAACCATGGAGAGGCTTGGAATGAGGAGAAGAAATCAAAAACGAAGTTACCATGAAAGGAGCCCTTGAAATGATGGAGAAAAGAGATGGAATAGTATTTGGGGTTTTGGGAGGGTTTTTCACGTTGGAGTGAAATGAAGAAGAAGATGACCCTTTTTTTTCTTTTTGTTTCAAAAAGTCCGTCTTTCTTTTATTTTGAGTTATTTACAAAAATGCCATTACTAGGATTTTAGTCTCATTTAAATTAAACTAAGGTCTAATTAAATTAAACCGAAACTGACAACTCGAACCCAACACACATACCAAACTCCCAACCCTAAAACACGAGTGTTACAACTCTCCCCCACTTAAGGAATTTCGTCCCCGAAATTACCTGACTGAAAGAGATAAGGAAACTGCCTTTCCATATCCTCCTTCCTCTCCCATGTGGCCTCGTCCACCCCTCAATGTTGCCACCGCACTTTTACTAACTCAATTGATCTACCCCGCAACACCTTGTTGTCTGAAGCTAAGATCTCAACTGGTTCTTCGTCATAAGTCAAATTCAGATTCAATTCAATCACTTCTACATGCATAACATGTGATGGATCAGACCTATACTTATGGAGCATCGAAACATGAAACACATCGTGTATCTTCTCTAGCTCGGATGGCTAACACAACTGATAAGCAACTAGGCCAACCTTTGTCACAATCTCATACGGTTCTATGTACCTCGGACTCAACTTCCCGTTTCTGCCAAATCTCATCACTTTCTTCCACGGAGACACTTGTAGGAATACCTTCTCACCCACTGAAAACTCAACTTCCTTCCTCTTCAAGTCGGCATAGGACTTCTGTCTATCCGAAGCTGCCTTCAAGCGATCGCAAATCAATTTCACTTTATCGGTTGTCCCCTTAAGCAAATGTGGCATAGGTAACAACTTCTGTCCCACTTCAGCCCAGCAAACTGGAGTTCTACACTTTCTACCATACAAGGCCTCATACGGAGCCATCTGAATGCTCGACTGAAAACTGTTATTGTAAGCAAACTCTACTAGAGGCAAGTGCTTCTCCCACGTGCCCTGAAAATCAATGATGCAACAACGTAATATATCCTCTAAAATCTGTATAACCCTCTATGACTGACCATCTGTCTGAGGATGATATGACGTGCTGAAATTCAAACGAGTACCCAAAGTTGTATACAAACACTCCCAAAATCAAGCTATAAACCTCAGATCTCTATCGGACACAATAGACTTCGGCACACCATGCAGTCTAACAATCTCACCAATGTACAGATCGGCCAATCTATCAAAGGTGTAAGTCGTATTGACTGCTAAGAAGTGAGCACACTTCGTGAAACGGTCTACTATAACCCAAACTGAGTTCTTCTTCGTAGGAGTCAAAGGTAAGCCCGAAACAAAATCCATGGTGATATTCTCCCATTTCCATTCCGGAATTCTCAACGGTTGCAACAAACCTGAGGGAACCTGATGTTCCGCCTTCACTCTCTAACACACCATACACTTACTCACGAAGTCGGCTACGTCTCTCTTCAAACCAACCAAAAAGTACTCATTCTTCAAATCTCGATACATCTTCGTACTTCCAGGATGCATAGCAAACGAACTACTGTGCACTTCAGTCAAGATCGTATGTCTCAAGTCACTGTCTTTTGGCACAACTATCCTATTTCTGAAACACAAGACCCCATCGGTACTGAAACTGTAGTCTGAAGGTCTTCCCTCGGCTATGTCTTGCACGTGAGGTGCCAAAGATCTGTCTAAGAGCTGCTTCTCCCTAATCAACTGACCTAGGGTAGGTCTAACCTGAAGCTCGGCCACTAAGCCACCATCTCTGGACAAGCTCAATCTAGCAAATATGGTTCTCAAGTCTACAACTACCTTTCTACTCAAAGCATCGGCCACTACATTGGCCTTACCCGGATGGTACTCAATCGTAAGATCATAGTCCTTTAGCAACTCTAGCCACCTATGCTGTCTGAGATTCAATTCTCGCTGAGTCATGATATACTTCAAACTCTTGTGATCTGTGTACACTGTGCATTTCTCACCATACAAGTAATGCCTCCAAATCTTCAAAGCGAACACAACTGCGGCCAACTCTATGTCGTGGGTCAGATAGTTACGCTCGTGCGTCTTCAACTGTCTTGAGGCATAAGCCACCACTCTCTTGTCTTGCATGAGAACACAACCTAGGCCTACATAGGAAGCATCACTGTAAACTACATATTCCTTCCCCGACTCTAGCTGAATCAAGATCGGTGCTTGGGTCAAAGCTTCTTTCAACTTCTCAAAGGCTCGCTGCCTTGCATCTGACCACTCAAACTGAACACTCTTCTGAAGTAACTGTGTCAATGGAGCGGCTAACTTCGAGAAACCTTATACGAACCTTCTATAGTATCCAGCTAAGCCTAGAAAGCTACAAACCTCTGTTACTGACTTTGGTTGCTTCCACTCAACGATAGCTTCTATTTTCTTCGGATCAACTGTAAT
This sequence comes from Hibiscus tridactylites, assembly GCA_958450335.1. Taxonomy (NCBI): domain Eukaryota; kingdom Viridiplantae; phylum Streptophyta; class Magnoliopsida; order Malvales; family Malvaceae; genus Hibiscus; species Hibiscus tridactylites. The sequence goes on along the minus strand of OY288272.1, from coordinate 35,778,270 downwards.
CCCATCGGCGGACACTACGTGCCCTAGGAAGACTACCTCTCGGATCCAGAACTCACACTTACTCAACTTTGCATACAACTGATTGTCTAACAAGGTCTACAAAACTAGCCTCAAGTGTCGGTCGTGGTCTTCCTCGGTACGCGAATACACCAAAATGTCATCTATGAAGACAACTACAAACTGGTCTAGGTACTGATGGAAGATCCTATTCCTCATATCCATGAAAGCAGCCGGTGCGTTAGTCAACCCAAAAGGCATGACTAAAAACTCATAGTGACCATATCTAGTCCTAAAGGCCGTCTTCGGTACATCAACTTCTCTTACCTTCAGTTGGTAGTAACCGGATCTCAAGTCGATCTTCGAAAAGACCGATGCCCCTCTCAACTGATCAAACAAGTCATCAATTCTCGGCAACAGATACTTGTTCTTCACTGTTAACTGATTCAACTGTCTGTGTCTATACACATTCTCATACTTCCGTCTTTCTTCTTTACAAACAAAACTGGAGCGCTCCAAGGCGAAGAACATCATCGAATGAAGCCTCTATCTGTCAGCTCTTGCAACTGAGTCTTCAACTCTTTCAGTTCTTTCGGTGCCATACGATACAAAGCAATCGAAACAGGAGCTGAATCTGAGTAAGTCTCTATAGCAAACTCTACCTCTCTATCTGGTGGTAAACCCGTCAATTCTTCCGGAAACACACTTGGAAAGTCACACACTGTCCGGATGTCTTGAGGTCTAACCTCACTCATGTTTGGATTCATCACATAGGCCAAATACTCCTCGCAGCCCAACTCAACTAGCCTCTTAGCCTCTAAAACTGAAACTACATTCGATAAGAACTTCACGTTCTCACCTACCACCACTATCTCATAATCATCCGCGAGTTTCAAGGAAACCCTATTAGTATCAAAGGCTATCCTAGCTCTATGCTCGGTGAGCCAGTCCATACCCAAAATCATATCAAAGCCATAAAACGGTGGCTCCATCATATCCACTGGGAACACATGCCCCTGAACCATTAGCAGACATCTTTTGTACATCTTCCTAACTACTACTGTATACCCGAAGGAACTAGTAACACTAACCCCTACCTCTAATACCTCACAAGGCAATTTCAACAACTTTGCATACTCACTCAGTATATAAGAATGTGTAAACCCGGAGTCAATCAAAGAAAGCAAACCCAAAGACTGTATCGAGAAGTTACATGCGATCACATCTGTGTCGTGTTGACCCTCACACTGAGCGTAAACTTTGGCCTGGCCTCCGCCCTCTGGCTGAACAACAACTACATGCGCTATGTTCCTCTGGCCATCATTTCTCAGCTGGAAGTTACCTCTACCGCGCCCACGGCCTCTCTAAAAGTCATTAGCTCTAGCAGGAGCCTGAGCCTGAACTGGTGCCTGCTCCACCTGATGTGGACAGTCACGCCTAATATGATCCCTAGCTCCACAGCTCCAACACGAGTGGAAATTCCCCTAACACCCACCGATGTGATTCCTCCCGCAACGAGCACACTCGAGCAAACGCCCACCAGTCCTCTGGCCCTGATGGCCCCTACCGTGGTTACCACCACCACGTCTATGATCATAGTGATGCCTGTTGTCCCGATGCCTCTTGGCATCACCTCTATCGAAGTCGCTAGATCTCTTCCCCGAACTAGAACCACCAGATCATTTGGTCAAGCCCAAACTGTGCTCTAAGTCCTTGGCCCTCGCGACCAAGACATCAAAATCTGTGTAGTCAGAAGCTAAAGTGTACCTCTTGATCTCTTCATTCAACCCATAGCGGAAATGGTTACAACGTTCCTCCTCAGTAGGAACAAGCTCGGATGCATACTGACTCAGCCCGACAAATCAGATCTCAAAGTCTGCACAGTCATATTCCCCTGAAGCAAAGCCATAAATTCCCTCTTCTTCTCATCGAGATAACGGGGACCCAAATATTTCTTACAGAAAGCTGACTCGAAAAACCCCCAAGTGATCTCAGCCTCTGCCATACCCGTAGTGATGGTGACCCACCAAGTGTAGGCATCACCCTGAAGCAGAGATACAACACACCCTAGCTTGCGTTCCCCGGTACATCCCATCTGTGCCAGAATACGGACGGTCTTCTCAAACCAAGTCTCGGATCTCTCGAGTGTCGACCCTCTGAACTCTTCACCTCCCAAACTGCGGAGTCTCTCTAATGGTAAACCAGTACCCTCTCCCCGGGGTTGTGCCACTGCCTGACCCCCAGCCATTGCAGCCTGAAAAGCCCCGGCTATCGCCTGAACTAGAGGAGCTAAATCTATTCCGGCCGGTCCTTGGCCAACTTGAGGTTCTGTGCCCTCGGCTCTCGCCTCGCCTCCCTCTTGATGAGGAGGAGGTTGAGGAGCCTGCGCCTCACCAACTGGCTCAACTCCTGGAGCTGCTGCCCGTGGTTCCAGTTGAACCATCCTAGGCCTCCCTCTTGGTCTCATGTCACAACTTGCAAGATAACAACTACAACAAACAAGCATATAATGATTAAGTTAGCAAAGGCAAGGGTCCAGCCGTGATCAAGTATTTTCCTTTACAAAACTTTTTCAAATCAAGTAATAGTAGCAATGGGAACTCGACACTACACCAGACACAACAATCATGCTTCCAAACACCATACGAAAGAACAAACAACAAACATTCATGGCAAAACATACACCGAGACATAACAATTACTTAACACTTCAAACTTACCTCACTTACCTGCCCGAGGTCTCGGTAACCTTAGGCTCTAATACCAACAAATGTAACCCCTTCGTCCCAGTCTGGTCGATTGACCAGTCCGAGTAGGCTACACAGGGAAAACCGATGTGAAACCCGTTAAGGTCCCACCTCGGTTAGCAACCCTAGCAAATTTCTTTTAATTATATCTTGTCTAAAGGCATAGTTATTCCCTATGTGAACACGACAGCGGAAACATCACGAAACAAAATCAACCAATCACAAATAAAACACTTTAACAGCTTATTTTAAACTTACATAGCAGGCCGCATCGATTTACTAGTCAAGGGTGTTGAAACGCCTTGACCAAGTCAAACGCCTCAAGTCAAACCAGGGAGACCGTATCGATACAGCCCAAGGGCTGTATCGATACACCCTCATCGGTCAACATCTCACGGTCAACGATACATAACCGTACCGATACGCTTAGTACCCGTACCGATACGCCAAAAACTCGTTAAAATCTCAGAATTCCAGAAAAGATTTGGCGTATCGATACGCCCCCGAGTATCGGTACCCTAAGCCAATTTTGAGTCCCAGAGTGTAGGACCGTATCGATACGGCCCTTAGGCGTATCGATACGCCCTGCACTGCAAGACTCCAAATTGCAGCAAAACGATACAAGACTCAAATCTAAATGCAATTTTCGACTCTCCTAATCACATACAACCAACCATACAACACATAGCAACCAAGAATTTCTATATAAAAAAATTCATGTGAACAACGAGGCATTTCCAACATGGTATTCATACAAAGATGGGTATTGCATATCAAGGCATACTTAAAAGCTTAAAAGCCAAAAAGGCACATGTCATCACACATAAGGTTTGCATGCTCTTCCAAAACAACATATAGCATAAACAACATTCAACATATATGAGTCATACAATGCTCATACAATCACATAGCAACCCCATTGCTAAACTACTACTTTATTTACTAAACCATACTTGAGCAACTACAAAAGCTTGGAATGCCCCTTTCCTTGCTCCTTGCTAACTCTACGCTAATGATCTGTATTGTCAAAAACGAGAGCGTAAGCTAGAAGCTTAGTGAGGATGCTCTAAAACCAAAAACAACGACAATGCAGGGTTCAAGCATATAATCCTTAACCTCACACTCAAACATTCATAAGCATCATTATTGCAAATCTAGCTAACAACTCAAAAGACAATAATATGACATCTTACTTCATATTAAGCTCAACAAGATAAAACAATTATCTGAACAACATAACCACAAGAGCAAGTACATTGGCCACTATTAGTTTACTCGGATATGCGGACTACTCTTAACAACAACATTACCTCGGTGGGATTACACTCATCACCGAACCTCGCATGGATGGGATTACACTCATCACCACATGCCCTACGGATGGGATTCCACTCATCATCACGTGCCCTGCGGATGGGATTCCACTCATCATCACGTAAAATATAAAACATTTCTGGTGGAATGTTACATCACTGTACTCCTTCTTGATGGCTTAACGCTACCAAGGCCACGCGCGAATTTGACTCAACCGTGTGCACACTAATCCTAATGATCGATCATTTATACCCGATAAGTTAACTAGTGCCAATCATACTATTAAAACCACATCATGACAACCATCGTTCATATCACACATCCATTATCACACACATCAATGTATACTCATACATAAACAATTCATGCTTCACAAGATCATAATAGACATAAACATTTAAAGCTTGTAAATACACAAGAAGTTAAGCTACCAACTTAACTTCTACCTTGGAATGGCCTACCAAGCACATCCCAAAACCTCAACTACACACTTGAACCAATTTAAATAAGTTTGAAAGTTTCACTCACCACCCATCCTCAAGCAAACCAAGCAAAGCCTCTCAAGCCTCCACAATTTCCGGAATCATTCCCAAACCTTCTCCGGTGTTTCCCCTTGCTTCTAACCAATCAAAAGACAAGGTGTTACTCAACCAAATCATTGCCAAACTCAGCCACAATCTCAACCCATAATCACAAGCCAAAACTTCATAATTTCAAACTCAAGCTAACCACCAAAATCACATTTTCGTACTCCCTTTATACCCAGCTGAAATCTACCATTTCCAACACCCAAACTACCTCTAAAGACTTCCAAAACACTTTCCTAACAACCCTACACCATCAGCCCTTCAACCCAACACAAAACCACACCAAAATTTTAAGTTTTGACACTTTCAAAAATGCCCCCAAGACCCACTTCGGGATTTTTGTTAAAATCCCTCCATTTCAAAATATAAGGTGTATTAAGGTAAGATTAACTCAAAACTTAACTAAACAAACCAAAAACAAGTCAAGAACCTAATACACTTTCATGCTTTCTTCAAACCTTGAAAACTTGAAAAACTAAAAGATGATCCATTTTGAAATCTAAAACCATGGGGAGGCTTGGAATGAGGAGAAGAAATCAAAAAACGAAGTTACCTTGAAAGGAGCTCTTGAAATGATGGAGAAAAGAGATGGAATAGTATTTGTGGTTTTGGGAGGGTTTTTCACGTTGGAGTGAAATGAAGAAGAAGATGTCCCTTTTTTTCTTTTTGTTTCAAAAAGCTTGTCTTTCTTTTATTTTGACTTATTTACAAAAATGCCATTATTAGGATTTTAGTCTCATTTAAATTAAACTAAGGTCTAATTAAATTAAACCGAAACTGACAACTGGAACCCAACACACATGCCAAACTCCCGACCCCAAAACACGGGTGTTACAAAGTGTTGATAAAATCTAGTTGTTTTTATTTGTTTAATTCAATTTATTTTCTTTCAGTTCAACTAGATTATCATGTGTTGAACTAAGATTCCTTGATGATGCTTTGAGTAAGGGGGAGCCAATTTTAAAACCAAAACTCTTATTTGTGTCATTTTTTAACCTCCTAAATTATTATAAACTTAAAGTTATTTAAAGTCTTTTTGATATAACAAAAAGGGGGAGAAATTGTTTGAAAAATTGCATTTTCAAGAAAATAAAAGGGGGAGCTTTAACTTCTTTTAATTTTTAAAATCTCTTTTTCAAACTTCTAAATACAAAGGGGGAGAATCCCAAACAATTTTCAAGTTGGTTTTATTATATCAAAAAGGGGGAGATTGAAGAACTAATGTTTTGATATAACAATTGAAAAATAGTTTTGGACTAAATTGAAAATATTTCAAAAGTGTCTTTAAGTCTAAACAACTTAAAAATATGTTTGAGGATTGTTTAAAGAGGTTTTGAAGTGTTTTCTAAAGCCGAACTTTACAAAACCACCAAGGTGTTTCGAAACAACCATTCACAGTTTCAAAATGTTCGATATAGCTCTATCTGTTTCGAAACGTGCTTTAATTTGGGTGAGGATTTTTACATAGCGTTTCGATACGGGCTTCACCGTTTCGATACGCCTATGTGGCAAAGACCTCAATGGTCAAAATCCCCAACGACTATTTTCCCAACGGCTTTTTAATTTGCAGCTCCACTGTCACACATTCCGAAACGGGGTTGCTATCGTTTCGATACAGATCAAGGTGTTTCAAAACAACCAGAGGTGTTTCGAAACGAATTGCTGCATCAGACTTCAACGGCTAGTTCTGAAGAGGGGCGTTCCGATACGGGCTCGACTGTTCCGAAACGGACAACACCAGAACTAAAATTAATGTGGGAAATAAAGTCTCCAACGGCTCCAAAACATCCCCAACGGCCCTCAACGGCTACAAACTCATTTGGGAGTATAAATGAGACCTCCAAGCATCAAGAGAAGGCTAATGCTTCAATTGTTACAACACTATGATGATAAATTGTGTCTAGAGCTTTAATTGTAAATTCCTTGCTTAGACATCACTAGTGAGCTTAATATTGTTAGATTTGGTCAAGTGTTTAAGTTTTGGTGAGAGCTTTATAGTGCAAACAAATACCTATTAGAGGGATTTCATGGTTGCTTATAATTTCTCTTGTAAAGAGGGTTTACTCAAGCTTTGGGTAGAAAGCTTTGAGGATTGTAAAGGTTGCCTCCTTAGCCTTGATAAGGGGACAAAATTCTAGAGTGAATTTGTTAAAATCCTTAGTGAGGAGCTAAGGTAGTGGATGTAGACCTTAGTTAGAAGGTTGAACCACTATAATTCCTTGTGTCTTATTGTCCAATTTTCACCTCCCACTAAAACACCCAATTATCCAACTTCTCCAATCTTGAAAAACACATCGGTTGAAAGAATTCGAGCATCTAAAAACCCAACAAGAACTATGACAACTTTTCCCCTATTTCGGTCTAACTTAAAGCAGTTCAATAATCCCTCATTAAGCTCAAAACAGTCATTTATAAACATATACATTCGATTTAACCTTTTAATCTTTCAATTAAGCATTGAACACCGAACTTAAATCTAATTTCAATTCTACAAACCACAATGAATTATTAGAACCCTTGCATTTATCTAGGAAACATTGATATTCAAACTCAACATTCTTAATCCTTCTCTCCCATTTATATTGCAAAACTGTCTTTTTAAACCAATTTGTAAATTTTTATACTAAAAGAACAAATCCAATATCCTTTTATAGGCAGTTTAATCCCTCATCTAAAAACACGAAACAACCCTTCAAGTTCAATCTTTTCAAAAACATTCTAACATACTTATCAAACATACATGCATTTCCACTAGCCATTAGCATAATGACTCGATTAAAGAAGAAGAACAAGATGCATATATACCATTAAAAATATTAACACTTCAATACATAATCCCATTCTTCAACTAATTATTTTAGCAACCAAAGCTTCATGACAATTCACAAATAACCATTCGAATTATGGCTTATAAAATGAGGAAGGGAAATATAGTTACCTTCTTTAAATAATTCAACTAGTTGCTCACTAATTTGAGGTAATTAAGCTCCAAAAATTTCATCTTTCATGGACGACTTTGAGCTTTCTCCCTCTCCCCCCCTTTTCTTTTCTTGGTTCGATTGCATGGTGAAGAAGAAGGACAATGCTTCCATTATCCTTTAATTGGCTGAACCCCTTCCCTTTAATTCTTTCTTAGCATGTAATCTTAAAGATTTTCAAGGCTTTCAATTTTACCCCTTTAAGAAATGGTTACTCAAGTTTTTTTAGCTCAATTTGATCCTAATCTATTTAATTATTATAATAAATGATAAGTCTAAGCAATCTATTTAATTAGCTCAATTTGATCAACCTTTGCACCTTTGAATATAACTGCATTTCTAAATAACCAAATTGACCAAATGAAATAGAAGAAACTAAGGAACCAGACCTAATCATGGAGCCTAACTTTAGGAATCAAAACCCTTTTCCGTAACATTTATCGCAAGGTTGCAGTTATGACAAAGGAAATTATCCATAGGCTCCACCATTTTTTCCATAGCCTCCAAGTAAACGAATAGTGGATTGCTGATCTAAAATGCCCCTTTTCAGCATGATTTAATGTTGTAAACTCCATTAGAATCAGCTAACCATCAAATGTTATCCGACAACTTAGATTTCACATTGCAACTATAGATGAGATTACTTAATGAATCCCAAACTTCTCGTTCCCAATCAAATATTCCCCTTTCGGTTCCATTAAAACAAAAAGGGGATGGAGCAGATTCTTGATCTAAAATGCCCCTTTTCAGCATTTCATCTATAGTAGGGATTCTTCCAAGAAGGACTTTCCACACAATCGATTCAACATTTGGTGGAGCAAGATTGTACCAAACTGTCTTCCACACATCATCATTAGAAAAATTGGTATTTAAAGATAACTTGCAGACAGGGACGGAGCTATTAAGCTCATGGGAGGGGCTGCTGCCACCCCCTCCCCAATCCAACTGGGGAAATATTTTTAAACCTTTTGGTCCTTTATATTTTGAAACCCTCTCCGCTTCCTTGATTTGAACCGGATTGCTAGGTATAATTGTGAATTTGCCCCCCCCCCCAACCCCTAAATCCTGGCTCCGTCCCTGCTTGCAGAATGATTTAATGTTGTAAACTCCATTAGAATCAGCTAACCATCAAATGTTATCCGACAACTTAGATTTCACATTGCAACTATAGATGAGATTACTTAATGAATCCCAAACTTCTCGTTCCCAATCAAATATTCTCCTCTGACGATCTATTTTCCTGCACCATACATCGTTAACTAAAGCACCAAACTCGGCAATGACCCATGCTTTCTTTACAGCTAAAGCATAAATCATGGGATACACATCTTTCAAAGTAGCGTTTCCTACCCAAATCTCAGACCAGAATTGAATACTTTTCCCATCTCCCACAATGAATCGTATATGTTGAGAGAAGTGGTTATCAAGAGTGGATAGTTGAGAACATATGCTCCTCCAAATTCAACATTTATTGGGGGCTTTGAGATTAGTAGGCAATATTGCTCATGAATTGGACTCATATATTTTTGCTATGATCTTGCGCCACATATTGTTTGGTTCTGTTCCATATCTCCATAACCACTTTCATCTCAAAGCTTTATTCTTTGAACTAAAGCCATACAATCGGAGACCTTCAACTTCTTTTGGAAGATACAATGTCTACCATTTCACCCAATGAATCTCTCTACGATCTAGGAAGCCCTAAAAAAATTTGCAATTAGCTTCGACAAATGAGAACTTATTGGGAAAATTGACATGTAATACATCGACAGTTTAGATAAAACAAATTTCAATAAAGTGATACAGTCCCCGAATGATAGCTTTTTTTGATTTCCAGCCATCAAATTCTTTTGTGAATTTTTCAATAATTGGCCTCCATATCTCCGTAGAATTTTTTTGTTGGTCGAAAAGAAGGCTGGGAATTGCTCGCTTTTACAATTGAGAATAGAATACCATTTTCAACCTGTAAGTCATCCATATTAATGTCGAATAGTTTAGATTTGCTAAGATTTACTTTGAGCCCGGATACAAGCTCAAATCCACTCAATATACGAACCACATTCCTTATTTGAGTTTCACTTGCTCCACGAAATATAATAAGGCCATCGGCAAATTGTTTGCGGGGGATTTCGAGAAAGCCTTTGCCTATCTTAGAACTAGAGACAAATCCTTTGACAACTACCTTGTGAAACAAAGAGCTTAGAACTTCAGCGACAATGTTAAACAAGAATGGGGAAAGGGGACAACCTTGCCTCATGCCACGTGATATTGGGAAGACGTTAGTGGGAGAGCTGTTAACTAGCACCAATTTCATAGCAGAAGAGATACACAACTTTATCCACGAACACCAACGATTCCCAAATCCCATCTACTTTGTCGTAAGCTTTACGGAAGTCAACTTTAAAGACAATACTAGGCAGACCTCATTCTTTTTGTTTAATCAATAATCTCATTTGAAATGAGCCAACAATCTAGAATTTGCTTCATGGGACAAAAAGAAAACTGTGATTCTCTTATGATTTCATTAGATACATTGCTTAGACGCCGGGCATGAACTTTTGCAAGGAGCTTATATATGCCAACTAGGCTAATGGCTCGAAAGTCCTCCAAAGTCCAAACAAGTCAGGTTGGTCGTCTTCAGATTAAAGACAATAAAAGAATGATCAAAAGAATAATATAAGATTTTCTCATAATAGAAATCCAAGAAAAATTAGTATATTTCCTCTTTCAATTGACTCCAATACCGCTTCAAGAAATAGATGTTGAAGCCATCGGATCCCAGAGCTCTCGAACCATCAAGAGAAGATAGAGTAGACCTTATTTCCTATAAACAGAAAAGATTTTCTAGCGAATTTCCAACCTCATTGCTCAAACTATTCAGATTGCTTTCTAAATATGCTTTGATAGTCGTGGCAACTCGATAGGTGTTCTTAAAGTGGCTTTCAATTGCCTCTTTAACCAAATCGGGCTCCTTCAAAATTCTGTCAACCACTTTTAGGCTATCAATAGAATGTTTCCTTTTCTTGTAGATGCTAGAATGTGAAAGTACCTCGTGTTTCTGTCACCAACTTCGAACCATCTAACTCTTGATTTATGCAGCCAATCTCTTTCTTCAATTCTGATACGTTCCTATAACTTGGCTTTGATGGAAAGTAGCTCAACAAGAACTTTAGGGTTAGAATTTCCTTTGATAATTTCCCCCTCCAGATTAGCCTGCTTGCTTTATAATATAGGGATTGAATCCTTCACTTGAGGTTTTCCAGGATATCAAATTTTTTGAAGTTGTTTTACACTGTCGAGGCAAGTTACTGATTACGTTCCCCTTACTACTGCCACACACCTTGGGAACCTGCTCTGAATAATCTTTATCATCAGCCCAGTGGTCGAACCATCTAAATGGTTTAGGACCCCACTCCATTTTAACCACAACAAGAGAGATAAGGTTGTGATCAGAAATATTTCTTGGCATGATTAGTTGACTATATCATGGAAGCATTCTCATGAAAGTTTGACCATGTGTATTTCCCACCTAAAAACGAGATATTTATAAGACAAAGAGAGTCAATAAAATCTGAAAACACCTTCATATCACCTTTCTTCATACTGACACCTATCCTTTCCTTAGCATCATGGACTATGTTGAAGTCGACACCCATTAAAATTGGTAAATTGTAAGGTGAAATTGTAGAACATAGGTTAAGAAACACCATGTGCCTCTTTGAGGAGTTGTTTGGCACGTAGATGTTAACCAAAATGCAATTTAGCCTTGTGGACTGTAATTGTAATACCCCCGTCAGCACTATATAGTTGTTGTGGATTATGGACAATTTACATTCAAATGCATTTAAATCCTATAAAGAAATGAGACCACCAGCCGATCCTACAGAAGGAGAATAGACCCACCGGAAATTTTTCATTCTGCCCCTTAGTAGTTTGACCATTCTTCCATCCAATGACTGCAATTTTGATTCTTGAATGAAGACAATACTTGCTTTGCTAGCTGAAATAAGTCTTTTGACCGAAGCTTTCTTTTCGGCTTTACCCAAGCCTCTAACATTCTTGAATGAAGACAACACTGATGCTTAGATTAGTTGAAACTAAAAAACGTGAAGAAGTTGTGCGTACCTCTATATCTGGCTGGCACATGTAACCTCCTCGAGCCGGTCTGGATGATAGACCCAACCGAACGGGTCACACGGGGAATATTGAAGTAAACCGGGAGGTTTACCTCAATAAGAAACCCTATTTTTTATTTATCTTGTCTAGATGCTCATTATGATCCTAAGAGTTTAACATCACAGCGGAACACTCATAACTCAAGTAGACATCAATTTGAGACTCGATTGCATTCAATTTCAAATTAGGGACCATTTTGTAATTTTATCAATAAAACAGGGACTTATCCACTTTTATAGTTACCAACCTTTAATTAAACATATTTCATGCTTCTCTGCCAAAACTTAGCTAAAAAAATCATCCATGCTCATTTAATTGAATACAAAACATTCAGGGACTAAAACGTAAAAAATCTGAACTTCAAAATATTCCAACAACTAACATAACAGCTTGTTGTTTCAGTACAGGCTAGCCCTGTATCGAAACAGGCGTACCGAAACAGGTTCTCATGGCTCGAAACACGAGCCCGTAACGAATCACCCTTTTGAGGTGTTTCAGAACAGAAGCTTCTAGTAGCAAATTGTACTGGAACACGCTTCCCCTGTTTCAAAACCCTTAGGTCATTTCAGGCTCACTGTTTCGGTACAGGCTCTAGTGTACCAAAACACATGGGCATGTAATGACACTTTTTGCTGGTTTTTCAAACTTTAACCCATACTAAACCATTCCAACAAGCTTTCAACATGCATACAACATATTTAGGACATCAAACCACAACATACATGGCAGTAACAACATCATAGCAGTCCATAGGCATTAAGGGAATCTATATGCAAGCAACCTATGCAAAAATAGCCAATTAGAAGTCAAAACACAAATCAAGGCATAAACCAAACATTAAAGGTCATTTACAAGTCATTAAGGGCATTACAAACATGGCTCAAAACATGGAGTTCCGAAACACAATCTTCCAAACACAAAGCATCCTCTTATTGCCAACTATTATTACTAATAAGCAAATATAAAACCATACTTGAGCTTAATCCAAATCCTTGGAAATCTTCTTGCCTTTTTGCTGCCCACACAATCTAATTCTTTGCATTGTTGGAAAAAGACAGCGTAAGCACGATTGCTTAGCGAGGGATGCTCAAAACAAACCAACACAACAATGCATTTTAAAACCATTTCTCATTTAGAAATCTCTATCTCATCTTGCTCTTTCTATCTCATGCTTAAATCATTTTCAAAGCAAAACTCCATCATTTAAATCACATGTACAATCTATTTCCTGCATTCAACAAATGCAAAGTCTCAAGGCATAGCCTTACATGCTTAAATCTCATAAAGTATTTCTCAAATCATATTCTCATATGCAAAACACAATGCACAAAATTATTTATAATCAAGGTAAATATGAGTCTCATAATCAATCTCATATATTGCATTTTAGCAACATTACTCGAATATGCGGATAGCTTGACTAAATGTCAAGTTCTACCCCGATAGAATCTCACATCACCGGACTCTCATGGTGGCATCTCTCATCGCCACAAAGCTTGAGTGTTTCACCAAGACCTACCCCGATGGAATCTCACATCACCGGACTCTCACTTTGGAACGGGATGGCACTACCCCCATTGCCCGAACCAAAGAGCATGTACGAATTTTGTATTTTATATTGCACTTCTTATCCTATTGGTTGACCAATTATATCCGGTAACAATAATCTCATCTCATGCCAATATATTCATTTTAACATCATTACATACAGTTTTTCAACGCATCAATCTAAAACATTCTCATCCCTTTTCAAAAGCATGTACAATGCATATTATTTTCTCAAATAATTCAAACTCATTGAAACATCAATTCTATCTCATGGGATCTTTAAAGTCATCATTTCATTTACCAAAACATGCATAAAACATTAGGTATAAATATATATTCAAAACAAGAGCATTGTCATAAAATCAATTGGACAATAATCGAGAAATGAGAGAAAAATATCTGAAAATTACTTCTGGATTTAGGTTATTGTTTCAAACTCAACCTAAAACCCAAACCTTGCTTTCAAGTCTTTGAAAATCTTTTAAAACCAATTTCACTCACCGATCACGCCTAGCTTGCTTTGCCAAAGCAAAAACAAGCTTCCGAAGCTTCTGAAACTTCACCAAACGTGCCCGATACAAACTACCATGTTTATACCACACAAAAACAGAGAATTAATGCATCTTAATACATTAAAAACACCAGCAACCACTGTTATCTCGCTGCTCAACCCAAAACACCAAATCGCCATCCGAAACAACCGAAAACACCTTCGATTACTCTCCAAACTTTACCCAGCCAACATATAACACTTATAACCACTTTTATTCATCAATTAACATTTAAAAAGAACCTAATCCCATCCATAAACCTCCAACAACACCAAAACCTCAAAACTTCACCAAAAATCCCTTCACCAAAAACCTCAAATCTAGCTAGCTACAACTAGAGATCTAAACCAATTCGGTAATAATATGATAAAAACTTTATTTTAATATCATTTAACATCCAAACCATAACTAAAATAAATCTCAAATCATACAAAACAGTAGGAATACTAAAATCCTTAGAAATCACCCTTTTAAAGCTTGATTCATAAATTTTCATCGATTAAATCACAAAACATTGTTAATAACCATATTTAGAGAGCCAAAGACATGAGAATTTCATTAAAGAACCTTGATTAGAGGAGTTAAACGAAATTTACCTCTAACCCTTGCCTATTCCTTCAATTGACAAGTTTAGATGAGAAATCTACAAGAATCCCTTGAGTTGAAGGGTAAAATCATCAAGAAAATCATTTGTAAATCAAAGTGAAGTAAGAAGAGGAAAATCTCTGGAAATTTGAGAGAAAAAAGAAGTGTTTGGCTGATGACAAATTGAGAGAAAAAAAGTTACATCAAAATAGATTTTAGATGATTAAATCTCTTTTAATAAAATATCATTTTAATTTCTTTTTAATAAACACCTTTTTAAAATGGTCAATTAAAGGAAAAGGTCCATTAAATATATATTAGCTACCTAAAGATTTTAAGTTTTGGCTCTTTTTCAAAACAATCCTTAAAACCATATTTTACAAAATAGTCACTAAACCAAAATTTCGATCTTCCAAAAGCCATTTTCCAAAATTGACTTTACCAAACCTTTCTACACATTTTTAGAAGATTTTAGGATTTTTTTTCTCATAATTTTATCATATCTCGAACTACGTTTTCCCTGAACTGTTCCCGAAAACTTAGATCACTAGTCTACGCTCTACGAACCTCGAATTGACCTCAAATTCTTCTAGGCCCAAAATCCGGGCATTACATCACACTTATCTGACGAAATTTCCACAAATCTCATGCAGACTTCGTTATCATTAGCTTTAAAATATAGACCCGGAGAATTAAAGATTTTAAGAGTTTTCCTAGCTTCATCTTCTAGAGATTCCGATGTTGAATATGACTCAACTGTGACAAAGGGGACACGGGTTTTGATAGAACCAAGATCAACTTATTTGGTCTTAATTATTAGGGCCCTTCTATATTTTTAGCTTAATTTGATCATCAGTATTTGGATTATAGACGACCCAATGTCTAACTTTACCCAAATGAGATATGAGAATCCAGGGCATGCTTTCTATAAACCAAGTCAAGAAAAGTTCAAAAACCAAACCCAAAGCAATTACAAACCATTAGAGGCCAATTACAACTTCAAAAGAACAATATAAACTTGCTCAAAATAAGGAGTTTAACAAACACACTCCCAAATGAACAATGAACCCTATTGCCTTTATTACTAGAAGTCTAGTTTGAAACCATACTTTCAAATAAAAAAGTTCTTAGATCCTCGTTGCTCACTTGCTGCCTCCACTCCTTTAATTCTCTGTATTGATGGACAAAGAGAACGTAAGCGCACTAGGCTTAGTGAGGAGTGCTCAAAACAAGCACCATCAATGCAATTTAAAACCAATTTTTCAAAACCATTGAAATCATCGTTTCAATCCATTTATAAAACATCGTGCCTTGAAAATCATGCACTTAAACCTTTCCAAAACCAGAATATTAAACCATATGCATCATGTATCATAGTTAAACAACAAGTCCCATTGTTAAACCTCAATTTAAGCCTTCCTATGCATAACAAACCATATGCAAAGCTTAAAGAGTAAATATGTATAAATCAACATTACACAACAACATCATCAACATGATACATCAACAATTATATTGACTTTCAAGTGATCATTAACCAAGTTCTATTTCCAAAATAGTTCATCGGATCCACAGATTCAACAAGTGCTTACATAACACTTCAAGTCATCTCAACCAGAATAGCGATACAATCACAATCGTGTTACATTAACAACCAGGTACAATTACAACCCACAGGGACACCAACCCCAACCATTGATTAGATGCTTAACCCGCTAACGGGAGCTCACGGGACACCAACCCTCAACTGTTAGGGTACTTGGATGGAGTTATGAGACACCAACCCCTCGACATCCAAGGCAACTTATTTATAGTGCACTCAATCCTATGGCCAACCAACTATATCTGATAACATTTTAAAACTACATCACTTTCTAATATAATTCATTATAACCACATACCTCATTGTTTTCATATGCATCATCAAAAAACCATTTTCCAAAGCAACAAACCATGCTTCAAACACAAGTATAAAACATATACTTACATGGATCACTTACCACGTGCATTCATCATCATTTCATGATTAAAACAATATAAAAAATACTTTTATTCATGCGTAAACAATAGGTAACATATAATCAAAACCAAGTGCATAAAATCATTTCGTAAAAGCACGACCGAGAGAGAAAATCCACTTATACTTACTTCTAAACTTAGACAAGCGTTTTAAGCTCAAATATAAGTTCTCAAACCACCTTCAAACCTTTTAAAAGCTGTAGGTTTCGTTCCCACTCACCGACACGCAAAACTTCAATTCGTCGAAGCAAATCAAGCTTCCGAAGTCTCCAAAGCTTCACCGATAGCTACGGAATCAACCTCTCATGTTTTAGTCACGCAAAAACAGAGGCTCAATGCATCATAATGCATTCATTAACCCAACAATAACAATCCTCAACATTGTCTTGCTAAATGCTACCAAACGCCCATCTGAAACAACCGAAACCAACCTCAAACTCAAGATAAACAAAGCCCAACCACAAACTCTCAAATCTAACATCTAATCAACATCAAATAACTTCCAAAATTCATCAAATAACAACCTTATACCTCCAACATACATAAAACCACCAGAACTCCTAAAAAACTCATCACTAGAAACCTAGATAATTAGAGATTCAGCTAGTTCCGAGATTCCAATATTAAAATAAACTTATTAACATTATAAAACATCATAATCATGTTATAATCTGATCAAGAATCCAGCAAAACATATCCAAATGAATCTCAATAAATTTCACCAATTAAATCTCAATTAAACTAAATTTACACAATTAAATCATCAAAACTCATTAGACAACATATATAAAGGATCAAAAACTTGGGAATTTCACTAAAGAACCATTCATTAAAGGAGAAGAACGAACCTCAACTTCAATGATTTAAATCCCTCTTAATTGGATGAATTTACATCTTGAAAAGCAAAGGAAATCAATGAGATTTTGTAGAAACAAGTTAAGAAATCTATTAGGGATCTTTAATTTAAGAAAACAAGACTATTACCTCAAATCTTTGCTTGAAAATAGATGTTTGGCTGAAAAGACTTTGAGAGAAAAGTTTGGAGAATAGAAAATCACGTCAAATTGGTTTTTGTGAAAAATAACTACCTTCCTTTAATTAATTCCTTTTAACCCTTTAATTAAAACATTTAAAATTGATCCAATTGAAAGAAAAGAACTGATAAAACACTTAGGTATATTAGCTCCTTAAAGATTCAAATTTTTGACCGTTTTATAAAACAATCACTAAAACAATTTTTCACTTTCGTGTTTTGGTCACTAGTCTTAAAATGTCAAATTTCGAAAGCTCATTTTCCGAAATTGATTTCACGAAATTCATTAACATATTAAAAAAGGATTTTAAACCATTTTCCATATTTTTATCTCACATTAAAATATCCAATCCCAAATCTGACTCGAATCTTTAACCCGGTCCACCAAATCGTCTAATTAACCCATAAACTACTAGGCCCAAAACCGGGGCGTTACAACTCTCCCCCACTTAGGAAATTTCATGCTCAAAATTTTACATAGAGGAAAAAGGTGTGGAAACTGTTTCAAGAAGTCCGCCTTGCTTTCCCATGTGGCTTCCTCAACTCCTCGATATCGCCACAACACCTTTACAATTTCAATCGTCTTAACTTTGCTACTAGATTCAAGAATCTCAACAGGTTCCTCATCATAAGACAAATCCGTTCGCAACTCAATATCCTCCACTGGAATAACATGCGACGGATCCGACGTATACCTCTACAACATCAATACATGAAAACCATCATGAATTTTCTCCAACTCGGGAGGCAACTTCAAACGATACGCAATAGGACCAACACGCTCCACAACCTTATATGGTCCTATAAACCTCAAACTAAGCTTACCCATATGTCCAAACCTCATCATCTTCTTTCAAGGCGACACTTTCAAAAGCACATGGTCACCAACCGCATACTAAATCTCCCTATGCTTCAAATCCACGTATGATTTCTAACAATCCGAGGCAGCTTTTAGACGATCACAAGTAAGTTTCACTTTCTCTTTTGTGCTTTTCAACACATAAGACGAGGAAACATTCTTTTCCCCAAATATTAGCCCAACACAAAGGTGTACGACACCTCCTACCATACAAAGCCTCATACGTTGACATCTGTATACTAGCTTGGTAATTATTATTATACGCAAACTCCACCAAATATAATTGTTTCTCTCAGGTTCCTTGGACTCAATGACACAACATCTTACCATATCTTCCAAGACCTGAATCACATGTTCAGACTGACCATCCGACTGAGGATGATACGAAGTGCCGAAATTCAACTGTATACCCAAAGCTCGATGTAGACACTCCCAAAACTTCGCTGTAAATCGTGGATCTCTATATGAAACTATAAACTTGGGCACTTCATGGAAAAGCACAATCTCAGCGATATACAAATTTGTCAACTTATCCAAAGTATACGTCGTATGTACAGGCACAAAATGTGCACACTTCATAAACCGATCAACAATCACCCAAATAGAATCCTTCTTAGTTGGCGTTAATGGCAACCCAGACACAAAATCCATGGTGATTCTCTCACATTTTCATTCTGGTATCCTCAACGGTTGCAACAACCCGGAAGGAAACTGATGTTCAGCCTTAACACGCTGACACACCATGCACTTAGCAACAAAATCAGCCACATCTTTCTTTAGACTAACCTAATAGAACTCTTTTTTCAAGCCTCGATACATCTTAGTACTACTAGGATGCATAGCAAAAGGACTACTATGCACCTCGATCAAGATAGTGTGCCTTAATTCATCATCATTAGGCACCACTATCTAACCTTTGAAACACAACACTCCATCACCATTAAAATGAAAATCTGTCGGACTTCCATCCATGATATCCTTAACACGCGGCACCACCTCCTCATCATAACGTTGTTTATCCTTTATCAACTGTGACAAAGATGGTTTCACTTATAACTCGACCAAAAGACCACCATCTTGTGTCACACTCAACCGTGCAAACATTGCTCTTAACTCCACTGCAACCTTCCTACTCAAGGTATCCGCCACAACATTAGCCTTACTTGGGTGATACTTTATCGTCAAATCGTAATTGTAACCCCTTAAACCTGACCCAAGGGTTATGGGTTGAATCTAGGAAGTCGGGTTGAAAACGTGTCCCTCAAGTAATTAATCATTAGGTGTCTGAAAATTAATATTCAAAATATTAATTAAAACAGTGTCGTTTAACATTGAAATTCCTATTTCGAAAACGCGGTCGTATGGATAAAATAATTCAAAACAAAGTAGCAAAATCTCAAATTAAAATTCTCATGCATGCTAAACAATTTAAACTCCAAAATGAAAATAAAAATAATCGAGTTTACATAAAAACCCCAAATAGCGAAATACATAAAAACCGATATAAAACTGAAATCTAAGAATATCCATACTAAAACAGTAATAAATCTGATATATGTGGTTCTCCAAGTATCGAACTCCTATGTCTGAGAATCTAAAATAGAAGCTAAGGGGGAGTCAGCTATTGAGCTCAGTGTGTCTCTAAAGTGCGAAAAACAAAGTATCTCAAGTATCATACAATCAAAAGTCAAATCAACAGACAATCAGATACACAGATATGCATGGCGCGATGCACCTAATTCTATGTCATGTACCAATCTACATCACCGTCCGAAGAGTAAGGTTCCCATGAACTACTCTCTACATCGTCACCAAGTCCGAAGTGGAATTCAGCCCGAAGGGTGAAACCACTGATCTTTCGCCATACATTTTCCTACCTGAATGGTATGCCATGAATGTTCCGATTCCAATCCGAATGCAACATTATAGTCCGAAATGCATGAGCATTTAGTATGATAATTATTACTCAGATTCCAATGTATGATGCTTAACAGAATGGCATACAACATGTCACATAGCTCAGATCATAACATAATTCACAGACAGACATCATACAACAACAGCACGAATAATATAGCACAAGCAGAGAACACACCTTAGACAACTAACAACTCAACATCGAGAGTGACGTCTCCCACGCTCAAATCTAGAAGTAGGGAGAACATGATCGGCACCTACAAAGGTTCACTAAGTCAAAATTCTCTACTACTATGCCACAATCTACCAAATAGAAACTTATTTAAATTCACATACGTGCGAAAATCGAAGGTTGAGATGCAGGAGGTCGACCAGGCGGAGGAGGAGGAAGAATCTCGGTGTCCGGATTGATATCACCTGAACGTAAAAATAACTCGGTTCAGAATTCTGAATACACAATTTTCAAGTTAAGCATAACTTAATTTGAATGGTCAAAAACGGTCGTTCGGGATCGAAGTTGGAAAAACGGACTGCGAATCTGGAACTAGGACGTCAAAAAACATAAAGTTGACTTTTGGCCCAAAAAGCCAACGCTGATGACATCATGGTCAATGATGACATCATCGCTGATGTCAGCCTACATCATCATCCCTTCATCAGATGGCGTCACTGCTGATGTCATCCGGATTGTCACAAAAGGTCCGGTTTGGTCTAGTTTAGCACACTGGCCGGTTCGATTTGGTGGTCTGGTTAGGTCCGGTTCTCAAAAATCCCCAATTTCATATTCAAATTTCGAATCCCTCATTACCAATTTCCAAAACAACTTTCCCAAATCAAAATAACCCAACTATAATCTCAACACAACCCCAACTAGCGACGATGGCAACCAACAAACTGACGGCGACGGCCGTTCAATCAAATAACAGTGGCCGTCAGATGCGACTCATACCCACTTGAAACTGAAATGGAGAAATGAAGGCGACAGTGAAACAGGTCTTGAATGGTCACGACAAGGGACGGTGGTGCGCTAAGGGAGTTACAAAGGTTTCGGCCTCTCCTTCTCCGACAAAGACGGAGGCAAACACGCAAACCCAAGCCTGGGTTTTGATCGCGTAGCAATGGCGAGAACGCTGGTGTCCTCAGAACGGCGAACGACGATAGAGCTCTCACTGTAGCTTAATCGGACAACGGTGGGTGTGGGGGATGCTAAAGGATGAACAAAAGAGAGGGATTGAGGGTTTATGCGGCTGAACCAATTTTTTTTTAGAATATGAAGAGTCAAAAAGGTTTTTTACCCTAAGTTTTTGGGTAAATTACTCATTAAGGACTCTAACATTAGCTCGCCTTTCAAAAAAGCCTCAAAGGTTTACTTTTTATTCAATTAGGTCACCAAAAACCCTAGAATTCACAATTTAGCCCCTAAAATTCATTTAGGTTTTCCAATTCAAATTCCCAAAAATTAGGATTTCAATTTGGGGATTTAAAATATTAGGGATTTTAATTTTAGAAGAAAATTAGGGTGTTACAATTCTCCCCTCCTTCAAAGAAATTCCGGCCTTGAAATTTTCATACTTAGCGACAGATCCCAAAATTAGCTGACATAACTTAAAGTTCTTCATTCTGAATTCCTCATCCTTCAACATGAAAGTAAAAACCTGAAAACATTAGAAACGTACCTGCTATGTCCTCCGGCTCACCATCATAACTCTCATGAGCTCCAGTTGCATAAACCAACCCCATATGTCTAGTATCGGATCTAGCTGATCTATCACTCTGGGCAGGTCTACCTCTACTAGCAGTACCTAAAGTAGCAGGTCTACCATGTCCTCTACCTCCAGCAGGAGTTTGTACAGATGCCTGAGACTGACTTGGAACATAAGATGATGAAGGTGATATTGGACAATCCCTGAAAAGATGCTCAAATGATCCACATCGGAAACAAGCCTCAAACTACCTTCTACACCCACCCAGATGCCACTTCTTACGAAAGGAACACTGCGGCACCCTACGGGTAATAGTCGAACCCTCGGTACTAACGGTCGGAATAGTGGAAGTCATCGGTCTAGCTCTAGAATAACTCTAATGATTAGGCTCATCTCTGGTTCTCTTCCTAGACTGATTACCCTGACTGTGCTGAACAGATGCAATCGTCTGCCTCCTACACCGATCAATACCGTAGGAGTCAAGTAGCTTCAACTCCGCCTCATTCCGCTCAACTGTCCTAGCTCGCTTGGTGATATCTTTATACTCATTATCCATATGTAGAGCCACACCCGCCTTAATCAAAGTTCGCAACCCTTTCAGAAACCAATCACAATTCTCCTTTTCGGTAGACACCAACCCCTGAACATACTAGTTTAGTCTCATAAACTCAATCTCATAATTATTCACAGACATGTCGTTCTGCTTTAGATTCATGAAATCATCCCGACACTTTGCTAGATACTCAGCCCCAACATATCGGTTACAGAAAGCATATCGAAAATAATCCCAAGAAATCTGACCAGCTGGAATAACATGCTTCTCAGACTCCCACCAATTCTGAGCCTCACTTTGCAATAGTGATACAACAGCTCTAAGCTTCCAGTAAGTAGGATAATCCATCTCAAAGAACAATCTCTGAAGCTTTTTCAACCAATACTCAACATCAGCAGGACCGATACCTGTCTTCCCATCAAACATAGTCATCCCGACAGCCAAGAACTCAGTAGATATGGGCCTCCTAACACCCTCAGTCTGACAAAGATGACGGAGCAACTCCATGTGCACTACAGCAGTATCCATGCTCGTAGTCTTAGCATCTTTAGGCCCATGTGGTCCATCACTCGGTGTCTGTTGGGCTGGCTGATCCTCACCACCAGCCCGTTGGGCCCCAGTCTGTTGAGCCCCGGTTTGCTGAGCTTCAGTCTACTGAACCCTAGGCTGCTGAACCCCAGGCTGCTAATCCAGGGCCTGCTCTTCCTGATTAACATTATCTTGATTCAGCGGCGCTCCCATAGATTGTGAAGCACCGCTCGCAGCTGCTGCGGTACGACCTCGACCACACACTCCACTACGACCACGACCGACCGCTAATCTAGAGCTCCTACGAGGTAGCATAGTAGTCTATCTACAAAAGTTAAAGAGTCCTAAGATCAGTTTAGGTAGTTGGAGTTCTATTAAAAATATGTCAAAGTTCTAAAAATATTTACTTTCCAAAAATACCCATTTTTCCCGAAAACATTAGCATGCATGCAAAAGTTCAAATTCAGTTTAAAACCTTGTTTGAGCCTCACACTCAGAAGTTTGAACCTAGGCTCTGATACCACTAAATGTAACCCCCTAAACCCGACCCAAGTGTTATGGGTTGAATCTAGGAAGTCGGGTTGAAAACGTGTCCCTCAAGTAATTAACCATTAGGTTTCCGAAAATTAATATTCAAAATATTAATTAAAATGACGTCGTTTAACATTGAAATTTATATTTCGAAAACGCAGTCGTATAGATACAATAATTCAAAACAAAGTTGAAAAATCTCAAATTAAAATTCTCATGCATGCTAAACAGTTTAAACTCCCAAATAAAAATAAAAATAACCGAGTTTACATAAAAACCCCAAATAATAAAATAATCGAAATAAAACCGAAAAAAACTAAAAACTAAGAATATCCATACTAAAAAGGTAATAAATCTGATATATGTGGTTCTCCAAGTACCGAACTCTTATGTCTGAGAATCTGAAATAGAAGCTAAGGGGGAGTCAGCTAATGAGCTTAGTGTGTCTCTAAAGTGCGAAAAACAGGTATCTCAAGTATCATACAATAAAAAGTCAAATAAGAAGACAATCGGATACACAGATATGCATGGCGCGATGCACCTAATCTTATGTCATGTACCCATCTACATCACCGTCCGAAGAGTAAGGTTCCCATGAACCACTCTCTACATCGTCACCAAGTCCGAAGTGGAATTCAGCCCGAAAAGTGGAACCACTGATCTTCCTCCGTACATTTTCCCACTCGAATGATATGACATGAATGTTCTGAATCCAATCCGAATGCAACATTATAGTGCGAAAATGCACGAGCATTTAGTCCGATAATTATTACTCAGATTCTAATGTATGATGCTTAACAAAATGACATACGACATGTCACATAGCTCAGAACATTACATAATTCACAGACATACATCATACAACAACAACACGAATAATATAGCACAAGCAGAGAACACACCTCAAACAACTAACAACTCAACGTCGAGAGTGACGTCTCCCACGCTCAGATCTAGAAGCAGGCGAAATAGGATCGGCACCTACAAAGGTTCACTAAGTCAACGTTCTCTACTATTATGTCACAATCTACCAAACATAAACTTATTTAAATTCACATACGTGCGGAACTCGAAGGTTGAGATGCAAGAGGTCGACCAGGCGGAGGAGGAGGAAGAATCTCGGTGTCCGAATCAATATCACCTGAACGCAAAAATAACTCGGTTTAGAATTCTGAATACACAATTTTCAAGTTAAGCATAACTTAATTCTTAGGGTCCAAAACGGTCGTTTGGGATGGAATTTGAAAAAACGAGCTGCGAATCTGGAATCGGGACATTGAAAAACATAAAGTTGACTTTTTGCCCAAAAAGTCAATGCTGACATCATCATGGTCAATGATGACGTCATCACTGGTGTCATCATGGTCATTGATGACATCATCACTAACGTCAGCCTACATCATCATCCCATCAGCAGATGACGTCACTGATGACATCATCTGGCTTGTCACAAAAGGTCTCGTTCGGTCTGGTTTAGCACACTGGTCGGTTCGGTTCAGTGGTCCGGTTCAGTCTGGTTCTCAAAAATCCCCAATTCCAGATTCAAATTCCAAATCCCTAATTACCAATTTCCAAAACAACTTTCCCAAATCAAAATAACCCAACCCTAATCTCAACATAACCCCAATTGGCGGCGGTGGCAACCAAAAAACTGACGGCGGCGACCGTTTAATCAAATAATGGCGGCGGCCCGACGCGACTCATACCCACCTGAAACATAAATGGAGAAATGAAGGCGGTGGTGAAATGAGTCTTGAATGGTTACGACAAGGGACGACGGTGCGCTAAGGGAGTTACGAAGGTTTTGGCCTCTCCTTCTCCAGCAAAAACAACGGCGAACACGCAAACCCAAGCCTGGATTTTGATCGTGCGACAATGGCGAGCACGTCGGTGTCCTCAGAACGGCGAACGGACGGCATTTTACTTTTTATTCAATTAGGTCACCAAAACCCCAAAATTCACAATTTATCCCCTAAAATTCTTTTAGGTTTTCCAATTCAAATTCCCAAAAATTAGGGTTTCCTTTTGGGGATTTAAAATATTAGGGATTTTAATTTTAGGAGAAAATTAGGAAGTTACAGTAATTCTTAAGCAACTCCAACCATCTACATTGCCTAAGATTCAACTTCTTTTGTGTCATCAAATATTTCAAGCTCTTGTGATCCGTATACACAATACACTTCTCACCATAAAGATAATGCCTCCAAATCTTTAAAGTAAACACAACTGCGGCAAGCTCAAGATCATGGGTAGGATAATTGTGCTTGAGTACCTTCAATTGCCTAGATGCATAAGCCACAACTTTTCCTTCTTGCATCAACACACACCTAAACCAACGTATGATGCATCAATATACACCACAAACTCCCAACCCGACTCAGGTTGAATCAAGATAGGAGCTTGCATCAAAGCTTTCTTCAACTTCTAGAAAGCTCTTTGTCTATCCTTCGTCCACTCAAAACGAACATTCTTTTTGCAATCTGTGAAAAAGTCATCCACAAACCAGCGATAGTAAGCAACCGGCCCCAGAAAACTATGAACTTCCAACATGGATTTAGGTGATTTCCATCCCATCACTACCTCAATCTTATGTGGATCAATTCGAATTCCTTCAGCTGACACAACATGTCCAAGAAAAACAACTTCTCTTGTAACACCCCTCGCCCGGGTTAGGAGCTAGGAGCGTTACGACAAGAAAAAGGAAGAAACAAGAAATTTTCGAGCCAATTAAATTTTTTCTACTTAACTTATCCCTATTGGATAAGTTACTTAGCTAGCATGTTTTCAATTCAATTCATTGCAACATTTAAGATTCATTTAACTATTTATTTATTTCCTAAAGCCTTCTGACTCATTCATTAGCTAGAATCAAGTTATCTATGTATAATTACTTACAAGGATTAGACAAAATTCAAGTTTAATCATCAATTAGCTAGAATCAAGTTATCTATGTATCATTACTTACAATCCTTGATCAAGTTTTTACATACATATTCACTAACCAATTCAAATGCATGACAAGCTATTACTTATACATAATTCTAGTATGCCGCCATATAGAAGTGCTGTAAAGTAAATACAAAGTCATCTTCAAGCTTTGCATGCCTTACTTCGAACCCAAGGAAGTTGACTTCAATAGCATGGTATTGATTTGGGATTACTTTACCTGAGGTTTGGGAAGAATGCAAACAAGAGTGATAAGTACTTTTGAGGCACTTAGTGAGGTAGTATCTAGAATCTATCGGTTTTAATCAAGTTTCAAGTGTCAAGTGTCAAGTGTCAAGTAATGTTACATGTTTGATCATTGCTTAACAAGGTCAAGTTATCCAAGTAACCCAACCTATCTAGTTACTAAGCCTATTCAAATTCCCAATCAAATAAAGGCTCAAGTACTATAATTAAAACAAGCTAGATACCACAAGGAATTAGATATAAATCAAGTAAATTAAATGTTTTAGATTCAAGGCCCATTACAAGGACTCATATTGCCCACTTAAGTCGAATTAGTTTGTCCAATTAATACTCCAAGGTCTTTCGAATGACTTACTTCCAAGACAAGAAAACATTCAAAAATAGCATTTGTACAAGCAAGACTCATTCTCATTAAACTTCTAGTTTTGATTGCCTAAAATGATCATCTAAGCATTTTCCAATAGGGTTCTTTAATTCATTCGATGGGTTATTTAAATAGTAAGAACCATTGTACTCAACTCAGTCAAGTTATATACAACTTAGATTTCCCAATTGATCACTTAGTTACATTTAATCTCTTAGGTCCCATTCATGTTCTTAAGTTATGTATTAATTCATGCTAAAATTCACTACACTAATTACATTCACTTAATCATTCAATCATGGTAACATTACTAGTACTTAACATACATAAATCTGACAGCACATTCATTTTTTATATAAATTAACATATATGATTTCAATTGTTTATCCTTCTATTCATTTGAAACAGGCTAGTAACTACTGTCCCAAACTATTTCCAAAACAGTTTACAAAATTGTCTAGAATATCAAAACTACTGCTACCAGCCAGTATGAGCACTGGTCGCTTAAACAATTATAATTTGTGTTCCATACGTTGGAATTCCGAACCATTTATATCGTTAGAAAGCTTATTTAACCCTCCTTACAACCATGTAGACCTTTCATTTTAATGCTTTTCCAACTAATACATTTATAATTCAAAGGTAAGGCAATTACATTTCTGGACAGTTTGCACTGCCTGAAGATTTCCATTTTTAGATTTTTGCTCACAAATCGAAATTCAATTCAATTTTCTTATAATTAAAATAGACGTACTAAGGTTCATTCTATATAAATTTCAGCCTTTAATTAGACCTACACAATATATGGTGAATTTTCAAGTGGCTGCCCAAAGCCAAGTATTTTGGGTAGATTTCACTAAGCTTGATTTCATCTTCATTATTCACTTAGACCATGCTTCTAACCTTATTATTCATCATATATTCATATTCATATTCCTATTAATCTAGTCAGTCCAATTTACCTATCTATTTCCATTATCAAGGTTGGTTAACAAGTTTACCACATAATACATTGCCATTATCAAGTTGATTAACAAGTTTACCATTAAACACATTAAACATATATGTCATTCATTAATCCAAAATTATTATATAACAATTAATCACAAAGCCCATCAATCAAGTTGTTATGTCCCATTATGATTAATTTTAATCCCTTGCTTTAACAAGTTAAGCCCCTTTAACTAAATCTAGATCATTTCATATCTAATTAGTAAAGAGCTTAAACTTTAGTCTTATTCGATTGACTTCAAGGTGGCTTATCTTATATAACATTATTTTATATCTATTTCCTTTAGATTAGATCCAAGTATTTAGACTCCAATTTTCATTCAAATTAGGTAGACTCAAAGATATGGTCATAGTTTCACAAGAACTAGATTAAATTCTAGAACCATGCAACCAAACAAGCCAAACAATCTAGTAAACCAAGAAAATCCAACAAGCCAAGCAAATCAAGAAATTTAAGTAGTTTAAGCAATTCAACAAATCAAGCAATCAAGTAAGCCAAGCAAGTAACAATTTCAAGTTCTATTTAGCTAGGTCTGAATCCATTCTTTTAGAATGTTTTAAATTATTATCTATAATCTATTCGAATGGCTCAACTTAACAAGATCAATCAATTACATTCAAAGTATTATATCATACTAACCAAGCAAGAATACATACACAAGCATTAGGTAAACTCAACAAGCAATAGTAGTCATGGATCAAACAATTCCAGCAAAAGATCAGCTTGACTCACTCGAATAGAGTCCATTTTACCACATAGCTTATCCTTCAAATAATGAGCAATCCAAGATGACAATTCCATCAATTCAATCATATAATTTCATTTTACTAGAAGCTCAATAGCAAGAGTTATGTTACTCATTCATTATTCATGTTAGCATGTCTTATTTCAAGATTATTAGCTTTGTTTTGCCTTGATAGATAGTAGGACTAGGTAATCGAGTCACAAGACGGTACACAAAGTACCTACAAGATGATACACAAAGTATCTAACAAAAAGGTGTCCACTACACCACACAAGATGGTACACAAAGTACCTAGCAAGATGATACCCAAGGTATCTAACAAGAAGGTGACTAACCACCCAACAAGATGGTATACAAAGTACCTAACAAGACGAGCTCTATACTGTAAGGCATGTCGTTTACCTACGACCAACCATCAACCAAGGGCTTATTAAGTCTTTTAATTTCAAGCAATCACATAACGAGTGATTAAACATGAAACATGACAAGGACAAGTTCATTTCAAGTCTCTAGGTTATATGAATCCTAGATCATTTTGCAAGGTTCCATGACATGAATTTTCAGCATACTCTCATTCAACATCAGCAAGCATCAAACAAGGATCATATCAACCATTTAGACAGCAACAATGTCAAGCAAGAGTACACGTAAGAATTTCATGCTTCAAACTCACTAGTTACCATGTATCAATATCAATCCAATTATCAATTTTCCATTAGTCCATTCTTCCTTTAGTTTAGCTTACCAAATATAGATTAGGTTCATTTCATGGCATGTTCACTAAACAATAATATAGACATGCAAGGGTGGTTAGGACCTAGGTCCGAACCCTAAAGAAAAACTACCCTCACAATACTCCCAAGCTAACATAATTTTGGATAGTTATCCTCTATTGCTTATCCCTTGAATGACTAGCTCTAGAGCCTTCACCAAATCCTCTTCTTGACTAACAAGACACACACAAAACCATGTGAATATCATTAGAACTCAATTTATCAATATAAGCCATATATTCAAGCACATTTGTACTATTATACTAAACTGTTTTTACCACTGGCAGATTGTACACTCTTCACTAATCTGTTTATATCTTTTGATCTACACGTTGGAATTTCAATTAATTTATACCATTAGAAAGCTAATTTAATTACCTTTTTAACCATACATGGATCATAATTTTAACTTTTCTAGATTAATATAGTTTTTAAATTTAAAGACATGTCAATTTTACAGTCCCTAATCTGCTAGCTTACAATTAAGTTCACTCACTAGAGCTAATTAACCTATGGTTCATACAAGTTCAATTCAGTTTCTTTTTACCATAGTTTCCCCTATTTTCCCCTGACTCTTCATGTCCAGCTTAGTCCCTAATTTGTTTATCTAAGTCCTTAAAATAACAGATTTTCCAGAACTGTCCCCTATTCAATAATCTGCTCATTTACATGTTTAGACGATCCATTTTAGCTATAATTCACACAATTCAATTATCTAGTCATTCAATCTAACCCTTCCCATTATCTTTAAAGTTAAGGTTAGTCCCTAATTAATTCATATAGATCCTCAAATTAGCAATTTTTACAGATTAGTCCAGATTTACCTATTTTGTCAATTCATCACTTTAAACCATCTATTTAGCTATTAATGAAGCCATTAAAATTATCCAATTCAATTCTGAATTTTACAAATTTTAATCAAAATAGTCCCTAATGCCAATTTAACCATCTAGGTGACTAATTTCCTTACAAGTTCATTTCCCACCACCTAAGCTTAAATTTTCATTTGATTAACATCCCAATTCAATATATACATATTAATTTCTAACAAGCATGTCATCTATTTCACACACATGCAACAATCTAATCCCATGAATTAATAAACAAATCAATTATTCCCTATCTAAGAATTTCGAATAGAATAGTGAAGAAAATGGCTTACATTGCTTTCAAGATTCCTACCCAAGGGCCTAATTCAAGCTTAATTTCCTTCATTATCCATGGATAAACGCTCTCATCTCTCTCTAAAATCTCTCTCTTCTAATCGGTTAAGGCATGAGCAATTGGAGAAGATGACACAATATTGTCATCTTTGTTTCCTTCAATATGCCGAGTGACAAGGTGGGAGAGATACATGTTATCTCTAATTTTCTAACATGTGGCAAGGTGTTAAATTATCTAAGATTTTACATGCATTACTTTATACTTATTATTTCATTCACTTTAGTCATCTTAATTGGACCACTAATTTCCATTTCCTTCTTATTTAAGTCACTAGCTACCTTAATTAACTTAGGATTATGTCTAAATTGATTTGCTAAATTACGTATCAAAACCTTAATACTTTTAGGGTATCATTCAGGATATTACAACTCTCCCCCCCTTTAAAGAAATTCACCCTCGAATTTCTTCTGAGATACTATACTATCAACTCAGAATTTTTTACTCATTCTGTAACACCCTAAAACGTACCCTAGAATAATTAAAGTTTGCCACCTAAGTTAGATTATTTTCATTGAGCTCTATCCTAAACTAATTAGGATAATTAGTGATTAAAATGAAAAGATAATGACTAAAATAAGATGACTAAATTGAATAATAAATAAATGAAAGGTAATGCATGCAAATTTCTCGGAAATTATGTGCATCACCATGTGTTAAAGAATGAAGACACCAAGTGTCTTATAATATTGCCACTCGACAAGTAAAGTGCTCCAAAGATGACAATGTTGTCATCTTCCTTACTTGTTCTTCACTATAACTGAATAGAGAAGGAGAGAGAGAGGGGAGGAAATCAGCCATGGAAATCTAAATTTAAGCTTGAAATGAATAGAGAAGGTTATCATGCAAAGCAAAGCAAGCTTCCATGCTTCTTCTTCTTTTTCATTCGAATGACATGAATTTAGGAACTAGATTGAGTTGAAGTTTTAATTGCTCGATGCTAGTAGTTGTTAGCTTTGTTTAAAACTTGGATAATGTTGGATTTGATGTAATAACTATGTAAAATGGAAGTTTGAACAATAGGTACTATGTTAGAATTTTGTAAACATTGAGTAAACATGATCTAGGTGGTAACCGAGTATGAATGGCAGCTAAATTGAGATAATTTGTGTATTAAATCGAATAAGGAAAGTGATTATTAAGAGAATATCAAATTGAAATCATGTAAAAAGACTTAACAAGGCATTGAATAGGCTAAATTGATTGTGGAATGGAAGAAATCGAATGAATTGTGAAACTAATCACCTAGGTGGTGTAATTGGTATATATAGACTGTTTTGAATAAATTTGTAAAAGTTGAGACCGAATTGCATTAAATAAGGGGCTGGAAATGTTTGTTAAAAAAGGAGGAAGGGTTAAAATGAATGTTAGATAACTTGAATTGCATGAATTATAGCTAAAATAGATTGTCTAAACATGTAAATGGGCATATTATTGAATAAGGGATTGTTCTGGAAAATCTGTTAATTTAAGGACTTAGATAAACAAATTACAGACTAAACTGGACCTGAAGAGTCAGGGGAAAAAATATGGGAACTAAGGTAAAAAGAGACTGAATTGAACTTGTATGAACCATAGGTTAATTAGCTCACTAAAGTAAACTTAAATGTAAGCTGGCAGATTAGCGACTATAAAATTGACATGTCTTTAAATTAAAAAATATATTAATCTAAAAAAGCTAAAATTATAATCCATACATGGTTGGATAGGTAATTGAATTAGCTTTCTAATGGTATAAATTAATTTAAATTACAACGTGTAGATCAAATGATATAAACATATTAGTGAAGGGTGTACAATCTGTCAGTGGTAAAAATAGTTTAGTATAATAGTACAAATGTGCTTGAATATATGTCTTATATTGATCAGTTGAGTTCTAATGATATTCCCCTGGTTTTGTACGTGAAGAGGATTTGGTGAAGGCTCTAGAGCTAGTCATCCAAAAGATAAGCAATAGAGGATAACTATCCAAAATTATGCTAGCTTGGGAGTATTGTGAGTGTAGTTTTTCTTTAGGGTTGGGACTTAGGTCCTAACCACCCTTGCATGTCTATATTATTGTTTAGTGAACATGCCATGAAATGAACCTAATTTATATTTGGTAATGTAAAGTGCTTAAAAGTCTTATATTTTATGCCCATTTAGCTCAAATTTGTCATTGTTCTTAAGCCCATTTTAGTTCATACTTAGGTTTCCATGCATATTTTATAGCATATTTCCTTCACTCAGCTTATTACAGTATTTATGATTATATGTGGATAAAAGACACTATTTTTTGTTACATTTGCATTAAAGGTTACACGAGACTGTCGCCGGCACCTGCCGCGGCAGCGGAGAAGAAGAATGAACGAAGAGGAGGAAAAAGCAGAATGATTACATCAAGTCACACAGGACGAACCACCATTAATGAGCCGACGAGACAGACTGCCGCCTGTTGTCACTAAATTTTCACCTTAATTTTAAATAATAAAAAAAGCAAAAAAAATAAAAAAAAAGAAAGAAGAAGAAAAAAATCCATATTTCCTTTAAATAATAAAAGGCCCCTTATTTAAAAAAAATTAATATAACAAAGACCCATTTTTAAAAGCCCATTTTTGAAAGAAAAAAGAATAAGGCCATTTCAAATTCTAGCCCATCTTTTAAAAAAAGGAAAAAAAGAGAAAAATAATTCTCATAATTATGGTGTAAAATAAAGAAAAAGGAAATAAAATGAAGTGAAAAAATAATAATAAATGTGATGAAAAATGTAACCCCTCGTCCCGGTCCGGACGTTTGACCGGTCCGAGTAGGCTACACGGGGAAAACCGATGTGAAACCCGTTAAGGTCACACCTCGGTTAGCAACCCTAGAAAATTTCTTTTACTTATCTTGTCTAAATGCATTATTATGTCCTTTGTGGAACACGACAACGGAAACACAAGCAATATAAATACGACCATCCAAAACAACACTTTTAAAACAACCCATTTTCCCTTTTTAAGCAGGCCGTATCGATACACCTGTCAAGGGTATCGATACGCCTTGACCAAGTCAACTGTCTTCAGTCAACTCAAGGGAGACCGTATCGATACAGCCCTTGGGCGTATCGATACACCCTCATCGGTCAACATCTCGTGGTCAATGAGACAAAACCGTACCGATACGCTTAGAGCCCGTATCGATACGCCAAAGTCTCACCAAAATCTCAGATTTTCAGTGAGCTTTGGGCGTATCGGTACACCCTCGCGTATCGATACACCAAGCCAAAAATGAGTCCTGAAGAGCAAGACCGTATCGATACGGTCCTTAGGCGTATCGATACGCCCTGCACTACAAGTTCCCAAATTTCAGCCAAACAACTTAAGACTCGACTCTAGATGCGATTTACGACTCCCCTAGCCCCGGACAACATACATACAACCTTTAACTATAGAGATATAATCATACATGGCATTCAAAATGTACAAGGATCATGCAACGAAAGGATTCATACATTTATCAAAAAGAAGACATACTTAACACACAAAGGTTCATGCCTTAGAAACAAACATATAGGCTTTCATGACATGCAACATAAACAAGGTTTACAATTCAAACAAGGCATCCAAGAGCAAAACCAATTCATCATACATCAAAGCATTTAATCAACAACACCTATCCTATTGCTTGACTATTACAATCTACAATTTAAAGTTCATACTTGACCTAACCAAAAGCGACACTTGGAGACCTTTCCTTGCCCATGCCACCCACAAGCTACTAATATGCATTGTCGAACAAAAAGAAGCGTAAGCATAAAAGCTTAGTGAGGGTAAGAACATAAAACAAACCTCGACAATGCAGGGTCCAAGCACGAGCAACAACTAAGATGGAATGCATGACCTTACCTCCGATCCACAAGAGCCAAAATATACATGATGCATGAGCATATAATCAACACTATGCCATGATCAACAACTCATAAGTCCAACACACGAAGATACATATAACAATATATTAACCAAAACATATATCAAACCATATTGGAATCACATTTCATATCATATTGGAATCACATTTCAATTCATATTGGCACCTAGCTATGACTCGAATACGCGGATAACACGTTGGAACGCAGTTCCAACACAAGCATTACCTTCGGTGGGATTACACTCATCACAGGTTATCGCGGAGGGGATTCCACTCATCCCCGCGCCCCTTCGATGAGATTCCATTCATCACCGACTAATATATAAAGATTTCCGGGCGAACCCGTACTCCTCCTTGGTGACTAAATGCCACCAAGGCCACGCGCGAATTTGACTCTCGTGTGCACACTTACATCCTAATGATCGATCATTGTACCCAAGCATACTAGTGCCAATATTAAACACAATCCATAACCTTTCACAACATCATTTCATATCAACTTCCGTGCTTAGCACGTACTCACCATGATCATTATCATGCACAAATCACAATCCAAACCACATGCATAACAATGCTTCAAACCATACCTCAACAACATGTATAACACAATATACATAATTACCATAAACACAAATAAACAAGAGGCGTAATGAGCAATTAGGAGTTCAACCAAAAGTTTCCTAAACTAAGCTTGAGATTAGGCTACCACTCTAATCTCAACTCTAGGTGGGTTTACCAAGCCCAACCTAGGTTCACATGCTTGAACCAATATTTAAAAACCATTTAAAAACAATAACCACTCACCGACCACTCCATTTAGCACAAGCCGACTAGCCTACCAAGCATCCAAGTTTTCGTATTTGAGCCCGAAGCTTCTCCATTGTTCTCTCTTGCTCCTGCCCATTCAAAAACGATACATTAGCCCCAAAATCAGCCACAACCCCAAGGTTTAACACCAACACACAAATCCACTACAATTCTCAAATTTCAAAGCCAAGTTCATTCTTCAAATTCTCATTTTCGTACTTCCACAAAAACCCATTAAAAATCAGCAATGTAGTCATCCAAAGCACTCTTAAACATGTTCAAAACACTACTCAAACATAGTGTAACCATCAGCCAACGATTTCCAACATCAAACACACCCAAAACCAACCTTTAAACCCTTCAAAACCCTCATTAAAACCCAAATTCGGGAATCATTGTAAAACTCTTTAAAATTCACATATGTTGAACCTTTTAGGTTGTAAACAATTTATCTAACCTTAAATAATCAAAAGCTTAGGTTAAAGACAATAAAGTTCTCATTTTTAAACAAAACCCCAAAACTTCAAATTTCAAAATCATGAACAATAATGAAAACTAATGGTACCAACATGAAGAGGAAGATAAGGACAAGTCAAATATGGTTTTACCTTTCAAAAATCACCCAAGATGAAGAAGAATGGTGATGGAATAGTAACCCTTAGAGAGAGAGAGCTCTCATGTCTATAGATTTGGGAAAGAAGGGGGAAGAAGATGATGAATAAGCTCATTTAAAATAAAAATGGGTTTATATTTTGGAAGACCACTTATTTACCATAATGCCATTAATGAATGGCTAAAATTCTCATCTCCTAAAATCCATGGAATTGGACTTAGAAGATAGGCCCAACATAGTTTTTAATTATTTTGCAAACACGAAACTCGAAATATTATTTTCATCTAACCCCCAAACTCGGGTGTTACAACTCTCCCCCACTTATGGAAATTTCATCCCCAAAATTTATTGGACATGAAGAGCCACTGTAACATGCTTCTTCACACTTTCTCTCTCACTATAACATACTCACCAACTCGGTAGACTTACCACACAACATTAGCTATATGATGCTAAGATCCCAATGGGTCCTTCAATGCATGCCATTTTTTTTAAACTCAACTCAATCTCTTCAACAAACATAGCACGAGACAGATCAGCTTCACATTTTCGAATCACAAATACATGGTACACATCACGGACCCCTTTCTAACTCTGGTGGTAACCGCAACAAATAAACAACATGACTAGCCTGATTCACAATCTCATACGGCACCGTTTGAAAACTTGGCCGATAACTTTCTCTGACTAACCATCTGACTTCAACAAGTAACCAAACACTATGCAGCCGTCTTCAAAAATCTAGTTGAAATCTCGAATCCATGTCGGTCACTATCGATTTCAAGACACTGTACAACTCACACTCTTGCTAAGGCACGACTCCGCCATCTTACACAAGGTACAAGTAACGTGAACATGTAATTAAATGAGCACACTCAATGCAACTATCATTGTTTACTCGACTAAACTCTCCCGTAGGAAATCAAAGGAGAATCAGTCACAAGATTCCTCAAATCTATTACCCACTTTCATTAAGAATCTTCCATGGATGTAACAAACTAGAAGAAAACTGATGCTCGGTCTTGACACGCTGGCAAATTATACACTTACTCTCATACTAAACCACATCACCCATCAACTCAATGCAGAAGTACTCGTCTTTCAACCCACGATACGTCTTCATACTACTCAGATGCAATACAATGAACTGCCGTGTGCTTTGGCTAAAACAATACGTCTCAAAATACTATGTCATTCGGCACGACTATTCTGTCTCTGAAAATGCAAACTCTATCTTCTCCGAAACTGTATTCTGAAGGTCTTCCTTCTTCCATGTCTTGCACGTGAGGTGCCAAGAACCTATCTTGCAACTGTTTCTCTTTAAGTATTCTGACTCAATGTAGGTTTAACATGAAACTCGGCCACAAAACCATTATCATTTGTCAAACTGAATCCAGCAATTATAGCTCGCAACTCAACTGCCAATCTAACAACAATTATAACTCAAAGCATCGGTTACTGCGTTGACTCTCTTCGGATGGTACTCAATCTTGAGATTACGGTCTTCAAGCAGTTCTAACAATTTATGCTGTTCAAGTTTCAATCCTTCCTAAGTCGTCTAATATTTCAAGTTTTGATGATAAATATATATTGTGCATTTCTTACTATACATGCTTTGTCTCTAAGTCCACGAAGCAATTACAACTGCAGTTAACTATATGTCTTATGTTGAATAATTCTTTTCATGTACTTTCTACTGTCTCGACGAATAGGCCACAATCTTCTGTCTTGCATAAACACACAACCTAACCCTACATGTAACGCATCACTATGATTCACAAATTCTTTCTCTAATATAGGCTGGATCAAGGTCGAAGCTCTCTTCAAAGTTTATTTCGGCTTCTCAAGTGCTCGTTGTCTCGCATTTGACCACACAACCGAACATTCTTCTGTAGCAATCTGTCAAAGGAGCAGCTATCTTCGAAAGACTATTTACAAACCTCCGATAGTAACAATGCTAGACCCAGGAACTATAGATACCTATCACTATCTTTGATTTCTTCCAACTCACATCTTCTTCTACCTACTTAGGATTTACTCTAATACACTCGGTTGATCTACATGTCCTAGGAGAACATCTTCCTTGACTCGGAGTTCACGTTTGCTCAACTTGGCATACAACTGATTTTCTAATAGGATCTGCAACACTAACTCCAAAGCTTGCCATGGTCTTCTTCGGCACGTGAATATACCCATGTATCATCTATGAGGACTACTACAAACTGATCAAGGAGCTCAGGAAATATTCTGCTCGACATCTCTATAAAAGTAGCTAACACACTAGTCAAACAAAACGACATAACCCATAACGCAAAGTGATCACATTTTGCCCTAAAAGCTGTCTTCGGTACATCAACTTCTCTCACTTTCAACTGGTAGTAATCGAGTCTCAAATTAATCTTCAAAAAGACTGAAGCACACCCCAACTGATCAACAAACCACTGATGCTCGGAAATGGATACTAATTATTCACTGTCAATTGTTTCAACTAACTATAATCCAAACACATTCTCGCATTGTCATCTCTCTTCTTTACAAATTGCACTGTTGTACTCTAAGATGATGTACTAGGCCTAATGAATCTAAGGTCTAACAAATCTCGTAGTTGATTCTTCAACACTCTCAATTCTTTCGGGAACCATAAGATAAAGAGCAATCAAAACAGGAGCAAACTCGGAGACGGTATCAATAACAAACTCTTCTTCCCTATCAAGAGACAAACCGGGTAATTCTTCCAAACACTTTTAGGAAAAAACACAAACTATTCTAACATTCTGCGGTCTAACCTTCATTCAAAAATCAAATCCATCACATTTGCTAGGCAAGCCTATCAACTAAATTCAGTCAATCTTTGACCTCTAAAGCGGGATCAACATTCAATAAGAAGTTCACATCCTCACCTACCACTACAGTCTCACAGAAATCTGCAACTTCAAGGCAACTCTCTCTCTTTATCTCAACGTATACCCTAGCTTTGTGTTCTACGAGCCAAACCATGCCCAATGCTACATCGAATCCGTAAAAAGACAATTACTTCACATCTACTAGAAACGCGTAACCCTAAACCATCAACAAACATATTCCGCACATCTTTCTGACCACCACTATCTCACCAAAAGGTCTAGTCACATGCGTTCCCTACGTCTAAGGTCTCAACAGGTATATCAAATTTCTTTGCATGCTCCCACAAAAGGATGAATCCGCAGAAATCGCAACTTCACATGTACACAGTTGATAGTTTTCAGTTCTCTTGTTTTCAGGATGGCACTTCCAACATAACCTAACTCTTCAAAATCGTTCTTAAAGCATCTCGAAACCTCAAAATTTAGTTCTGATCACACACAAACAATCATGCAGGAACTTGTTCTATAGCATCGGTCTTGACGACTCAAAACATCCCACTACCTAACGATCTGGAGTTAGAGCTCAAGACTTCCTTCTCGGCTCACCTATATCGGAAGTGACTTCATCTCTCCTTCTTGCTGGAAGACAACTCAAACACACACTGGCCCAATCACACAAATCGATTCCCACTCACGGATAATGACCGGCTGTCTGGTATTAAAACCATAGGCCGAACGCCAACGATCACCAACTAACATTTCTGAATTTTAGATTACTCACACGAGACCCTTACTTTGATCTCGCCAAAAGAACTAAGGTACTCATACCTACCTCTGACACTTCACCGGACACATTCAAACTTTACATGCTTGCTGACAATATACAGAAGTACAGATTCAGAATCAACTAGAGGGACAAACTCAAAATTGTACCAAGGGCTTATCTACTATAACATCGATACCACTCTGAATCCCACTCACAAGTCTTCACTTCTTTTTACCAACTATACCAGAATCGATCACATCGTTCCCTATCAACAGAAATCAACCCACAGACACACTGACTCAAACAAAAAAATTGCACCTCAACTCCGGTAGAACCATACCTCCCTAACTATAGCGATGAAATCCCTCAACATCATACACATTTTCAGAAACCACAACTTTTACTTACCGATTCACGGCCCACGCCTTGGCCTCAAACTTACCCAAAAGCAATAAATCAACAACAACAACAAATTAACATGCAAACTGGGTTAGCAAAGGATAGGGTCCAAGTGGCTCAAGATTGATTCTCTCACTTAAAATCTCTTTTTTCGATGTAATAGAAGCAATGTGGCTCTACTCAACATGCTTCAAGCAACATACATTCATAATCAACCAATCACACATCGCAACATACTCGAATAACAAGCAACATGCTTACATGGCAAGCAACCACCGTGCAATTACAATACAAAAATTAAACTTACCTCACTTACCTGCCCAAGGTCTCAGAAACCTTAGGCTCTAATACCAACAACTGTAACCCCTCGTCCCGGTCCGGAAGTTTGACCGGTCCGAGTAGGCTACACGGGGAAAACCGATGTGAAACCCGTTAAGGTCCCACCTCGGTTAGCAACCCTAGAAAATTTCTTTTATTTATCTTTTCTAAATGCATTATTATGTTCTATGTGGAACACGACAGCGGAAACACAAGTAGTATAAATACGACCATCCAAAACAACACTTTTAAAACAACCCATTTTCCCTTTTTAAGTAGGTCGTATCGATACACCTGTCAAGGGTATCGATACGCCTTGACCAAGTCAATTGTCTTCAGTCAACTCAGGGGAGATCGTATCGATACAGCCGTTGGGCATATCGATACACCCTCCTCGGTCAACATCTTGCGGTCAACGAGACAAAACCGTACCGATACGCTTAGAGCATGTATCGATATGCCAAAGTTTCACCAAAATCTTAGATTTCCAGTGAGCTTTGGGCGTATCGGTACACCCCCACGTATCGATACACCAAGCCAAAACTGAGTTCTGAAGAGCAAGACCGTATCGATACAGCCCTTAGGCGTATCGATACGCCCTGCACTGCAAGTTCCCAAATTTCAGCCAAACAACTTAAGACTCGACTCTAGATGCGATTTACGACTCCCCTAGCCCCGAACAACATACATGCAACCTTTAACTATAGAGATATCATCATACATGGCATTCAAAACTTACAAGGATAATGCAACGAAAGGATTCATACATTTATCAAAAAGAAGACATACTTAACACATAAAGGTTCATGCCTTAGAAACAAACATATAGGCATTTATGACATGCAACATAAACAAGGTTTACAATTCAAACAAGGCATCCAAGAGCCAAACTAATTCATCATACATAAAAGCATTCAATCAACAACACCTATCCCATTGCTTGACTATTACAATCTACAATTTAAAGTTCATACTTGAGCTAACCAAAAGCGACACTTGGAGACCTTTCCTTGCCCTTTCCACCCACAAGCTACTGATCTGCATTATCGAACAAAAAGGAGCGTAAGCATAAAAGCTTGGTAAGGGTAAGCTCATAAAACAAACCTGGACAATGCAGGGTCCAAGCACGAGCAACAACTAAGATGGAATGCATGACCTTACCTCCGATCCACAAGAGCCAAAATATACATGATGCATGAACATATAATCAACACTATGCCATGATCAACAACTCATAAGTCCAACACGCGAAGATACATATAACAATGTATTAACAACAACATATATCAAACCATATTGGAATCACATTTCATATCATATTGGAATCACATTTCAATTCATATTGGCACCTAGCTATGACTCGAATACGCGTATAACACGTTGGAACACACTTTCAACACAACCATTACGTTCGGTGGGATTACACTCATCACCGGTTCTCGCGGAGGGGACTCCACTTATCCTCACGCCCCGTCGATGGGATTCCACTCATCATCAACTAATATATAAATATTTTTGGGTGAACTCGTACTCCTCCTTGGTGACTTAATGCCACCAAGGCCACGCGCGAATTTGACTCTCGTGTGCACACTAACATCCTAATGATCGATTATTGTACCCAAGCATACTAGTGCCAATATTAAACACAATCCATAACCTTTCACAACATCATTTCATATCAACTTTCGTGCTTAGCACGTACTCACCATGATCATTATCATGCACAAATCACAATCCAAACAACATGCATAACAATGCATCAAACCATGCCTCAACAACATGTATAACACAATATACATAATTACCATAAACACAAATAAACAAGAGGCATAATGAGCAATTAGGAGTTCAACCAAAAGTTTCCTAAACTAAGCTTGAGACTAGGCTACCACTCTAATCTCAACTCTAGGTGGGTTTACCAAGCCAAACCTAGGTTCACATGCTTGAACCAATATTTAAAAACCATTTAAAAACAATAACCACTCACCGACCACTCCATTTAGCACAAGCCGACTAGCCTACCAAGCATCCAAGTTTCCGGATTTGAGCCCGAAGCTTCTCCACTGTTCTCTCTTGCTTCTAACCATTCAAAAACGATACAGTAGCCCCAAAATCAGCCACAAACCCAAGGTTTAACACCAACACATAAATCCACTACAATTCTCACAATTCAAAGCCAAGTTCATTCTTCAAATTCTCATTTTCGTACTTCCACAAAAACCCGTCAAAAATCAGCAATGTAGTCATCCAAAGCACTATTAAACATGTTCAAAACACTACTCAAACATAGTATAACCATCAGCCAAAGATTTCCAACATCAAACACACCCAAAATCATCCTTTAAACCCTTCAAAAACCCCATGAAAACCCAAATTCGGAAATCATTGTAAAACTCTTTAAAATTCACATATGTTGAACCTTTTAGGTTGTAAACAATTTATCTAACCTTAAATAATTAAAAGCTTAGGTTAAAGACAATAAAGTTCTCATTTTTAAACAAAATCCCAATACTTCAAATTTCAAAATCATGAACAATACTGAAAACTAATGGTACCAGCATGAAGAGGAAGATAAGGACAAGTCAAATATGGTTTTACCTTTCAAAAATCACCCAAGATGAAGAAGAATGGTGATGGAATAGTAACCCTTAGAGAGAGAGCTCTCATGTCGTTAGATTTGGGAAAGAAGGGGGAAGAAGATGATGAATAAGCTCATTTAAAATAAAAATGGGTTTATAATTTAGAAGACCATTTATTTACCATAATGCCATTAATGAATGACTAAAATTCTCATCTCCTAAAATCCATGGAATTGGACTTAGATGATAGGCCCAACATACTTTTTAATTATTTTGCAAACACGAAGCCCATTAAAATATTTTATTATTTTAATTATGACACCGAAGTCCGAAACATTATTTTAATATTATTTTCATCCGACCCCCAAACCCGGGTGTTACAAAAAATAGCAAACAAAAACAGCGAAAAAACATCAAAGAAGGGGAAAAAGAAGAAAGTAAAAAAGGGGAACCATCGCGTGGGCTAGTTCCCTAGCAAACCCTCACGACGAGCCTCTATGGTGACCGCCCGGCGTCTACCAGCCACGACTGCCGACGCCGTTGGTACTGGCTGGCCCGCTTTACCGCCACCGGTCTAACTCGCCGCCTGTGCTCGTCTGAATCTCCAAAAAATAAAGTAAAAGTAGTCAAACCCTAGGCTCGAATAAAGGGGAAATTCGATCCCGAATTTGAACCAAATATGGATATTCTTGAGGGGTTTTTCTGAGGATCAAGCAATTTGTCGAATTTAGTCTCCAATTTGGGGATTAAATCCAGATTTGTCTTGAATTTGAAGCTTAAAATCAACTATAAAACCCCCCTTTCAGCCATTTGTTCAACACACAATTCCAAGAAAAACACACTTGAAAAAAAAAAGCAATTAGGCTTGGAAAAATCCGAAAAAATTCTCTAAAAATTCTTCAATGGTTGCTGGAAATTTTGAGTGGAAGTTCGTGTTTGGAAGCAATTTTTCGGAGGAAATTAGGTTGATTTCGAGAAGACCGGATTCGAGTTCTTCGTTTGTCGTTTTCGGTAAAATTTCTAACTTTTCTTTTACATTTTTTATTTGGATTTTTTATTTCTTGTTCTTGGTTGAATTTTTGTTTGTGTTTGTGTTTTTTTTTTGTGAATTTTAGGTTGTTCTTGAAGTCGAAAAATCGTTTCACGATTCCGGTAACGTTTTCGTTTTAATTCTCTGTTTTAAATTTGGTTTGATCTTTAAAAATATTTGCATGCTTAAAAAAATATTGTTAAATTTGTTTTGATAATGTATAAATAA
Organism: Hibiscus tridactylites; assembly: GCA_958450335.1. Taxonomy (NCBI): domain Eukaryota; kingdom Viridiplantae; phylum Streptophyta; class Magnoliopsida; order Malvales; family Malvaceae; genus Hibiscus; species Hibiscus tridactylites. The sequence goes on along the minus strand of OY288272.1, from coordinate 35,733,866 downwards.
ATTTTTAAGGTGTTTAAATTAAACTGCAAGAATAAAATGAATAAATATGGTTTAATTGAAAAAAATTTCAAGTTAGGGATTTAATTTGAAAAACACAATAATGCATGGGTGGAAATAATAAAGAGGCTTAATTCTGATTAAAAAATATAAACAATATTTTTTTTTGAAATTTAGATTTAATAATAAATGGGTTGAGTGATTTTAAAAATAAAAATAAATAAGATATTTTTCTTTAAAAAATAAATAAGTCATAAAGTTTTGTTTTTAAAAGAAAAAAGAAAATAAAATGTTTTAAGGTAAAAGTTTAGGGTTTTAGGAGAAAATAAAGTTTTGAAAAAGCTTAAAAAAATCATTTAAAATAAAAATTTATTTTTAAACAGAAAAGCTTTAAAAATGAAAAATGGAAAAGAGGATGTTTTAAAAGAAGATTTTTTTTTTAAAATAAAAAGGTGGGAAAAACATTAAAAATGAAAAAAAAAAAGGTAAAAGGGGTCTTGGCTTTTGAAAAAGCTAAAAAGTAAAAAAAGAAACAAAGGTTTTTTTAAAAGGAAAAATAAAAGGAAAAAAACTCAAAAAGAATAAAATTTGCTTGATTATTTTAGAAATAAGTTAAAAACATAGGGCTAGGTTATAAAGCTTAGATAGAGACATGTTTTTTTGAAAAATGTTCTTCACAAAAAATGCACTTAATCATACTTAAACTTTAAATTAGGAATAAAAGACTTATACGTTTTTAGGTTTTTTGTTTTTTAATAATCGAACTTAGAAAATGAATAAAATGTTCAACACACTAAATCTCCTAATTGTTTGAAAAAGTGAAAATAATTTAATGCGGTGTCTTATCAAACGAGAATGACGGTTTAGCGCCAGAAATGTTGGCAATGATTAAAGTTCATCTCCCGGACGATAAGACCGTTGGAATGGACTAATATTCATTAAACGGACAAGTAAAGTCGAGCCTTTGTGAACTTTTAAATTCTAGTTTTGAAAACCATTTTAAAACCAATTAGGTACCAATTTTGGGCGTCGTGGGGTGCTAACCCTTCCCCACGCGTAACCGACCCCCGAACCTATTTTCTGATTTTTCGCAAACCACAACCGTTGATTTATTAAAACAAAATGTTTTTATTAAAATAACCCTATTTAAAAAATGATCATATCACACTTTTTTTTTAAAAAAAAGATTGGTGGCGACTCCGTTGTTTTTTTAAGTTTTACCGTCAAAAAGTCGAAGCCTCTTTTCCCTAAAAAAGACGGTTGCGACATCTTGGCGACTTCGCTGGGGAAATGTTTTTGTTTTTTAAAATAAAAACAAAAGAGGGTCAGGCCACAAATTGGTTTTAAATGGTGTTTTTTTTTAATATGGAATTTGCAAGTTCACGATAGGTTCTATTTATTTGTCTGTTTAAATGAATATAATTCTATGTTACGCATTTAAGACTTAATTCCAAGCTTTATTCCCCAGCTTTATCCCGTTTGTTTAAGTGGGGGGAACACGCTTTGCTCATGTAAGAATATTGATTCTTCGTATGAGCCTACCAAGCACCTTCGGGACTCATTCTCTTTGCCTTCGTAGGGATATTGATTCTTCGAGAAGGCTTCGATGGTGAGTCCTCCTAAGTTGAGCTTGATTCGTTTGTAGCCTATAATGGGTGAGAATCGAGGGATTTGGTACCCTTAGTAGGGGACAACAAGGACAACTTGGGTACCTTTTTAGAACCAAAACAAGTTTGAGAATCTAGAGCCTACCCTAATAGAGCCATGCGGAAATGCCTAGGGTGTTGAGTCGTAGGAATAATCCGTGGAGACATGTCCTGAAATGTTGGAATGCCGACCCAGAATTATCGTGCATTTAATTTGTTTTTTTACTGTTTCATTTGTTTTTTCCCTTGCATTTTTAATCTCTGTTCCTTATCTTGCTTGTTTTGCATGTGCATCATTTCATATTTAGAAGGGGTTGATTCTGGAAAATTATTCAATTATGGACGGAAAGCTCTTGAAGAATGAAGAGGAAAATGCGAAAGTGTGTCACTTGTTTGAGGTCAATCAGAGGAAGTATGGAGATAATTTGGGTGCGGGTCACGAAATAGAAACTTCAGAGTATGCCCATGTTAGTGTTAAGCAAAACAATGTGTAGGAGTTACGTGAGATATAGGACCGTTTCGATTATAAGACCAAACAGTTGTTCCGTGAGTCTTATGGCGACATAACATATCTTCTGTTTGTGAAGGTTGATGAGCCATTTCTGAAGGCTTTGATTCAGTTCTGGAACCCTGGGTATTGCTGGTTTACGTTTAACGGAGAAGACATGATGCCAACTTTCGAGGAATACTTGGCATTGTTCAATATGCCTGAAGTGAAGGAGATATTGGTGTATACAAAGCCGCCCAAAAACAAGAGCTCACACTCAAAACTTGTTTCATTTGCCGGAATGAGCGATGGATGGGTTGAAGGGTTGATACGGAAGAGAGGGGGAAGTTTTAACTTTTCTTTGGTCACGCATTCGAAACATTATTCCGGTTCATCCAGACATCACAAAAGGGTAGACCTCTTGGCCATTGCAATTTACAGTTTAGTGATTTTTCCAAAGGTGTTGGGGAACATCGATGTGGCCATGCTAGACTTCTTTGAGCAGTTGAAGAGGAATGTCAATCCAGTGCCTGGAGTGTTAGTAGAAACCTTCATCTCTTTGAACGCTTTTCGAAAAGTGGAAGGTGTGCGTTTTGGAGGATGTGCTCCTTTACTTCAAGTTTGGGCCCTTAGTCATTTCTGGGAGTGTCTAACTTTGGCCTTACCAAACGTATTCTCCCCAAACTTTTTCCCACTTCAGGAATTTTTGGTACAAGATTGGCCGAGTATCAAGAGAAGCAAGTGGGTAGATATCTTTAGAGATCTTCGTGACGAGGACATCAAATGAGGGTACCATGGATGGGACATGCTAAAGTAAGGTATAGTTATGGAGATTACAACTATTTGATGATGTTAGGCTAATGGGGAGGAATTGGTTGTGCACCTTTGTTATTATCATGCCAATATGGATCACGAAAATTTGTTCCTTTCACTTCCGAGCTTAGTACGCCAGAATTCGAGTTTCACGGAGAGTTTAAGCGGAAGGTGCAAGAAATCAGTGACTCATGCAAGATGTGCTATTATATGAAGATAGAGTTTGACAAGCATTGCATGTATACTTCTGATTGTAATATTTGGAGGCATACGAGGATGAATGACAAGGTTATGTTACCTATTCTTGTCCCGCCAAGTCTATAGAAGAACATCTGAAAATGGTTCCTTCAGAGGCTGACATTCTAAGGGAAGAGCTAAGACGGGCTAGGTTCGAAATCGAAGCGCTTAAGGAACATAATTTGCGAGACAAGTTTGAAGTCAGCCTTGACGTAGAAAAGCACAAGAGAGAAGCCAACTGACTGCGGAAAATGTATTCTAATTTAAAAGAAAGGTATGAGATTCAGAGGGTTGATTTCCTTAAGCTTCAAGCTGCAGTTCGATATGCGGATCTTCGAAAAAGCCAAGAACAATGGAGACAAGAGATAGAACAAGATGTGGTGAAGGAGAAGGAATGCGATAAGAGGAAGGTAGAGAAGTTCCGACGGGCCTTGGCTGAAGAAAGAAAGAAGACAAAACAAGTAGTGCAAAATGAGAAGGGTAAAAGACCTCGAGAGGAGTCGAAGGAAGATTCGACTGCATGGAAGTGGCAAGCTCATGACAACAAAATATGTTTGCTAAAGCTACAATCAGTCTATGATAAACCACCAAGAAGTTGAAGCAAAGCCAGGCCTTCATCATTGAGATAGAAGCCAAAATAGAGAACATGAGTCGAACAGTTCACAAGATGCAAAAGGACCATACCTATGAAGAATTCCAAGCTAGTTTGAGTGAGAATGGCTTCTTGGAAGAGCGAGTTAAAGAAATGGATAATCTCCTTCAAGAGTATAAAACAAAGATCTTAGTTCTAGAAGATATCATCGAAGGAGGAAACGACTATTGGTTCACTCGCCTCAGAGATAATGCTCGGAGATTCCAAGAAAGGGATGAGTTTGATAGGACGGTGATGACACATGTCCAAGATGTGGCCAAGCATGTGACAATATTGGCAACTAAAGCTGTAACTCTTCGGCAGTACATCAAGCCCGTTGGAGAAGTTGGACAAAGACTTATGTGGCTAGTTGAAGAAATCTAGGAGTTAGGCGTTCAAGCAGAAAAAATATTTGTAGTTCAAAAAAGATGTAATAAAAAAATTTCATATTTAATAAAGAGTTTCCTTTCATGAGCAGATTTTCAATGGAATTGATGGCCCTTCGACTGCATTCATGCATTTGCATTGTCTTGTTTGCTTTGTTATTTGCTTTTATGAATTCATTTGTGCATACATTCATTCATGTCATAAACTAACTTAATAATAAAAAAACCGACAGAATATCAAAAATTGCTAAGACAACTCATAAATACGGTACACGAGCACAAACCTGAGCCATGAACTCTGAGGTAAGATTGAAAACTTTGTAGGCAAACTAAAAGAACATTCAAGATAAGCTAGAGAAAATAGAGGTTGACATGAAACAACAAGTTGAGGCAGTTCATCAAAAGACGGTCAGTTCAATAGCTGATATGTTAGGATTCAAGGACCCAGGTGTGGTTGAAGAAAGAGGGAATATTACTGCCATTCCACGATTCTCAGGAATGACCTATAGGAGGGAGGTTGCTGCTAAGGCCAAAACACCCATCCATCTAGCTGAATCTTCCACTCATGTTCCAAACGTGGAGGCCAATAACTACGAGGTGCCCGACCTCGATGAAATTGCTGATAAGGTTCGAGTTGAGAAGAAGTTGGAAGAAAAGTATGAAAAGTTAGAGGGGATGATCAAGTCCTTCCAAGATGGAGCTGCTTATGGTGGAATGGATGACAAGGATCTGAGCTTGGTAACTGATTTAGTTGCGCCACCAAAATTCAAGATCCCAGACTTTGAAAAATACAATGGGACCACATACCCATCAGCACATCTAACTATGTACTGTAGAAATATGTCAATGTACCTTAACAATGAAAAGCTGCTCATTCACTGCTTTCAAGACAATTTAGTAGGATCCGCTGCACGTTGGTATTCCCAGTTAAGGCCGGGTGAACATCAAATCATGGAGGGATCTGTCCAAAGCCTTCAGTGAGCAATACAAGCATGTTTCGGATATGGTTCAAACCCATTTGGTCTTGCAAGGTATGGAGCAAAAACACCACGAGAGCTTACGACAATACGCACAAAGGTGGAGAGATGTAGCGGCACAGGTGCAGCCACCTTTATTAGAAAAACGAGATCACCCTGATGTTTGTGGAAACATTAAAAGGTTCTTTTTACGATCGCATGCTTAATCATGCTACGAAGAACTTTGCGGACATGCTAATGAATGGTGAACTCATCCTAGCAGCCATGAAGAGCGGGAAGTTGGACAGTTGGGAAACAAAGAAGACATATAAGAAGAGAGACAACAATGAAGTCAATGCAATGAATGTCTACAACCTCAGTTATTCAACAGGTGTGGTATTCAACAAGCCCAACACCTTCAGCAAACCCAACACCTCAGCCCCAACGGTTGCAAGTGCCCCAAAAGGATAGCGGAGATATCAAGAAAACTCGAGGCCCTGCTTTCCTCCCATCTCAATGACCCATGCAAAGTTGTTTGCTGAGTTGGTCAAATCGCAGATGGTGCTACCAAGAAATGTTCCTCCGTTCTCACCTTCTTATCCACCATGGTACGATGAGAAGGCCCAATGCGAATATCATGTAGGAGTAAGAGGGCATACCATTGAGAATTGCACCGCGTTCAAAAGGGTGGTGGATGATTTAATAAAATCGGGCATGTTACCATTCAAAACTTCTGAGGAAAATGGAAATTCGTTGCCAAACCACCAAAAGAGCAGAATAAATGCCATCATAGAAGAAGAATCTCACACCAACAGGAAACACGTTTCCGAGGTTAAGGCATCCATGAAATGGGTATGGATCTAGATAGTCAAAGCTGGGGTGATAGAAGGAAGATTTGAAGAAGCAACGATTGAAGGATGGTATTGTCAATACCACCAGCAAGAGGGGCATGAAATTGAAAATTGCTTGGAGTTTAAACAGTTAGTACAAATGAAGATTGACTGCAAAGAGTTAGAATTTTACGAACATAAAGAACAGAAGATGGAAGTCTGCGCATCATAGGAATCATCCTCTACATAGGAATGAAGCCTTTGGTGATCAAGACCAACGTAAGGGTTAGTGAACCAGCTAGGAGTGTGACTCCACGATTGATTGTGAAGGCACCAGCCCCATTTCCCTATAAGGACAGTAAAAAGTCCCTTGGAAATATGCTTGCGCAGTAACGAATCCAAGGAGATCGACAGTTGAAGAGGGAAGAAAAGTGTTGGGATTTTAGGTGCTCGATTTCTTCAACCGTTCTTGCTCGCCAAGTGGTGGAGAAGTGGAATTTTGGGTGATAGAGGTGTGGAAGTTAAAATGATAAACACAAGATGATTTATAGTTTTACAACCTTCTAACCAAGGTCTACATCCACTACCTTAGCTTCCCACTAAAGATTTCCAATCAATCCACTATTGATTCGTCCCCTTTTCTAGGCTTAGGAGGAAACCCTTACAAACCAATCAAGTATTCTACCCAAAGCATTGATCAAACCCTCTTTACAAAGAGATAAAAATAAGCAAACTCAAATCCCTCTAATAGGTTTTTGTTTGCAAAATTAAGCTCTCGCCCAATCCTAAAAACACTTGAGCAAATATAACAATTTTGGCTCACTAGTGTTTGTCTATACAAGGAATTGACAATTAAGCACTAAGACACATTTTGATCATATGTTGTATTACAATTGAAGCATTAACCTTTACTTGATGCTTGGAGGTACTTTTGTTCTCCTTCTTGAGTTTGTAGTCGTTACTAGCCGTTGGGGTTGAATTGGAGCCGTTGGAGACTTTATTTCCCACCATAAATGCAGTTCTGCAACATCCCGTTTCGAAACGACCGACCCTGTTTCGAAACACTCTTGAAATAGAAAGAGTCGTTGCAGTTTGATGCCGTATCCGTTTCAGAACGCCTTTGTCCGTATCGAAATGGCCGTATCGAAACGCTTGTCCCCGTATCGAAATTCTCTACATTTAAAAGATGGTTAGGAAATAGTCGTTGGGTGTTTATGACCGTTCAGGTCAATGCCACATAGGTGTATCGCAACGGCAATGGCCGTATCAAAACGCTATGCAAAAAATCTCACCCAGATTAAAGCATGTTTCGAAACAAACAAGGTTGTATAGAAATGTTTTGCCATTGTAAAGACCCGTATCGAAACACCTAAGGGCGTTTCGAAACGCCTAGATTGTTTTGTTGAATTTGGCTTTGAAAACACTTACAACCTTTTTGAAATATCCCATAAACATAGTTTCAAGTTGTTTGGACTTAGAAATGGTTTTGAATTCTTTTTAACTTCGTCCAAAACATTTTTCAATTATTATATCAAAACATTTGTTCTATAATCTCCCCCTTTTTGATATAATAAAACCAACTTGAAAAATTGTTTGGGATTCTCCCCCTTTAAGTTTAAAAATGTGAATAAGAGATGAAAATTTGAAAAGTAAGTAAAGCTCCCCTTATTAATTTAAAGATGCAATTTTTCAAACCAAACTCTCCCCCTTTTTGTTATATAAAAAAGAATTCAAAAGACATTAAGTTCAAAATAACTTAGGAGGTTTAAAAAGATTACAAAATGAGAATTTTTAGTTTTTAAATGGCTCCCCCTTACTCAAAGCATCATCATAGAATGTTAGTCCAGCATATGTCATAATCTAGTCGAAATAAGAAAATAAGTCAAATTAAACAAATAAAACAACTAGGTTTTACCACGCTTGAACACTAGAAAGGATGTGAAGCCTTCCTTCTTCAAGTGTTCTTCCTTGTGTGCATGGAGCTCCCCCTCAATTTTGGACTTGTTGATCAATCTCCATCACACCTAGCAAAAGACAATCAAGTAATTTTTGGTATCCAAATTGCTTTGGATCCATAGATGTTAGAAGCACAAAACTTAGTCCCCTTAGGAATCCATTTTTCAATTTCACACTTCTTAGTTGAAGTACTTAGTCCTTTTGGGACCCAAATACTTCTAAAACATTTACCGTTCACAAATCTAGGGGCACTAGATTGTCTTACATAAAAATTTGATTTTCCATCAATATTTTTCTTTTCAAGCTCTTTGGAAATCAAATCTTTTTCTTCTTGAAACTTTATGAAGCAACTTTTGTAAATCAAAACTTTTTGTTCAAACTCTTCAAGTTTTGCTTCAAGTTCAATTTTGGTTTTAGAAATCAAGTCATTTTGAATTTTTAAATTTGAAATCACTTTCTTGTTTTTCAAAATGTGATTTTTAAACTCTAAAACCAACTCATCATAGGCATCTTGTAAATCCTCAAAGGAATATGAACATGAAGTAGATGAATTAGAAGTTACCCTTGAATCTTCTTCAATGGCCATAAGGCAAAGGTTCGCTTGTTCATTGTCGGTGGAGTCTTCATCACTCCAAGTAGCCACATATGCCTTCTTCTTATGGCTCGAAGTGCTTGCCCTCTTTTTCTTCATAGATTCTCGTTCAAGCTCTTTCAAGGCTTTCTTCATGTAAGGGGCACACTTCTTGTAACACCCCAAGTTTGGGCTTAGAAGTTTAGGGTCTGAACCGGACCGGTCTGTTAAGCGGTTCGAATATAAAAGGAGGTTTTAGGGAAAGCCTAGTTCGGGATGTTTTAAAAATATAGAAAAATATCCAAAATTCCTCTTTTAATATTTATAAGGGAATGGTGAAGTCAATTTTACAAAATTAGGTTTGGAAATACTATATTTCGGTGTAGTGACCAAAATGCGATTTTAGAAAAGTTTAGTAGTGACCAAAAATGGTTAGAAGTGATGGATCTTGGCTGGGTTAAGTTTTGGAAGAGTTTGGAGGTGTTTTCGGTTGTGTTTGGTAGCCGAAAAGTTGGTTTTGGGTAGAGCAGCGAGTTTAGGAGTGTTGGCTGAAGATTTCAATACATGATGATGCATTAATCCTCTGCTTTGATGTGTTTAAAACAGGGGAGACATCTTCGGACACATTTGGAGTTGATTCGGAAGCTTAATTGGTGTTTCGGCAAGCAAGCGAAACGAAATTGGTGAGTGGAGTTGGTTTCCAGCTTTGGAACAATTATTTGGAGGTTTTGGGAGCTTAGTTTAAGTCTAAACAACTTAGCTAAGCTCAAGAGTAAGTTTTCAGAAAAACTCCCTCGGATGTGCTATGAAGTGGTTTGATGCATTGGTTATAAATTGTGTGTTTAAATTCTGTTTTGAAAGCATGTTTTAGCATGGTTAATGCTGGTTTTGAAAGCCATGTATTGAAGGATGCTCAAGGTAAGAGATCCTTGGTTTGACATATTATTAATATGGTTTTGATGCATAGTGATGGATGATGTTAAATGGCTTTGATTAATGCTTTAAAACAGTGAATTGTTGATGGTATATGATGTATATTGGCAAGTGATGTAATGGTTTTAGAGTACTTGAATCGGATATAGTTAGCCGACTATAGGATTGGGTGCACCGTGAATAAAGTCATCTTGGATGTTGAAGGGTTGTGATTGTACCGTAACTCCATCCAAGTACCCTAACGATTGAGGTAAGATCACAATGGTGGTTAAAAGTCCGTGTGTGGATCTTGTGTTATGTGTCCCTTACTCTCGTTAGTGGAATTATACAACTACCGGTGAGTGCTGTTGAGGGGTTGTGATTGTACCGTTATACTCCACCACAGGTGTCACATCAATGGAGGGGTTTGCTCTTGAATGTGAACCTTATGTAGTCCGGTAGTGTGTATGAAGCGTGTGGGACAACGCTTGTAATCCGCGTATCCGATTGTGTTTTTGGTGTTGAAATGGTTATGATTTATCACTTGAAAGCCAATATATTGTAATTGAATGTAATGAAGCATGAGATGCTTGGAAAAGATGCAAGATAGCATGAGAAAGAAATATGCATGTGTTTTAAAAGCTTTGATGAAGTGTTTTCTAAAAAATGCATTGTTGAATTGGTTTTGTTTAGAGCATGCCTCACTAAGCATTTGTGCTTACGCTCTCTTATACCAATAATGCAGATAATTGAAGTGTTAAGGGTAATAAGGAATTCAAGAGTGTCCAAGGGAAACCAAGCTCATGTATGGTGATGTTTTCATACACTATTAGTTTTGGTAATTTGGCAATGGGAACCTAAGGTGTGTTTTGGGAGATGTGTTGAACTTCCTAGGTTGTGCAAGTTTCTTTTGATGGTTTGAATTTGTAAATGGCCTCTAAGTGCTTGATTTGAAGTTTGATTACTTACATGGTTTTAAATAATAGGAAGCATGCCTCTAGACATGTCATATCATGTTCGATGCTATGAATGTGATTAGGAGTTCTAAACATGTACCTTATATGTTTGATGACTTGTTGGTATGCTTGGGAAGTCATTAGGATAAGTTTGAATGGGTTTGTGCATGAAAATCCAGCCAAATCTGCAGTTTCTGGGCAAACCGTATCAAAACACTCTCTGGCGTTTCGAAACGGGGGCCTGTAATGGCCTACGTGTTTTGAAACGACTGTAGGCTGTTCCGAAACGATTTGGCTACTGGAGAGCCGTGTTTCAGAACCAGTATCGAAACGGGTGAGTGATGCCTCGCGTTTTGATACGAGTGTTATGTGTTTCAAAACAAGTGACCGTTGGGCACTGATTTGAATGATGCTGAAGTTTGCGAGTTTTACGTTTTAGTCCCGAAAGTTGTAATTGCAATTGTATGAGTTTGAGATGTCCAATTAAGGTGAAATTTGACAGGGAAGCATGTAATATGACTAATTTCATATTGGTAACTTTAAAATCAATTATGACCTTCTAATTTACAGAATTTACATTTTGGTCCCTATTCTTGTGATAAGTACAATTGAGTCCCTGTTTGTTATCCGATCGCTGTGCCCTTCTCAAATAAGTTTTATGGGAACTCACTTAGGGTTAATATGCATCTAGACAAGATTAAAAAGAAAAAAAGGGTTGTGAATCAAGGTTGACTTTCGGGTTGACTTTGGTTTTCCCCGTGTAATCTTCGTAGTTTGGGTCAACCGTCTAGGCCGGACTAAGGGGGTTACACTTCTAGAAGAGATGAACTATCTCTTCTTCATCATCATCCTCTTCTCTTGAATCTACATGATGGCATGTGGAGGATTTGAGAGCAATGAACCTTAGAAGAGGAGTCAAAATCCTTAGAAGACACACTGCAAGCCTTCTTGGCACTCACTCAAAAAGTGTCGGCTTATACGAACGCAAGTATCGCCAAGATGGATGAACTCTTGAACAGACCAGTCCTCATTCATGCCACAGATGAACCTTAAATCATAAGGCAAGGTGACAAGGATGCCTATGTGTAGGAATACCCAACATATGATAAGTCTGAGCAACAACTTGCCATGGCAATGATCGAGGAGCCGGAATGGAGCAACATCGCGACAACGCTGAGTGAATTTCAAGAGAATGTCACGGCAGCAACCACTTCTGAGGCAGAAACCCCAGTCAAAGCGGAAACTGTCGCCTCGGCAGAAACTGCCGCCTCGACAGCAACTGATGCTGAAGCAGCAACCACATCAGAGGCAAAATCTCAACCCACTACCTCGATTATGCCTGACCAAGATTGCACACATCCATCCCTGTCATTGCACTCGCACAACCACCTAGAAGAGCTACCCAATGACAATGCCTCGCCGATGGAATATGAGCAGGTAATAAACGAACCTTTTGAATTATATGAAAACTCACCAATTCCATTGCAGGTATTTGAGGAACCAAAGCCGGTGGACACAGAATCATCAAAGTCTCTACTGATGGAGATCTACGAGTGGTCAACAGAATTTGGTATAGAGAGTGATGGCACATACCAATCTCCCATTGACCTGCAAAGTAACCTGACAACGGACTGTCAAAATAACTGGCCGCCGCAGCAGCAGACACGACAGCAAGGGCTACATTCAACCACCACATTATTCAACGAAAACAAGGTAAGTTTGTGGCCGAATGTCAATTTGAATTTTTCTAATCATATATTCATGCCCTCAGAAACATTACCAAGAAGGGAGGACTTCATGGACTACAAAAGGAAGAGAAAGAAAGGATCCCCCACCATGAGAATAATCACCAGATGGAGGGTACTGATGGACTTCAAGAAGTACCGGAAACGACGCCTCAAGCATTATCAGGGGACTGCAGCCCCAGGAATGCAGGAAGTGGTTACCTTAGAAGATGCCCCACCTGGCATCCCTAATTTAACCTAAATTTTATTTTTATTTTTATTATTTATTATTAGGAAATAAGGTTTATTTTATTCGAATAATGCTTTTAGGAAATAAAGGAGCCAAGAAGAACAGGAGAACTGAACTCAACCCACCACCCATCCATCAGCCCAACAAAGCCCAATATTGAAGCCTGTCGTTACGGCTGCCATGACAGACGCGGAAAAGACAGGCTGTCACCATGCTATCACGACAGACGCGGAAACGTGTGTCAGATGCATCAGACACGCTAAAGCTCGACAGCCGCCCCGTTATTCGCGCCTGCCGTTACAGTTTCAACGGGCATCAATTCCTTTTCTATAAAACCCCATTTCATTTTCATTTTCACTCACTTCTGCTTTTCTTACTTGCTCTCCATCTTTAGTTTTCATTTGCTTTCAATTACTTTTCACAACCCTTGCACTAACATGTCTTCCAGAAAAAAAACCTGCCGCAGTGCTGCCTCAACTTCTTCACCGGCAGCACCTACCCCACAATCCTTTGCTACTAGAGATTTATGGGAAGAAAGAGGCTTTATTTACACTCCAAGAGCAGTCAATAAGGGCCTCAAGCCTTTCATCGCAAGGACGATTAGAGCCCTCTTGTGGGAACAATTCGCGGAGCAACCGGCAGAGATGAACGAAACGCTGGTGAGGGAATTCTATGCTGCCATCGGCAGCAGGACGACAACAGTAGTGACTGTCGGAGGGACAGAAGTGCAGTTCACAGCCAAACGCATTAACTCTTTCTATGACCTTCACTTCAGCCCCAACGATGATGCCCACCAGCAATTCCTTGACACGCTAGATGATGCTGCCTATGACGCAGTCATGGCAGAAGTAACGGAAGAAGGGACTAAATGGAACACAAGCCGGAAAAAAATCCCCATACAGTGAAGAAGGGGCAGCTATTGCCGGAGGCCAAACTGTGGAATGCCTTAATTAAGAAGAGGATTCTGCCGTCATCACATCACACCACCGTTGACCAGCAGAGATCGACGGCCCTCCTCTGCCTTCCCTACCTTATCACGTCCCCATGCCGCTGTTCTGTCGTGCCAGAAGCCAACATCGATCGCATAGTGAAGGGACGGGGCTGGACAGACAAAAATATCATCAGCCTCATGGAGCTGACAGTAGCAACCCCCCTCTCCTCCTTCAACCCTACTGCCGCCCCCGCTGAATCCTCAGAGCAGCCAACTCCTGAACCTGGCTGCTATTCAAAGGATGGAGGACAGATAGCTGGGCCTCATGACATTCATCAAGGACTTTGCCGCATCCACGGTAAACTTCATTCACAATACTTTAAATTTCCCTGATGTTGTCTTTCCCACCTTCCCTGCCCACTACTTCACTGTCAACACCGCTGCCCACACACCTACACCTGCTGCCACACCACATACACCATCTGGTGCCTCTATTCCATCACCTGCCCCGACGACAACCGACAGCCCTCATGCCGAAACATCCGCCCGCGGAACAAAGCGACCGGTTCCCTCAGATGATATTGATGCCTTTGTCGTTGGGTTCTCTTCCTCATCCGTCTGGGCCGGCAGCGACGCTGAACCCTCTATTCAGAGGGACATGTCGAAAGAATTTACACTGGTAAAGAGGCAGAAAAGAATGGTAGATAAGAAAACTCTGCCAAGGGCCAGTAGCAGCAGTGACAGCAGCCTCAGCAGCTCTGATATTCAGGTTGTACAGCAACCATCCCAGCCCGCCCCGTGAACCAGAACCCGCCGCCAGATCCGCCTCAGCAGCAGCAGTGAAGACATTGATTAAAATTTAAGTTTCTTATCTTCTTATTGCTGCCTGCCATATATATTTTGTGATGTACTGCCTTCATATGTTTTCATTTTTATTTTGTCATTTGCATTGAAGGCAATGCAACCCTCGAGTTTGGGGGTGGCAACCCTCCATATTCATGGAGTACATCTTAGTTAAATTTTGTGTCTTTTACTTAGTACTTTTCTAAAAAAAATAAAAAAATAAAAAATAAAAATAAAAATTTTGGCTTAAAACTGTGAATTGAACTTGCCTGTCGTGACAGCTCTGTCGTGGCAGAAACTTTAGAATAGTTTAAGGAGAAGTTTAGAGCCTTTCTATAGTTCTGAAAAACTTAAACACCATTGTGACTGTTATACTGCTTAGACTTCTTTTAGCCAAACTAGAATAGGAAGCTTAGCACTTGGATAGCCCCTAGAGGTGCCCGAAACTGGCTCTAGGAAAGAAGTTTAGCAAAAGAGACTCAACAGCCCTAGAGGTGCCCGAAACTGGCTCTAGGAAGTTAACTAGAGGTGCCTAAAACTGGCTCTAGTCAAACTTTAGCTTGAAAAATAGAAAAATTGAGTCAAAACAAAAAAAATCAAAGGAGCATGAAAAAGTTCATTCAAAAGATAAACTTTGGCATAAAAATTCGAGTTAAGAGTTGAATATTCTAGTGAAACTAAGAGAGTCTTGGCATATAATTGTTCACAAGCATGCAAACACTGCACGAGGACTATAGTGAGATTCCGGACAGATCCTAAATTATCCGACAGGTTGCTGCCGCCAGAGGGAACGAACAACGGGTAAGGGAAAGTTCACCGTTTGAAAGCCAAAAAAATATTTCATTTTTCTTTTAGGACTTAGTTGCTTGAGGGCAAGCAAAAACTTGAGTTTGGGGGTGTGTTGAGTGTGTAAAAGTTCTATTATTTACACCCTTTTTAACCCATATTTATGTTGCATTCAAGCATCATTCCATTGCATTTAGGTTAGTTTACAGCAAAACATCACAAATATATAAAAGGCACAGATTCTACTAAAAATGGCTGTTTTTGGCAGGTTGCCGCCGTCGTAGACGGTGAAGGCGGGTGCAGGGAAGAGAAGCAGAAGAGCTGAACTGGACAAGCAGACAAAGAGGACGATGCTGCCATGGTGCTGCCGTGACAGCAGAGGACGACAACAAGTTAGTGGAGAAAAAGCAAAGTGGACCTTGATAGATAGAGAAAATTCTGCTCGTCTGTCGTGTGAAAACCATATATTTTTCCAAGCCCCGGATCAAAAGATATGTCAAGCCCAAAGCTCAAGGAGAGAAAATCCCAAGAAACAAGGAGGACGGCTGAAAAGTAGGATCCTTGAAGATTAAGTCTTTATTAGAATCATACTTTTAATTAAAGTTGTAATCCTTGTTAACTTAGATAATTTGAGCCCAAAGCTTATATAAGGGCATGTATTTTAACCTAGGGCAGACCTCATAACCCATAGCCGATTTCCCCATAACCGACAACCAAAAACCCTCCGCCGTTTACCCGCCGTCGATATGTTCTAAAACCCCCTAGGGCCACGGGTTGATTTGTAAAGTAGTTGCAAGGGTTATTTTGTTTTAGGAATTTTCAGTTCAATAAAATAAACTTCAAGTTCTCTTATTTTGGTTATTAATATCTTGCAAGAGCATCGGGAGAGCATTGTGAGGTTATCTATTTACTTAGCATCGGGAGAGTT
Organism: Hibiscus tridactylites; assembly: GCA_958450335.1. Classification (NCBI taxonomy): domain Eukaryota; kingdom Viridiplantae; phylum Streptophyta; class Magnoliopsida; order Malvales; family Malvaceae; genus Hibiscus; species Hibiscus tridactylites. The sequence goes on along the minus strand of OY288272.1, from coordinate 35,718,026 downwards.
AAGTATACGAAAGAAATAAGAGCAAGTTCTCTAGTTTATAGTTGAACTATCTCGTGCCTAGGGATAGGGCGAGGTTAAGTGGCTAAAGAAGAATTCATACACATCAGTGTTCATCCTTCGATTCACGCCAGGAGGTATCATCAAGACGTGATCATCGACAGACTTGGACCTAAGGATAGGCCAAGGCAGATCTGGGATTCTTGCCAAACTTGAAAGTACTGAGTTGAGTGTTTGCTGCCGCGACAATCAACGGATTGCTGCCGCGACAGGTGCTGTCCGCGACGGGCGCGACGACAGAACTGGATTTCCTAAACTCTGCAATACCTGCACTACTGAGCAATTCAATACCAGCCCATTCTCTCTATCTTGATTTCTCTACTTTTATTTTCCAGTATTCTTTATTATTTTCGTGACAATATCTTAATCTATTTTTCCCCTTGTGCAGATAGCGAAGGAAAGGGTTAGCCCAGTCCCTGTGGAGACGATATCCGATACTCTAGTATCACTTTATTACTTGCGACGTGTACACTTGCACTCAATTGCGATAGACACTTTTACACGCAACACTCTCTTTTACCAATAATGCAGATAATTGAAGTGTTAAGGGCAACAAGGAAGTCAAGAGTGTCCAAGGGAAACCAAGCTCATGTATGGTGATGTTTTCATACACTATTAGTTTTGGTAATTTGGCAATGGGAACCTAAGGTGTGTTTTGGGAGATGTGTTGAACTCCCTAGGTTGTGCAAGTTTCTTTTGATGGTTTGAATTTGTAAATGGCCTCTAAGTGCTTGATTTGAAGTTTGATTACTTACTTGGTTTTAAATAATAGGAAGCATGCCTCTAGACATGTCATATATAATGTTTGATGCTATGAATGTGATTAGGAGTTCTAAACATGTACCTTATATGTTTGATGACTTGTTGGTATGCTTGGGAAGTCATTAGGATGAGTTTGAATGGGTTTGTGCATGAAAAACCAGCAAAATCTGCAGTTTCTGGGCAAACTATATCGAAACACTCTCTTGCGTTTCGAAACGGGGCCTGTAATGGCCTTCGTGTTTCGAAACGGCTGGAGGCTGCTTCGAAACGATTTGGCTACTGGAGAGCCGTGTTTCGGAACCAGTATCGAAACGGGTGAGTGATGCCCCGCGTTTCGATACGGGTGTTATGTGTTTCGAAACAAGTGACCGTTGGGCACTGATTTGAATGATGCTAAAGTTTGCGAGTTTTATGTTTTAGTCCTGAAAGTTGTAATTGTAATTGTATGAGTTCGAGATGTCCAATTAAGGTGAAATTTGACAGGGAAGCATGTAATATGACTAATTTCATATTGGTAACTTTAAAATCAATTATGACCTTCTAATTTACAGAATTTACATTTTGGTCCCTATTCTTGTGATAAGTACAATTGAGTCCTTGTTTGTTATCTGATCGCTGTGCCCTTCTCAAATAAGTTTTATGGGAACTTACTTAGGGTTAATATGCATCTAGACAAGATTAAAAAGAAAAAAAGGGTTGTGAATCAAGGTTGACTTTCGGGTTGACTTTGGTTTTCCCCGTGTAATCTTCGTAATTCGGGTCAACCGTCTAGGCCGGACTAAGGGGGTTACACTTCTAGAAGAGATGAACTATCTCTTCTTCATCATCATCCTCTTCTCTTGAATCTACATGATGGCATGTGGAGGATTTGAGAGCAATGACATTTGTGTTGATGCCAAGCCCTTTGAGCTTCTTCTCCCCCATAGCTCTAATCTATTCCCTCTTCTTCTCCTCTTCTTGGTTTTTCTTCATAATTTGGTGAATGAGAAGTGACCCCATGAGTTCATCAAGCTTCAAAGTCTTGAGATTCTTGGCTTCGATGATGACGGTCCTTTTTGAGTCCCATAACTCGGGAAGGGAGTAGATGAGTTTTCAGACAAGCTTCTCTTCCGGGATGTCTTCTTCATAACCTTTAAGACCATTGGTGATGGTGGAGAACCTATCGAACATCTTCTCAATGTTCTCTTTCGGATCCATCTTGAAGTTCTCATACGCTAGGTTGAGGAGCTCGATCTTGGTCTCCTTTACTTCGTTTGTCCCCTCGTATGTAACTTCGAGCTTGTCCCAAACTTCCTTGGCACTCTCGCAAGAAGATATCTTCTCATAGATGTTGGGGCCAAATGCACAAAAAAGGATGGGCAAGGCTTTGCAATTAAGCTTCATCTTCTTGTGATCTTCGGCACTCCATTCCACCTTGCTTCGTTAAGGCGCGAACGAACCATCTTCTACTATGTCCCAAAGCTTGTAGTCCTTTGACTTTATGAAAAAATTCATCATTGTCTTCCAATGGGCATAGTGTGTTCCGCCGAAGAAGGGCGGTTTGTCGATAGATTGCGCCATAGAGCCGGTTGTATGAAATGTTGATCAAGCTTGCCGGATCTTCTCAATAGGATGTTAATCCTTTTCAATTGAGCCAGGCTCTGATACCAGTTGTTGGGATTTTAGGTGTTCGATTCTTTCAACCGTTCTTGCTCGCCAAGTGGTGGAGAAGTGGAATTTTGGGTGATAGAGGTGTGGAAGCGAAAAATGATAAAGACAAGATGACTTATAGTGGTTCAACCTTCTAACCAAGGTCTACATCCACTACCTTAGCTTCCCACTAAGGATTTCCAATCAATCCACTATTGATTCGTCCCCTTTTCTAGGCTTAGGAGTAAACCCTAACAAACCGATCAAGCTTTCTACCCAAATCCCTGATCAAATCCTCTTTACAAAGCGATAAATATAAGCAAACTAAAATCCCTCTAATAGGCATTTGTTTGCACAATTAAGCTCTCACCCAATCCTAAAAACACTTGAGCAAATATAACAATTTTGGCTCACTAGTGTTTGTCTATACAAGGAATTGACAATTAAGCACTAAGACACATTTTGATCATATGTTGTATTACAATTGAAGAATTAACCTTTGCTTGATGCTTGGAGGTCCCTTTTATACTCCTTCTTGAGTTTGTAGCCGTTACTTGTCGTTGGGGTTGAATTGGAGCCGTTGGAGACTTTATTTCCCACCATAAATGCAGTTCTGCAACATCCCGTTTCGAAATGCCCGACCCTGTTTCGAAACACTCTTGAGATTGAAAGAGTCGTTGCAGTATGATGTAGTACCCGTTTCAGAACGCCCTTGGCCGTATTGAAATGGCCGTATCGAAACGCTTGTCCTCGTATCGAAATGCCCTGATTTAAAAGGTGGTTGGGAAATAGCTGTTGGGGGTTTATGGTCGTTGAGGTCAATGCGACATAGGTGTATCGAAACGATAGTGGCCGTATCGAAATGCTATGCAAAAAATCTCACCCAGATTAAAGCCTGTTTCAAAACAGACAAGGTTGTATCGCAACGTTTTGCCACTGTAAAGACCTGTATCGAAACACCTAAGGGCGTTTCGAAACGCCTGTATGGTTTTGTTGAATTTGGCTTTGAAAACACTTAAAACCTTTTTGAAATATCCCATAACATAGTTTCAAGTTGTTTGGACTTAGAAATGCTTTTGAATTCTTTTTAACTTTGTCCAAAACATTTTTCAATTATTATATCAAAACATTAGTTCTACAAAAAGAATAACCCGTTAATGAGGTAAGCCGTTTCACCGGAAGTGTAAGACTTTATTCGGCACCAAAAATTAAAGATAGAGATGCAGCGCAGAGAAAGGTCGCTAATCAGCAAGATAAGGAAGGGGAAAAAGACTTCTTCCAAGAGAAAACACCAGTGATTAATGAACCAATGAAAGAATCAGGGGCTCAAGAGTTTTTGAAAATACTCAAACATAGTGAATACAGTGTGGTGGAGCAGCTACATAAACTCCCATCCCGAATTTCTATGCTATCGTTGCTATTGAGCTTCGTGGGTCATCAGGATGATTTCTTGAAAGTGTTAAACAAGACATTTGTGTCAAAGGAAATCACGACTAACAGGATGGACATGTTAGTCAATAATATTGCAGTCAATAACTTCATATCATTTAGTGACGAAGAAATACCCGCGGAGGGAAGGGGTCATGCAAGCCTCTCCACATTTCTACAAGATGCAAAGGATACATGCTACTAAGAGTTCTCATTGACAACAGATCAGCTTTGAATGTTCTCCCTTTGGCAACGTTGAAAAAGTTTCATGTTGATATCTCCTACATGAGAGCTTATCAAAATACAGTATGAGCCTTTGACGGGGCCCAAAGGGATGTGTTAGGAAAGATTGAAGTTCCGATACAGATTGAGCCATCAACATTTGAAGTAGATTTCGTGGTTATGGATATAAACCCTAGTTATAGCTGTTTGCTCGGGCGCCCATGGATTCACACAGCAGGTGCAGTGCCCTTTACTCTTTATCAAAAATTAAAGTTTGTTATTGATGGACAATTAATCACGGTTGGTGCGGCTGAAGAAATCATTGCATCATGATCACTGATACACCATACATTCAAGTGGATGAGGGGGGGAACTTGAGTGTCATTTTAGAATGTTGGAGTTAGTCAACGCAACCTTTGTCACTGAAGGAAATAAATTCCAAAACCAGAGTTGTCAAGTTGTACGAAGATGCAAGTAAAGCAAACACTTGGAAAAGGAACCAAGGTTGGATTGGATTTGGAAGAAACCATCAGGGAAGGCTTTACCCAGTGGAGATCCCAATAAAGAAAGACCGATTCGGTTTGGGCTTCAAGCCCACCAAATGGCAAAGAAAAGCATAATTCAAAAAGCAACAAGAGAGAAGGAATTCAAGGTTGAGTGGAGAAGAAGTTGAGTGAGAAGCAATGACGTACCCTCCCTTAAGCGTCACTTTCAGGGCTAGAAGACTCTTAAACCCTAATGCTCGCTTTGACGAGGAGGAGAAAGGAAAAGATGAATTCTGCGAAGTTTTTGAGAATTTGAGCATTAACGCCATCACAGACGAGGAGGAAGAAGAAAAAATATCTGTCCAAGATTTGCCCTTGCACTGAACTGAAGAACTGGACTACAGAAGTAGCCCTAAAGTTTTTAAGACTGCCTCAGAGTAATTCTGAAAACCAACTCTTTTACCCTTAGGCCCTGGTGTAACTAGAGATCTTATGTAAAAAGGGTCTATGTCAAAACCATTATCCTAATTTCAATAAAAGATGCATTTTTCCAATTACATCTTGTGGAAAACTTTCTTTCATAGCACCAAAAAAACCAAAAGATCATAAAAAACCCAAAAGCAAAAACAAACCCTTAAAAACATAATAAATCATATCATATCATTTCATTCATTCTTTCTTTCTTGGTATATATTTTTGTCTATTTTATTTGCAGGTTTTTAGATATCAATGGTCCAAACGACTCCGAATTAGATTCTGAGGTTAGTTTTGATTTACCTCTATGTTTAAAGGAAGTTGAGAGTACTAATGACGAAGAAGAGTATGACTTGTTTGATGATATGCTTAGAATGGTAGAAGGAGAGGAAAAGCAAATTCTGTCCCACAAAGAAGAATTAGAGGGTTTGAATCTTGGAACTGAAGAAGAAAAGCACGAAGTAAAGATCAGTACCACCATCTCAGTTGAGACGCGACAACATTTGATTGAGCTTCTACAAGAATATAAAGACATATTTTCCTTGTCATGTCAGGATATGCCTGGCCTTGATACAGATATTGCCATGCACAGGCTTCCTATAAGAGAAGAATGCAGGCTGATACACTTTTGAAAATTAGACACGAGGTTAAGAAGCAGTACAATGCATGATTCCTCGATGGCAAACATCGTCCTAGTGCCTAAGAAGGATGGAAAAGTAAGAATGTGTGTCGACTACATGGATCTTAATAAAGAAAGCCCAAAAGACAATTTTCCGCTTCCACATATCGACAACTTGGTCAACAATACAGCTGGCCATTCCCTTTTCTCATTCATGGACGTATTTTTTGCATATAAAAGATGTATCGAGAAGACATGGAAAAGACTACTTTTGTAACGCTTTGGAGAACCTTTTTGTTATAAGGTAATGCCTTTTGGATTGAAGAACGCAGGGGCAATGTATCAGAGAGCTATGGTCACTCTTTTCTATGATATGATGCATAAGTGTAACACCTCGAAATTCGGTCTAGTCGGAATTAAGTTCCGTGGATCGTAAATCCTACTTCGGACAAGCTTAAATGTTGCATCGATTAGTTAATTGTTGCTATCGGAACAATAAATTGGGTTAAAAACATGGTGATTGAGCTCTATTAGACAATATTGAGCTTTCAGTGACTAAAATGGAAGAAAGGTAAGTTGGAAGGAAAAATTATAGTAGTATGAAAAGTGAGGGGCTAACCTTGCGATTAACCCCCTTGAATTAAACTCTCCACTTACGTGGAATTACCTGATGAAATTCCTTCAAATGAAGGAAAGGTTTGAATTGAAAAATAGGAAACTAAGAATGTAAAGAAAGCTTACCCGAGAACACTTCTATGCTAGCACCTCTCTCTCTTCATCATCTTCTTCACTTAAGCACACACCTCCATTGGAGAAAATTCAAGCTTTGTGATTTCTTTACTTTATCGATTTCGAATCCTTCCCGCCGATAGGGTAAGCTAATTTCCTTAATTGATTCATGGATCCTATAGCTATATTGAATATAATCTAAGCTAGGGCTTTGCCAAACATGGATATTCCTTTTTTGTTATCTCTATTGAAGTTTGGTATCAATTTTGATATCGTTATATTGATTTTGATATCGAAACCTCTATCCTAATAGTTTCTAATAATTTTTCTAGCTCAAGAAGTGGAGAAAGAGGTCCACCATCTCCCTCACAAGCTAGGAACAAAGGAATTTCTATTCGAGAGCCTTGAAGCTTCGGGTTTCTAAGGTGAGTGTAGTCGGAGTCTCAAGTTTAGGCGAAAGGCCTTCCCGTATCATTATTTGTTGTCTTAGATCATTTCGCTAACATTGCTATTGAAGAGAATGCATTGGATGTTAAATCAGACACTTGGGTAAGTGTCGGTAAGTTATCATTGAACATTGATTATGACTATTGTGCATTAACATTGATATAAGCACTTTTAAGAGATCATTGCATTGAAATCGTCGAACATAGATAATGTCACCAATTCATGAGATATTGATGGCGAGATCATGTGTATTAATCATTGGCTATATCGAATTTATGGAACATTGGTATATCATGGATCATTGAAATGAATATCTACATTATGACCTTGGATTGGAATGGACTCTGGATACAATTGGCATGCCATAGAATTCATGAGCTCAGTGTACGGGTCGACTACGGTCCTAAGGCTACGGCCTATATTGATTTGGTGAGGCAGAAGGATGTGTATTGTTATTGGTCACTTTGGCGAGGCGAAGGGATTGGACCATTCATTGTTTTGGCGAGGCGTAGGAATTCGCGTATCCACGATCTTAATTCAATCCAAGGAAATATGAATGAAAGAGAAACATGTTTATTGCTTATTGCATTGTTATATAGAATCGATTATGTTAACATGAAACTAAGTATCATTGTAGCTATGGCATTTCATCATTTTTTATATTTGTGACTACCTCCCTAGGCAAGGTGCGCCTAATGTGTCTTCCCTCATGCATTTTCAGGTTAAAGAGTTGTACGTTGGAAGATCGGATCGGCCATAAGGACAAGTCACTATTAAGCTACAAGTAATGTAATTATGATCTTAAACTCCTAGGAAGGTGGCGAAGTAGTTAAACTAGTCAAATATGCTCGTTTTGTGGTGTTGGTGTTTTGTCTATCTTGTAATAAGGTCATTGGCCTTAAATGGCCCTTTTGGTCCTTTGGATATAGCCCTAATTATGCATGCTTTGCTAAAAAGGTAAAAACGAGGTAAACGTATTCATATAGATATGAAATTTGGCATGTTAGTAGTTTATATCTTTGGAATGTTGGTTATAAAGTTTCGTTGCAATTGGACATCATTTGGTAGGGTAATTTGCATAAAAACCAGACAAAAATTGTCATTACAGGCCTCTTCGTATCGAAACGGGTGATGACATTTTGATACGGGTAACCTAACTTAGAACATGAGATTAAGGGCGTTCCGAAACGAAGTGATGCCGTTTCTGAACATTTTTTCCTCTGGAGACCTCTGTTTCGATACAGGTTTTGGAACGGTCAAGTCAAAGTCAATGCTCGTCAACCCATTCCGATACATGTCAAACCTATATCGAACTGTGGTGTTAGGTCAACAAGGTTGACTCTTGTACACCCGTTCCGAAACAGTTTAGTGTGTTTTGAAACAGGGTTAGGTAAGTTTGTTAAACCTCACGGATCAGATTGAGAGTGTTGCAAATTAGTCACTGAATCTTACCAAGTCTAATTAATAATGCTTTTGTTCTCCGATTTGGATAAAATTTATATCACTATTTGTTGCTTCATCTTCCGATAACACACTCCGACTCGGTTCTCTTCTAGACCAGGAAGGGGGGGTTACAATAAGGAAATAGAAGTTTATGTGGATGATATGATTGCCAAGTCCAGAACTGAATAAGAGCATCTAGCAAACTTGGGTAAGCTTTTTCAAAGATTGAGAAAGTTTCAGTTAAATCTTAATCCTGCCAAGTGCACATTTGGGGTTACATTTGGGAAATTGTTAGGCTTTGTAGTAAGCATAATAGAAAATGAAATCGACCCAGACAAGATAAGGGCCATACAATAGCTTCCACCTCCTCAAACACAAAAGCAAGTTCGAGGGTTCTTGGGAAGGTTGAACTACATAGCTCGTTTCATCTCCCAACTTACGAATAAATGTGAACCAATATTCAGGTTGCTTAGAAAGAACAACCCAGGGACCTGGAATGAAGAATGCCAAGCAGCTTTAGAAAAGATCAAGGAGCAGCTGACTAATCCTCTAGTGTTAATGACATCCATTTCGGGGAAACCGTTAATACTTTATCTAACGGTGTTTGAAAATTCAATGGGTTGTGTACTAGGGCAGCATGACGAAACTGGAAGGATGGAAAGGGCAATATATTATATGAGAAGAAGTTTACTGACTGTGAAACAAGATATACTCCAATTGAAAAGGTATGTTGTGCTTTGATATGGGCCACTAAGAGGTTTAGGCAGTATATGTTGTATCATACCACATGGTTAATCTCACGGTTAGATCTTTTAAGGTTTATGATGGAAGCTCTAGCCTTATTAGGAAGAATAGCGCGGTGGCAGATGTTTCTCTCAGAATACGACATTCAGTGTGTGAATTAGAAAGCGGTGAAAGGAAGTGCCATAACAGATTTTCTTGCAAGTCGTGCACAAGACGATTATGAGGCATTAGATTTCAGTTTCCTCGATGAAGATTTGATGTGTATTATGGAAGATGAAGAGTCTTCAATGGAATCATAGACCATGCATTTCAATGGTGCTATAAATGCTTTAGGACGAGGTATTGGGGTAGTTTTGGTTTCGCCAGAAGGAGATCATTATCCTTTTACTCGTCGTTTGAAATTCTTCTGAACCAATAATATGGCAGAATACGAGGCATGCATATTGAGCCTAAAGGAAGCCATCGACAGAAAAATCCGAAAATTGAGAGTCTATGGGGATTCAACATTAATCATCTACCAAACACGTGGCGAATGGGAAACAAAAGATGCAAAATTGATAGAGTATCACAAGTTGGTCCTTGAGTTAGCTAAAGAATTCGAGGTGATCACTTTTAAGCATCTCCCAAGAGAAGATAACCATATGGCTGATGTGTTAACTACTTTGGCTGCCATGTTTAAAGCGAGTGAGAGTTCAGAGATGATGCCCATTAAGTTACAAATGATGGAGTCCCCATCATATTGTTACAATGTAGAAGAAGAAGAAGATGGTTTACCGTGGTACCATGACATCTTACAGTACATAAAGCTTCAACAATACCCAGCACAAGCTTCAAAACATGGAAAGAAAAAGATTAGAAAAATGGCATCAGGATACATCCTTGATGGGGAGATCCTTTACAAATGAACTCGAGACCAAGTGTTACTAAGATGTGTGGATGCGAAAGAAGCACAGTTGATTTTGGAAGAAGTCCATGAGGGAATTTGTGGAACCCACGCTAGTGGTTTCACTATGGCAAGAAGAACTATGCGTTTCGGATTTTACTGGTCAACGATGGAAGGGGATTGCATTAATTATTCCCGTAAATGTCACAAATGCCAGGTTTATGCTGACAAGGTTCATGCGTCTCCTCAGTCTCTTCATGGCGTCTCCTTGGTCATTCCCTATATGAACAGATTCAACCGAAAACGTCAAATGGCCATCGCTCTATTCTAGTAGCTATTGATTACTTCACAAAGTGGGTGGAAACAACCTCATATGCTAATGTGACTCAGTCCGCTGTTTGAAATTTCTTAAAGAAGGAGATCATATTTCGATATGGGCTACCAGAAAGCATAATCACTGATAATGCCTCTAACCTGAACAATCGAGTGATTGATGGGGTCTGTGAGCAGTTTAACATTAAGCATCGCAACTCGGTAGTATATCGCCCAAAGATGAATGGAGCGGTAGAAGTGGCCAATAAGAATATTAAGAAGATATTTGCAAAGATGAATGATACTTATAAAGATTGGAATGAAAAGTTACCATTTGCTTTGTATGCATATCGAACAACGGTGCGAACATCTACGGGGGCAATTACGTTCTTATTAGTATTAGGAGTATCTTGATGGAGATACCATCGTTGCATATCTTGATGGAAGCCAAGTTAGATGAAGTCGAATGGGTTCAAGCAAGGTATGATCAGTTAAACTTAATTGAGGAAAAGAGGCTGAAAGCCGTGTGTCATGGTCAAATGTACAAAATAAGAATGATTAGGGCTTACGTAAAGCAAGTTCGCCCTAGAGAATTCCAAGAAGGTGATTTGGTCTTAAAGAAGAAGTTGCCAATTCAAAGTGATCCCCGAAGAAAATGGGTGCCTAATTGGGAAGGACCGTACATCGTGACAAAGGTTCTTTCTGGTGGAGCATTGATTTTAGTTGAGATGAATGGAAATGAGTTTCAAAACCCGGTAAACTTTGATACTGTCAAGAAGTATTATGCCTAAAAAAGAAAAAAAAGAAAAAAAAAGAAAAAAGAAAAGAAAAAAGAAAAAAGAAAAAAAGAAAAAGAAAAGAAAAGGAGGGTTCAAAATGAAAACCCGCAAAGGGCGTTTTGAAACCAAAGGAGGGTCTAAGTTGAAAACCCGTAAAGGGCAGCTCAAATAATTTAATAGATTTCGGGGCTTCACAGATCATGCACTGCACTCAAGGTTTCCTCGACATTGGCGGCGTTCAAGATTACTTTTGACGTTTGAAAAGAGAAGTTTGCACTATTGATATTTGAATATCTGTTTCCATTCTTTTTATAAACCATTTTTATGTTTGCCACCACATTAATAAAATTTGTTTCATGAATTTTTCTTTCTTTCTTGTTTTCTTCCCCTATATTTGTTAGCATCTTGCTTTAAAATAAGGATCAATGGATTTGACAATCATTTATACATGCAAAATATTTTTGAGCATTACTTTGGGAATGTTTTGAAAAGTTCTGGGACTACGAAGTGTTCCATAATTATTATTTGGGGCATATGGTGTTAAAATGTTTGGGCGCTTAAATAGCGTTTCCTAAACATCAGCCTTCCTTACATGGTGATGAGAGTGGCCTAACAATGTCGAAATGTGGCTTAGGAGGTTCATCCTTGAATACGACAATGTTGACTAGGAAGATAGATGAGGATTAAATTTTTCCAATAAAGTGAGAGTAGGGTGTAAAGATAGAATCGGTCAGCAAAAAATCAGAAAAAGAAGCAAAAGCTAGAGTTGTTCATAACTCACTAGTGAATTCCAAGGCAAAGGAGAGGGCCTTATCCCAGGGAATGATGAATTCGAAGCCGAAGAGTCAAGAAGAGTCGAAAGAAAAATGAAGCAAATCGTCTCAACTACACAGGTTTGGGAGAGAGTTCATGTTAATCGGGTTGGCCTCGATAACCAGAATTTGGTTAAGAAAACGGTCTAAGAAAAAGGGGTTTTAAAAGGAAAAACTTGTCATGCATTCATATTCTAGACATCCCTAGGGGCATGCACATCATAATTGTATTGCATGTTGCATTTTGTTTTTTTTTCAGGTACATGGAAGACATGTTCAAATGAGAGTTTGCTTATTCATCCAAGCATAAGGAGGATGCAATTTTTCAGAAGATTCGCCTATCCGTTCAGGCAAAAGGAGAATGGAGTTTGCTTATTCATCCAAGCATAAGGAGGATGAAGTGTTTAAGAATATTCGCATATCCGTTCAGGCATAAGGAGAATGAAGCTTGCTTATTCATCCAAGCATATGGAAGATGAAAGTTTTCAGAAGACTTTGCCTAATTAGGCATTTTGGGAGAATAGAACCCAACTCAACTATTCAAGCATAAGAAGAATAGAACCAGCCTATCTGTTCGAGCATTTGGAGAATGGAACCCAGCTCAACTATTCGAGCATAAGGAGAATAGAATCAGCCTATCCGTTCGGGCATTTGGAGAATGAAACTCAGCTCAGCTATTAGAACGTTAGGAGAATAGAGCACGCCTATCCGTTCGGGCATTTGGAGAATGGAGCCAACCAATAAATCGGTGAAAATTAGTGTCTTTTTATCTTTGCTTTATCTCTGTTGCACAGAGATAAGCAAAGAGAGGTAACTGTTGTCACTAAATTTTCACCTTATTTTTAAATAGTAAAAAAATAAAAAAAGCAAATATATAAATCAAAAAAGAAAGAAGAAGAAAAATCCTTTTTTCCTTTAAATAATAAAGGCCATTTTTAAAAAATAACAAAGACCTAATTTTAAAAGCCCATTTTTAAAAGAAAAATAATTATGGTGCAAAATAAAGAAAAAAGAAATAAAATGAAGCGAAATAATAATAATAAATGTGATGAAAACAACCAAAAAACAACAAAGAAAGGAAATAAAAAAATAAAAAATAAAGAAAAAGGGGGAACCAGCGTGCGCCACACGCCAGCACATGGGCCGCACTCGCGTGGGCTGTTTCCCCAGAAAACCCTCGCGACGAGCCTCCATGGTGGCCGACCAGCGTCAACCGGCCACGGCTGCCGACGCCGTTGGTACAGTCTGGTCCGCCTCGCCGTCGCCGACCCAATGCCACCGACCCTGCTCGCCGCCACCGACTGTGCTCGTCGAGATCTACAAAAAAACAGAGGAAAAGAAGTTAAATCCTAGGCTCGAATCAAGGGGAAATTCGATCCTAAATTTGAACCAAATCGAGATATTAATGAGGGGTTTTTCCGAGGATCAAGCCATGTGTCATATTTAGGCTCCAATTTGGGGATCAAATCTCGATTTGGCTTGAATTTGAAGCTCAAAATCAACTATAAAACCCCCTTTCACCCATTTGTTCAACACACAATTCCAAGAAAAAACACACTTGAAAAAAAAGCAATTAAATAATATGTTTAAAAAATGGGTTGAGTGATTTAAAAAATAAAAATAAAAAAGATGTTTTTCTTTAAAAAATAAATAAGTCATAAAGTTTTGTTTTTTAAAGAAAAAATAAAATAAAAGGTTTTAAGGTAAAAGTTTAGGGTTTTAGTAGAAAATAAAGTTTTGAAAAAGCTTAAAATAAAATCATTTAAAATAAAAGTTTATTTAAAAAAAGTTTTTTTAAAAGAAAAGCTTTTAAAAATGTGGGGGAAATGAAAAAAAGGTAAAAAAAGTAAAAAGGGTCTTGGCTTTTAAAAAAATAAAAAGTAAAAAAAGAAATAAAGGATTTTTTAAAAGGAATAATAAAAGGAAAAAAACTCAAAAAGAATAAAATTTTCTTGCTTGTTTTAGAAATAGATTTAAAACTTAGGGCTAGGTTCTAAAGCTTAGATAGAGACATGTTTTGTTGAAAAATGTTCTTCACAAAAAATAATAAAATAAATTTAAGCATACTAAAACTTTAAATTAGGAATAAAAGACTTGTACTTTTTTAGGTTTTTTTAAATAATCGAACTTAAAAATAAATAAAATGCTCAACACACTAAATCTCCATGTTGTTTGAAAAAGTGAAAATAATTTAATGTGGTGTCTTATCAAACGAGAATGACGGGTTAGCATCAGAAATGTTGGTGTGATTAAAGTTCATCTCCCGGGCGATAAGGCCGTTAAAATAGACTAATATTCATTGAACATGTAACCCCCTTAACCCGGCCCAGACGGTTGACCCGAATTAAGAAAGTCACACGGGGAAAACCAAAGTCAACCCGAAAGTCAACCTTGATTAACGACCCTTTTTTTTCCTTTTTAATCTTGTCTAGATGCACATTAGCCCTAATTGTGATCACACAAACATCATACTCAAAGATCACAAACATCAGAGATCGAACAGGGACCCAATTAAACAAATTACAACTTTAGGGACCAAATTGTAATTTCTGAAAACTTTAAGGACTTAACCAGATTTTAAGTTACCAACTTAAAATTAATCATGTTTCATGCTTCTCTGCCAAATTTCAGCTCAAACGGACAACGCAAGCTCATACAATTGCACAAAAAAGATTCAGGACCAAAACGCAAACATTTTAAAACATTTAACCGCCAATGTCAGCCCCCAACGGTCACCCGTTCCGAAACAGGCAGAGCCCGTTTCGAAACACGGGGCCGTTCCGCAACGCATACCGCAACGGGGGTCTGGCAGTAGCCATTCCGTTTCGGAACGGTGTCACCCGTTTCGGACGCCTGGATTGGTTCAGGGCACCCGTTCCGAAACGGTGTCAACTGTTCCGAAACACCCTGCACAGATTGCAGCATAAAGCATACTTAAACATGCAATTGATCAACCAAACATGCTCCAAAAGCCACCAAACTTTACCAACATGTAATTCAACATATATGAGACATTCTTGCATCAGCAATTCAACAAAATATCAACATATTCGAAAAGCCCCAAATCTATAGGCATGCTTCCTACACAAGCAACCATTCAAGCATACACTTCCAAATCAATCTCATATAAGCCAAATACATGTTCCAACAACTTTAACAACATAAAACCATTCTTGTCCGAACATATTCGAACACATAAACCACATCCCAAGAGATTCTACCCCCATTGCCTTTATTAACTATAGCTATTCACCGAGACATACATCTCAATTGGAGTCCTCCTTGAATCCCTTGCTTCTCGCTGTCCAAACTTCAAGAATCTGCATTGATGGACAAAAAGGAGCGTAAGCACATAATGCTTAGTGAGGAATGCTCAAAACCAAAACACCATCAATGCAGCGGGTCATAAAAACACATTCAAAACAAACCCGATTTGTTAACCAAGCAAAGCTTGAAAACCCTTTTTCAACATCATGCTTAAAACCATGCATTACACATACATGAAAACCAACCCTTAGCTTAGCAAGCTAAGAAAACCTTTTCAAAGCACATCTTGCAAAATCATCCATTTAACCATTCCATGCATAAACACCATATGCAAAGCTAAATTCAAAACCTTGGAAAACACTTCCATTTCACAACATACCTTTCTTATACTTGAAAACCATTCAAGCAAGAAACCCTTTAAATCATTTACTCAATCAATCCAACACATGCATTAAACCAAGGCAACATATAATCCACAACATTATCATCACATGCCTTTTAAAACAAGTCTTAACAAGACTCCAATGCATTTAAGAGATTTCATGCACACATGCATCATTTACCAAATGATAATCAACACTTGTTCAACTTAACAAGTAAACATGCATTCACAAGCATTAACCACTTTTCATGCAACCATGCATCTTTTCAAGCATCTCATGCTTCTTTATAATCAAGAACATTACATTGGCTTCCAAGTGATCAACCACATCCACTTTTCAACTCAACACCCGATCGGATACACGGATCACAAGCGTTGTCCCCCACGCTTCATACACACTACCAATCCAAGGTCTCCAAATGGACTTTTAAACACCATTTGACCTCAACATCCTAAGGTTCCCATGTATGGACTTTTAAACACCATACAACCTTAGCTTTTCCCGAGGTTCCCATGTATGGACTTTTAAACACCATACAACCTCAACTTTTCCCGAGGTTCCCATGTATGGACTTTCAAACACCATACAACCTCAACTTTTCCCAAGGTTCCCATGTATGGACTTTTAAACACCATACAACCTTGACATGCACAAGGTTCCCATGTATGGACTTTCAAACACCATACAACCTTTGCATCACCGATTGGTAGTTGTATAACATCACTAACGAGATCCGGGACACCCTACACAAGATCCACACATGGACTTTACACCTCCATTGTGATCTTAACAAGCACAAGGTTCCCTTATATGGACTTTTAACAACCATATAACCTTTGCTTAACCAAGGTCCTCGAATGGGCATTCCACCTCCATTATGACCTTAACCATCTCGTTAGGATACTTGAAGGGAGTTTACCGGTTCACACTTAACCACTCCACCTCCAAGGCGACTTTATTCACGGTGCACCCAATCCTATAGTCGGCTAACTATATCCGATCAAAGAACCAAGAACCACTTACATCACTTGCCAATATAACCATCTTACCATCATTAATCCAATGATTCACATGCATAGCCATAATGCAAAAACCATCATTTGCCATCATCAATCCACTGTTTTAAAGCATTACACAAAGCCATTAAACATCATGCAACGCCGTGCATCAAAACCACAATTTCCATGTACAAAACCAAGGATCTCTTACCTTGAGCATCCTTCACATATGGCTTTCAAAACCAGCATTAAACCATGCTTAAAATATGCTTTCAAAACAGAATATAAATCATGTAAACACATGCATTTCAATCATCAACCACAATTGCTTTAAAAGCCCATTCACAACACAATTCAAGAGCGAAAACCATTTACTTACTCTTGAGCTTAGCAAAGTTGTTTAGACTTAAACTAAGCTCCCAAAACCTTCAAACCTTGGTTTAAAAGCTGAAAACCAAACTTCACTCACCGATACACAAAACAAGGCTAGCCAACAAGCCTTCCAAGCATCCGAAACCTTCCGCAACACCTCTAAAGCTCACGGATCAAACTCCCCTGTTTCAAGCACACAAAAACAGAGCATTAATGCATCTTTATGCATTAAAAACACCAGCAACACAACACAACTCGCTGCTCATCACAAATCCAACATTTCGGCTACCAAACACAACCGAAATCACCTCCAAACACTTCCAAAACTTAACCCAGCCAAGATCCATCACTTCTAACCATTTTTAAACATCAATTAACATCCAAAATGATCACAAACACATCCTTATACCTCCAGGTATAACAGATCACCAAAAACACTCCAAGAACAACCAAAAACTCAAGCAAAACTTAGGAAATTCAACCTATCCGGGATTGCATTAATTAAACCTCAACTTCTAATCAATTTAGCATTCATTTAACATCAATTTGACACCTCAAAACACTGCCCAAACAGATCACACGAAAATTTCACCAAAATCACCAAATCTTGCATTTTAAGCCAAAATCAAGATTTCAATTGAAAAGCCTTTAACAAATCACAATTCAAGGATTGAGAACTTAGGAATTTCAGTAAAGAACTGATAGTTTAGAGGAGAAGGACGTTCTTACCTCCAAACTTGAATTTCTCCTTTTTAGAACCAAAAAGCTTGATGAAACCACTTGCAAATGGTGAGGTTTTGTTGTAGAGATGATTAGGAATCCAAAGAGAATTGAAAAGGAAGATTTGAGTGACAAAATCAGATGTAAATCTCTGGAGAGAAAGTGTTTGGGTTGAGAGAAAATGAGAGAAAAGGAGAATTGGAAGAAAAATGGAAAGTTAGTTATAAAATAGTCAAAATGACCTTCCCTCCTTTTTCATATACTTTAAAATCAGAATAAAGCCTTAAAATATCTTAGAAAAATCTGGAGAAACTCTTTTTGGAATAATAGCTCCTTAAAGATTCAAAGTTTCAATCCTTTATAAAACAGTCACCAAACTTTCAAAAATTACATTTTGGTCACTAGCCAAAATGTCAACCTTCCGAACCTCATTTTCCAAAATTGATTTCACAGTTCACTTTTATATATTAAAAGATGATTTTAGAACATTTTTCCATATTTTTAATGCAACCCGAACTAGGCTTTCCTAATTTCACCTTTAAATATTCGATCAGCACTTTGACCGAACTGGTCAACGCCCAAGACTTCTAAGCCCAAAACCGGGGCATTACAACTCTCCCCCCCTTAGGAAATTTCGTCCTCGAAATTTCAACTGGCGAAAAGGGAACCACAACCTTCTCAAACCAACACACAAGGCAACACAAAAGCCTCAACCATCACTGAACACATCCCACACAAAAGCTCCACCAAACTCAACACCACCACACGCTGTTCACAAAATCCAGAACACACAAAGATAGCCACAACTTAACCTTTCACATACCCAGACTGTACACAGTCCCAACATCAACCTGAAGAACTTCAACTTTTACAGCACACATCACTGTAACACACAACTCCCAAGACTCGTTTACACAAGGACATCAACCAAACCAATTCAACCACTATGCAAAACTTCTCTGCTTCTAAAACTCTTGCAAACTCCCAAACCTCTTCCAAGAATTTTCCCAACAAGCAGAAATTCTTAAGCATCAACTGCTTACCCAAACTCCTCAACGAATGCTAATAATCCTTCACATCTGCCACCATCATTACCATAACAACTCACAAGGACTACTCACCCAGATTCCAAAATTTACATCACAACCCCAACTCAACTCCGCCAACCGTATCACACACCACCAGCTGACTACAAAAGAAATTCACATACTCACAACCAACCAACCACTTCTCACAAGAATCCTTTCAAACAACAATGGCCTTCGATCTTTCATTGTCTATCCACCGCAAACTTTGACCACAACACCTGCCTTACTAGAACATCGCCCAGCCTAAACATACATATCATCTTTTCAACTCTTTGAAGGTTACTAAGAACCAACACCTACAAACACAACCCTTCCACAACAACTTAAATGCTAAGCTACTTCAGCACTTGGAAACACAACCACTAAACTGCAACATCTTTTAGCACCAAGGAACTACTCCTTCCACTTAGCCATTCAAACCACTTGACCGATTCTAACTTCAACCGGTACTCTCCACCACCAAACCACTAAACTCCTTAAGCAACAACACTATCCTTCTACCAACAGGCTATACTACTCTCACTAACTCCAGCACTAGCTTAATATACTCCACTACTTCTAACTTCCACTCAGCACCAACACAACCTCTAAAAACCCATCATCCAACCTAACCCAACCACCACACTAACAGATTCGATTAGTTATTAGCGAGTGTGAACATCGTATGCATGATCACCTACATGCCCTATCAATGCCTGATGTACATGTATGCAAAACCTCTAATGTCATGCCACATGTATGCATGGACCAGCACATATATAATATAGCATATAACAATGATTTTGAACTGTGCATGAATGCCAGTTCACACCCTCCAATAACATCCTCAACATCCGTCTAAGAACAACCTCCTACCTCACTTCTAACTTATCTAGCTCCATCATTCCAACAACCATTAACCACAAGATACTCACTAAAACCTTCTTCACACCGAAGATGTTTCCAAACTACAACTATTACCCCCAACATGCTAGCAACAAGACTAAACTTACCACGCAAGGGAAAACCAACAGAAACCAAACCAGGGTAACTAGAGCAAAGATTACTTAACAAGGTTACCTGAAAACACAACACCACCCTGAAGATTCATCAGACGAACTCTCTTTCTCGCGGAACCATCATCCTCCTGCCACATCGCGGTAGCACCAGCTAACACACCAGGGTCACCACCGACCTCTTGCGGTAAGGAACCTTGGCTGTTCCGAGCCAACATCAAACAATCACGTCTCATATGTCCAGCAGACCCACATTTCCAGCAAACTTCATTTCCCAAACTCTTCACAACCTTCTGCTCTTTCTGCCACTTCTGAACCTTGCCTCGGCCGTGCCCACGACCTTTCAGAGACCCTTTGGCTATCACTGAAGCTGACTTCACCCCAAGGGGACAATCACGCTTCACATGCACTTTAGAACCACAGTTCCAACAAGCACCCACGCCCCAACAACCTCCAACATGGCGCTTTTCACAACGGTCACATACCGGTGGCTGAACTTCCACTCCCTGCTCAAGCCACACCTGCTCAACAACAGCACTACCTTCACATTGCTTAACCCTTGGAAACTTCTCTCCAAGATACCTTTCATAAAAGGCGGATACAAAGAAATCCCAGTCAATATCATGAATATGTGACGTCACCGCCACAGATGTCCACCAGACACATGCATCCTCCAACATCAAAGAAAAAACACTCCCCAGCTTACAGGCATAATCACAACCTTCCTGATCCAGAATCAGAATCACATCGGCCAACCAAGCCTCAAATGTCTCAGGTGTAGAACCATGATATTCCACAGCACCCAAATCAAGCAAACGCTGCTTCGGCAAACCCACACATCCCACAGCCAGCCCATCTACTGACTTTACCTTAACCACAGCCTGAGATGTTCCCAACACCTCTTGAGCAACAGGTGATGAACTCTTCACCACAGAACCAGCTTCTTCCTCCTGCCTTAACACCTCAACTCCAGGCACAGAAGACTGAGACAAAACACCTCTACAAATGGGTGAATTCCATGCCCTAACCACCTGCCCTAAGGCAGCAACCATCTCACCCAACTGCCATTCCTTCACCGACTTCGCCATACTATTAACAACAACAAATATTCACAACAAAACAAACAAACAAACCAGTTAGACCAGCTTTAAGCAAGGATTCAAACTCCAACTCCAAAATAACACAATAGCTATATTAATAAGGCAATGGGTATCCCGAATCCTCCCCCTTTACATGACATAACAGTTAACACAAACATGGATATCACAACATCAAGCATATCAAACAACATACTTTGATCATGCTTACACCAAACAGCATCCACTTGCAACAGCATACTAGCAACATAACATACTCATTATATGTTCATCATGCATATCACCAGCTCACAACATCAGCACAAATCCACAGAAGCTCAACCAAGATTCATAACCACAAAGCATGCTCAAAAACATCAGCAACTTGCTCAGAAACACGTGTTTCAACCAACTTTTAACCACACAACAAGGTAAACATCAAACACACATCACAACAACTTACCGTTTTCCCCAAGCATTCGCAACTCAGCTCTGATACCACCAAATGTAACCCCCTTAACCCGGCCCAGACGGTTGACCCGAATTAAGAAAGTCACACGGGGAAAACCAAAGTCAACCCGAAAGTCAACCTTGACTAACGACCCTTTTTTCCTTTTTAATCTTGTCTAGATGCACATTAGCCCTAATTGTGATCACACAAACATCATACTCAAAGATCACAAACATCAGAGATCGAACAGGGACCCAATTGAACAAATTACAACTTTAGGGACCAAATTGTAATTTCTGAAAACTTTAAGGACTTAACCAGATTTTAAGTTACCAACTTAAAATTAATCATGTTTCATGCTTCTCTGCCAAATTTCAGCTCAAACGGACAACGCAAGCTCAAACAATTGCACAAACAAGATTCAGGACCAAAACGCAAACATTTCAAAACATTTAACCGCCAATGTCAGCCCCCAACGGTCACCCGTTCCGAAACAGGCAGAGCCCGTTTCGAAACACGGGGCCGTTCCGCAACGCGTACCGCAACGGGGGTCTGGCAGTAGCCATTCCGTTTCGGAACGGTGTCACCCGTTTCGGACGCCTGGGTTGGTTCAGGGCACCTGTTCCGAAACGGTGTCAACTGTTCCGAAACACCCTGCACAGATTGCAGCATAAAGCATACTTAAACATGCAATTGATCAACCAAACATGCTCCAAAAGCCACCAAACTTTACCAACATGCAATTCAACATATATGAGACATTCTTGCATCAGCAATTCAACAAAATATCAACATATTCGAAAAGCCCCAAATCTATAGGCATGCTTCCTACACAAGCAACCATTCAAGCATACACTTCCAAATCAATCTTATATAAGCCAAATACATGTTCCAACAACTTTAACAACATAAAACCATTCTTGTCCGAACATATTCGAACACATAAACCACATCCCAAGAGATTCTACCCCCATTGCCTTTATTAACTATAGCTATTCACCGAGACATACATCTCAATTGGAGTCCTCCTTGAATCCCTTGCTTCTCGCTTTCAAAACTTCAAGAATCTGCATTGATGGACAAAAAGGAGCGTAAGCACATAATGCTTAGTGAGGAATGCTCAAAACCAAAACACCATCAATGCAGCGGGTCATAAAAACACATTTAAAACAAACCCGATTTGTTAACCAAGCAAAGCTTGAAAACCCTTTTTCAACATCATGCTTAAAACCATGCATTACACATACATGAAAACCAACCCTTAGCTTAGCAAGCTAAGAAAACCTTTTCAAAGCACATCTTGCAAAATCATCCATTTAACCATTCCATGCATAAACACCATATGCAAAGCTAAATTCAAAACCTTGGAAAACACTTCCATTTCACAACATACCTTTCTTATACTTGAAAACCATTCAAGCAAGAAACCCTTTAAATCATTTACTCAATCAATCCAACACATGCATTAAACCAAGGCAACATATAATCCACAACATTATCATCACATGCCTTTTAAAACAAGTCTTAACAAGACTCCAATGCATTTAAGAGATTTCATGCACACATGCATCATTTACCAAATGATAATCAACACTTGTTCAACTTAACAAGTAAACATGCATTCACAAGCATTAACCTCTTTTCATGCAACCATGCATCTTTTCAAGCATCTCATGCTTCTTTATAATCAAGAACATTACATTGGCTTCCAAGTGATCAACCACATCCACTTTTCAACTCAACACCCGATCGGATACGCGGATCACAAGCGTTGTCCCCCACGCTTCATACACACTACCAATCCAAGGTCTCCAAATGGACTTTTAAACACCATTTGACCTCAACATCCTAAGGTTCCCATGTATGGACTTTTAAACACCATACAACCTTAGCTTTTCCCGAGGTTCCCATGTATGGACTTTTAAACACCATACAACCTCAACTTTTCCCGAGGTTCCCATGTATGGACTTTCAAACACCATACAACCTCAACTTTTCCCAAGGTTCCCATGTATGGACTTTTAAACACCATACAACCTTGACATGCACAAGGTTCCCATGTATGGACTTTCAAACACCATACAACCTTTGCATCACCGATTGGTAGTTGTATAACATCACTAACGAGATCCGGGACACCCTACACAAGATCCACACATGGACTTTACACCTCCATTGTGATCTTAACAAGCACAAGGTTCCCTTATATGGACTTTTAACAACCATATAACCTTTGCTTAACCAAGGTCCTCGAATGGGCATTCCACCTCCATTATGACCTTAACCATCTCGTTAGGATACTTGAAGGGAGTTTACCGGTTCACACTTAACCACTCCACCTCCAAGGCGACTTTATTCACGGTGCACCCAATCCTATAGCCGGCTAACTATATCCGATCAAAGAACCAAGAACCACTTACATCACTTGCCAATATAACCATCTTACCATCATTAATCCAATGATTCACATGCATAGCCATAATGCAAAAACCATCATTTGCCATCATCAATCCACTGTTTTAAAGCATTACACAAAGCCATTAAACATCATGCAACGCCGTGCATCAAAACCACAATTTCCATGTACAAAACCAAGGATCTCTTACCTTGAGCATCCTTCACATATGGCTTTCAAAACCAGCATTAAACCATGCTTAAAATATGCTTTCAAAACAGAATATAAATCATGTAAACACATGCATTTCAATCATCAACCACAATTGCTTTAAAAGCCCATTCACAACACAATTCAAGAGCGAAAACCATTTACTTACTCTTGAGCTTAGCAAAGTTGTTTAGACTTAAACTAAGCTCCCAAAACCTTCAAACCTTGGTTTAAAAGCTGAAAACCAAACTTCACTCACCGATACACAAAACAAGGCTAGCCAACAAGCCTTCCAAGCATCCGAAACCTTCCGCAACACCTCTAAAGCTCACGGATCAAACTCCCCTGTTTCAAGCACACAAAAACAGAGCATTAATGCATCTTTATGCATTAAAAACACCAGCAACACAACACAACTCGCTGCTCATCACAAATCCAACATTTCGGCTACCAAACACAACCGAAATCACCTCCAAACACTTCCAAAACTTAACCCAGCCAAGATCCATCACTTCTAACCATTTTTAAACATCAATTAACATCCAAAATGATCACAAACACATCCTTATACCTCCAGGTATAACAGATCACCAAAAACACTCCAAGAACAACCAAAAACTCAAGCAAAACTTAGGAAATTCAACCTATCCGGGATTGCATTAATTAAACCTCAACTTCTAATCAATTTAGCATTCATTTAACATCAATTTGACACCTCAAAACACTGCCCAAACAGATCACACGAAAATTTCACCAAAATCACCAAATCTTGCATTTTAAGCCAAAATCAAGATTTCAATTGAAAAGCCTTTAACAAATCACAATTCAAGGATTGAGAACTTAGGAATTTCAGTAAAGAACTGATAGTTTAGAGGAGAAGGACGTTCTTACCTCCAAACTTGAATTTCTCCTTTTTAGAACCAAAAAGCTTGATGAAACCACTTGCAAATGGTGAGGTTTTGTTGTAGAGATGATTAGGAATCCAAAGAGAATTGAAAAGGAAGATTTGAGTGACAAAATCAGATGTAAATCTCTGGAGAGAAAGTGTTTGGGTTGAGAGAAAATGAGAGAAAAGGAGAATTGGAAGAAAAATGGAAAGTTAGTTATAAAATAGTCAAAATGACCTTCCCTCCTTTTTCATATACTTTAAAATCAGAATAAAGCCTTAAAATATCTTAGAAAAATCTGGAGAAACTCTTTTTGGAATAATAGCTCCTTAAAGATTCAAAGTTTCAATCCTTTATAAAACAGTCACCAAACTTTCAAAAATTACATTTTGGTCACTAGCCAAAATGTCAACCTTCCGAACCTCATTTTCCAAAATTGATTTCACAGTTCACTTTTATATATTAAAAGATGATTTTAGAACATTTTTCCATATTTTTAATGCAACCCGAACTAGGCTTTCCTAATTTCACCTTTAAATATTCGATCAGCACTTTGACCGAACTGGTCAACGCCCAAGACTTCTAAGCCCAAAACCGGGGCATTACAACTCTCCCCCCCTTAGGAAATTTCGTCCTCGAAATTTCAACTGGCGAAAAGGGAACCACAACCTTCTCAAACCAACACACAAGGCAACACAAAAGCCTCAACCATCACTGAACACATCCCACACAAAAGCTCCACCAAACTCAACACCACCACACGCTGTTCACAAAATCCAGAACACACAAAGATAGCCACAACTTAACCTTTCACATACCCAGACTGTACACAGTCCCAACATCAACCTGAAGAACTTCAACTTTTACAGCACACATCACTGTAACACACAACTCCCAAGACTCGTTTACACAAGGACATCAACCAAACCAATTCAACCACTATGCAAAACTTCTCTGCTTCTAAAACTCTTGCAAACTCCCAAACCTCTTCCAAGAATTTTCCCAACAAGCAGAAATTCTTAAGCATCAACTGCTTACCCAAACTCCTCAACGAATGCTAATAATCCTTCACATCTGCCACCATCATTACCATAACAACTCACAAGGACTACTCACCCAGATTCCAAAATTTACATCACAACCCCAACTCAACTCCGCCAACCGTATCACACACCACCAGCTGACTACAAAAGAAATTCACATACTCACAACCAACCAACCACTTCTCACAAGAATCCTTTCAAACAACAATGGCCTTCGATCTTTCATTGTCTATCCACCGCAAACTTTGACCACAACACCTGCCTTACTAGAACATCGCCCAGCCTAAACATACATATCATCTTTTCAACTCTTTGAAGGTTACTAAGAACCAACACCTACAAACACAACCCTTCCACAACAACTTAAATGCTAAGCTACTTCAGCACTTGGAAACACAACCACTAAACTGCAACATCTTTTAGCACCAAGGAACTACTCCTTCCACTTAGCCATTCAAACCACTTGACCGATTCTAACTTCAACCGGTACTCTCCACCACCAAACCACTAAACTCCTTAAGCAACAACACTATCCTTCTACCAACAGGCTATACTACTCTCACTAACTCCAGCACTAGCTTAATATACTCCACTACTTCTAACTTCCACTCAGCACCAACACAACCTCTAAAAACCCATCATCCAACCTAACCCAACCACCACACTAACAGATTCGATTAGTTATTAGCGAGTGTGAACATCGTATGCATGATCACCTACATGCCCTATCAATGCCTGATGTACATGTATGCAAAACCTCTAATGTCATGCCACATGTATGCATGGACCAGCACATATATAATATAGCATATAACAATGATTTTGAACTGTGCATGAATGCCAGTTCACACCCTCCAATAACATCCTCAACATCCGTCTAAGAACAACCTCCTACCTCACTTCTAACTTATCTAGCTCCATCATTCCAACAACCATTAACCACAAGATACTCACTAAAACCTTCTTCACACCGAAGATGTTTCCAAACTACAACTATTACCCCCAACATGCTAGCAACAAGACTAAACTTACCACGCAAGGGAAAACCAACAGAAACCAAACCAGGGTAACTAGAGCAAAGATTACTTAACAAGGTTACCTGAAAACACAACACCACCCTGAAGATTCATCAGACGAACTCTCTTTCTCGCGGAACCATCATCCTCCTGCCACATCGCGGTAGCACCAGCTAACACACCAGGGTCACCACCGACCTCTTGCGGTAAGGAACCTTGGCTGTTCCGAGCCAACATCAAACAATCACGTCTCATATGTCCAGCAGACCCACATTTCCAGCAAACTTCATTTCCCAAACTCTTCACAACCTTCTGCTCTTTCTGCCACTTCTGAACCTTGCCTCGGCCGTGCCCACGACCTTTCAGAGACCCTTTGGCTATCACTGAAGCTGACTTCACCCCAAGGGGACAATCACGCTTCACATGCACTTTAGAACCACAGTTCCAACAAGCACCCACGCCCCAACAACCTCCAACATGGCGCTTTTCACAACGGTCACATACCGGTGGCTGAACTTCCACTCCCTGCTCAAGCCACACCTGCTCAACAACAGCACTACCTTCACATTGCTTAACCCTTGGAAACTTCTCTCCAAGATACCTTTCATAAAAGGCGGATACAAAGAAATCCCAGTCAATATCATGAATATGTGACGTCACCGCCACAGATGTCCACCAGACACATGCATCCTCCAACATCAAAGAAAAAACACTCCCCAGCTTACAGGCATAATCACAACCTTCCTGATCCAGAATCAGAATCACATCGGCCAACCAAGCCTCAAATGTCTCAGGTGTAGAACCATGATATTCCACAGCACCCAAATCAAGCAAACGCTGCTTCGGCAAACCCACACATCCCACAGCCAGTCCATCTACTGACTTTACCTTAACCACAGCCTGAGATGTTCCCAACACCTCTTGAGCAACAGGTGATGAACTCTTCACCACAGAACCAGCTTCTTCCTCCTGCCTTAACACCTCAACTCCAGGCACAGAAGACTGAGACAAAACACCTCTACAAATGGGTGAATTCCATGCCCTAACCACCTGCCCTAAGGCAGCAACCATCTCACCCAACTGCCATTCCTTCACCGACTTCGCCATACTATTAACAACAACAAATATTCACAACAAAACAAACAAACAAACCAGTTAGACCAGCTTTAAGCAAGGATTCAAACTCCAACTCCAAAATAACACAATAGCTATATTAATAAGGCAATGGGTATCCCGAATCCTCCCCCTTTACATGACATAACAGTTAACACAAACATGGATATCACAACATCAAGCATATCAAACAACATACTTTGATCATGCTTACACCAAACAGCATCCACTTGCAACAGCATACTAGCAACATAACATACTCATTATATGTTCATCATGCATATCACCAGCTCACAACATCAGCACAAATCCACAGAAGCTCAACCAAGATTCATAACCACAAAGCATGCTCAAAAACATCAGCAACTTGCTCAGAAACACGTGTTTCAACCAACTTTTAACCACACAACAAGGTAAACATCAAACACACATCACAACAACTTACCGTTTTCCCCAAGCATTCGCAACTCAGCTCTGATACCACCAAATGTAACCCCCTTAACCCGGCCCAGACGGTTGACCCGAATTAAGAAAGTCACACGGGGAAAACCAAAGTCAACCCGAAAGTCAACCTTGACTAACGACCCTTTTTTCCTTTTTAATCTTGTCTAGATGCACATTAGCCCTAATTGTGATCACACAAACATCATACTCAAAGATCACAAACATCAGAGATCGAACAGGGACCCAATTGAACAAATTACAACTTTAGGGACCAAATTGTAATTTCTGAAAACTTTAAGGACTTAACCAGATTTTAAGTTACCAACTTAAAATTAATCATGTTTCATGCTTCTCTGCCAAATTTCAGCTCAAACGGACAACGCAAGCTCAAACAATTGCACAAACAAGATTCAGGACCAAAACGCAAACATTTCAAAACATTTAACCGCCAATGTCAGCCCCCAACGGTCACCCGTTCCGAAACAGGCAGAGCCCGTTTCGAAACACGGGGCCGTTCCGCAACGCGTACCGCAACGGGGGTCTGGCAGTAGCCATTCCGTTTCGGAACGGTGTCACCCGTTTCGGACGCCTGGGTTGGTTCAGGGCACCTGTTCCGAAACGGTGTCAACTGTTCCGAAACACCCTGCACAGATTGCAGCATAAAGCATACTTAAACATGCAATTGATCAACCAAACATGCTCCAAAAGCCACCAAACTTTACCAACATGCAATTCAACATATATGAGACATTCTTGCATCAGCAATTCAACAAAATATCAACATATTCGAAAAGCCCCAAATCTATAGGCATGCTTCCTACACAAGCAACCATTCAAGCATACACTTCCAAATCAATCTTATATAAGCCAAATACATGTTCCAACAACTTTAACAACATAAAACCATTCTTGTCCGAACATATTCGAACACATAAACCACATCCCAAGAGATTCTACCCCCATTGCCTTTATTAACTATAGCTATTCACCGAGACATACATCTCAATTGGAGTCCTCCTTGAATCCCTTGCTTCTCGCTTTCAAAACTTCAAGAATCTGCATTGATGGACAAAAAGGAGCGTAAGCACATAATGCTTAGTGAGGAATGCTCAAAACCAAAACACCATCAATGCAGCGGGTCATAAAAACACATTTAAAACAAACCCGATTTGTTAACCAAGCAAAGCTTGAAAACCCTTTTTCAACATCATGCTTAAAACCATGCATTACACATACATGAAAACCAACCCTTAGCTTAGCAAGCTAAGAAAACCTTTTCAAAGCACATCTTGCAAAATCATCCATTTAACCATTCCATGCATAAACACCATATGCAAAGCTAAATTCAAAACCTTGGAAAACACTTCCATTTCACAACATACCTTTCTTATACTTGAAAACCATTCAAGCAAGAAACCCTTTAAATCATTTACTCAATCAATCCAACACATGCATTAAACCAAGGCAACATATAATCCACAACATTATCATCACATGCCTTTTAAAACAAGTCTTAACAAGACTCCAATGCATTTAAGAGATTTCATGCACACATGCATCATTTACCAAATGATAATCAACACTTGTTCAACTTAACAAGTAAACATGCATTCACAAGCATTAACCTCTTTTCATGCAACCATGCATCTTTTCAAGCATCTCATGCTTCTTTATAATCAAGAACATTACATTGGCTTCCAAGTGATCAACCACATCCACTTTTCAACTCAACACCCGATCGGATACGCGGATCACAAGCGTTGTCCCCCACGCTTCATACACACTACCAATCCAAGGTCTCCAAATGGACTTTTAAACACCATTTGACCTCAACATCCTAAGGTTCCCATGTATGGACTTTTAAACACCATACAACCTTAGCTTTTCCCGAGGTTCCCATGTATGGACTTTTAAACACCATACAACCTTAACTTTTCCCGAGGTTCCCATGTATGGACTTTCAAACACCATACAACCTCAACTTTTCCCAAGGTTCCCATGTATGGACTTTTAAACACCATACAACCTTGACATGCACAAGGTTCCCATGTATGGACTTTCAAACACCATACAACCTTTGCATCACCGATTGGTAGTTGTATAACATCACTAACGAGATCCGGGACACCCTACACAAGATCCACACATGGACTTTACACCTCCATTGTGATCTTAACAAGCACAAGGTTCCCTTATATGGACTTTTAACAACCATATAACCTTTGCTTAACCAAGGTCCTCGAATGGGCATTCCACCTCCATTATGACCTTAACCATCTCGTTAGGATACTTGAAGGGAGTTTACCGGTTCACACTTAACCACTCCACCTCCAAGGCGAATTTATTCACGGTGCACCCAATCCTATAGCCGGCTAACTATATCCGATCAAAGAACCAAGAACCACTTACATCACTTGCCAATATAACCATCTTACCATCATTAATCCAATGATTCACATGCATAGCCATAATGCAAAAACCATCATTTGCCATCATCAATCCACTGTTTTAAAGCATTACACAAAGCCATTAAACATCATGCAACGCCGTGCATCAAAACCACAATTTCCATGTACAAAACCAAGGATCTCTTACCTTGAGCATCCTTCACATATGGCTTTCAAAACCAGCATTAAACCATGCTTAAAATATGCTTTCAAAACAGAATATAAATCATGTAAACACATGGATTTCAATCATCAACCACAATTGCTTTAAAAGCCAATTCACAACACAATTCAAGAGCGAAAACCATTTACTTACTCTTGAGCTTAGCAAAGTTGTTTAGACTTAAACTAAGCTCCCAAAACCTTCAAACCTTGGTTTAAAAGCTGAAAACCAAACTTCACTCACCGATACACAAAACAAGGCTAGCCAACAAGCCTTCCAAGCATCTGAAACCTTCCGCAACACCTCTAAAGCTCACGGATCAAACTCCCCTATTTCAAGCACACAAAAACAGAGCATTAATGCATCTTTATGCATTAAAAACACCAGCAACACAACACAACTCGCTGCTCATCACAAATCCAACATTTCGGCTACCAAACACAACCGAAATCACCTCCAAACACTTCCAAAACTTAACCCAGCCAAGATCCATCACTTCTAACCATTTTTAAACATCAATTAACATCCAAAATGATCACAAACACATCCTTATACCTCCAGGTATAACAGATCACCAAAAACACTCCAAGAACAACCAAAAACTCAAGCAAAACTTAGGAAATTCAACCTATCCGGGATTGCATTAATTAAACCTCAACTTCTAATCAATTTAGCATTCATTTAACATCAATTTGACACCTCAAAACACTGCCCAAACAGATCACACGAAAATTTCACCAAAATCACCAAATCTTGCATTTTAAGCCAAAATCAAGATTTCAATTGAAAAGCCTTTAACAAATCACAATTCAAGGATTGAGAACTTAGGAATTTCAGTAAAGAACTGATAGTTTAGAGGAGAAGGACGTTCTTACCTCCAAACTTGAATTTCTCCTTTTTAGAACCAAAAAACTTGATGAAACCACTTGCAAATGGTGAGGTTTTGTTGTAGAGATGATTAGGAATCCAAAGAGAATTGAAAAGGAAGATTTGAGTGAAAAAATCAGATGTAAATATCTGGAGAGAAAGTGTTTGGGTTGAGAGAAAATGAGAGAAAAGGAGAATTGGAAGAAAAATGGAAAGTTAGTTATAAAATAGTCAAAATGACCTTCCCTCCTTTTTCATATACTTTAAAATCAGAATAAAGCCTTAAAATATCTTAGAAAAATCTGGAGAAACTCTTTTTGGAATAATAGCTCCTTAAAGATTCAAAGTTTCAATCCTTTATAAAACAGTCACCAAACTTTCAAAAATTACATTTTGGTCACTAGCCAAAATGTCAACCTTCCGAACCTCATTTTCCAAAATTGATTTCACAGTTCACTTTTATATATTAAAAGATGATTTTAGAACATTTTTCCATATTTTTAATGCAACCCGAACTAGGCTTTCCTAATTTCACCTTTAAATATTCGATCAGCACTTTGACCGAACTGGTCAACGCCCAAGACTTCTAAGCCCAAAACCGGGGCGTTACAGAACATGCAAGTAAAGTCGAGACTTTGTGAACTTGATAATTCTAGTTTTGAAAACCATTTTAAAACCAATTAGGTACCAATTTTGGGCGTCGTGGGGGTGCTAACCCATCCCCACGCGTAACTGACCCCCGAACCTATTTTCTGATTTTTCGTAGACCAAAACGTGGTTATTCCCCTATTCACTGAAGGATAGGGCAAAAACGTGGTTAAATAGCCAGACGGCGAGATCTATTGAGTCCTGGACTGACCTGTGTCGAGATTTTCTGGCTCGTTTCAATCCATCAAATGTCACATATCGTATACACAGTGAGATTACCTCTTTCTTACGGGCTGACGACGAGGCAATGTACGAAGCATGGGAGCGCTACCGAGAACTACTGCACAAATGCCCGCTCCATGGACTGCCGCTTTGGACACAGGTATCTCTGTTTTACAATGATGTTAATCAACCTACTAGGATGATGCTAGATGCGTCAAAAAATGTCATACTCCTTGATAAGGCACCAGAGGATGTAATGAGGATTCTGAACCAGTTGGCCAAGAATGATTACCAATTTCCGTCCGCTCGTCGTGGCGGCATTAGACGACAGGCCACAATGAATGAGTTGGAAACCTCAGATTCCGTAAACACCCATATAGATAAGCTGGCTAGATTGGTGGAGAACATGATCAAGCCAACAGGAAGAACATATGAGGCAAAAGTAGTAGAAGCCTTCTGTGATGAATGTGGTGGAGTCCATGACTCTACAGAATGCAAAGAATTTGGAAACTTTATGGGAATCTACAACCGGAACAACACCCTGAACACGAGCACATACAACCCAGGTTAGAGGAAACATCCAAACTTCTCATGGAGTAACCCTAACACTGGAGAAAACCTGACCAATCAGAATATGGGCTATCAAAGGAACCCGCCCCGACAGCAGATGCAACAACAACAACCCACAACAAA
Organism: Hibiscus tridactylites; assembly: GCA_958450335.1. NCBI lineage: Eukaryota > Viridiplantae > Streptophyta > Magnoliopsida > Malvales > Malvaceae > Hibiscus > Hibiscus tridactylites. The sequence goes on along the minus strand of OY288272.1, from coordinate 35,684,703 downwards.
CAGCTCTCTAGAGGCCACTTTAAACACTTTTATGTCTCATACTAGTGCTTATATTGCTAATTCTGATAAGTTTGTTAATAAAGTTAATGCTTTCATGGACATGAATGAAATGCGAATGTAGAATCAGGAAGCATCTTTGAAAAATACTGGAAACACATGTGGGTCAATTTGCACAGATCCTAAATACACGACCAGCAGGAGGTTTACCTAGTGATACGTAGGTCGCTAGAGGAAAAAATCACGAACAGTGCAAAGCAATCACCACCATGAGTGGAATTTTCTTACAAGAACCAAATGATCAGGCAGCTAAGGGAAAAGCACCAATGGAGCAATCGGCTAATTCTTCAAATCTCGCCGAGCAGGATGCTATGGCAAGTCTTGATACCACGGTAAATCCTGATGAATATGAACTAGTAAAGGACGAGGAAAATCTGCCCGAGGAAACCCCCATCCCTCATATCAAATTTCCCTGTAAAGAGAGGATTGAAGACATAAAACTACCACTACCATTCCCACAAAGGCTGAAAAGGCAGAAGCAAGACTACCAGTTCAAGAAGTTTCTAGACATCTTGAAATATGTCCATATCAACCTGCCTTTGGTGGAACTCATCAAATAGATAGCCAACAATGCCAAGTTCTTCAAGGACATAGTTTCTAAAAAAACACGGATCGGTGAGTTTGAAACGGTTGCAGTTACAGAGGGATGCATGGCCATGATGCACAACAAACCCCATTAAAAAGAAAAGATCCAGGCAGTTTTATCATTCCTTGTAAAATGGACAACAACTATAATAGGCATGCATTATGTGATTTAGGGGCAAGTATCAACATAATGCCAAAATCAGTTTTCCACAAACTGGGAATAGAAATGGCCCGCCCTACTACTTTCATGCTGCAACTGGCGAACAGATCATACGTTCAACTAGAAGGAAAAATTGAAGATATACTGGTAAAAGTTGATAAGTTTATTTTCCCTGCTAACTTTCTTGTTTTAGATTGTGAAGCAGATTAACGGGCACCTATTATACTTGGAAGACCATTCCTAGCTACTGGAAGGACGCTAATCGACGTTGAAAGAAGAGAGCTTACAATGAGGGTGAACGATTAGGAGATAAAACTAAATGTTTTCTATACCCTTAAATAGAATGATGACTCGGAGGAATGCAAAATGGTCCAAGTCACACCTAGGTCGGAATTCAACGTCAATAAACCATGCCTAGGTAAGTACTATCTCGGCAGAGATTCAGTTGAATGCCTTGGCAGTCACTTGGAGAGTTGCACTAACACCCGCCCCGGCGACCAGTACACAGAAGTTGCAGATGAGGAAGAGATAGAGGAACAAGATGAAGTACAGTGGTTGGCAACAAGGCCAGGTAAATCTTTTGAACCTTTAGATTACACTATTAAGGAAGGTAAAATTCATAAACCATTTATTGAAGAACCCCCTAGCTTGAGTTAAAACCCTTACCTGAGAAACTTAAATATGTATTCTTGGGACCCAATGATACGTTGCTCGTAATCATTTCTTCCAAGATGCAGGTTGAACATGAATTGTAGCTGATAGACGTACTGCAGCAGCATAAGAGAGCGGTAGGATGGATCATCGCTGATCTGAAGGGAATTACCCCAACAGTTTGCATGCACAAGATCCTGTTAGAAGAAGGTTGTAAACCCATTATTGATGCTCAAAGGAGGCTGAATGACGTGATGCGAGAAGTCGTAAAAAAAGAAATCATCAAGTGGCTCGACACATGAATCATTTATCTGATATCCGACAGTGAATGGGTAAGCCAGTACAATGCATACCTAAGAAAGGAGGGATAATGATGGTAATTAATGAAAATAATGAACTGGTCCCAACCATGACTGTGACCGGTTAGGGGGTTTGCATGGACTATCGTAAGTTAAATAAGGCTACTAAGAAAGATCATTTTCCATTACCGTTTATTGATCAGATGCTTGACCGCCTTGTTGGAAAACCTTTCTACTGTTTTCTTGATGGCTATTCAGGGTACAATCAGATTGCCATAGATCCCAAAGATCAAGAAAAGACCACCTTCACCTGCCCTTACGACACATATGCATTTAGGAGGATGACGTTCGGGTTATGTAACGCACCAGAAACGTTCAAGCACTGTATGATGGCCATATTCTCTAACATGGTGGAATATTTCTTGGAAATCTTCATGGATGATTTCTCTATCTTTGGCAACAACTTCGACAGCTGCCTCAGCAACTTAGAGAAGGTGCTAACGAGATGTGAGGAATCTGACCTAGTGCTAAACTCGGAGAAGTGTCATTTCATGGTGGATGAAGGGATAGTCCTGGGTCACAAAATATCTGCCAAGGGAATTGAGGTTGACAAAGCCAAAATCGAAGTGATTGAGAAACTCATGTCGCCGACCTCTGTCAAGGGCATCAGAAGCTTCTTAGGACACACAGGTTTTTATAGACGATTTATTGAAAACTTTTCAAAGATTACTAAACCTTTGTGTACCTTTCTTGAATAGGATAAAACCTTTAAGTTCGATGACTCATGCACTGGCGCATTCAAGACGCTAAAGAAGAAGCTGGTTTCTGCGCCCATTGTAGTCCCACCTGACTGGACCCTACCTTTCGAGCTAATGTGCGATGCCAGTGACACTGTCGTAGGAGCCGCCCTTGGACAGAGGAAGGGCAGAGCATTCTATATGATTTACTATGCCAGCAAAACCCTAAATCCTACCCAAGTCAACTATACCACCACCGAGAAAGAACTGTTAGCAGTGGTTTTTTCCTTTCAAAAATTTCGACCGTACTTAATTGGAACAAAGGTAATCGTCCACACGAATCACTCGGCTCTCAAGTACCTGTTCGCAAAGAAAGATGCCAAGCCACGACTTAGTCGCTGGATTCTGTTACTATAAGAGTTCAACGTTGATATCAGAGATAGGAAGGGTACAGAGAACCAAGTTACCGACCACCTGTCACGACTAAAACAGGGCGGCAGCACCTCCACCAGTGCAGAAATTCAAGATGCATTTCAAGACGAACAGCTGCTACTAGCATCCACCATTACGGAGAGCATCGTCTTAGCAATGACTGATGCACACGCCGCCGCGGCAGGCACATCGGCGGCAGTCTTTCCTTCAACACCTTGGTATGCTGATATTGTAAATTATTTAGTTATTGGTGTTTTACCTTATAATCTTAATTATTAAGGAAAGAAGTGGTTCCAATATGATGCTAAGCATTAATTTTGGGACGAGCCTCTTTTGTTCAAACACTGTGCAGACCAGGTTTTAAGAAGATGTATTCCAGAAGAGGAATAACATGTAGTGCTCTACCAATGCCATGTTGCCCCTTATGGAGGAATGAGATGCCCCTACAACCCATTATCGAGCTTGAGCTATTTAATGTTTGGGGGATAGACTTCATGGGACCTTTCCCATCCTCATATGGTAACTTGTACATCCTCCTTGCTGATGATTATGTGTCAAAGTGGGTCGAGGTTGTGGCAACCCCAAAGAATGATGCCAAAACCGTCCACTGATTCCTTTACAAGAACATATTCACCAGGTTTAGAATCCCAAGGTTGATAATTAGTGATGAAGGTAAGCATTTTGATAACAGGCTCATCGCTAAAGTTTTAAAGAGACTTGGTGTCTGTCACAAGGTTGTCGTGGCGTACCATCCACTGACTAATGGACAGGCCGAGATTTCAAATAGGGAATTGAAAAACATCCTAGAAAAGGTAGTCAACCCAACTCGGAAAGACTGGTCCCTTAGACTGGTTGATACACTCTGGGCATATCGAACAGCGTTCAAAACCCCTCTAGATATGTCACCCTACAGACTTGTGTATGGAAAAGCTTGTAACCTACATGTTGAGATTGAACACAAGGCCTATTGGGTGATAAAAGCTGTCAACATGAATTTGGAACAAGCCGGGGAAAAGAGACTTCTAGATCTTAATGAGATAGAAGAATTCAAAAGGGGAGCATATGAGAATACCAAGCTCTACAAAGAAAAATTAAAATATGGCATGAAAACAAGATATTGTCGCGGCAGTACCTGCCACGGCAGGTAGTGTTACTGTTCCACTCCCGTCTGAAGCTATTCCTTGGAAAACTGAAGACCAGATGGTCCAGGCCTTTTGAGGTTGTCAAAGCCTTCCCACATGGTGATGTTACGATCATATCCAAAATAGATGGACAACAGTTCAAAGTCAATGGGCACCGGCCCAAACATTACAGTGGAGCACCAGTCAGAAGAGACAAGGAAGTAGTTACTTTAGGAGATGCAATCCCATGCACTCCTATTGTAACATGAGTTTTATTTATTTTTTCCACATTTTTCCTGTTTTTATTAGGATTAGATTTTCAATTTCAGTATTTATTAATTTTAGTTTTATTTTAGTTGATTAATAAATTCTTTTCGATTTTTAGGAAGAGAAACAACATTCAAGAAAGAAGCCCATTCAAACAACCCATATAGCCGCCCAACAATCTGCCCCAGCAGCCCCATTTCGCGAATAGCATCAAGCCGTCCCAACGGCTACATTCATGAACGGCTATAATCGCCCCAACAGCTACATTCGCGAATGGCTACATCCCGCCTCAATGGCTAGTTCACGCCAATGGCTATAAATTGCCCAGAGGCTGTATTCTGCCCGTTACGCCAACTGTCCCGCCCGTTGGAATCCGACTGTGGTGCATTATCAGCCGCCTTGGCAGCCTATATAAACCTTACTATTTCCCTTCCTTTTATCATCTTAAACCATTTCTTTCTTAAATCTTGAACTCTCACTGTTTTCTTGAAAGTTTCAGATTTTCTTTCCACCACATCTCCAAAAATGTCGACCTCTAGAAGCACACTGCCTTTCAAAAGGTTCTTTTCACCAAAAGAATCCAACCTCTACAACAAAAAGTTTGCGTCCTGGCAGGTTCTTGAAGAACAGAGCTTTTACTACCCCACCGACATGAGCGGCTTTGGCCTTCTTGCCATCATGTACGAGGTCATCAAAGATCATGGCTGGCAACTCTTTGCCCGCCAACCTGAAGAAGGCAATTTTACAACGGTCCGTGAGTTTTACGCCCATAGTCCACAGCCGAGAGCCCCATTTGTATACGTCTGTGGCAGTGGCATTCGACTGGATGCAGACACCATTAACGCCTACTATGGGATCACTAATGAGATACACGACCATGGCGCCTTTGAAGCCGCCCTCACCGTCGCCGACTATGACAGATTGAAGGACGAGTACTGTGTGCTCGGCACCACATGAAACACCAGTAAACACACCGGATCAGTATCTCGCTGCGCGCTGCTCCCAATCGCCAAACTTTGGAACACATTCATCAAGCGCCGGTTGCAGCCCACTTCCCACAATTCCATCGTTGACCGCCTACGCCTAGAAAAGACCGATTCAATTCTGAAACGGTGGAAAATTAATGTGGGATCCGTCATCTGTCAAGAAATTTATGTCTGCCATCAGAGGCCAAAGGGCATGCTCTTCTTCCCAAACCTCATCACCGAGTTGTGCACAAACTTCAAAGTGCCGACGGATGAAGCAGACGTGATGCCACCTCACAGGCAGGGGTGGAAAAAAGAATACATATACAAGATGATGGAGCTGACAGAGGCGGTGCCATAAAATCAATATGATCCAACTGTCGCCGGGGTAGGAACTTCAGTTCAGGGCAGGCACACAAATCATGCTTTCATCGACCCTAGCTGTAACACCCCAAAAATCAGTCTGGTCGGAATAGGATTCTGAAGATCGGAGTATTGATATTAAAATATTGAAATATCGAATCCTTCATATAAATTATATTATTCTAGGACCTTAATTGAACCAAGTCTTTAGTTAAAGTTTCCTTTAAAATGCCTTAAGATGATGTTTTGAGCTAGTTGTTTCGATACAGTCAGATCCATACCGAAACGGCCTAGGAAAGGCGTTTCGAAACAGTTAAGGGGCATTCTGATACATCGTAACTGAATTAACTAAATTTTTGGACTTTTGTTCAACCGTTTCGATACGGTTCCTCTCATTTCAATACGGGTCCCTTGTTTTGAATATATTTAAAGGAAAATGAGAAGAAAGGATTAGGTGATGATCGAGATTAACTGGAAGTTTGGCAAGTCACCACAAGATTAATGTAAAGTACTTTTTGTTCCCTTGAACTCCTAGAATGGTGGAAAAGTAGTTAAAGTACTCAATAATGATGTTTTGGTTATGTGCATGAGGGTTATGTGTTATATGTGGGTAAAGTGCCTTAAATGACTTGTTATGTTTGCTTGAAAATGACTTAAAATGCATAGTTGGCCTAAAGAGGTGAAAACATGGTAAACGTATTCGAATGATGATGAAAATTGACATGACATTAGTTTATATCATTGAAATATTGTGTATAAAGTTTCATTGCATCTTGATATCGATTTGTAGGGTAAATCGAATAAAAACTAGCAAGAATTTGTCATTACATGTGAGGTTGTATCGAAACGGGTGGAGGCATTTCGATACGGTTAAGAATAATTTGACTTGAGAAAATAGGGCGTACCGAAACGAATTAGGGTCGTACCAAAACGGATTAGGGCCGTACCAAAACATTTTGTCTCTGGAATTCCTTGTTTCGATACGGGTTCATAGCGTATCGAAACGGGTCAAAGTCAAAGGGAGTTAACCCGTACCGATACAGGGATTGCCCGTATCGATATAGGCAAAGAGGAAAAGTCAACAAGGCTGACCATCGTCCACTCGTATCGAAACGGCCTTGAGCGTTTCGATACAGGGTTAGTTAAAGTGGTTAAAAAGGCTTGGTCAGAAGTCTGCATTGTTTGCAGTTTGGTCACGATATTTTGGATGATTGAATTGAATGAGTAAATGATCACCGTTTTGTATGAAACTTCACGGTCTAGTTAATGTTGCATTGAATTTCATTGTGGTATAGTTTAACGCATCGAAGAACCTTTAATTTGTCAATTTTACAGGATAGTCCCTAAAACTTGTAAAAGTTATAAGTTGGTCCTAAATGGTTAATTGAGGTCTTCTTATGAATGAATTGGACTAATATGTATGTTGGTAATGTCTTGTTTGTAAAATATTGATTAAATGTTTATAATAAGTTGAAATTTTATCGCATTGATCACCGTACCTTTCACCGGTAACACGCTCCGTCCCGGTACTCGACCAGGCCGGGAAGGGGGTGTTACACTACCAGGATGCTCCAGGATATCTACAGGAAGCTGCAACAAATGGAGCATAGGATCTTGAAATTTATGGAATATGTGCAAAACTACAACACAAGGTTCGAGCTATTCCTCAAGGAGAAGTTCCTAGGGGATGACCTCCATTTTCCCGCCTTCCCAGCTGAGATCACGGAAGCCGCCATGGCGAGCCACCCTATTCCAGACTCCCCCGTCGCGATATCACCTACAGTCGCCAGGGAATCCCATCAAGGCTCCTTCTCAGCCGCAACCACCCCACCTGCCTCTCCAGAAAATTCGTAGGGCGATCACTCTCCGTCTCATGACTCCTTCGATGATTCTGATGACGACTCCTCACCCGTCACGGCAGCAGCTGCGGCGGCAGAAACTTCCAAGAGAAGAAAGTATCATTGCATCTCAGCCGATTCAGACGAGGAAGAATCTGATGATATTGCTCCAGTGACCAGGAACACGCCGCCTTCCAGAATCCAGCCACGAAGGACTTCGAAGAATGTCAAACCATCTTCTTTAAAGAGGTGGCGGCTGGACCTATCTGTCGACGACGAAGTGGCCCAAAACTCATCCTCTTCTTCTTTTTAAATGTAACATGTTTCTTTTTCCTTTTATTTTCATTTTTTTCTTTTTTTATGTTATTTTTCTATTATGTATTTTTATTTTGTTGCATTGAGGGCAATGCCTGCCTTGAGTTTGGGGGAGGGATAGTCTACCTTAGTGTAGTTCATTTGTAGTTTTATATTAGTTAACCATTTTAATTGCATTGTACTCATCTCTTCCTTAATGAAAATGAACTTCTAAAACAACTTGTGTTTATGATAGAATAGCCGACAACTCGCACCATTAAAAAGTACCTTTAATATTTGGGTAGCATGAAGATAACTTAGAAATTTACTATAGTGCTATTTATCCTTAACACGATTGTGACAGGTTGATTGAAAGAATGAAGTGGTGAACATAGATTATTTAATTATTTGGTACTTTTAATTCACATGTATTACAGGACGCCGTCTCGGTAGCTGAAGTTGCCAATACTGCAAGGAAGGCCGCCGCGGCAGGTAAGAAAAAATGCAATCCTAGAGGTGCCGCAACAGGCTCTAAGCGGCTGGAGGAGCCCGAAATTGTCTCTCGTCGTAATAAAATGCAATCCTAGAACTGCTTTGTTGTTTGGAGGTACCAGAAATTAGTTAAGTCTTTTTTTCACTTAAATAGTTCTTAAAGATCAATTTGTACACAATTTAGCACACACTTGATCACAAGCATTATAGTTTGTTTCTGAGAAAATTCATGCTATCCTACACACTAAAATGATATAGGTTCCACGGCCTTGAGGCATGAAATCAATTTAAAGACAGGTTCCTTTTGTTAAAGTAGGGGTAAGTACTTGTTAGGTTTCACATCGCTTGAGGACAAGAAATAGTTCGAGTTTGGGGGTGTGTAAAGTGCTTAAAAGTTCTATATTTTATGCCCATTTTAGCTCATATTCTCACTGTTCTTAAGCCCATTTTAGCTCATACTTAGGTTTCCATGCATATTTTACAGCATCTTTCCTTCACTCAGTTTATTACAGTATTTACGATTATATGTAAAGAAAAGACATTATTTTTGGTTACATTTGCATTACATGTTACAAGAGACTGTCGCCAGCACCCGTCGCGACAGTGAAGAAGAAGAATGAATGGAGAGAAGGAGAAATAAGAATGATCACATCCAGTCACACAAGACGAACCATCGTTGCAGAGAAGAACTGCATTGACTCAGTTCAAACAATGAGCCGCCGAGATAGACTGTCGCCAGCACTACCATCGTGGTGGCACATTGAAGATTGGCGAAACAAGAGTGCAATATAAAGAGGAGAATTCCCTGAATCAGCAGAACCAAGCCACATGACGAATAAAGCCCAGGAGCACCTAGAGATGACGTGAGAAAACCCAAACAAGGAAAAAGCTTGCAGCCCAAGAAAGCCCAATAGAGGAGTTATTTTGGAATGAAACACTCAGACGTTTAACAGCATTTAATTCCAACTTAACTTCCTCTCAAAGGGAGACTTTCTCCCAAATAGGGTTTTCACATGTAACCACCTATAAAAAAGGGCTTTACCGAATTAGAAGAAAACAAGGAGAGATTAGGATTTTTAGAATTTATTTTTGTGTTTTTTATTCACATTATGTTCTAAACTTTTCTTAGGGTTAATATTGTTTTGTTTAGTAGTTGTGAGTACGGTTGTAATTAGTTAAAGATTTTAATGCAATTCAATTCAAGGTTTGTTTATCCTATGTTCTTCATCTTTGTTTGCAATAGAATCGAGAGATCTTTGTGAGCACATCCATTTGTTTCAATTCGAGAGAGTTAAACTCAAGAAAAGGATAAACACGGTTCCCTCCAATTAAGGCGTGAATCAACTTAGCTTAGAGATAAGTTTAGGTTTAAGGTGGCTAAGAAGGAACGTGGGAAGGTTGTTGTTCAATCTAGGTTTACGCCGAGAGGTATTGTCAAAGAGTGGACATAAACAGTATTCAAACTTAGAGATAAGTCAGGATTAGTTTAGGACGTTCTGCCGAACCTTGAAGGCCCACCGAGTTCCCCACCATGGCAGTGTTCAATCCGTCACCCGTCGTGGCGGCGATATCGACTTTGCATCACAAGACTTTTTTGAAGTTCAACGCAGTTTCACACTACGACCAACTTTATCTGACCCATCTTCTTATTCTGATTACTCAATCTTTTTATTATTCGATTACTTTAGTTTATGCAACTTTCGCAACCCAACTCAAATTAGTTGTGTTTTTACTTTTCTCTGCTCAAGAATTTAATCTTGAATTAACCATCCAGTCCCTGAGGAGATGATAATATTTTATACTATAACTAGGAAACATGTCCACTTGCACTCGATTCAGAGAACTCCTTTACGCTCTACAGGTAAGCTAACCTAAGGGAAGGATGGAATAATGGAAAATTGATAATTGGATTGATATTGATACATGGTAACTAGTGAGTTTGAAGCATGGAATTCTTGATTGTACTCTTGTTGGCATTGTTGTTGTCCGAATGGTTGATATGATCTTTGTTTGATGCTTGCTGATATTGAATGAGAGTATGCTGGAAATTCATGCCATGAAACCTTGTAAAATGATCTAGGATTCATATAACCTAGAGACTTGAAATGAACTTGTCCTTGTCATGTTTCATGTTTAATCACTCGTTGTGTGATTGCTTGAAATTAAAAGACTTAATAATCCCTTGGTTGTTGGTTGGTCGTAGGTAGAACGGCATGCCTTAGAGTCTAGAGCTCGTCTGGTTAGGTACTTTGTGTACCATCTTGTTGGGTGGTTAGTTACCTTCTTGTTAGATACCTTGGGTATCATCTTGCTAGGTACTTTGTGTACCATCTTGTGTGGTGTAGTGGACACCTTCTTGTTAGATACTTTGTATATCATCTTGTAGGTACTTTGGGTACCGTCTTGTGACTCGATTACCTAGTCCTACTATCTACCAAGGCAAAACAAAGTTAATAAGCTTGAAATAAGACATGCTAACATGAATAATGAATGAGTAACATGACTCTTGCTATTGAGCTTCTAGTAAAATGAAATTATATGATTGAATTGATGGAATTGTCATATTGGATTGCTCATTATTTGAAGGATAAGATATGTGGTAAAATGGACTCTATTCGAATGAGTCAAGCTTATCTTTTGCTGGAATTGTTTGATACATGTCTACTATTTCTTGTTGAGTTTACCTAATGTTTGTGTATGTATTCTTGCTTGGTTTGTATGATATAATACCTTGAATGTAATTGATTGATCTTGTTAAGTTGAACCATTCGAATAGATTATGGATAATAATCTAAAATATGCTAAAATATGGATTAAGACCTAGCTAAATAGAACTTGAAATTGTTACTTGCTTAGCTTACTTGATTGCTTGATTTGTTGAATTACTTAATTTGCTTAAATTTCCTGATTTGCTTGGCTTGTTGGATTTGCTTGGTTTACTAGATTGTTTTGCTTGTTTGGTTGCATGGTCCTAGAAATTAATCTAGTTCTTGTGAAACTAGGATCATATCTTTGAGTCTACCTAATTTGAATGAAAATTGGAGACTAACTACTTGGATCTAATCTAAAGGAAATAGATATAGAATACTGTTATATAAGATAAGCCACCTTGAAGTTAATCAAATAAGACTAGAGTTTAAGTTGTTGACTAATTTGATATGAAATGATCTAGATTTAGGTTAAGGGGCTTAACTTATTAAATCAAGGTATTAAAATGAACCATAATGGCACATAACAACTTGATTGATGGGCCTTGTGATTAATTGTTATATAATAAATTTGGATTAATAAACGACATATATGCTTAATGTGTTTAATGGTAAACTTCTTAATCAACTTGATAATGGCAATAGATTATATGGTAAACTTGTTAACCAACCTTGTTAATGGAAATGGATAGGTAAATTGGATTGACTAGATTAATATGAATATGAATATATAATGAATAATAAGGTTAGAAGCGTGGTCTAAGTGAATAATGAAGATGAAATCAAGCTTAGTGAAATCTGCCCAGAATACTCGGTTCTGGGGAGACACTTGAAAATTCACCATAAATTGTGTAGATCAAATTAAGGGCTGAAATTTATATAGAATGAACCTTAGTAAGTCTATTTTCATTAGAAGAAAATAGATCTGAATTCTGATTTGTGAGCTAAAATCTGAAAATGAAAATCTTCGGGTAGTGAAAACTGTCTAGACATGTAATTGCCTTACCTTTAAATTTAAAATTGTATTAAATGGAAAAGCATTAAAATGAAAGGTCTAAATGGTTTTAAGGATGCTTAAATAAGATTTCTAACGATATAAATGGATTGAAATTCTAACGTACGAAATAAAAATTATAAGTGTTTAAGCGACCAGTGCTCATATTGGTTGGTAGCAGTAGTATTGATGTTCTAGACAGTTTTGGAAATAGTTTGAGACAGTAGTTACTGCCCTGTTTTAAATGAATAGAAGGATAAAAAATTGAAATCATATAGGTTAATCTATAAAAAAAATGAATGCGCTGTTAAATTTATGTATGTTAAGTACTAGTAATGTTACCATGATTGATTGATTAATTTAATGTAATTAGTGTAGTTAATTTTAGCATGAATTGCTACATAACTTAAGAACATGAATGGAACCTAAGAGATTAAATGTAACTAAGTGATCAATTGGGCAATTTAAGTTGTATATAACTTGACTGAGTTGAGTACAATGGTTCTTACTATTTAAATAACCCATCGAATGAATTAAAGAACCCTATTGGAAAATCATGCTTAGATGATCATTTTAGGTAATCAAGACTAGAAGTTTATGAGAATGAGTCTTGCTTGTATAAATGCTATTTTTGAATGTTTCTTATCTTGGAAGTAAATCATTTGAAAGACCTTGGAGTCTTAATCGGACAAACTAATTCGACTTAAGTGGCCAATGTGAGTCCTCGTAATGGACCTTGAATCTAAAACATTAAATTTACTTTTTTATCAGCAAACTGAATTTTATTAAGAACAATTAATCCAAACCCACTACAACGAGCCTCATTAAAAACCTCTCTAATCCTAATTGGAGGAAAAGAGTACTCGTTGTAGGGTAAACAATAAACAAAAACCTTTAATTCAAAACAATAAAACAAGAATTACGCTCCACCCCCTTTTGCTAAAGCATCCACCAAGCTATTGTCTTCACAATACACATTACAAAAACATACACCTGGTAAAAATATACAAGCTTCATCAATAAGACGAAAATAATCTCCAAGAACGACGCTGCAAATTTAAAATCCACGATACCGCCAAAACGGAATCAGACTCGATAATCAAAGAGCACTCACCATCCCATTTTGATCCACGGAACAATCTCAACACATGCCAAATAGCATATAATTCAGCCTCATTCGAATCTAACACTACCAACGGGCCAGAAAACATTCCCAAAATCTCTCCTTGTCATTACGTAGCACACCCCTACAACCAGCCAATCCCGGTTTGCCTCTCGCAGACCCATCAATATTAAATTTCAGTATAGCCTTAGGCAGTGGACACCATTTCACCCCTACACACGGTCAACAAGTACTCACCCGGTTCTCGCATAACCAAGGACTCTCTCACCAACTAGCTACCATAAGCAAATCGTGTGAAGATGAAGCCCGAATCTAGTATAATGAACGCAATATAATTAGAAAAAAAATGTCGTAACTGGTCTAGATTCTATTCCCACTTCCCTTGTATGTATAAACCATGAATCGTGTTCCGCAATGTCCGTAATTTTTCCATACGATGAAAATAATTAGTATTTCTATCTCTCGATTTCAACCACATAGCACGTGATTTTTGTCACCAAATAGATTCACAATAATTATTTAACTTCCAAAAACAAATTGTAGGTCACGCCTCTCACATATTTCCACCTTTGTAAGCAAACAATGTCCAATCTTGTTGTCCAATCCGTCAATATGTTTAGTCGCCATCTCTAATTGATGATTTACATCACCGAACGACTCTTTATTCCAAATGCGCAAGAATATTTTCATCTCCTATAATTTCTACCTTAAATCCAACTTATCTGAAATCAAAGTCATCCGACACCACTTAGGTTCCATAACATTCTCATGTGCCATATTTTCAGTCCAAACATTTGCAGAGTGTCTGGGTGTTCTCTATTTATGAGCGCAACTGCACACTCTTGTCAAGTTATAGTATAAAAGACATCGTCTCACACAGGGATTGGAGCAGCTTCTATGAATGGTTTCCTGCACAAAGATTTAATAAATGCACAATTAAATCTCACAATGTGGAAATATAAAAACACAAATAAAATAAAGATAGTGATGAGAGGGATGATAGGGAGAGATTTGGGCGATAGACTGGGTAAGGCAATTGCAGCTAAGGTGCGTGAAGACTGCATTGTAAAGTCTGAGTATGTTTTGCGCTGCCATGATTTGCTGCCTCGGCGGGAATGGTGGGCAGCAGGCTACGACCCTGTCACGTGGCCGCAGCGGGTCACTACCCCTGCAACTTTCGATGTCCCAGCAGGTGGAACGGAAATAGGTCATGGCGGCAAGTCTGGTAGACATTCAAAGTTCGGCAGGATAGTCGATAGTGATCCTCCCTATTTCGAGGCAAGGATGCTCGAACACTCGCGTTATGTAGGCAATACCTAGCAATCTCAGTGTAAACCTAACACATGCAAGTCCATTCGATTGGTGATCCCTTTTAGTCGTTGAAACTTGTGAACTTGTTAGGAACCAAGTCAGTCACGCCCCAACATGTTGGGACCGTGCTTAACCCTTTCGTGGGCCTTGCACTTCCGTGCCCAACAAATGGATTCTCTCAACTGACTAGTGTAGACTAATCGAAAGAATGAAGTGTATAGATTAAACAACTTTGGAATTTTATTGAAAACAACTCAAAACTATTACAATCATTTCTCACATCTACTTTACATACAAGCGCCTAAACCCTAGGAGTGTTTGGGCCGCGACCCCCAACAACTCTCATCTACCTAGCTACATCTTTGTAATGCGGTTACTCAAGCACACAACCCCTCATACCTCTTCATGCCCCTATACCCTTACATACATTGGGTATATATAGGGCTCATGGCCTAAGTTTGAGTCCTCCTTGAAGTAGAAGTTCTTAAAGTAATTTACATTAAATACAGACTTCTTTTTTACTTAAATGTGGACTCTTTGGACGTTGCCTTCTTCCGCCAGTAAGGATAAGTACTCCTACTTATCGATCTTGGATCAGCTCTATCGGCCGCTACAGGCTTCAGAAAATTGCAAGACTGGGCTCATTGGGTTTAGGAAATTGCCCTCTTTCAATCGTGACCCATCTTGGCTAAGTCGGTGTAACTCCTACTTGGGCGGCACTTGGCGACAATGTTGCTTTGGCAGCGTCCTTGGCGGCATCTGGAACTGCTTCAGTACAGCTCCTATTGTTCCAGCTATCATGTCCTCTCATGTCCTCTCCTTGTCCTCTACTCAGCTACAACACTTGAAAATAAAAACTAAACTAAAATAGTATCTTTTCTTTACCAAACATAACATATTCAATAAAAGCATGGTGAAAGAGAAAAATATTGTTATTATGCATGCAATGCACCAAAATATGCCTAAATGAGATTAAGAACAACAATAATAAGGGCGAGATTGTGTACAAAATATAGAACTCGTGGACACTCTACACACCCCCAAACTTGCACTATTTCTTGTCTTCAAGCAATGCAACCTAACTAGTAAATCTGCCATTTGCACAAAATTAAGAGAATCATTATCTTTTAACTTGATTTCTTACCTCAAGGTCGTGGCACCTATTTTATGTTAGTGATAGGGAATGGCATGAAATAACTTAGGTTTAATTTTTCTTAAGGCCAGTGCAGTGTGTGCATGTCTGTGTTCATGCTAAATATGTTGAGATAACTAAGTTAACAAAGAATGCCTAAAGTAATTAAATTACTAAAGAGGATACAAGTTGTTGTCTTGGCAGCACAATTGGGCACTTTTGTCTTCTTTTTCTGATCATGGCTTTAAGGGCTTCAGCTCATCACAACTATTCTCTAGATCTGAAGCTAAGATAGGTGCACTCTATGAAACTTTGAACCCTTTGAATAGACTCATCCCGTGAAGGCTTTCATTCACTCTTGCTAATTTGTCCGTCACTTGGTTTAGATATGTGGACTTTGATAGTAGCGGAGTGTCCTTGCTCATGATCCTTCCTAGGGCCTATTTCGGGCACCTCTAGGGTATTTAAACTTCCTCCCTAGAGCCCATTTCGGGCACCTCTAGAGTTTCGATCATATTTGTTTTGTGCCCTATGCTGCCGTGGCAGCAAACCTGTATCCAATCAAGGAATTTTTATTACGCAAGGCAGACAATGTTAAACTTAAAACTCAAGCAAAAATTCAGCATTTAACAATCAATGTAAAGAAAATTGGCAAAAAGAAAAAATTTCTAAGTATTTTTCATGATTTTTCCCATAGTTAGATCCAAAATTTTTAGAATGGTGCTAATATAAGTATTCGGCTAATCTATCATAGGCACAAGTTTTAAACTAAAGATTTCTACTTCATTAAGTGCTAGGGGCAAAATTTGCATATGTTCCTATATGCTACTAAATTAACCTAAAACAAAGAGGACTATTCCCCCCGAACTCAAGGTTGGCATTGTCCTCGATGCCTTTACACAAAACAAATATTAAAAATAGAAAATAAAACATAAAAATAAAAATAAAAAAAATAAAAATAAAAATAAAAACAGAAAAATAAAACATAGAAAAGAAAAATAGAAAAATAAAATAAAACACACAAATTAAAAAGAAAAGAAAATGGTGCTATAGACTGGGGGGGTTCCCCTCTGTTGCTGCTGCATCAGAAGAGGATGCTGAGGAGGCAGGCAGGACTAGGCGGCACGTAGCATATGGTCTGTCGGCTGGGCTCTTTTTCTTGCTGCGCGGCGGCTGGATGGGGCTAGGGGTGGCTTTCTTGGATGGTCCTTCAAGTCCTCCACCCTGGGCTCTGTTGCTAGCCGCTTTCTTTTTCTTACTGCCTCTTCCGGTTTCTCATCAAAGGAGTCTGAGACCTCCATGTCTGAGTCGTTGGCGTCTTTGGCAGCAGCCCCTTTTGCTACTGGGGAGGCAGGGATGGTCTCCTCCTTCTTTTCTGATTCGGATGAGAAGGTGAGATCGTATGGCTGGATGGGAGTGGGAGAGGTTCTTCTCTGGAGGTGGTATTGTGACCCCTCGCTGTCATTGGCAGCAGGAGTAGCAGCTGCTCTTAGTGTGATATGGTTTGGCTTGGATGCTGCTAACTCCGTAGGGAATGCGAGCAACTGTGGGCCACCGTTTTGGTACTTGTCAAGCAAGTAGGCCACAAAGGCCTCTTGCACGTCCGCGACATATTTGGTAAAGATCACTTGTTTTGCTTGATCCTTTGGCAGCTTTCAACTAGGTTGCACAGCAGGGGGATCACGGCGCACGAGAGGGCAACTTCAGTACTACCCGCTGCGACTAGGGTGGTAGCAGGTTGGAACAGCGGCTGGGCGGTTGAAGGTATGTCTGGCTCCGGGTTCTGCATCATCAGCTTGTGTGCCCTTCTTGTCCATCCTTCCATGGCATGAAGAATTTTGTCCTTGGGGTGCGGAGGCACACGGAAATTGGCGCATAGACCCGTGATGAGTGCAGGGAAGAAGAGAGGTCCCTTGGCATTTGGCTTTTCTACATGGGCATAGATCTCCTTTAGGATTACTTCATCAACATTAATTTGTCGTCCTTTCATGATGTTGTAGATAAGGGCAAGCCGCGGCCTGTTGACTGTCGATCCGTGCATGGTGGGCATCATACGGTGTTGGATGAAGTTACTCCAAAGGGTTGCCTCCGGCAGCAAGTCACGACGGTTAACTGGCCTATTGTTCTTGCACGTTAGCCACTTTGTGTTGGGCTTACAGATCTCTTCCTTGATCTTGTTGTAGTCAGCCGCCGTCAGATAGGACTTCCATTCTTTATGTGGGTTGCCGCGGACATCTATGCTGTAGAAACTGTTGATCATATCCGCTGTGAACTTGACACCTTCTCTGTAGACATACACGAACGGATTTCCCAGTGTAGGTTTATGGCGGTAGAACTTTCGCACATGGTTGCTGTTTATTCCATCTGGTTGTCGTGTGAAGAGGTCCCAGCCCATGTTGTGGATCCTTTCGAATAGGAACGGTTCGAGGCCAAAATCCCCATCAGGCTGGGTGTATTGGAACCCCATTTCCTCCCATAGTTGCCACTCTCTATAGTATTCCTTATAGGTTGTCTCGACAATTGGGTTCAAGAACCTCTTGAAAAGAGGTTTAGTGGTGGCGGCGGGTTGCTGCGATGTGGCCATAGTCCTGAGGTTATTGTATTTCCTAAAGAATGAAAAAGAACATGAAAGAAAATAAAGCAATGGAAATCTTGGAAGCAAAGATAGCATAAATAATTGAGAGTAAATGAGAAAGCAAAGTGAAGAACGGGGAGAGAATAGTTAGCCTTATATAGCTGTTTCTCTCTGTTGCCTTGGCGAGAACGCTGTTATCGGGCGGTAATTATTGCGGCGCAAATAATGAGATTTTAGTCGTTACGCAGATATCCGTTCCACTCGTTGTGGCAAATGTAGTCGTTGCGGCTAGCCGTTATGGAGCTACTAGTCGTTATACTCATCTGCCCTGGGCTGCCTTGGCCGCTGGTTGGGCTTCCCCTTTATTCTTTCATATTTCTTGGTCTTGTCTTCATTCCTAACTTGAAATAAATTAAATGCAAAATTTAAATAAAAATAGCTGAAAATTAAATATAATCCTAATTCATAAAAATAAATTAAAAACTAAAATTAAAAATTAGGTTATGTCGGGATGCGCTTTTCCCAAGCATAACCACTTCCTCAGGGCTTTATGTTTGGCTATGAATCTGGGCATGTCCTTCCCCTCCTCAGGTGGATGTTGCCTTCTTTGCTACTATGGCGGGACATACACCAAAGAAAACAAAGAGGCGTTTTTTAGGAAAAATAAATAAACAGAGATTTAATGTGCAAAAACTAAAATAGAAGTGCAAAAATTCAAACGTAGTTGTTGTTGCCAATCCCCACCAATGGCGCCCAAAACATGCAGAGTGTCTGACTGTTCTCTATTTATGAGGGCAAGTGCACAATCTTGTCAAGTTATAGTATAAAAGATATCGTCTCCCACAGGGATTGGAGAAGCTTCTATGAATGGTTTCCTGCACAAAGATTTAATAAATGCGCAATTAAATCTCACAATGTGGAAATATAAAACACAAATAAAATAAAGATAATGATGAGAGGGATGATAGGGAGAGATTTGGTCGATAGATTGGGTAACGCAATTGCAGCTCAATAGCGTGAAGACTACATTGCAAAGTCTGAGTATGTTTTGCACTGCCATGATTTGCTGCCTCGGCGGTAATGGTGGGCGGTAGGCTACAAACTTGTCATGCGGCCACATCGGGTCACTACCCATGCAACTTTCGTTGTCTCAGCAGGTGGAATGAAAATAGGTCCTGGCGGCAAGTCTAGCAGACATTCCAAATTCGGCGGGAGAGTCGACAATGATCCTCCCTATTTCTAGGCAATGATGCTCGAACACTCATGTGATGTAGGCAATACCTAGCAATCTCAGCCTAAACCTAACACAGACAAGTCCATTCGATTGGTGATCCCTTTTAGCCGCTGAAACTTGTGAACTTGTTAGGAACCAAGTTAGTCACGCCCCAACATGTTGTGACCGTGCTTAAACCTTTCGGAGCCTTGCACTTTCGTGCCCGACAAATGGATTCTCTCAATTGACTGGTGTTGGCTAATCAAAAGAATGAAGTGCATAGATTAAGCAAACTTTGGAATTTTATTGAAAACAACTCAAAACCATTACAATTGTTTCTCACATCTACTTTACATACAAGCGCCTAAACCCTAGGAGAGTTGGGCTGCGACCCCCAACAACTCCCATCTACCTAGCTACAACTCTGCTATGCGGCTACTCAAGCACGCAACCCCTCATACCTCTTCATGCCCCTATACCCTTACATACATTTGGTATATATAGGTCTCATGGCCTAAGTTTGAGTCCTCCTTGAAGTAGAAGTTCTTAAAGTAATTTACATTAAATACAGAGTCCTTTTTTACTTAAATGTGGACTCTTTGGACGTTGCCTTCTTCCGCCAGTAAGGATAAGTACTCCTACTTATCGATCTTGGAACAGCTCTACCGGCCGCTACAGGCTTCAGAAAATTGCAAGACTGGGCTCATATGGCTTAAGAAATAGCCCTCTTTCAATCGCGACCCATCATGGCTAAGTCGGTGTAACTCTTTCCTGGGCGGCACTTAGTGGCAATTCTGCTTCGACAGCGTCCTTGGCGGCATCTGGAACTGCTTCAGTACAGCTCCTATTGTTCTAGCTATCATGTCCTCTCATGTCCTCTCCTTGTCCTCTACTCAGCTACAGCACCTGAAAGTAAAAACTAAACTAAAACAATATCTTTTCTTTACCAAACATAACATATTCAATAAAAGCATGGTGAAAGAGAAAATAATGTTATTATGCATGCAATGCACCTAAATATGCCTAAATGAGCTTATGAACAACAATAATAAGGTCAGGAATGTGTACAAAGTAGAGAACTCGTGGAAACTCTGTAACATTCAAGAACTAGAAAAGCCTCGGTTCCCAATCAAGATCTTTACTAACCAATAAAAACAGTGTATGATCCGATACACCCCTTGGAAAATTCTATAATACCATCTTGTCAAACTTGTTTAACCACATTTCGGATATCAACATTCTATCTAATCTACTACACCTATTCCTTGTACCAAACCACGTAAAATGTTTCCCTCGCAACAGTATATCAATCAATCCATTTGATTCAATAAAACTATTAAAATTCTTCATACCTCTCTCCCCATTGCCATGCCTCCCAATCTCTCCTATCTTTCTAGTACTGTGTTGAAATCACCGGCTAAACACCATGGCACTGTCTTAGTCATCAATATGGGAGAGATTTAAGACCACAATTCCAACTGCGCATTCACTTCACATGGCGCATAAATACCCATCAAACCACAGGACCAATTCTCAATTACCCATTGTCCTTTAATCAACACAAAACGATCATAAACCACAGAAGAATTTGTTAGATCATCGGCGCACCCCATGGCGCAGCGAAAAAAAAACACGATGATCTCACCAACGATCCATGTACGTTTAATCTGAATTTAGGAGGAAGAGATAGGTTTACTTACATTGAGTTCCTTGATAAACAGCAAGAACAGCAATGTCTCGCGATCTCACGAACGATATGAATCTTAGACTCCACGAATAGATCATCTCAGCCTCTACTTAGTTCACCCGGTTGAAAAGTTGAGAGCAATTTTCTTTTTCACAAAACATTTTTGAGAAAAAATACGTTTCAAAGGGGATAGACAATTGTTAGACCGTTAACCCCCTTTTATAGTATGTTACCCTAACTACATAGGATTTTTAATTAATTTCAAACTATAATTACTTTAATTATTTTTAAATTCGGAATTCTATGTATAATAAAATACTTTAGCATATATATCAAATATATATGTCTTAATATTAATTATACATGTTATATACGTACGACTAAATTGTACATGTGTAACTTATTTATTAATTGCTCATTTTTCAACTCTGGGGTGTGACCTTGTAGGTACCAGTAACATTAGTAGCAATTATCAGAACTATTCCAATATTACAAACAATGAGTGACATCTAGCAATGTATCATTGTCACCTAAATTATTGGAAGTAAAGATTCAACATAACATCTTCGTGATCAACTATTCTAATGTATTATATCCCTTTGTCCTTTATATCTAGAATAGTCACAAGTCTTGGAATAGTCACACTTGTTTTGCCTATCTATTATTTCTTGATATCTAGAGTAGACAACAAACGAACAATATGTGATATCTCATATCAACTTATTCGAGCATGGACATGCATTTCTAGTTTTACTCACTCAAGTGGCTTGTGATATGTTTCTTATTATGTAGGAAGGACAAATCCTATCTCGGCCATTCATACCCCATTACACATATCATGATATGTTCAATGCCAATCTTTATAGTGTAACCATTTACGGTGCACGTTTAACTGCATCAAAACACACAACAATATATGTTAAGATAGTAATGATCTCAAGTCAAAGGACCATACATATAGTTATCATTATGAGCAATATCATGACAATTACATAATAATCCAAGATATATGCTCATAGCGGGTCAATCCAATATGTTGTTATCTAACATCATATCCATGCTTTGATTTTGACATCACTATGTTAATGACAACACATTGTCATCAATCAACAAAATGTTAGCTTTAAACGTATCATTATTATCCATGCCCATAATAATACTCAACTAAGGATCTTTTAATAATAATCATATTATTATATAGACATCATTGTCTTTTGTTAATTTGATGCACAGAAATATAACAGAATAAGATAATGGCAATGCCTTTATTTGATAAAATCGGTAAAGATAGTATGTTAATACAATCATCATATGATTGGTCTTTGGGCATACTCTAACAATCTCCCACTAGCACTAAGACCAATCACTCACATATCTAATACCAAGTGACTCAGTGGGACGATCATGCGTTTGATGTGCCAAAGGCTTCGTCAGGGGATCAGCAATGTTATCATTTGTGTGTACTTTGCATATTTCCACATCTCCTCAATATATGATCTCTCGAATGAGATGAAAACGCCTCAGAATGTGTTTGGATCATTGATGAGATCTAGGTTCCTTTGCTTGTGCAATGGCTCCATTGTTGTCACAATGGAGTTCTATAGCATCTGATATGTTGGGACAACCCCTAGTTCAGTTACGAACTTCTTGATCCAAACAGCCTCTTTTACCGTTTTGTTGGCTGCAATGTACTCAGCCTCCATTGTAGAGTCAGCTATTGTGTCTTGTTTTGAACTTTTCCAGCTCACAGTACCTTCATTAAGACAAAACACAAAACCAGATTGCGATTGCGAGTCATCCTTGTCTGTTTGGAAGCTGGTGTTAGTGTAACCTTTTACACTAAGCTCTTCTTCACCCTATATTTGATGCACATTCCTGCTCATATTATTACTGTTCTCAAGCTCATTTAGTCATATTTAGCTGCATATCATGCATTATATAGTATTTTCTCTTCTGCCATGCTTTTATTGAATATTTCACATTTTGGCTAAGAAAAGATATTGTTTTAGTTAGTTTTCTATTTCAGGTGTTGGTTGCTGATAAGAGAAAAAGAGGACAGGAAAGTATGGAGCAGAAGGAGTTGTACTGAAGCAGTTCCAATTGCCGCCAAAGACGCCGCCGCTGCAGAATGCTGCCACCAAGGACGTCGTCGCCGCTGAATGCCGCCCAGACGGCAATACACCGATATAGTCAAGATGGGTCCCGTTTGATAGAGGACATTTTTTTTAGTCCATTGAGCCCAATCTTGTATTTTTCTGAGGCCTGAAGCGGTGTATAGAGCTGATTGAAGATCGATAAGCAATGTGGCTTATACTTACTTGCTAAACAAGTAAACATCCAAAGAAGTCCATATTTAAGTCAGAATTGAATGAAGCGTTAAATGTTAAAGCTATTTTATCATCAATGAAGACTTCTACTCCAAGGAGGACTTGACCTTAGGCCAAGCCCTATATATACCCATGTTTGTGAGGGTATAGGGGCATGGAGATAAAGAGAGATAGAGAGAGGGAGTCGGTTATGTTCTAAACTTCCTAGGGTTTAGGTTTTTGCTTGTAAAGTAGTTGTGAGAAACAGTTGTATTAGGTTTGAGTTGTTCTTCAATAAAATATTCCAAGTTTGATTAATCTGTGCACTTCATTCTTTCAATTATTCTACACCAGTCAGTTGAGAGAATCCATTTGTCAGGCACGAAAGGATTAAGTACGGTCACAACGTGCTGAGGCGTGACTATCTTGATTCTACACTAGTCCACAAGTTTCAGTGGCTAAGAGGGATTAAAAGCGAGTTGACTAGCATGTGTTAGGTTTACGATGAGATTGCTAGGTATTGCCTACGTTACGGGATCACTGTCGACTATCCCGTCGAACTTGGAATATCTGCCAGACTTGTTGCCAGGACTTACTTCCGTTCCACCTGTCAAGACAACGAAAGTTGCAAGGGCAGTGACCCGTTGTGGCCGTGTGACAGGGTCGTAGCTACCGCCCGCCATACCCGCCGAGGCAACATTCGAGGCAGCGCAATCCAACCTTAACTTATACAATGCAGTTTACACACTACTGAGTAGCAATTACCTAGCATATTCTATCACTTTGTTCTCCCCTACTTTAATTAATTGTGTTTTTAGTTTTATTCCTTTAAACAAACCTAAAATTAATTGTGCATTTAAATTGCTTGTGCAGATATAGAATCGAATGAACTATTCCAATCCTCGTGGGATTCGACATCTTTTATACTATAACTTGACAGAAGTGTACACTTGCGCTCATAAAAAGAGAACACCTAAACATCCTACGATTTCCTATTATGTAGGAAGGACAAATCCTATCTCGACCATTCATACCCCACTACACATATCATGATATGCTCATTGTCAGTCTTTATAGTGTAACCATTTACGGTGCACGTTTAACTACATCAAAACACACAACAATATATGTTAAGATAGTAATGATGTCAAGTTAAAGGATCATACATATAATTATCATTATGAGCAGTATCGTGACAATTACATAATAATCCAAGATATATGCTCATAGCGGGTCAATCCAATATGTTGTTATCTAACATCATATTCATGCTTTGATGACATCACTATGTCAATGACAACACATTGTCATCAATCAACAACATGTTAGCTTTAAACGTATTATTATTATCCATACCCATAATAATACTCAACTAAGGATCTTTTAATAATAATCATATTATTATATGGACATTATTGTCTTTTGCTAATTTGATGCACAGAAATATAACAGAAGAAAATAATGACAATGCATTTATTTGATAAAATCAGTGGAGATAGTATGTCAATACAATGATCATATGATTGGTCTTTGGGCATACTCTAACAGAATTCGCCACAAATATTGAGTTATCCCAAATTATTAAAACACCACCTAAATTACCAATTGAAGCGCATAAGCAAAATAAAAATTATCAGACATCCAAATTCGACTGACTACATGTTCCGTAATTACCTCCAACTCCATCTCTTGAAGAATTGCTATCTCACATCGATGTTTCCGTAATAACGCCTGAATCACCTTACGTTTCGACGCCCGTCCAAGCCCACGAATATTCCACGACAACATCCTTATCCTTGACTGTTATTGATTTTTTTATCGCGCTTTAATTTTGGCCACAATATCATTAACAATGTCGTCTTCTCTTCCCACTATTTGTGTGCCAATCACTTTCCCCAATTCCAGAGTCGCCCTTGCCTCCTTCAAAATTTCTCTCTTGCGGCAAAGAAAATAAGAATCTGATAAGGACCCGTTAGCTATCACCGGTGATCGTTGGAGGATTCTTCTTAGGTCAGCCCTTTCCCCTCTTCTCCAAATTCTTAATTGTCTCACCTTGTGCTGTTGTAACACGTGAATCATTCATTAGCTCAGGGATATGTCGGATCTTTCTTTGCATCCTATAATACTCAATCAAAGAAGCCCTATTTGCTCTTGGTATTTCACTTTCGGGCCTAGAATTAACCAAAATTGAAGCATGATCATGAACTGGGACCAACGCTCCATCCATCAACCGAGGTTCACACTCTCATACGCCCAAAGTTTGACTCTTCGCAACCACACGATGTACAACACTTATATCTTCATCAGCTAACCCTATTTTCGATTCCCTTTGTGTTTTGCTGACTTGTAATTCTAATCATACAACCTCTTTATTCCCAAATTCAATTGTATCACTCACATGTGAAACTTCTAGTGAATCCATAACACGTAAATCCTCAATTTTGTTTTGTTTCCAGAGATAATTCAATTGCCAAGAATCAAGTCTCATTCTGCCAATCAACTCAGTTTTGGACATCCCAATTGATCCTTAACTATCTGATTCACTCATCAATTCCTTATTGACGCCTTCATCGCCCTTTTGACTCAAAGACTCATCTAGTTCCAGTATGTGCACTTGAAAAGAATGTCGATTCAATTATACCAGCACAATCTAATCGATCCGGTGGAACCAATCTGTCTCTATCATGAACCGAGCTCTCTCAAAAGATCCTGGAGACATCGTCTTAGGATCAATTTGCACTAGATCCCCCCAAATTGCTGCAATGTTGCGAAAAGTTCCTTCCAACCAAGCATGTAAAGGAATACTATGAGCTGACACCCAAACCCGACTATTGAAAATACCCAATTCTGGAGACCATTCAAAAATGTTGTCCAACCAAGTTTCGAATCTCTTTGATTCTAACACTTGTGATCTTCTATCCTTATCCTTAAACAATAGAAGAACCCCCGAGCCTATAATTCTCATCAACGAAAAATCCTTCAATTCTGCTCTATGAAGTTCCTTCTCTAAGTCCACCATTTTCATCGGCTTGCAACAAAATCACACTCCACAATTGAGTAGAATTTGTAACTTGTCTTCATCGATAATCCCCTCAATCGACTTTTGATTCCTCTTATCCATCTCTTTCAAATTATTCGTATATTATTGATCCCTATATTGATTTCTCTCCTTGGTTGTTGCTCCTTGTTTCTCTCAAATGGGATCCTCCCTCTTCTGATTGCTACGATTTGATTTCCTTTTCCAAAAAGAATCGTGTGCCTCCCTCTGTGCCAACGCAACATGGATTTGCGATTCGTATAACCTAAAACCATTGAAACGCTCAATAACTCTATCAGCGTCCGCCCTTGTTTTCATTCTCACAAATCTAAATCTTGATCCATCTTTCGCTCTCTTTTGGGGCACAAAAACATCAACGACCACATCTTGCCGATCAAAAACCTACCAAATACATTTCCAGTGCAATTGATCTGGCAAGTTTGCAACAAACAACATCCAACAAGTTTTTCTGCTTGATCCTTTCCATTTCTCGCAAGAACCCATTTTTGAAGTGCCGCCCAGGAAGAAAATTCCCCAACGCTCAAATCCTAAAGCTTGTGGTAGGTGCTAACTAAGAGTGTGCAACATTGAATTTACTTGATTTATGTCTAATTCCTTGTGGTATCTAGCTTGTTTGAATTATAATACTTGAGCCTTGATTTGATTGGGAATTTGAATAGGCTTAGTAACTAGATAGGCTGGGTTACTTGGATAACTTGACCTTGTTAAGAAATGATCAAACATGTAACATTACTTGACACTTGAAACTTGATTAAAACTGATAGATTCTAGATACTACCTCACTAAGTACCTCAAAAATAATTATCACTCTTGTTTGCATTCTTCCCAAACCTCTGGTAAAGTAATCACAAACTAGTACCATGATATTGAAGCTAGCTTCCTTGGGTTCGAAGTAAGGCATGCAAACCTTGAAGATGACTTTGTATTTACTTTGAAGCACTTCTAGATGGTGGCATACTAGAATTATGTATAAGTCATAGCTTGTCATGCATTTGAATTGGTTAGTGAAAATGCATGTAAAAACTTGATCAAGCATTGTAATGACCTTAGCGGCATATGATGTATATAAGTAATGGTCCTTGTAAATACTATATCTTTGTCTTGCAAATGAATGGACTAGAATTTTATAAATAAGTGCGTTAAGTTATGGATCTAGTGATCATTGTGATTGTATCTAATGGGTGATTAAACTTGAATTTTATCTAAGCCTAGTAATACATAGATAACTTGATTTTGTCTGTAAGCTGCAACATCACAATTGTAGGCCTCACCTTCCCTATGCCTAATAGTTGGAAGATGGATTTCGGCGTAAGGTTTATGCTTGCTCCAAGATTGTTTAACGCCTTCCCGACATAATGATTTCCGATTGTACAAGGTATTGTGAAACTGTCGGGATCTTTTAGCTTATGAGGCATTAGGTTATGCAACATGGCCATGCATCCTTCCGTCACAACAACAGTTTCGAATTCCCCTAGCCTAGTTCTCTTAAAGACAATGTCTTTAAGGAACTTAGTATAGTTTAGCATTTCGTCTATCTCCTCGACCAATTGCAAGTTGATGTGGACTTGCTTTAAGATGTCAAGAAACTTCTTGAACTGGTATTCTTGCTTTTTTCGTTTCAACCTCTAGGGGAATGGTGGTGGAAGTCGGATTTGCTGAGGCATGTGTAGTGGAATGGTGGTGGCAAGTTGATGTTGACTTGCCGAGGCATAAGGATTTGTTGAGGCATGTGTAGTTGCCGAGGCATGTGCAGTTGTCGAGGCATGTGCAGTTGCCGAGGCATCAGGAATTGCCGAGGCATCGGGATTTGCTAAGGCATGTGTAGTTGCCGAGGCATGTGCAGTTGTCGAGGCATGTGCAGTTGTCGAGGTATGTGCAGTTACCGAGGCGTTCTTCGTTTCATCAGTTTTGAAAAAAGGTTTTGTCGCTAGACTCATATTTTTGGACAAAAGGCTGCTTTTTCGGTTGAGTGTTCTCCTTTGAGTGAGCTTGGGCTTCTTTAAGTTGTCGGTCACTCCTAGTGGTGATTGCTTTGCACTAC
Organism: Hibiscus tridactylites; assembly: GCA_958450335.1. Classification (NCBI taxonomy): domain Eukaryota; kingdom Viridiplantae; phylum Streptophyta; class Magnoliopsida; order Malvales; family Malvaceae; genus Hibiscus; species Hibiscus tridactylites. The sequence goes on along the minus strand of OY288272.1, from coordinate 35,656,294 downwards.
TCGTGGCCAATTCCCCTCATGACCTCGGTATCGTTGGGTAGACCTCCATGCGGTCTTGTATTCAAGTTTTAGATAAATTGTCCGAATTGAGTCTCCAATGATTTCATGACGCCTCTTAATTCTGCAATCTCACCTCAATCTTGTTAATAAAAGCGTCAATCTTTTTCATATTCTCAACCTTATAAGATTTAGTTTTTAACATGAAAGTAGTGAGAGAATTTTCCAAAGAACTGGTGGTGTTGATTGTTGCTGCGGCATCTGATGTCGTGGCATGTTTTGCTGAAATCCCGAAGCTTCTGCATTTTGATTGTTCCAGTTGAGGGAATTGTTGGGATTGCTCCATGAAAAATTAGGATGCTTCTTCCAAGCTAGATTGTATGTGCTGGACATTGCATTGTTTTTCCAGTTGTAGTTTCCAATATAAAACATAGACTCTGGGTTCTACGGACACTCAGAAGAATCATGGTTATCGTTACATAAATCAAAAATTGAATCTACTACCTTGATCTCATATGTGTTTCTTGGTCGCTACATGTTTTTAACCAAATTGGTTAAAGTGACAAATTGTGTGAGAATTACATCTGATGACTCAAGCTTGTTTATCTTGGCATGACGTCTAACTCCTCCTCTTATGGTAGTTGGGGACTGATAATCATTTTTAGCAAGCCTGTTCAAAATCTCCATTGCTTCTTCTGGTGGCTTGTCTAGGAGTATGCCATTGGCCAAGGCATCTAGCATCATCCTTGTCGACGTGTTTACCGCGTTGTAAAATATCGCCATTTGTGTCCATACTAGGAATCTGTGTATGGGACATTTGTGTAATAGTTCTCTATATCTCTCCTAAGCCTCGAACATGGATTCATCATCTACCTGTTGAAAAGAAGTGATTTCGTTACGTAACTTATCAGTCATATTTGTAGGATTAAATCGAGCAAGGAAATCACGACATAAATCAGTCAAAGATCCTATTGATCCGGATGGAATACTATTCAACCACGATTTTGCCCTATCCCTTAGTGAATAGGGGAATAATTTTAGCCTCAAAACATCATCATGGACTCCTGTAGTTTAAATGAATTGCAAATCTCTAGGAAAGATTTGAGATGTTGTCTAGCATCTTTAGTTGTCGATCCGCCAAATTGATCGATTGTATTGATCATATTGAACATTACTAGCTTTAATTCGAAGTAGACAGCTTCAATTTCAGATGTTAAAACTCCTGGTTTAGGCCGTTGAGATCTTCCTCTAAATAATCTCGAATGGTTCGGTTCTGTGCAAGAATCGGTGGGACAGGTACTTCACCTCCTGGTGCAGCATTCTCATTGTTGTTGGCATTCACATTTTCATTCCGGATAGTAGGTGGGTCAGCCATTGCTGCTCTCATTCTTCGTCTGAGTCTCTGAAAGGTACGTTCAATTTCTGAATCAAGGGGATATTTTGGAGCTGTCAGTCTTGCCCTAGACATACACCAATGCAAAACCAAAATTTGTTACCCCTTGAAACTGAATAATAGAAATAGAGGTGCAAGAAAATAAAAACAAACTCGCTATTCCCAATCCCCGACAACGACGCCAAAAACTTGATGCATTTAATAAGTGCTTCGCAATTGGTGCAAGTGTACATGTCGCAAGTTATAGTATATAAAGATATTGTCTCCATAAGGATTGGTGCTACTTCGGGAATCTAATTTCTCGCACTAAAAATAAAAACACAATTTGTTGATTGTAGGAGTTCTAATTAAGAAGTAAAATAAAGAGAAATTAAATAAAAGAGAGACGTATTTAATAAGAGAGAATAGGTCGGGTTATCATGAGTTTGAGGAGTGATAATTGAATGGATCGTCTTGGTAATTGAGTGCAAAAGTGACTCAATTGCATGGGCAATGTGGGAATGGAGTGAATGCTTGGGCAACTGAGCGACAACCTTCAAGGTTCGACGAAGAGTTCTTCAATGGTTTCTCCTTATCCCTAATTCGAAACACTAGTTATTTGTGCATGCCTTGATAATACATCCCTACGTGGATCAAGGGTGGACAACAATGGATCTTACGTTCTTTTTAGCCGTTAAAAGTCGTAACTTATCCCTAAGTCAAATTAGTCTTCACCGTCGTTTAATTGAATAAAGACCATGCTCATTTGTTTCTTGAATCTAACTCGCCCGATATTAGATAAATGGATGAATTCACGAGATCCTCTCACAATTCACTCGTAAACAAAATTATGAACCAAGAATGAACAAACCTTGAATTAAAATTGCAAACTCAAATACCTAAAACAATCCCAATCATTTTCACAACCACAAAAACACAATAACCCAAGCCAAATAGTTTTAGTTCATGGTTGGGTTTAAAATAAACTCAAAAAAGTTTCCAATCATAAAAAAAACTAAAACAAAAGAAGAAGATGATGAAATTTGTTCAGCCTCTCTCTCAGATTCTCTCTAATCGAACATGTTGAAGTAGGCGGCTTAGCCTTCTTTATATAGGAGATAGCTAGGTCAAAATCTTTCTTAAGGAGGAAGTTAAGTTGAAATTATAAATATCTTAAAGGAAATAAGTTTCTTTTATTATGTTTTTATTCCTCCAAAATCTCCTCATAAAACTCTTGGAATTTAATCTCCTTTTGATCTATGCATGGAACTCCAACTCCTTTGCTCCACGTCATCTATCTTTAACATGTTAGATTTATCTAGTCATCAAATCGGTTGCCACTTCATCTTATACTTAATTGCCTCAGCAACTTCCAGCTTGCTCGGACAACGAATCTTGCACACAAAACAGCCTCCACTAGTACCCTTTTTTCCACCAAAACTAACCAAAACATGAAATAAAGCATAACCATAAAGGGAACAATGCAAATATGCATGAATGACTATAAATGCAACTAATATGCACCTAAGTCTAACAATAATATGAGTAAAGAGGGTCATAAAAATAGAACTTTTGCACACTTAACAAGCTCCTTTTAGATTGGGTGATCTCGGGTAAGGATTTCTGTACGTACACTTTTGCTTACCTTTTCTATAACATATTATGTGTATTATGTAATGATTTATGTAGCTATTCAAACTCTCATAATTTTTTTAAGAAAAAAGATTGTCTTGTAGCCTTTTCTGTGTGTACACAAATGCTTACCATAAGTTGAGCTCCTTTTGGATTGGGTGATCTTAGGTAAGGATTTGTGTACATACACAAATTCTTGTAGCCTTTTTGTGTGTACACAAATGCTTACCATAAGTTGAACTCCTCTTGGATTGGGTGATCTCGGGTAGTGATTTGTGTATGTACACCTTTGCTTACCTTTCTGGTAACAAATTATGTATTTTCTGTATTGATTTATGTAGCTACTCAAACTCTCATAATTTTTCTAAGAAAATAGGTTATCTTGTAGCCCTTTCTGTGTGTACACAATTTCTTACCATAAGTTGAGCTCCTCTTGGATTGGGTGATCACGGGAAAGGACTTGCATATGTACACTTTTCTTACCTTTTATGTAACAAATTGTGTATAATTTGTACTAATTTATCTAGCTACTCAAATTCTCATCCTTATTGTAAGAAAATTATTTTATCTTGTAGCCCTTTCTGTGTGTACACAAATGCTTACTGTAAGTTGGTCTCCTCTTGAATTGGGTGATCTCAGGTAAGAATTTGTGTACATACAATTTTGCTTACCTTTTCTATAACAAATTATGTATAATATGTACTAATTTATGTGGCTACTCAAATTCTTATCCTTTTTGTAAGAAAAAAAGTTATATTGTACCCCTTTCTATGTGTACACAAATACTTACCATAAGTTGAGCTCCTTTTGGATTTGGTGATCTCGGGTAAGGATTTTTGTAAGTATACTTTTGCTTATCTTTTCTGTAACAAATCATGTGTATTATGTAATGGTTTATGTAGCTATTCAAACTCTCATAATTTTTTTAAGAAAAAAGGTTATCTTGTAGCCCTTTCTATGTGTACACAAATGCTTACCATAAGTTGAGCTCCTTTTGGTTTGTGTGATGTTTAGTAAGAATTTGTGTACTTACCCTTTTCCTTACGTTTTCTGTAACTATTATGTATATTCTGTAATAATTTATGTAGTTACTGAAAATGTCATAGTTTTTGTAAGAAAAAAGATTACCTTGTAGTATTTATGTTGCTACACAAATCCTTACGTCGTAAAATTTTATGTATATACCATTTTTTACCGTTATGATAAATATTTATGTAACTGCCGCGTAAGAATTTGTGTACAAATCGGCTACATGTAAAACCGGTCAACTTTATTTTTACCTTATATTATGTCACCTCACCGCAGAAATACCCGACAAAGTGGGATTGCCGTGGACCAAAGATTTGCCTCGTTTGTCGTGGCAGTGAATAACTTATCGGTTTAAAATTCATTTAGACAAATAGAAATTGTCAGTCTTTTCTATGGTCATCGATCAATCAATTCGCTTTTGCACATTGCATTTGGCCGTGATTTAGTTTTCCCTAAACGGTGGGTAGTTCTATGAAATAACATCTTAAATACATGTTAAAAAAGGTATATATGGAGTTTGTTATTAAAAAAATCATAAAAAATTTTATATATGTATGGAATTGTTACAAAAATAGTAAGAAATTAGGTATGTACATAATTTTTTACGATTTTTTTGTACATACCGAATTTCTTACAAAAGTTGTAAGAAATCATGTGCATGCCTTAAGTTTCACGATTTTTTTAAAAATTTTGTACATGTACCGAAATTCTTTCAAAAGTACTAAAAAATTATGTACATACCGAATTTTTTACGATTCTGTAAAAAAAAATTAGTACATTGTATAAAATTTCTTATAATTTTTGTAACAAATTCGATACATACTTTTTTTAGCCTGTGTGTTGTTCAGAACTTCTCCTAAACCGTGCATGCATTTGAAACAAAACAATCTAAAATAAGTTCTAAATTAGCCTTAATTCTTGCAAAAAGCAAACATGGTCGCGGCGGAAAATTGCAACAATGCTTCAATTAAAAAGTTATTCTTTAATTTCTTATTTTTTGTTTTATTGTAATAGTAATAATAATAATAATAATAATAATAATAATAATAATAATAATAAAATTCTGGTTGATCCAATCATCATACAAAGGAGATTTATTAAAAGGAATGTATAAAGGAAAATCCAATAGAAAAGTTTACGCATCTCTCATACAGATTAAATTTTGGTCAAAGTATTAAATATTAATCTGTTGAGAAAATGTCGGCAACACATGTAGCTAGTAAGACACAACTGCCAAAACTTTGAATTAAAATTTAATGAAAGATAATCTCATGATGTCATGTTATCTAACGCTTCTTAATTAAATGATAGAATCTTCCAAAATCTATGAGAAGAAACTGTCAAAGCTTAAGTTGTCATTAAAATTATGTAGTTTTCTAATTTAGATTCCCTGCGAGGACAATGCTGGCAATCGAATTTTCCAGGATTTGATTTTGTCTATCCTTGATATGAAATCTTTGCGAGTTGTAGAATTAATGTTGTATTTAAATGCATGAAATGCTCAGTTGGCTCGAGCAATTTCAAATGATACATTTTAAATTAATCCCTTTGCAGTTTAAAATGTTTAAAGATCCATTCATGTTTGATTAATAATATTGATTCCAATTCATTTGGAATGACTTCAGTAACCTTGAATTTTTAGGAAATGATTTGTACGTGTAATGCTTTCCTTTTTGTTTTAAGTTACAAGTCACAGTTACAAATTGCATTCTACTAATAGAATATATCATGGTGTGATTTAATCTCGAATAAAAAACACATATTGTTGATGACAGAAATATCAGACACCGAATAAGTTGGTGGAGATAATAGTTAAGGAGGAGGGTGATGGTGATCGACGGTGGTTCACTCATTCTGAGATGGGCGGAGAGCCAGATACGATGGTCGGAATGGAATGAAAGGGGGGTCAGAGGAGGCTTTTCGGCAGATAGTCTTCGCATGATATTATTTTCAGGTTGGGGATATTTATAGTCGAGTGATATTGTTTGATGGGACGAGAGTCAAACCTAGTGGCAGCTATTGATGATTCGTAGGATAAGGCTTTTTAGCCCGGTCACGTGGGTTGGCAGAGTAGCTCGTTGTTGTCAAACCATAGGTTGAGTTGGTTGATCAGGCAAACCTGATGGATATCATGTCGAGGGTGACCCGAAGGCCATAATATTTTTTAATAAAAAGGTGCGGCATGGAGACTAAGTGTTCCGGAGATATGAACAAGCGGAGATGTGATTGTTGTGGCCAGAGGTATAACACTTGCCACCCTTAGTTGAAGGAATACCATAAAATGACACGCCATGAGACTTGGGATAGGGGTTCTGCTGTAATCGTTGTGTTGATGGTTTGCTTTTAAATGAGTCGTTTCCCGAGAATATGGGCCATCATTGGCGTGAATGTAGGCAACTTTAAAATGATGTACTTATGGTGTTGTCTGAGTTGTCTAGAGCAAAAGGGCATGGATTGTGGTTTTTTAAACATCTGTTTGGAATGCTATATATTGGGGGGAAAACAAATCATTGACTTTATTCACACTCTATGCTTTCTCAGCCTTTGGATTCTTATCTTATCTTATCTTATACTATAAAATGGTCAGAAGTGCGAAAGTATTGTTGAAGAAGCTTGAGGCGAAAAGGTAGTGGGTGTAGTTGGGACTACAGTCAAGTGTCGGACAGGTCAGAATGAGGCGAAAAAGTTGCTGGAATTTCGTGGGTTGTAATGGGTGAACTTTGAGTTCAATTTGAGGTTTCGAGGGGGACATTCTATTTGATCGATTGTAGTGAGGGCGAAGCAGGGACTCTAGAGTGGTGGTATTTTCCTCTATACTTGTTTGAGGCTTGGTTTCATTTTTTGTTGCACAGCTTTGCACGTCAAGTATTGGTCGAGTATGGTGTGGCTCCGAGGTAATTGACGGGGGGACATCTTGGTGGCTTGTTACTGCTATCTTCTTTGGTGTGCCAAGCGGAACTGTGACCCATCCGTGAGAGTTTTGCGGAGGTTGTTCACTCTCAGTCCAATAGCTCGTAGAATTCTCGCAGTTTGTTGAGTTTCACCAAGCGTCATGGGAAGGATAACCATATTGGGAGTCCAATCGTGGGATGGAGAAGTAATAAATAGCTGAGATTGGATCGCTCAAAGTATATAAGGGTAGTACGGAGGTTTCTTGGAAGTTTTGATTTTTCATTAAAGTGGAAGTTGCATGGGAAAGAAACAATGAAGTCTATTCACACGTTAACTCCGGAGGAGGAGGAGCAATTTTCTAAATTAAGGAACGGTGGGTGGTTGAATATGGAGAAGGACTTCACTTTGCGATGAGTCTTTGAGGTTCCCTGCGTAAACAGAGTCCCATTGGGCACAAGGTCAGGTAGCTAGTGGGGGACTATGTTCCCCCTCTAGGTTATTGAGGGGTACAGAGGCCTGGCCGTATGGTGGGAAGGAGGAATTACCCAAGATGCTTGTGGGGGAGAGGAAGGATGTGGGGAATTGGTTGATTTCTTACAAGTGTTGTCCACATAGGGTGTGGTCATTATCCTCGACGTCACGTGTCTCAAAGAGTGGTGAGGGTTCAGCTCTAATGGTCAACGAGGAAGAGGAGGACCCGAGCCGAAAGATTGATGAGTATGTAGCGAAGGAGACCTCTGTGGATATGGAGGTGGAGGACGATGATGTCTCATAGGTATTAGGCGGACAAACGTTTAACGGTGCAACTTTTATGGCACCAGCGAGAGGTAATGAGTGTTCTAGTGTTTGTCATTTTGAGTCATGGTGAGGAACGTTACTAGAGGAGGGTTTAGGTGGAGGGGGAGTTTGTAGAAGTCATCCCCCTTAATGTAATGTTTTTAGAGGAAACGGTGCCCAATGTGCTTTTGGGGTATGCCATAGAGGCTAAAAAAGAGATAGCTAAAGCGAGGGCCTAGTTGGAGATGTTGCTTGTCTTTCCTAATGTTTCCTTTGGGTCCTTTCTCAAAGGATTCACAGACTTTTCGAGGATATTCTTGATCTAGTTGTTGGAAATCTCAACTTGCCCATTTGTCTGTGGATGGTAGGCCATGGCAATCCTTTGTTGTATCTAGGGCTGGCAATTACCCATGGATGGTGGCCCATCCGACCCACCCAATCCAACTAAATGGACGAAAACCTGATAAAATGTGGGTTTGATCCGTTTAAAGTGGATGGCAGATGGAGCGGGTGATGGATCCAGGTGAAAAATTTTTAACCCACCATCCGATCCGTCACCCGCCCCATCCATCGGTATAATATTAATTTTAAAAAAATATTTTGAACCTTAGAATTTTTTAAGCTTTAGTTTATTATTGGGAAATGAGAATTTTGTTTATGTAGGTTCTATTGTATGTAAGATTATTTAGAAATTTAGAACTTTAATAATAGTTGACTTTAATGTATTAAATATTAAATTTTTTTAGTAAGATTTTACATGTATTTTTAACTATAATTTTCTAATAATAGAACTCATTTATAATCCGATCCAACCGCCTCATCCACGGTTGATGGGTGAGGCGGATTTGTGTCAATGATCAAGCGAGTGGTAGGGGGTTGGGTGACAATTTGGGATACGAATGATGGGGTGGGTGAAGCTCCAACCCACCCAAATCTGACTCGTTGTCAGCCCTAGTTGTATCTCATACCTGCACAAAGCTTTAGAAATTAGATTGCATTTAAAATGGGTGCACTCATCATGAATGATCACTCGAGGAGCACCAAAACGGGTAAAGATATGTTTGTGCAAAAATTTGGCAACAGCCTTGGCATCATTTGTTGGCAAGGCAATAGCCTCTACCCACTTAGAAACATAATCGACTTCCACAAGGATATATATATATATATATATATATATATATATATATATTGCCAAAAGATGGGGAAATGACCCATAAAGTCTGTCCCCCAAACATCGAATAGGTCCACCGACATAATATTCTAGAGCGGAAGTTGATGTCTGCCAGAGATATTCCTTGTATGTTGACATGGATCACATGCCTTGGTGTAGTCATGAGCGTTCTTATACAATGTAGGCCAATAAAACCCCGACTACAACACCTTGGCAGCAGTCTTTAGTCCAGCAAATTGTCCACCATATGGCGCGGCATGGCACGATTGCAAAATAGTATGCTATTAAACCTCTGGTACACAACGACGGATCACTTGATCGGCAAATTTCTTAAATAAGAAAAGGCTCATCCCAATAGTACTACAGAACATAACGCAAAAAAATGCTTCCTGGCATTATAGTCCAAAGATAGTGGCATGACATTGCTCACCAAATATTTGACGATGTCGGCATACCATGGTACGGCATCCACTGCGAGTAAATACTCGTATGGGAACTCATATTTGATAGCTTTAACCTTTTCATCCTCACAGTGATGCTCTAGTCGTGATACGTGGTCAGTTACTAAGTTTTCATTGCCCTTCTTGTCCCAGATCTCGAGATCAAATTCTTGTAGTAGGAGCGTCCATCGGATCAATCTCGGCTTGGAATCCATTTTTTTTCAAAAGGTATTTCAATGCTGAGTGATCTGTAAAAACAACTTTATTACCTATCAAATATGGTCTAAATTTATCGAATGCAAATACAACTGCAAGAAATTCTTTCTCAGTTGTTGTGTAATTAAGTTGTGCTTCATTAAGTGTTTTGATGGCATAGTATATGGCGTGAAAAACTCTGCCGCATCGATGTCCAAGCACTGCTCCAATGGCATAATCGCTAGCATCGCACATGAGCTCGAAGGGCTCATTCCAGTCTAGTGCCACGACTATAGAGGCATTAATCAGCTTCTCTTTAAGGACCTGAAACGCTCTCAAAAAAGAATCATCAATTGCAAAAGCGGCATCCTTTCTAATAACAAGCATAAAGGTTTAGAAATTTTAGAAAAATCCTTAATGAATCGTCGATAAAAACATGCATTACCTAAACAACTTCTTACACCTTTAATACTTATGGCGGTGGTAATTGCTTGATTAATTTGACTTTTGATGGATCAACCTCTAGTCTATTCTTGGTCACCCTGTGCCCGAGAACAATGCCCTCCTTCACCATGAAGTGGCATTTTTCCCAATTCAAGACTAAATTGGTCTTAATGCATCTCCTCAAAACTTGCTCCAAACTCAGAATGCATTCCTCAAATGTGTTACCAAACACTGAGAAATTGTTCATAAACACTTTCATGTTGTGCTCAAGCAAATCAGAAAAAATAGACATCATACAACGTTGAAATGTTGTCGGTGCATTGCACAAACCGAATGGCATCCTTCTGAAGGCAAATGTTCCATATGGACAAGTGAATGTTATCTTCTCTTTGTCTTCGTGGGCTATTGCAATGTGATTATAACCTGAATAACCATCAAAAAGCAATAGAAAGCTTTACTTGCCAGTTTATCTAACATTTGATCGATGAAGGGCAAAGGGAAGTGGTCCTTCCTCGTGACTTTATTCAGTGTCCTATAATCCATGCACACTATCATCTTGTGATAGTTCTGGAGGGGACTAACTCATCTTTGCTATTATGGGCAATAGTCATGCCACCCTTCTTTGGCATGCACTACACCAGGCTAACCCAAGAGCTATCGGATATGGGATAGATTATTCTGGCATCAAGACATTTGATAATCTCTTTTTTTACAACTTCATTCATGCTCGGGTTCAGCCTCAATAGTCTTGTCATGATATTCCTCCAAAATAATCTTGTGCATGCAAATGGTTGGGCTTATACTTTGGATATTTGTCAAGGTCCAACCCAACGCTTGCTTATAGGTTTTTAATATTACCAGCAATCTTGCCTCCTGATCATTAGTGAGATTAGTGGCAATAATCACTGGCAGAGTTGAGTGCTCACCAAGATAGGCATACTTCAAATGTACTGGCAGTGGCTTAAGCTCCAACTCTGGTGGTTCCTCGATTGATAGTTTCGGTTTCTTTATCTCTCTGTCAGTCAACTAGAGTGGCTCAAAGTAACTCACATCTTTAGTCACCAAGGTTGGTTCCTCAAACAGATCTGCTATGTCGTCAATCATGTTGCATCAAATTCTACATTCTGGCACAACTATGCCATATCCAAAGTATAAATGGCCTCCATCATCTCCTCGGCTTGACATTCATCTGATTTATCGGCACATTTCAATGCTTGAAACACATTAAAAGTAACATGTTGGTCATTCATTCGTATAGTTAGTTCCCCTTTATGAACATCAATAAGCGCTCTACCCGTGGCAAGGAATGGCCTACCCAAAATAATTGGAACATTATTGTCAGCTTCATAATCCAAAATGATAAAATCAACTGAAAATATAAATTTGTCTACCTTTACCAACACATCCTCAATCTTACCCTTGGGATGTGCATAGGATTTGTCTGCCAGCTGGAGTGTCATTGTGGTAGATCTTGCTTCTATGCCAAGCTTCTTGAAAACAGATAGTGGCATCAAATTGATGTTGGCTCCTAAATCACACAAAGCCTTACCCATGAATTGATTGTCAATTGTACAAGGTATAGTAAAACTCCCCGGATCTTTAAGCTTTGGTGGCAATCGATTAAAGATCATGGCGTTGCATTCTTGTGTGAGGGCAACAGTTTCAAATTCTCTAACTTCCTCTTTTTGGACAAGATGTCCTTCATGAATTTCACATAGTTGGGCATTTGCTCAAGGGCCTCTACCAATGGAATGTTAATTTTCAATTGCTTAAGCACTTCCAAGAAGCGCTTAAATTCCTGGTCCTGCTTGTGCTTTTGAAGTCTGGTCGGAAATGATGGTGGTGGATACACATATGTTGGCACTTTCGGCTTTGTTAACATCATCGATAGCACTAGAACCGACATCATGTTGAGAACTAACACTGGCATGAGTGTTGGCATCATTGTGGGCATCACCACTAGCATCATCTACTTTGGCTTTCCCCTTCTCTAATTCTATGGGCTCATCTACTTGTACTGGTTTTCCAACTTGGCAGTCGACCGTCTACTTGGTAGTCGTTTCTGCCTCACAATGTTTACCACTTTGAAGGGTTATGGCCTTGCACTACTCAATACCTTTGTGCCGAGCATCTTCAGTGTCACTTGGCAAAGCTCCTTGTGGACGATTGTTGAGTGCATTCGCAAGTTATCCCATCTAGATCTCCAAATTTCGTATTGCAGCTGGCAGACTATGAACGGTGACATCATCATGCTCTGTGTACTTAGTAAGATTGCCTCTTTGATTGAGTCTTTGGCCTTGCTGGAAATTATTTTAAACTCTCTAGGGTATGGTATTTTGGCAGAATGCTGGCATGGCATTTTGGTTTTACCTCTGGGCATTCTGGCGTTGTGCATTGTACTGGTTTCCCCCTTGATTTCCCCAAGCTAAGTTAGGGTGTTGCCTCCAACCTGTATTATAAGAGTTGGAGCTAGGATTATAATAACATCCAGAATTGCCATTGAAATTTACCGATGCAGGATTGGCAGGGCATTCATCCACATGGTGGTTCTTTCCACAGATCGTGCAAAATGGCTCCAATGCTTTAACTTCTTGGGACTCGTTGTTTTTTTTGTAAAGTTCTCACCATACTGGTGAGGTTGGAAATCTCTGCATGGATGGACACTAGTTCATCCAACTGTAGTTTCCCACTGGCTTTGGTTCCAGCCCCAAGTCTAGCAACAGGATATTCAAAATCATTTATGGCTATCCTTTCAAGGATGCCAACAGCTTCTGTATAATTTTTGTCAAGCAATGATCCGACTGCTGAAGCATCAACAACAGTTATTGTCTGTGCGTTCAATCCGTTGAAGAAGATTTTTATCTGGGTCTAATTTAGGAAACCGTGGATAGAACACCTTCTCAACAAGTCTTTAAAACTTTCCCAGACATCATATAGGGTATCGTTCTCAGTTTGTCTGAAGGTAATGATCTCACCATGCAGCTTGGCAGTGAGTGTCGGTGACTGAAATCGTGTTAGAAACTTTTGGCATAGATCTGTCCATGAAGTGATTGAACCAGGTGCCAAGGAATTGAGCCACGTCTTTACTCTGTCTCCCAAAGAAAAAGTAAATAATTTCAGCTTCACGATGTCCTCAGATACTCCAGGTTGCTGAAACAATTGGTATATCTCCATGAATTGCTTTAAATGTTGTCTTGGATCTCTAGTCAGTACTACATCGAACTGTCCTACATTCAAAAGAGTTAAAATCATTACAGGTTTCAGTTCGGAATTTGATGCATTTACCTCATTGCCAATAACTCTTGGCATTAAGATTGTGATGTCATGTGTTGATTGCTCTCGAATGGGTCTCTCTTCTTCGGCATTGTTGACGGCATTATTATTGTGTAATGGTATTCCTCCATTGTCTACTTAATTCTATTGATTGTTTTGAACACAATTTACTTCTTCGTTTCTTTGATTTCTGTAATTCATCTCTCGAATCTTCTTTCTCAATCTACGCAAGGTGCGTTCAATCTCAAGGTCTAATGGTCTAACTTCCCTCTCAGCACGTTTCCTGGTCATACACCGATGAAAACAAAAATAAAATAAAAACAAAACAAGTAAAAACCTAAAAACAATCAAATATGTTGCATCCCCCGGCAACGGCTCCAAAAACTTGTAGACTCTTGGGCGTAAAAGATATTGGAAAAGTGTTAACACAGTGCCAAGAAAATCTATTGCGTGCAAGTATACATAGTCTGCAAGTAATACAATAGTTAAGGTGAGTGTCAGTCCCAGAGAGATTGCGCTTGGAATTCAATTGCCTTGCCAATTACTTGTCTTGTGAAAAAGATGTTTTTGATGTAGAGTGGTTTTGAAAAATGAAAAGATAATGAAAGTACGAAAAGTAAATTAAAACGTTGGCAAGGAAGGTGTCTTAGCAAATGACGAGCGTTGGCATTGAGTGTCTGGTGTTCACGCTATTCATGTCATGCCAGCCTTTAATAAATCTTGTCATGGCATTGTTTTCCGAGCAGATTCAAAGGTAGCAATGCCTTTGTCGATAACATTGCCCTAAATTAATCATGGAAAACCCCATATATGTCTATAGTTAATGTTTTTTCATAAATCAATTCGATTAATTTTCAATCTTTGCTCATGAGGGGTAGAGTTCACTCCCGAAGTAAGTTCATCTACTTGAACATCTCTCTCGAAGCATCTCACCTCAGTACCTAGCATCTTGTCGTTGCCACTCAAGTCAGTTATGATATTGAGTTGCAATAGACTAACTATGCCAGTCGTCGCTTGGCATAATATTTTAAAAAGGGAGTGTCAGCTGTCGCTTGGCAACACACTTAAAAATAGTAAACATGCTAAATAGGAAAAACAATGTCGAGGCAGTGTTGATTTATTAAAAACTAAATAAAAACATAACGTTCAAACGCAGCCAGCCCTCACCAACTATGAAATTAGTTCATGGTAAGGGTATCAACCAAAAAAAACATTATCGTTTCTAACATCCATCATCATTAAAACTAAGAATAAAATAAAATAACAACAAAGAGGATGAGCTAGAAGAGGGTCTCTCGATGGAGCTCTTCACAGCAAGGCTTTTGGTCAAATGTTAAACCTTATCTTCGATCACTCTCCTCTTTTTTCCGCCATTAAATTTTGCTCTGATTGGGTTTAAATAGGACTCCATGGATAGCCTAGGATTAGCTTGGATTTGAATTTGAACGTGCGGGATAAGGGAGGTGATCATCTTATCTAGCGTTTGAATTCTAAAGCTGATCAGATTAGGGCTGACATCATCATGTCGTTGCTCTTCTGGCATCGCAGCTCGGCATGGTACTGTCAACCGTGTTTGGCACTGCTTGTCCACTATTTTTTCAAATATTGATCTAATCTCAATTTTCTCGTAGCCTGATCTGGTCCTATTTTTTCGGGGTCAACATCTTCTTGGCCTGGCACTGAATGCTCTTCTCTGACAACTGGTCCTTGGCATTAAAGGTCCTTCTGTGCCAACGACTACACGACATCCTCCTTGGTGTCGTCTCCTTCCTGGGTTAATATGCTCTTGCTCTACCAGCTACTGTGCCATTAGCTATGCCAACCTGCACAAAGGTGCCAAAAACAACCTTTCACACTGGCATAACATTGAATCCTTACTCTTTATGCAATGCATGATTTTGCGACCTAAATGCAACTAAATGTACTTAAAACATAAGGAACATCATGTGAAATAAGCATAAAAATTAGTACTTTTGGAGCTTCAACAATATAGCATTCAAAACCCTAATTCTAACTAAATTCAGATTCTCTAAATATACAATATATTTAACTGAATACAATTAAATATGTAAAATCTAATTCTACTTCGATCAGGCTTCTTTATGGATATATATTTTAATAGTATCTGAGAATTACAATAATTATCTGGTATTAAAATATATATAAACAAAATTATTTATAATTACAATAATCATAATAATTTTGGTTTTTACTTATTTCGTGCACAATAAGTTTGTACACATGCTATCTAGTCGATATTTGTTCGTTTCAATCATAGGGTGTGACCACTGTAGGTTCATGTAACGTTAGCAATAATATCTAGAACAATTCTAATATTACAAGTAATGACTGGCATCTAGCAATACGTCATTGCTATCTAAGTTACAAGAAGTCGTGGTTCGACATAACCTTTTTTTGTGATTAACTCTTTTCATGTATTACATCCTTTTGTCCTTATATCTAGATCAGACACAAGTCATGGAATAGTCTCACTTGTGTAGTCCATCTAACATTTCTTGATATCTTGAGTAGACTATTATAAACGAATAACTACGATATCTCACATCAATTTATTCGAGCATGGTAATGCATTTCTAGTCTCACTCAATCAAGTAGCCTATGATATTACTCCTATTATGTAGGAGGGACAAATCGTATCTTGATCAACCATATTCCGGTATATCGATTGCAACATATTCAATATCAGTCTTTATAGCGTAGTCAGTTACGACACACGTTTGATTGTATTAAAATATGCCACTCAATGTTGAAATAATGATGATCTCAAGTTTGAGGATCATATATGTAGTTATCACTATGAGCAATATTGTGATTGTCACATAATAATTCAAGAAACATGCTCATAGCGGGTCAGCCCAGTATGTCATTCTCTAACACATACGTATGTATTGATTTTGACATCTCCATGTCAATGACAACACTTTGTCATCAACCAACTACATATTAGTCTTAATTTATTATTGTTGTCCATGCCCACAATAATACTCGACTAAGGACATTTAAGAATAACTATATTATTTTAAGAACTTTATTATAATTTAGTTTATTTATAAATGCACAGAACAAGACTGAAATAATAATAATAATGACTTTATATTAATAAAACAAGATAAAATAAGTATGTCTTTTACAATCATCTCATGATTGGTCTTCGGGCATACTCCAACAAAGATAACTTTTTTTCTTACAAAAATTATGTGAGTTTGAGTAACTACATAAATCATTACAGAATATACATAATTTGTTACAGAAATTGTAAGAAAAAGTGTACGTACACAAATACTTACTCGAGATCACCCAATCCAAATGTAACTCAACTTATGGTAAGCATTTGTGTACACATAGAAAGTGCTACAAGATAACCTTTTTTCTTACAAAAAGGATGAGAATTTGAGTAGCTACATAAATCATTACAAAATATACATAGTTTGTTACAGAGAAGGTAAGAAAAAGTGTACGTACACAAATAATTACCCAAGATCACCCAATCCAAAAGGAACTCAACTTAAGGTAAGCATTTGAGTAGCCACACAAAGGGCTACAAGATAACCTTTTTTCATACAAAAATTACGAGGGTTTGAGTACCTACATAAATTATTAAAGAATATACATAATTTGTTACAGAAATGGCAAGCAGAAGTGTACGTACACAAATTAGTACCCGAGGTCACCCAATCCAAAACGAGCTGAACTTATGGTAAGCATTTGTGTAGCCACATAAAGGGCTACAAGATAACCTTTTTTCTTACAAAAATTATGAGAATTTGAGTAGCTCAACTTATAGTAAGCATTTGTGTGGCCACAAATTCTTACTTGATATCACCCAATCCAAAACAAGCTCAACTTATGGTAAGCATTTGTGTGGCCACACAAAGGGCTACAAGATTTCCCCAAAATCCAGTAGCCTAACTTGGTACCGGTACTGATGGCCAATACATGTATGCCCCTAGGTCAAAAACTGTACTTAACCCCAAGTACATGTACTACATTCAAATGGTATCGATACTCGACCCCGAGTACGGATATCATACTGTAGAAAATGCAATTTTTAATTTCAAATCAGTCCTAAATTGTACCATATCATCACCAAACATATTAGACATGCTACCATTACTTCATACACTTAAAATACATGTAAAACACTATTGTACACTTGATTTTAATATCAAATATTCATTAAAACAAGTTTTAGATTTAAAATTAAAATGTAAAACACATACCACTTTTTAAGAAACTAAGTGTTCATTTTAAGCAATAAGGGTTTCTAACCAATCTGGACAAACTAAATAGGACACGTATCAACGTTAGGTCTTGTTCAAATCATCAAATCAACCCTATAAAATCATCTGACCTTTAAACTCAAAGTTAAACATTCAAAACACTATTCATGCTCAAGAACAAGCTCGTTCTTCAAAAATCATTCAAATCATATCAAGTTCATACCAATAATATGCCAACATCGTGCTAAACTTACGGAAACCATATAAAGTCATCAAATCAAAACGAATCTAAATCCCATGAGTTTGTAGCATGCATTGTCTTATAACAACCTTTACAAAAATTAAGTAAACATACTCAAAGTCTTTAAGATGTCTTGGATTCACCTTCTTACCTCATTATCAGCCCCAAAAGTTTCTAAATTCTCTGCATTGATGAAAGACAATGAGCATAACCTAATAAAGCTTAGTGAGTGCTTTAGAACAAAAAAACAATTATCAATGCATTAAACCAAAACAAAAACATATATTTAGCTTTTCAAACCATTACACAGATCAAAATTTAACGCTCAATAAAAGCCCATAACAAAACATACTTTCTAATTTCAAGGCTTAGCAAAATATTGGTATAATGGAATTTAGTTCTAGTGACTCAACATAACTTATAAAATTCATTGGATACACAGATCAAACTTATCAAAATGTTGACTTAGATTCCCACCCCCATATAATTTCCTTGGTTGTTAAACACTTTTCCTTTATGGTTCCCAATCAACAAATGATCGTAGACAACCCATCATTTTAAACCAAAAACCATAGACATCCATCCTTATGGAGAAAAATTATGATAGAT
Organism: Hibiscus tridactylites; assembly: GCA_958450335.1. Lineage (NCBI taxonomy): Eukaryota > Viridiplantae > Streptophyta > Magnoliopsida > Malvales > Malvaceae > Hibiscus > Hibiscus tridactylites. The sequence goes on along the minus strand of OY288272.1, from coordinate 35,637,981 downwards.
CGATAAGACAACACGTCCTTCAAAACATAATTCACAAATTCTTATAGATTATTCATCAAATAGCATGCAAAATATATCCAATATTTAGTTCTCAATGTCACAAGCCAATAAATCTATTTAAACACAGTTACTTATTGTTGTTTTTCTTATGTAATTCACAAATAAAATTATCAAATTTCTTTGCTCAACAACAACTACTCAAATCATATTAGAAACAAATATTGATGAAACATGGCTTATCAAAATATATTGCATAAAAATAGTAAGTTATCATGCTTCTTTTATCATATCAAAATCAAATTTTATTATCACTTTTGGGATGATTCAAGGGAAACAAAAGCAAAAGTTAGAACGACTTACTTTCAAGTTTAACATAGCTTGTTGGGCTATTATTAAACTCCCACAAATGATTTCAAACCTTGTAAAAGAGCAATGCGTAGGTTCGCACTCACCCACTTGCTTTCACTCTAACGTCGAAAGTTTCACCAAACGAACATCAATCTTCTGGAATTGGTTCCAAGGCGTCTACAACTCGTTAACAACATAGTTCTTCATCAAAATCAATCTCAAAATTCCAACAACTTCACAAATAACTAATCATTAACTCAAATTTCCCTTAAACACCGAAAATCCATCCAAATGATGAACTCATTAATCCAGACTCCAAATCAACATTAAAACCTTCAATTCTAATTCAAACTAACTCTAAACCTCTCATATTTGTCTCCCAAAGACCCCTAATGAGTTTTAGAGTCTACTAGGGTGGTTATGAGCCTATTTTTATCAATTTCACACATCATTAACATCAATTTCTCTTTAAAGGTCGCTCAAGGATCTTTAGCCTAAAACACCCAATATGCATCGAACTATCATGCAAAGCAATCATCTTTATGAGAGATATAAAGCACTTCAAAGTTTGAAATGAAGTACCTTGCACAAAACACCAGAAACCCTTTCTTAAGCAAGCTTTATTTACTCATTTCCTTCCCTTTTGGCGTGGGATGATTCTCCAACCTCTTTTTCTAGTTCAAATAAGTGCAAGAACAATTCATTACACTTTTATATGACTAGAATAAAGATTTAAATGAATTACAATATGAAAAGGACCTAAATCACTCCCAAATCTTAAACCCTCTAAAAACTCATTTTCTAACTTGCCACCTTTTAAAGGATTTTGATATATTTAAGAAGCTCTTGAGATGAAGATTAACATGCTTGAAACTTGAATTTTGAATGGAATGAATGAGTAACAAATATGAGATTTTTAAGTAAGGGAAAGAAAACATTACTCGTCTAAGAGGGAAAGTGAAGAAAAGATGAAAAAGAGTGAGTTATGAGGGTAATGCAATAATGTCCCCCAACCCACATGTCCAAACAAAAAAAATCAGCTTTACTTTAAATTTTGGGTAAATTACCACATAAATCCTTCAATTTCTACATTCTCAAAAAGTAGTCTCGAGCCCATTAAGCTTAATGACCCATAATAAGCCCAACATGATCCTTGTTTGGCCCAACAACTCCATTTATTCTTATTAAATTACCAAGACCACGGTTCGAGTTAACGCTAACTCGTCGACTTGAAAATTGGGTCATTACAGTATCAATACAATACATATCATAACTATCTCTCCTCCTCGCCATGACCAAAGCCCGTAAAATATACACAACAATCTTCCTCCTCGTCAAGACCGAATTCTAATAACTCATACCCAAGCTCTATGAACTCTATGGCATGTCTGTTGCATCTGAGACTCAACTAAAAACCAAGGGCAGCATTTCAATTATATATCTCATTAGCCTTTTCCTTTACTTTCATTAAAAGATATACATATATTCAAAACATCATTCATATCACATTTAGGATAATGGCTTAATCATATCATCTTTCATGTTATTCATTTAGCCTTTTAGACATAACAACATACATTAGAATATATTCAAAACATAACACTTCATTGTCACTTAAATACTAACACTTCCTTGTCACTTAAATACCAAGGCTCGTCTTTTATAACATCGACAAGGCAATTAGTTTCTAGAGCATGGTTTTCATATAACCAACATAATATATTTTACACTTAAGCTTAAATTCATTTCCATGGTTTTCATACAAATTTCATTGGTATTATTAGCTTATAATCACATATTTCATCAATCTTTCATACATTTAGCATGCTCAAACACACAAGAGTGAACATACCTTAGCAATCCTGCATTGTTGGACTTTTGCTCGACTAGAGCCGAATCACGTGAAATACCATACCAATATATATACCTTAAGACATGTTTAGCAAAATACATATATATAACCACAGTACATGCAAGACACATATGACTACACTCACCGAACTTTCGTTACTATAGAATGAGTAAAAATCTTCTGCCTCCTAACCGTGCCTCCTTATATGTCTCTTACTAAAAAACACCTAAAAATTAAATTCTAAGCCTAACCCTAATTTCCATATCATAGACCCTAAAAAATACACCCTATCCCTAATTCCCTACACCCTAACCCTACGCCCCAGCCTTAAATCTCAAACCAAAACCCTAAACCCAGTATTTTAAAATGGAGGCACCAATAAAGGCATAATTAGGAGTGGACGATTTCCATGTGCAGGATTAACACCTAATTTCAGCAACCTTCCTTAATCATTTCAGTTGGAAATTTCCCATCAATCAATTAATGAATCTAGCATAGAACATCACACTTCCATCAATACTAAATCAACCATTAACCCCTAAATATACCCTATATGATCTAAAACTGATTAGGCTTAGAACTTCCCTTAGTCCAAAATTCCTGTAAAACTTACCAATGGACTTAGAAGGATTCATACATCAAATATAGACAATAAAAGGGTTGGTGAAATCTTTAACTCATAAATCTACATTTGGGGTTTAGGGATCAAGATTAGGGGTGAGCAAAGCTCGACTCGAGACGAAAAAACTCGACTCGTCTTGATTGGACTCGAAATTGCATAAACTTGACTCGAAAAAAATTCAAATAAAGTTTAAGTTGTAAAATGGAAATTTGAATAACTCAAATTTTTTAGTAATTAGTAGAATGATTTTTAAGTTCGAGTTGAGTCCCTCAATTTTTCATTATATATATATATATATATATATATATATATATATATATATATATATATATATATATATATATATGTGAAGAAATGTGTATGCATATATTACATGATTAGAGAAAGTCGTTTACAATTAAATTGTACTATAACATGATAAATAATTACAATTAAATTTGTATAGGAACTCGAAAACTCGACTTGAATTTCATAAACTCAACTCAAATCAAAAAAATTCAAATAAAGTTTGAGTTGTAAAATATGACGCGTTAACTCGTATAACTCGAAATTTTTTGACTCAGCTTAATCGAAGGCTCACCCCTAATACGAACAAGCTTAAATTAAAAGATTAAACATAATACTTGAATCTTGGTAAGAAAGCTCACCAAAAAATATACCTTTGGTTCAAAAGAGATGGTGCATGCAAAACTTGGAAAGCCACGACAATTGGTGGTGAAAATCCTGAAGGGGGGGTGTCACGACTGGAGCTTTTGCATTGGAAAAAAGCATACAAAATCTCTCTAATTTTTCCTTTGCTTTGTTTTGTCGAATGGTTCTTGAATTTGGACACAAATTCTTTCTTTTTTAAATACAAAAATTAGCTAATATCCATCGCTACTATCCGTCGTACAATGACATATATCATGTATTTTTAATAATTTAACTATCATCTTTTTCCATGGGTTAACTACACAAGCAAGCTTTAACTTTGGTCACTTTACAATTTAGTCCTTAAACTTTCAATTTCACTTCTTGGTTTCCAATTTAATCCCAATTCGAATTTTTCTTTAATCGAACTAAATTTGATTCGTTTGACACAAATTTAAAAGGTCTTGAAATAACCTTTTTAACCTTCGAAAAGTATTTTTCTGTCACCGAACTCAGAAAAACTACCAAACCTGATTTCGGGGTGGTGCATAATGTCTCTGTTCATCTAATCTAAGCATTTTCCATTTTAAATCATATTATATTAACAAAATTATTATTAGAAAAATCGTCAAAAGAATTCTTAAAATAAAAATAAATCCTCATATGAAAAATATAATAATTAAATGAAAAGGTTAATAATTATTAAAATTGTAATACGAGAAATAAAATACAACAGTTATTTAAAATAAAAAAATATTAAGTAAACAAAATATTCAATTATCACATGAAATTAAAAATGCTTAAAGGTTAAATTATCCCCCAACGAAATATCAAAAAAACAGTTAAGCTCTTTATGAAATTTTTACACCCAATTTAGCTCTCATAATTTAAATCGCACTCAGTTTATCCCGTCCGTAACAGTTGATCAATTTTTACCGTTAACTCATTGACGGCTAATAAAATGATAAAAATTAAAAAAATCTAACTAATAATAATAAATTATAAAATTATAAAAAAAATCCATAAGTCAGTGCTTCTTTTGCTAAATGCTAAAACTTGAATGGAAATAAGAAACCGTTTACGATTATGGTTCTTGTAAAAATCTATTTTGTTTAATGAAGACTTTCAGCCAGAAAACCAAGAACGAAATAATATAATTAGATGGTACGAAGAATTCCAGACGGATAAAATCATTGGACCTTGAAAATTGGTTTAAAGGTCAAATTAGCTCTCAACAAAAAATCAACCAATTAAGCCCTTAAAAAATGTTTGCATTTAATTTAGCCATCAAAATTCAAGTTTTAACATTTAGCAAAAGAAACACTAACTTCTGGATTTTTTTATTTTTTATAATTTTTATATTTGTTTAGAATTTTCTTTAAAAAAATTAATGTGCCATGTGTCATCATCTTATTAGATGTCAATGAGATAATAGTCAAAATTGGTCAACCGTTAAGGAATGGTTAAATTGAGTATGATTTGAATTATGAGGGCTAAATTGGGTATATAAATTTCATAAGAGCTTAATTGGTTATTTGATATTTTGTTGAGGGCTAATTTGACCTTTAAGCCAATATATTATGAATTTTCATGAATTTTAAAAATATGAAATTTTATATTCTTTTGAAGTTATTGCTTAAAAATATTAGAAAAGTACTAAATTGAAATTTTAGTTACCATTGAGGGACAAATGAGGTATTACCCAATAATTTAATGCGTCGCATTATCCCCCTTAACGTTGGTTAATGACAGCTGAAAACATAATGACCATTTTGTAGCAAAATTAAAAAAATAGTGATCATTTTATAACTTTCAAAATATTAATAACTAAAAACTTATTTTTAACTTAGTTTAGTGACTATTAGTATACTTTACCAAAAAATAGTGAAATACTTCAAATCTATAAATCAAAATCAGTACATGTGAAGCATGAAATTAATGAAACCATTGCAAGTGGGAAAATTCCATGCAATAAATCCAGCTTTGCTCACGATTCTTTATTCACCAAAACAATGCTAGAGTCGCATGAATCTCTTTTAAAATAGTTTAGAATTTTAATTCTTTTTCGAATTAAAATTGAAAGTTTACTCAATAAGATTTCCAAGATTTTCTCTGTGCAAGAGCTGTTGTACAAATGAATAATGAGAAGCCATTTTGATTTTATCAATGTTTTATAAGCTTTTTTATATTTTTTTCCAAGATATGACTCGTGCTATCTAAAATTAAAGTAATATAATGTAACAGGATTAGTGATCTGATATGTAATTCAATAAGTTTAATGTAAAATTAAAGTAAACTTCTATACAGGGGCGTGTAAAATAAATTGTAACCGTTAACCGGTATAACCGTTTATTTTATAGGTTAATTAATCTAACCGTTAAGATTAAACTGTAACATCCCAATTTTGCCTTAAATTAAAACCTTAACTTAATTGAAATCCCTAACTCATAACCCTAAACTTTGGGAAAATTTTAATTGGAAATTTAGGGAACTTTATTGACCAAATTGCAAAGGTTCCAAAACTTAAATGTCGTTTCATAAACTCTAGAAAGTATGATGGCTCGCGTTGTAGTTTTCCCTTCTGGTGTGATTTAAAATCTCATCTTTCAAAATGAAGTGACTTTTCGATTTCCCTCTCACTTGATTTTCTCTCGACAAAATAGAAACCCTTTTTACCTCTTCTGATCGAGCTCCGTTCAAGCCCTTAACTGCGGTCGTTCGTTGCAACGGAACCGCCAAATGATTCCCCTCAACCTTGCGATCAAAAACCCACCGAAGCCCGTTCCTTTTAGCCGTTGTTCGCCGGAAATTAGACGTTGAGTTGTTCGTCTTTTTCACGTGGGTTGCCTTCGTGATTTGGGGTAAGGGTGAGTGTAAATGGTGTTTGGGGGGGTTCGGGTTGAAGGTGTGAGGTTGGGGTTGTATATGTTCGTTGGAATTTGAGCATAAGGCTCCCCGGCGGTGAGAAAATAGGAAATGGGTGTGCCCTAATTTCGAAATTTGGGAAATTAGGGATTTTGGCTTAGACTGGATTGAACTGGTCCCAAAGGTCGAACCGGATTGAACCGGATTTACAGAACCGAACTGATCTGTCTTATAAAGAGCCGGCTGACGTCAGCGTTGACCCGTTAACCTGTTGACCCGTTGACCGTTGACTTTTTCAGAAAAAGACTATTTTATGTTTTTCGACGTCATGATTCCGTTTTCGCTGCCCGTTTTCCCAAATTCGAACCCGAAAGACCATTTTGACCACTTTTGTTCGTTTATGCTTAGTATTTAAAGATTTGGATATTGGAAAATTAATTGGAAATTGTTCTTATGTGCATACGGCATTGACTCGGATACTGATATCCTTCCTCCTCCTCCTCCACCTGGACGACCTCCTGTTGCTCAGACATCGGGATCTGCTCATGAGTTTAATTAATAATATATATATGATATATATATATATATATATTACCAGTGTCTTGGCATAGTAGTAGTATCTTTGATGGTGTAGTTAATTGTTATAGGAGCTGACTCTGACCGACCTAGAGATAGAGCTGAGCGTGGGAGACATCACCGTCAACGTTGAGTGTTAGCTATCTGAGGTGTGTTCTCTTTTGTGCTGCCTGTTTACAGTGCTCTGTATGTAAATGTGTTGATGGGCTGAAATGTATACATGATGTGGTCAGATGATGTATGATAATAATATTCTGTTGATCTGTGCTATTTGACTTATTCAGCATTCTGTTACATTATCCAATATTTATATATGCTATCATATTCGGATTATTGTATATCGAATTATATGATTATGCATTTCTGTTGATAAACAATGCATTCAGATTCAGAACTCGAATTTTATGTCATATCATTATGGTTTGGATTCTGTACGGAGAACTTTAGTAGCTTCATCCTTCAGGTTTATGTCTACTTCGGATAAGTGGTTCCACCCAACGGGTTGGATTCCACTTCGGATAGTGACGAGGTTGAGAGTGGCTTTGGGGAACCTTATTCTTCGGATGGTGATGTAGTTGGGTGCATGTCATACCGTGTTGCATATTCATTCATACATGTTTATGTGTTTGAATTGATTCTTGATGGATAATTGTATTTTGATAATGTCTAGTTGACTGTGTTGATATGATGATTTTGTTAGTTCTATTTGCACTTAGAGACACACTGAGCATTTTCGCTGACTCCCCATTAGTTTCTATTTCAGATACTCAGGTCTAGGCTACGGTACTTGAAGGCCTCGTTTGTCAGCTTTATTTGTTATTATCAGTATGATACTTGGAACTATTTATATTATACGTTTTATCAGATTGTATTTAATTTTCGGATTTTGAACATTTTATTTGGGTTATCTCGTTTTATCATGCATGTACATTTCGAATATTTAATATTTTCAGGAATATTTTATCAATATGTATTATGCGATATTATTATTATCTATTTTGGAATTAAAGTTTTGAATCAGGTTACTTACGTGAGGGACAAGCTTTGAGCTTGACTCCTTATATTCGACCCAGTTCTTCCGGGTCGGGTTTAGTGGGTTACATTTAGTGGTATCAGTGCCAGGTTCTACAATCGCCTGAGTGATTTAAATCAATTTTAAATCGAAAATAAAATTTTGCATGCATTATCAAATGTTTTCGGGTAAAATGAGAATTTCAGAAAAACTTATGATCTTTTATGAATAATATTTGTACATATTCTGAATAAGGTCTCCAAGTACCGATTCTAATCTTAGGATTCTGTCTTTTGTAGAGATACTAATATGCCACCTCGAAGAAGTTCTAGAGTAGCGGTCGGTCGAGGCCGTGGTCGAGGTCGAGGTCGTACCGCAACTGCATAAAGTGACGTTCCACCTCCTGAGGGTTCGATACAAAACCAGGGTGAGGTCCAGGGTGCGAATGTGGAGGAACAACATGTGGACCAGACTGGAGCTCATCAGACTGGTGGAGGAGACCCACATGTTCAGCTTGCTCAAAGTAGTGGTCATCTTGATTCAGGGGATAGTGAGACAATGGGCACAGATGATGTTACTGTTCAGAGAGAGCTATTGAGATACCTTCGTCAGTCTGAGAGTGTTCGGAGACCCATATCCATAGAGTCTCTAGCTGTCGGGATGACTATGTTTGATGGAAAGACGAGTACAGACCCGACATATGCAGAGTACTGGCTGAAGAAGCTTCAGCGACTATTTGTTGAGATGGAATATCCTACTGACCGGAAACTAAGGGTTGTCGTTTCACTGCTGCAGGGTGAAGCCCAGAATTGGTGGGAGGCTGAGGAGCTTGTTACTCCAGCTAATAAGGTTACTTGGGATCATTTCAGACGGGCTTTCCGTGATCGATATGTCGGAGCTGAGTATATAGCTAAGTGCATAGATGATTTTATGAATCTGAGACATAATGATATAATTTTTAACGACTACGAGATCGATTTTATGAGGTTGATTCAGTACGTCCCAGGGTTAGTGACCACAGAAAAAGACAAGTGTGATTGGTTTCTGAAGAGATTGCGTCCTACGGTAAAGGCTGGTGTTGCTTTACATATAGACAATGAATACAAAGATATTACTCGACGAGCTAGGACAACTGAGCGTAATGAGGCAGAGTTGAGACAGCTTGAGTCGCATGGATCTGATAGAGGAAAGAGACCAGCGTCAGTGCCAGTTCAGCATAGTCAGGGGAATCGGTCTAGGAAGAGAGCCAGGGATGAGTCAGACTATTATAGTTATTCGAGAGCTAGACCAGTGACTCCTTCTGTTCCGACTGCTAGTGATGGTGGTTCGACTAGTACTCGAGGGGTGCCACAATGTCCTTTTTGTAAGAAGTGTCATTCGGGCGAGTGTAGGAGGCAGACTGGAGCTTGTTTCAGATATGGTTCATTCCAGCACCATTTCAGAGATTGTCCGGTTCCACCTACCTTAGCTTTTACTACTACTCAGTCTCAGGCATTAGTACAAACTCCCGCCAGTGGAAGAGGTCATGTCAGATTTGTTACTTCAAGCTCTGCTAGTAGAGGTAAACCAGCTCCGAGTAGAGGATCAGTAGGATTAGGGGTCAGACAGCCGGGGTTAGTTTATTCTACTATGACGCGCGAGGATCATGATGAGTCAGATGTTATTACCGGTACACTCTCTATCCATTCTATTTCGTACTTTGCTCTGCTTGATAATGGTTCAACTCATTCATATGTTGCGAGTTCTATGTCTGGGGGTCTTGAGATTTCTGTTGAGGATACTGTTAGTGTTGTTACTATACACAGACCAGTGGGTAATCCAGTTGAGGTTACTAAAGTATACAAGAATTGTCCTCTTGAGATTCAAGGGGAGATCTTTCTAGCTGATTTGATGGAGTTACCCTTTGAGGAGTTCGATCTTATTCTGGGTATGGATTGGTTGTTTGTTCACTGTGTTAGAAAAGGGCTACATTGAGAACTTCTGATGATCGTGAAGTGATTCTAATTGGTGAGCACAGAGGGTTCCTATGTAATATCGTTTCAGCTCTCAAAGCTGAGAAAATGATCAGGAAGGGGTCTATCGCTTATCTTGCCTATATCCTTGATCCGAGACCGTCTGGTTCCAGTTTAGATAAGATTCGAGTTGTGAAAGACTTACAGACGTTTTTCCAGAAGAATTACCTAGTGTACCGCCGAAACGGGATGATGTTGAGTTTGGCATCGAGGTTTATTCGGGTATAGCTCTTGTGTCTATGGCACCGAAAGAACTTAAAGAGTTGAAGATTGAGTTGCAAGAACTGTTGGATCGAGGTTTCATTCGACCCAGTGTTTCTTCTTGGGGAGCTCTTGTTCTGTTTGTTAAGAAGAAGGATGGGACACTTCGACTCTCTATAGATTATTGGAAGCTAAACAAGCTAACGATCAAGAACAAATATCCTCTTCCTTGTATCGATGATCCGTTTGATCAGTTCCGGGGAGCTACGGTATTCTCTAAGATAGACCTGGGATCTGGTTATTACCAACTCAGGGTTAAGGATTCTGATGTGTTCAAAACAACTTTCCAGACACTATATGGACATTATGAGTTCCTTGTGATGCCTTTTGGGTTGACTAACGCCTCTGTCGCTATTATGGATATGATGAATATGGTGTTTCAACCCTATCTTGACCAGTTTGTTGTGGTATTTATTGATGATATACGGGTATATTCTAGATCTGAGGCAGAGCATGAGGAACATCTTCGAATTGTGTTACAGATTCTGCAAGAGAAACAGTTGTATGCAAAATTTAGTAAGTGTGAATTCTGGCTTTCTAAGGTTATGTTTCTGGGTCATATAGTTTGTGCTCAAGGTATTCAGGGTGATCCGATGAAGGTTGAGGCTATTATGAGTTGGAAGCAACCCAATAATGTTCCTGAGGTTCGAAGCTTCTTGGGTTTAGCTGGTTATTATCAGAGATTCGTTGAGGGTTTCTCTTCTATTGCAGCGCTGTTGACTAAGCTTCTGATGAAGGATGTTCCCTTCGGTTGGACTGAGGCTCAGCAGTCTAGTTTCGAGAGGCTTAAGTCTGTGTTGACTGAAGCACCAGTTCTGATTCAGCCTGAGCCTGGTAAGGCTTATACAGTTTACAGTGATACTTCGTTCACCGAATTGGGGTGTGTTCTGATGCAGGACAGAAAGGTAGTGTCTATGCGTCTCGATAGTTGAAACCGCATGAGTGTAACTATTCTACCCATGATCTAGAGCCTGCTACTGTTATTTTTGCACTTAAGATCTGGAGACACTATCTCTATGGAGAGAAGTGTTATATCTATACAGACCATAAGAGTCTGAAATACCTCCTCACTCAGAAAGAGCTTAATCTGAGACAGAGTCGCTGGTTAAAGCTTCTCAAAGATTATAATTGTGAGATTGAGTATCATCCGGGTAAAGCTAATGTCGTTGCTGATGCATTGAGTCGTAATGTCATTTCAGATTTGAGAGCTTTGTTTGCTCGAATGAGTTTGTATGACGATGGCAGTCTGTTGGCAGAACTTCGGGTTATTCCTACATTGATTTCTGATATTTGAGCTGAGCAACCTAGTGACTCATTTTTGATGCATCGTATCAGAGAGGTGCATGAGGGTACATCTCAGAATTTCTCTATTGATTAGGATGAGGTATTATGTTTCCGTGGCTGGTATTGTATTTCGAGGAAATCTGGGTTAAAACAGGTTATTCTCCGTGAGGCCCATGACAGTCCTTATTCTATACATCCTGGTGGTGACAAGGTGTATAAGAATCTTCGTGAAAGGTACTGGTGGAAAGGTCTCAAGCGAGACGTCGTCGGATTTGTATCGAGATGTTTGACCTGTCAGAAAGTCAAAGCAGAGCATCAGCGTCTGTCTGGGTTACTTCAGTATATTGAGATTTCTCAGTGGAAGTGGGAGCGCGTGACTATGGACTTTGTTAGTGGACTTCCTTTGACCCCGTCGAAGAAGGATTCTATTTGGGTTATTGTTGATCGCCTGACTAAGTCCACGCATTCTATTTCTGTCTGAGATAACTATTCTTTGAGTAAGTTAGCTCAGGTTTATATTTTTGAGATTGTTCGACTTCGCATGGTATCGTCATCTATTATTTATGACAGAGATTCGAGGTTCACTTCAAAATTTTGGGGGTCTCTTCATTCTGCTTTGGGTACTCGGTTGAACTTCAGTACATCTTATCATCCGCAGATAGATGGTCAGTCTGAGCGTGTGATCCTGATTCTTGAGGATATGCTGAGGGGTTGTATTCTTGATTTCAGAGGCAGTTGGGAGGATTTCTTGCCGCTTGTAGAGTTTGCTTATAATAACAGTTATCATGCCAGTATTAAGATGGCACCGTATAAGGATCTGTATGGGCGTAGGTGTCGTTCACCTATTGGTTGGACTGAGTTGAATGAGCACAGATTGTTGGGACCTAGGATTGTGCATGAGGCTGAGCAGACTGTCATATTTATTCGAGATCGGCTTAAGGCTGCTTTTGACAAACATAAGTCTTATGCCGATTTGAGACGTCGTGATCTTGAGTTTGAGGTGGGTGATGAGGTTTTCTTGAAAGTATCTCCTTGGAGGAAGGTACTTCGATTTGGTCGGAAAGGCAAGTTGAGTCCTCATTACATTGGCCCTTATCGGATTATTCATCGAGTCGGACCAGTTGCCTATCAGCTAGAGCTACCACTAGAGCTTCAGCGTATTCACGATGTCTTTCATATTTCAGTGTTGAGATGTTATCATACTGATCCGTCACATGTTATGCCTATTGAGGATATTGAGGTCCGTTCTGATTTGCGTTTTGATGAAGAGTCTGTTGAGATTCTTGCTCAGGATAAAAAGGTTCTCAGAAGGAAGACCATTAAGATGGTCAAAGTTCTGTGGCGTGGTCGTAGTCATGATGAGGCAACGTGTGAGCCCAAGACTGTCACCCGAGCTCAGTTTCCGCATCTTTTTGCTCCAGGTAAATTTTGAGGCCAAAATTTCTTTTTAATAGGGGGAGAGTTGTAACACCCCAATTTTGCCTTAAATTAAATCCTTAACTTAATTGAAATCCCTAATTCATAACCCTAAACTTTGGGGAAATTTTAATTGGAAATTTAGGGAATTTTAGTGACCAAATTGCAAAGGTTGCAAAACTTAAGTGTCGTTCCATAAACTCTAGAAAGTACGATGGCTCGCGTTGTAATTTTTCCCTTCTGGTGTGATTTAAAATCTCATTTTTCATAATGAAGTGACTTTTCGGTTTCCCTCTCCCTTGATTTTCTCTCGACAAAATCGAAACCCCTTTACCTTTTCCGATCGAGCTCCGTTCAAGCCCTTAACCGCGGCCGTTCGTTGCGACGGAACTGCCAAACGATTCCCCTCAACCTTGCGATCAAAAAATCGTCGAAGCCCATTCCTTTCAGTCGTTGTTCGTCGGAAATTAGACGTTGAGTCGTTCGTCTTTTTCGCGTGGGTTGCCTTCATGTTTTGGGGTAAGGGCGAGTGTAAATGGTGTTTGGGGGGGTTTGGGTTGAACGTGTGAGGTTGGGGTTGTATGTGTTCGCTTGAATTTGTACGTAAGGCTCGACGACGGTGGGAAATCGGAAATGGGTGTGCCCTAATTTCGAAAATTGGGGATTTTGGCTTGGATCGGATTGAAACGGTTCCAAAGGCCGAACCGGATTGAACCGGATTTACAGAACCGAACCGGTCTGTCTTATAAAGAGCCGGCTGACGTCAGTGATGACGTTAGCATTAACCGTTGACCGTTGACTTTTTTAGAAAAAGACTATTTATATTTTTTCGACGTCCTGATTATGTTTTCGTTGCTCGTTTTCCCAAATTTGAACTCGAAAGACCGTTTTGACCACTTTTGTCTGTTTATGCTTAGTATTTAAATATTTGAATATAGGGAAATTAATTAGAATTGTTCTTATTTGCAGACGACATTGACTCGGATATTGAGATCCTTCCTCCTCCTCCACATGGATGACCTCCTGTTGCTCAGACATCGGGATCTGCTCGTGAGTTTAATTAATAATATATTTGATATTTATATATTATCAGTGTCTTGGCATAGAAGTAGTATCTTTGACGTTGAGCGTGGGAGACGTCACTGTTGACGTTGAGTGTTAGCAACCTGAGGTGTGTTCTCTTCTATGTTGTCTGTTTACATTGCTCAATATGTAAATGTGTTGATGGGCTTAAATGTATACATGATGTGGTCTGATGATGTATGATAATAATATTTTGTTGATCTATGATATTTGACTTATTCGACATTCTATTACATTATGAAATATTTATATATGTTATCATATTTGGATTATTGTATATCGGATTATATGATTATGTATTTCTGTTGATAAAAAATGCATTCAGATTCAGAACTCGGATTTTATGTCATCTCATTATGGTTTGGATTCTGTACGGGGAAGTTTAGTAGATTCATCATTCGGGTTGATGTCTACTTCGGATAAGTGGTTTCGCCCTACGGGCTGGATTCCACTTCAGATGGTGACGAGGTTGAGAGTGGTTCTGGGGAACCTTACTCTTCGAATGATGATGTAGTTGGGTGCATGTGATACTGTGTTGCATATTCATTCATACATGTTTATGTGTTTGAATTGATTCTTGATGGAAAATTGTATTCTAATAATGTCTGGTTGACTCTGTTGATATGATGATTCTGTTAGTTCTGTTTGCACTGTAGAGACACACTGAGCATTTTCGCTTACCCCCCCTTAGTTTCTATTTTAGATACTCAGGTCTAGGCTACAGTACTTGGAGGACCTCGTTTTTCAGCTTTATTTGTTATTATCAGTATGATACTTGGAACTATTTATATTATACGTTTTATCAGATTGTATTTAATTTTCGGATTTCAGACGTTTTATTTGGGTTATCACGTTTTATCATGCATGTATATTTCGAATATTTAATATTTTCAGGAATATTTTATCAATATGTATTATGCGATATTATTATTACCTATTTTGGAATTAAAGTTTTGAATCAGGTTACTTACGTGAGGGACAAGCTTTGAGCTTGACTACTTATATTCGACCCAGTTCTTCCGAGTCGGATTTAGGGGGTTACATAAATGGTTTCGGTTAACCAAACCATTAAAAAGGATGGTTAATGGTTAACCTATATGTACTTTATTTTAACTAAGTATGAAATTTGTGTTTAAAATTTCTCTATTTAAGTATTTTTTTGAAAATTTTAATACAATATTTATCGGAGAGATAGATTTATTATTCTAAAACCCATTAATGAACATTTGAAAAGAAAATCGTAATAGGTTACATGTTAACTTGTAATCTAACCGTTTTTTAATGGTTAACCATTTAAAAAATTAACGGCTAGCCATTTCTTAATGGTTAATAACGGTTAGGTTACGACTAATAACCGTTATAACGGTTAACCAACCATTTAAGCTAAATGGTACGGTTAACCTACCATGAACACCCCTACTTCTATATCAAGAGATTTAAAGCTCGAAGCCTCAAAATTTGCTCGTTTTTGGCTTAATGTTAAAAAAATATCTCTAACGTTTAATTGAATAATCATTTATGTTCATATTTTTTGAAGTATTTTAACCGTAACGTTTCATTTGGAATCATTTTGGTTCTTGCGTTGATGAAAACGGTTAGTCAACTAACTATAAACATCTTCAGATGACTTGAGATAATGATTTGTCAGCCAAAAAAATAATTTTATATTGCGAAAACTACACCACTGACCACCAAACAAATTGGGGATACCTATTTGGACCACCGAATTATAGAAAACGTCAATCAGACCACCGAACTTATAAAATAAACCTATTTTGACCACCACCGTTAAAAACCTAACGGTGGAGTGACGGAACTGCCACGTGGCAATTGACGGAAAAATTTAAAAATTACACATTTGGTCCCTATTATTTACACATTCTTTCAGTTTAGTCCTAATTTTAAATAAATAAAATAACAAATTATTTAATTAAGTGGTGACACGTGTCAACACCTTATTGGGGACTTTAATTATTTATATTTGATTTTATTAATTTATTTTCCTCCTCCAATCAGGTGGTGACACGTGTCACCACCAATTTAGAGGAGAAAAATAAATTTTTCTTCTTTGTGTTTAACAAGAATCGAACCTGAGTCTCCCAAGAGTAAAGCCAATGGCTTTACCACTGCACCAAGCACAACTTTGTGCTATAATTCTCCAGATATAATATATACCTCTTATTAGTTTCCACATTTATAAGCCAAAAGCTCAAACCTTAAACGCTAATTTCACACACACACACATATATATATATATATATCTCAAACCCTAAACTCTAACCCAAAATATTTCAAATTAAACCCCAAACCCTAAACATTTCAAATCAATTCCACACTAAATGTTTTAAATTAAACTTTAAACCCCAAAACCCTAAAATTTTCAAATTAATTTAACGTTAAATATTTCAAATTAAACCTTAAACCCTAAATATTTCAAATTAATTTCACGCTAAATATTTCAAATTAAACCCTAAACCCTCAACCCAAACCTTAAACCCTAAAAATCAAATTAAACCCCAAACCCTAAACATTTCAAATCAATTCCACGCTAAATGTTTTAAATTAAACTCTAAACCCCAAAACCCTAAAATTTTCAAATTAATTTAACATTAAATATTTCAAATTAAACCCTAAACCCTAAATATTTCAAATTAATTTCATGCTAAATATTTCAAATTAAACCCTAAACCCTCAACCTAGACCTCAAACCCTAAAAATTTAAAATTAATTCCACACTAAATATTTTAAATTAAACCCTAAACCCCAAAACTCTAAAAATTTCAAATTGATTTCACGCTAAATATTTCAAATTATACCATAAATCCTAAATATTTCAAATTAATTTCACGTTAAATATTTCAAATTAAACCCTAAACCCTAAACCCAAACCTTAAACCCTAAAAATTTCAAATTAATTCCACACTAAATATTTTAAATTAAACCCTAAACCCCTAAACCCTAAAAATTTCAAATTGATTTCACGTTAAATATTTCAAATTAAACCATAAACCCTAAATATTTCAAATTAATTTCACGCTAAATATTTTAAATGAAACCCTAAACCCTAAACCTTAAACCCTAAAAATTTCAAATTAATTCCATGCTAAATATTTAAGGTTTAATTTGAAATATTTAGCATGAAATTAATTTGAAATATTTAGGGTTTAATTTGAAATATTTAGCATGAAATTAATTTGAAATATTTAGGGTTTAATTTGAAATATTTAGCATGGAATTAATTTGAAATTTTTAGGGTTTAAGGTTTGAGTTTAGGGTTTAATTTGAAATATTTAGCGTGAAATTAATTTGAAAGTTTTAGGGTTTGGGGTTTAATTTGAAATATTTAGCGTGAAATTAATTTGAAATATTTAGGGTTTGAGTTTAGGGTTTGAGATTTATATATATGTGAAATTAGTGTTTAAGGTTTGAGCTTTTGGCTTATAAATGTGGAAACTAATAAGAGGCATATATTATATTGGAGAATTATAACTCAAAGTTGTGCTTTGTGCAAGGGCAAAGCCATTGACTTTATACCTGAAAGACTCAGGTTCTATCCCAGCAGAATGCAAAGAAGATGAATTTATTTTTCTCCTCTAAATTGGTGGTGACACGTGTCACCACCTGATTGGAGGAGGAAAATAAATTAATAAAATCAAATATAAATAATTAAAGTCCTCCAATAAGGTGTTGACACATGTCACCACTTAATTAAATAATTTATTATTTTTTAATTTAAAATTAAGACTAAAATGAAAGAATGTGTAAATAATAGGGACCAAATGTGTAATTTTTAAATTTTTCCGTCAATTGCCACGTGGCAGTTCCGTCACTCCACCGTTAGGTTTTTAACGGCGGTGGTCAAAATAGGTTGATTTTATAAGTTCGATGGTCTGATTGACGTTTTCTATAGTTCGGTGGTCCAAATAGGTATCCTCAATTTGTTTGGTGATCAGTGAGGTAATATTCCCTTTTATATTTTATATAATTTTATAACATTGCCATGTTAGTGCAATACTATATGAGTTTGTCACATCATTTCAAAGTTTTTATCATTATTTTACTAACAATTTTTACTCACCGTGTTTGACACAAAATAAAACATTGAAAGTTAAAAGTATTTCAAATAAAAGAAATGGCTCAGTCAAATATTAGGGGTATTTTTGTATTAGGCCCATTTTTGTTGTTCCTAAAAGTGGTAAATTTCTAATTTTGAATGATGCAGGTCTATGAACAACACATTTCTTGGCACCTAATCAGGTAATCAGACGTCTAATTAACAAGATGTTGAAAGTTAATTAGAGTTGACCAAAGTAATGCGTGTTAATTAATTATATAATTAATTATTAAGGAATTTCCTTCTGAAAGCCTCTGTCTCTTTCAAGTTGGCAACCGCACCCAAAATTGTGGGGTTTACACGTGAGCTGCATGTTTTTCTAATTAAATTCTCTTTTTAGAATAATGTTAAAATAATTAATCAAATTTATTTCAAGTAGGAAAATACTTTAATTTTATAGGAGATTTTGCTTATACATGTTAGATATAATGTACTTTTGAACAGGGGCGGAACTAGAAATTTATAAAGGGGACCAAAATGAAATTAAAAAAAAAACTAAAATTTTAAAAAGGGGACCAAAATGAATTAAAAATTTTGAGAGGGCCAAACTAAAATTTTACAAATTTTAAAGGGACTATAGAGGTAATTTTACCTTTTTTCTAAAAAATCTATCTTATTCCTAATGAAAAAAAAAATTGGGGGGACCAAACCCCCCTAAACCCCCTATGGTCCGCCCCTGCTTTTGAATGCTAATTTCAAACTTAAATATCAAAGACAAGATTATTTAGAAAAGTAGATTATAAATCATAAAAAAATATTAAAAGAACCAATATATTGGTCTAAGTGGTAAGCAATTTAATATCGCTTAAGTATGTTTCAAGTTCGAGCCCTTGTGTATGTAAAAACTTTTGCATAGAAACTCACCCACCAAAATCATGTGTGCGCCGTAGGTCGCGCCGAATTAGTCAAGACAAAGCCCCGAAAAATCGGAAGGAAAAGTAAAAAAAAAAATTCCAAAAATATATATTTATATTATGAGACTTGGCTATAATGAGATTGATCTCATTTAATTGCTATGTGTCCCTTTCAACCTAACAATACATCTAATTTGTCATTTCTACATTTTTTCTACTATCATTTTT
Source organism: Hibiscus tridactylites (assembly GCA_958450335.1). Lineage (NCBI taxonomy): Eukaryota > Viridiplantae > Streptophyta > Magnoliopsida > Malvales > Malvaceae > Hibiscus > Hibiscus tridactylites. The sequence goes on along the minus strand of OY288272.1, from coordinate 35,618,824 downwards.
CATTTGTACATTACGGACTTGATTGACCTATATGGATTATTATCTTATACATTCACGGTAGAAAATTAAAAATTTTCACAAGCGTCTTAGTTTTAGAGTTTAGAGACTTAGTTTAGGGCGTATGGTTTAGGGATTTTGGTGTATGGATTTAAAATTTAGGGATAGTGGTTGGAATTTAGGGTTTAGTGTTAGAATTTAAGGTTTAAAGGTTAGGGTTTAATTTTTAGGGTAATATGGTGAGAATTTAAGTTTTAATCTATAAACCTTCGATTTTAACCCTAAATTGTAAATTTCAACCACTATCCCTAAATTCAAAACCCATAAACCTAAACCCCTAAACCATTCACCCTAAACTAAGTCTCTAAGCCTTAAAATTAAGGCGTTTGTGGAAACTTTTAATTTCCACCGCTAGTGTATCAAATAATTACTATATATATATATGGGGTTAAGTTATATATATATATATATATATATATTATAATCCATCAATTATAAAAGCAAAGGCCGAAACATGACAAAATTTGGAAGGCTGACTATCTATCATCAATCCACGTGGATGAAAACTAGTGGCCGACAGTGTGAAAATGAGATGAGGAAAAGCACATAACCTAGTCAATCCATTTTCCAAGAAACTTCCCGCGTTTATTTTGTTGCATTAGTTAATCAATTATAACGGCCTCCTCTATCTCTCGATTAAAATAAAGGGTAACAAATATACTAAAAACCACCAAATTATGTATAAATGATTTTTTTAGTCATTTAGTTTTCGCATGATACAAAACAATTTCAAAACATTTGAAAAATAATCAAGGATTAATGGACTTTACCCCTAAACTATACACGTTTTTTTATCTTGCTCCCTAAAATATTTTTTGACCTCTTTTGTCTCATTACGTTTTCGTCGTTATTCATTTCACCCAAAAAATTAACACCGTTTAAAAAAATTTCTTCGACCAATAAAAGCGCGCCACATTATTTTTTTTCTTTATTTTTAAATTTTAAAATCAAATAAAAATATTAAAATATTTATTAATTTAATTATATTCTCATAATACCCAAAATATCCTCATCTTCTTCCCCTATCCTCTTTTCCCCCAAATTTTCAAAAGCATCCTGTTGAAGTTGATTCCATGCACTATTCGACCTCTTTTCCTATATGAGAACTGAGACATATTATTTTTAGATGAATGTGTGGTTTGAATTCCCAAAGCAGAAAAACCACCAAATCAAGCAGAGATGAATTTTTTATTTTTCACATATGAATTCAATCAACACTTTTTGATGAAAACTAATTACAGTCAATGAAGTCAAATCCTACTTCAAAAGATCATAAAAGAACACACTTTCTGATGAAAACCATTTGGTAGGATATTTGCAACAGCAAAACTATCCATGGAAATCAGTAACAACACACATCTAATTAATACTAAAAAAAACCAATCCTAAATCCCCAACTCTTATAACTCAAGAACCATAACCACAATAACAACAATAAGAAACAAAATGGTTCAACCTATCTATCTAGCAATCAAACCCAAATATATAATTACTAGATCTAATTCAAATAAAAGTTAAATGGAGAAAACAAAACCCAATCAAAGAAAAAATACGAACAAAAAGAAGGGAAGAGAGAAGAAAGTGTCTTACTTTCCAAGTAAATGCGAAAAAATTAATTGTTACTATTTCAAAATTACAATCAAACTTTGTTATGGATCAACTGGGAATTAGGGTTTGGAGAAGAGGATGAGGGGATGGGGTTTGGGGAAGGGATAATTTCGGTAAAATAAAATAAATTTAATGAATATTTTAATATATTAAATCGAAAATTAAGAAAAAAAAATAATTAGGTGGCGTAGTGCGCTCTAATTGATCATGACGAGTTGTTTTTAACGGTTGGGGAAATATGGGTAGCGCGAAAACGTTAGGGGACAAAAGAGGTCAAAAAATACTTTAGGGGCAAGTTGAGAAAACATGTATAGTTTAGGGGGAAGTGCATTAAGCCAAAAATTAATGGCAATCTTATACCTAATCAAAAGTTTAATAACTATTTTATAACTTTTTAATAAACAATTTATTTTTACACAATTTAGTGACATCTAATATACTTTAAAATTGAAATTAATGAGTGGTCCTTGTGAAGATGGAAACAATGTTCATCTTAAGAGATTCAGATTTAATCAATTTTTTCTGCTAAGTGTATGCATTATAATTAAAATGTTAAAGAGAAAGTATGGACCTATACTACATTGTAATCATGTTAATACTATTAAAAATAATATACATTAAAATTGAAACTTTCTAACCTCCACTTCCAAATAATATAAAAAAAATAAAGAAAAAAAATCCAATCACGTTACTACCCTTGAGGTGGAACCAAATTTTCTTTTATATTTTGGCTGTGTATTTAAACCTACACCTGCTAGTACTACTCACCTTGTTCTCATTTCTCAACCTTCTTCTACTGCAACAAACATCATTGTTGTTTGAAAACAAAAGACAGGGAAAGAAATGGAAGAGATTAAGTCTAGGTTTGAAAGGATTTGTGTGTTCTGCGGAAGCAGTTCAGGGAAGAAAGCTAGTTATCAAGAAGCCGCTGTCGAGTTAGGCAAGGAGCTGGTAATTCAAATTTACTCTCCTTTTCGTTTTATCTCTACTTTTCCATTTCCTGCATAATTCCAATTTCAGACTCTTTTTAATCAAACTTTTAAGGTTTTGATTTCTCACTGGTTTCGATAAGGAGCCGTTGCTTTGTTTGCTGAAAAAATATGATTCAATGAATGAATTATTCCATTATTATCCATCTTCTCGATGGTTGATTTTGTTAAATCCCATTTGTTTATTATTTTTAGAACTGAATTGTTTTTTTTTTCTCTTGGAAACCATCAAGGCTTGGACGTGCGCTTATGATTATAGTTGTAGAGATGGATTAGCTGTAGAGGCAGAGCAGGTTTAGGGTTTATATGTCTGTTTAGCATGAGAGAGAGAGAGAGAGAGAGAGATACAGCTGTAACCTTACTGTCAGTTGAGCAGCGTTCTTGCATGATCCTTTGTTTTTGTTTCATTTTTTTAAGAACCCTCTGAAAATGAAATGCTAATACAGTTATAATTCTACTTAAAATATGGAGTAATTAATAACAATGCTTTTTCCCAAGGGAAACAAACGTGCTAGCCTTGATATCATGACTCCATTCAGCCTGTGCTTTGGCATTTCTACAACAATACCTCCATGATTTTTGCTTGTTTATTTTATGAAAAAGTGTGTTTTTTTGAAGGTGGAGAGAAGGATTGATTTGGTGTATGGAGGTGGAAGCGTGGGATTGATGGGTCTTGTTTCTCAGGCAGTTCATGATGGTGGGCGCCACGTTCTAGGGTTTGTTTTTCTTCTTCATGTTTCAAAACACAATAAATCATGAAATTAGTGTTTAGTTTTGGGACTTGGAAATGGGTTTTAAGTTCCCCACCATTCTTTTTATTAATTAACTTCTTTTGAATTAATGATTCTGATATACGTTTGATTGGTTGTTGGGTTTTGCAGTGTTATTCCAAAGACCTTGATGCCTAGAGAGGTAAATATTGAGAAGCAATGAATCAAATCTCCATCTTGTCTTACTTGACAACAAAGTTACTGATAGTTTGTCTTAAAAATTTGCAGATTACTGGTGAAACTGTGGGAGAAGTAAGAGCTGTATCTGATATGCATCAAAGAAAAGCCGAAATGGCACGAATGGCCGATGCCTTTATTGCGCTCCCTGGTATGAATGCTACTTTCATTCCGATTTCCGAATGCTCAAACCTTTCTTTACACTTGCATCTAAATTTACGCAATCCCAGGTGGCTATGGCACCCTGGAAGAACTACTTGAAGTTATCACATGGGCTCAGCTCGGAATCCATCGTAAACCTGTAAGAAACATCCTCGCTTTTTCCAATCATTCCTTTGCAAGTAACTGTATAAACTAACTACATGCATAATCGAAACACTAAAAATCTAGGTTTAAAGTTTACGGTTATGGTTTAGGATTAGAGTATAAGATATTTCTGGTAGGATGTATTTTCTAAGGTTTAAGGTTTAGGATTTAAAATTTGATTTGTAGTGTTTGGGCATAGAAAGGGGCACTGAAAAGGGACATATGATATTTGTCCTTTCCCCTGTTGGTTGCAAAAATCGAATCAAGGCTAATGATACTTTCTATTACTGAGAATACAATTGAAGTTTGGGATTTGAGAATTCCTCATATTGGACCTCTCTAAAATCTATTCGAATTAATCAGATACCGATGGTTAAACAAAAAAAAACAGTTGACATGAAAATTTTTGATTAATTATACATCCCCAAATATTAGGAGAGGGAAAACATTTGAGAATCAATGCATGTGGTGTTTGAATAGAACTCACATGGAAAGATAGAATAAGATTTGATAACCTAATGATGCTCGTGCTTCATGCTTTTGTGAATTGGTTGGAAGATCTCCATTTGAATGAGAGAAAAGTTGTTATTGAAATATATTTATTGTATAAATGTTGGTCAAATGAAGGTGTTGGTAGTGTGTCTTAGGTCGACTAGACAAGCCGTTACTTTTATAATTTGAAACAATATTCTTGTCCAATAATCTAAGAGTAAATGTTCCTTTGTTGCAGGTAGGTCTATTGAATGTTGATGGGTATTACAACTCTTTGTTGTCTTTCATCGACAAGGCTGTGGATGAAGGCTTTATTTCTCCAACATCACGTCGTATTATCGTGTCTGCTCCAACAGCCACACAATTGGTCAGACAACTAGAGGTAAGCTATGATATTCAAAGGCATATAGAAAGAACAAAAATTAAAGAAAATCAATAGTTTTTTTTAGCATATTCGATCCTACATTCCCCTATATGTTATATCAAAGATAATACCAATTGAACTAAACTCAAGAGACTTGACTATGATATCCTATGTTTACAGGATTACGTACCCGAGTACGATGAAATAACATCGAAATTAGTATGGGATGAAGTGGATAGACTTAGTTTTGTGCCAGAATCTGGGGTTGCCACGTGATATATATCGCCTTGCCCCGGCTACGTATATACGGTTGGTATACGGTACAACCAGTAGAGCACCGGTCAGAGCTCTTTGGTGGAATTGGGAAGCCGAACGCATAGTCACAAGAAATGATGTGTCACTTTGCTCCTTTGTGAAGATGTGAAGAAATCATCGAATTTAAAAGTTACTCATTAATACTAGTTTTGTTTATATCAATTATTAATTCTTTAAGCTTTTCTCTCAGTATAGTTTTATATCATCTAAGCAAAGATTCATTTGCTTTTTTTTTTAGTATGGTCGGTGAAAAACAAGGAAATTGTAGTATTTGGATAAGTTGGTCCCATATATGAAATAGTTTAATCATTAGGACTGAATGTAATAGATTTGTATTAATTGTATTTAGTTGACTGAAAAGGCATTAATCGGCAAAGTTATGTGGCGATTAGATTTGTTCAAAAGTCATTTTAGCTTTATTTAAAATTCTAGTTTATTTGAACTTATTGAGTGGTCTTAATGATAAAGGATAAAATATACCTTTCTTTTAAATGATTCAAATTGGAGCAGTGTAGTTTTTCAGTGTGTGTGAATTTAACAAGGTATAAAAGCATACAAAGATACTACCTTGTAATGAGATTAGAATGCTAAAAAAACTAGTTGATTCCTATAAAATAAAAAAAAATTTATTCGGATCAATGAATGAGTCTAGGTATAAAACTGACCCGGTTCTGAACCGGTTGTGACATGAGGTGTTGATGACCCTAACTCGATAAGAGTCCAACCTGATGTTCATCCGAACTCAAGTTGGACCCAATTACTTTAGATCTGAACCCGACCTGAGAACGATTTGAACCCGAAATAAACTCGATAATCAAATAAACGAATTCAACCTGCACTCGACTTGATATGAATCCGAACTTGAAATTAACTTGGTAAATAGTTGATATAACCTTACTTGAAACGACCCAAGATCAGAGTTTACCGTACCTGTAATTGACCTGAACTAATAATGACTCAACCTATAATTAATTGACTTAAAGCGATTGACTAATTAGCTTAATGTAATTTTGTTCAATTTTGGTAAGTATTCGTTTTAATCGAAAAATCATGCATTTTCACTTCATTATAACCTCAAGATATTGGTTGCTAAAATTTCTTGAATTTATTTCCTTATAATTATTTCAATAATCTTACGAAATTAATTATCACTTTAACTATTTTTCGACTTAATGTGACAATTGTTCTCTTCATGAGAATATAACTCCCGATATTCCCTATTTTTTAAATTGGTTGAATTACATTAATATATATATACCCGACACTTGAGAGAGTTGTGATTATTTTAAGGAAGCAAATGAAGTTCTAATATATAGTTGTGACTTACACTATTTTTCGACTTAATGTGACAAATGTTCTCTTCTTGAGAATATAACTCTCTATATTCCTTGAATATATACTTGACACTTGAAAGAGTTGTGATTATTTTAAGGTAGCAAATGAAGTTCAAATATATAGTTGTGACTTGTGAGAATTTTGAATTGACAGAGTTGACACTTGACCGACTTTACCCTCTTTGAACTTCATCCGAAACATATATAAACTGACTTGAACTTCATCTGAAACTGATATAGCATGACCTAAATTCATCTGAAACTGATACAACCTGACCTGCACTTGACCAGATGCCTGGAATGACCCGACTCGAAGTCCATCCGAATTTGAAATAACTCGATAGTTAACCAACTCGAATTTGAACCTAGTATTGACCGGACCCGAACTCGAACTCAAAATAAGTCTGAGTTAGGATCAATCAGGTGTTGATCCGAACCCGAGTCGATCTAAACTCGACCAAACTCGAGTTGAACTATTGACTTGTCCTAACATAATCCAAACCTTGTTTGACTTGATCAGCTCTGAAACCCATCAAAGAACCCGATTTTACATCCCTAATAGAGCCGCATGAATCTTGAGAGAGACTTTGAGCCCAATCTTAAGATATTAAGTGGGATGGTTGATGAAAATTTTATGATAAATTTTTTAGATAAGAAGTTATCATATAATTTTTTTGCTCATCAAAGTATGATTTTTATTAGAAGCAAAAATCATATAAATGACATTATCGTGTGCCTCATAAATACAATTCTTAACCAAAACCAAAGCAATCATTATTTTGGTAAGAGAAGTGAAGAAAGAACATAATCAATCTTTTTTCAAGGATGGGAAAAGGTTTATGTTTTTAATTCGCAAATGAGTAAACTGGATAGTAAAAGGGGTAGGTCTGTTGTGCGACATGTTAAAATGCGGTTACTATATAGCGGCACTTGTTTCTCCAGTTACAGGTTACCAGCCAATTCAATCAAGTTTTGGTTCAGATTTTCAGTTAGCTAATAAAATGTTTTACCCGTAAACTATTTTTTAACCTTTTAGGTGCCAAGTTAATTGTTTCCCTTTGAATTTAGAAAGTGGAATATGCTCGTAATATTTTAGGTCTCATAATCACTTAAACTCTTTTTTGGTAACATTTTAGGTGGCGAATGGAATATTTTACTCAACTTAAAAAGTTCAATATCTCGGTAATAATTTAGGTTCCCAACGCCAAACTGAATGTTGGTAACATTGTAGGTGTCGATCACGAAACTGAATTTTATTAACATTTTAGAGTCAAACTGAAACCTAGGTAACATTTTAGGCGCCGATCCCGAAACTGAATTTCATTAACATTTTAGGGTCCAAACGCCAAACTGATTTCTACCAATATTTTGGATTCAAAATAAAAAACTAATATTCGTTGACATTATAGGTCACGAACCCCAAACTCGTTAGATGTAACATTTTAAGTGTCAAACCCCAAACTGATTTTTCAATAATATTTTAGGTGTCGAGGCTAAAACTCGTTTTGGGTAACATTTTAAGTACCGAACCCCAAACTAAATTTTATCACATTTTAGGTGCCAAACACCAAACTGATTACCGATAACATTTTAGGTGTCGAACCCCAAATTAAATACCAATAACATTTTAGGTGTTGAACCCCAAATTAAATAATAAAATATTATTTTGGGCTTCATATATTCGAAGTAAACATTTATGTTGGACTAAAATTGTTTTGGGAATCAAATCCCATGGATTTTAGAATAAATGAGCTTGCCATCTCATTAATGGCAAGATTGTAAATATGTGAACTTTCAAATTAAAACCCCTCTTTTATATTAAAAGACAACTTTTATTTCATCTTCATCTTCTTCATTTCTTCTTTTCACGCCAAAATGCCCTTTCCCCTCCAAATCACTATTTCATCATCTCTTTTGATTTTTGTTGGTGATTTTTGCAAGGTAATCTCGTTTTTGACTTGTCTTCCTTTCCCTCTACAAGATGATACCTCTAGTTTTCAATATTGTTCATGTTTTTGAAATTTGGAGTTTTAAAGATTTTGATTAAAGATACTACCTTTATGGTCTTTAGCTAAAGATTTTGATTTGTTATTGATGTGTGGGTTGTTTACTAACCAAGAGGTCCAATATATGTAAATTTTAAAGAGTTTTGTATGGATTTTCGGATTTGGGTTTTAATGGGTTTTTAGAAGGGTTTTAAGGTTAGTTGTGGGTGTGTTTGATGTTGGAAATTAGGGACTGATGGTTATACTATGTTTGGGTAGTGTTTTGAACATGTTTAAGAGTGCTTTGGATGACTACATTGCTGAATTTTGATGGGTTGTTGTGGAAGTATGAAAATGAGATTTTGGAGAATGAACTTGGCTTTGAATTGTGAGAATTGTAGTGGATATGTGTGTTGGTGTTAAACTTTGGGTTTGTGGCTGATTTTGAGGTTAATGTATTGTTTTTGAATGGTTAGAAGCAAGAGGAAACAATGGAGAAGCTACGGGCTCGAATACGAACTTGGATGCTTGGTAGGCTAGTCGGCTTGTGCTAAATGGAGTGGTCAGTGAGTGGTTACTGTTTTCAAATGGTTTTTAAATATTGGTTCAAGCATGTGGACCTAGATTGGGCTTGGTAAACCCATCTAGAGTTGAGATTAGAGTGGTAGCCTAATATCAAGCTTAGTCTAGGAAACCTTTGGTTGAACTCCTAACTGCTTGTTATGCCTCTTGTTTATTTGTATTATGGTAGTTATGTATATTGTGTTATACATGTTGTTGAGGCATGGTTTGATGCATTGTTATGCATGTGGCTTGGATTGTGAATTGTGCATGATAGTGATCATGGTGAGTACGTGCTAAGCGCGGAAGTTGATATGAATTGATGTTGTGAAAGGTTATGGATTTTGTTTAATATTGGCACTAGTATGCTTGGGTACAATGATCGATCATTAGGATGTTTAGTGTGCACACGAGAGTCAAATTCGCACGTAGCCTTGGTGGCGTTAAGTCATCAAGGAGGAGTACGGTGATGTAATGTTCCACCGGAAATGTTTACATATTAGTCGGTGATGAGTGGAATCCCATCGACGGGGCATGAAGGTGAGTGGAATCCCCTCCGCGAGAACCGGTGATGAGTGTAATCCCACCGAAGGTAATGGTTGTGTTGGAAGTGAGTTCCAACGTGTTATCCGCGTATTCGAGCCATATCTAGGTGCCAATATGAGATTGTATATGTGCCATTATGATTTGGGGTGCGTTGCCAATATGGATTGCTATATGTTGTTGTTAATACATTGATAGATGTATCTTCGTGTGTTGAGCTTATGAGTAGTTGAGCATGGCATAATGTTGATTATATGTTCATGCATCATATATATATATTTTGGCTCTTGTGGATCGGAGGTAAGATCATGCATTCTACCTTGGTTGTTGCTCGTGCTTGGACCCTGCATTGTCGAGGTTTGTTTTACGAGCTTACCCTCACTAAGTTTTTATGCTTACGCTCCTTTTTGTTCGACAATGCAGATCTGTAGCTTGTGGGTGGCAAGGGCGAGGAAAGGCCTCCAAGTATCGCTTTTGGTTAGCTCAAGTATGAACTTTAAATTGAATGATGGTAATTGTCAAGCAATGGGATAGATGTTGTTGGTTTGAGCTTTGATGTATGTTGATGTGGTTTGGCTTTTGGATGCCTTGTTTGAATTGTAAACCTTGTTTATGTTGCATGTCTTGAATGTCTATATGTTTTGTTTCTAAGGCATGAACCTTTAAGTGCTAAGTATGTCTCCTTTTGAGTAAATGTATGAATCCGTTCGATGCATGATCCATGTTCGTTTTAAATGTCTTGTATGATGGCATCTTGGTGGTTAAGGTTGTATGTATGTTGTTTGTGGCTAGGGGAGTCGTGAATCGCATCTGGAGTCGAGTCTTAAGTTGTTTTGCTGCACTTTGGAGTCTTGTAGTGCAAGGCGTATCGATACGCCTAAGGGCCGTATCGATACGGTCCTACACTTTGGGACTCAGAATTGGTCATAGGTATCGATACTCGGGGGCGTACCGATACGCCAAATCTCTACTGGAATTCTGAGATTTTCACGAGTCTTTAGCGTATCGGTACGGGCTCTAAGCGTATCGGTACGGTTTTGTCTCGTTGACTGCGAGATGTTGACCGAGGAGGGTGTATCGATACGCCCAAGGGCTGTATCGATACGCTCTCCCTGAGTTGACTGAAGGCAGTTGACTTGGTCAAGGCGTATCAATACCCTTGACTGGTGTATCGATACGACCTGCTTAAAAAGGGAAAATGGGCTGTTTTAAAGTGTCGTTTTGGATGGTCGTTGTTATATTGCTTGTGTTTCCGCTGTCGTGTTTCACATAGGAATTAATAATCCCTATAGACAAGATAAAGTTAAAAGAAATTTTCTAGGGTTGCTAACCGAGGTGGGACCTTAATGGGTTTCACATCGGTTTTTCCCGTGTAGCCTACTCGGACCGGTCAGTCGCCCAGACCGGGACGAGGGAGTTACAAATTTTGATCACAAATCAATTGTAAGGAAATTGTTGCTTAAATGATAAGATGTGGCCAAATTGTTTGTATGATGAAGTTCATGGCTAAATCAAAAGGGACCAAAATGGAATTAGAGGAAAATTCGAAGACTGCATGATCAATTGAAAGTCTAAGTGGTCTTGTACACATGTCAAAACCCAACTTTTACTTGTGTATGGATGGGTGACTCGGCCTAAAAGAATGATGACCAAATTGTCATCTTCTTCCTCAAGACCGAAAACACCATCTTAGAGAAGTTAGCGAGTTTTGTTTTGGAAGCTTGAATTAGTGAGTGATTTGTGTTAATTGCTAGAGTTTGGAACGGGCTTTCTTTAAGAAGAGGTAAACCATCTATTTCCTTCTTCCAACCTAAGTTTTTAAGAAAGAATTATCCATGAATGCATCTTGTGTTTATGCTTTAATAGGATTGTTAGAGCTTTAGAAATATTTTATGAACCCACCTTTAAATAAAATAGAAATTTGAAGAAGTACATGATTGATTTTCTTGTTGTTGTGTGAAATTACCACATTGATGTTTCGGTCGGAATTTGCTTGGTTGTGAATCTCATATTGATGATAAGTTTAGCATTCAAATTGGTAATTGTTGAGCGGATAAGTTGAGCCTGAATTGGTATAATGACCATGTGCTTATTAGGATCAAATGGACTGCCTTGTAACCAAACTTAGTGGCTGTTTTTTTTACAATTTGCTATGCAGTGTAAAAACAGAATTTTAGGACTGTTTTGTGAAAACGGAGAGTTGGTTGTGGACTTTTTTTTTGTTAATATATATATATATATATATATATATATATATATATATATATATATAAGCAGTTGGACTGATTTGTATAGAAAAAGAACAAATTAGGGGTTGTTTGAAACAAAATAAGGGCTGATTTAGCAAGATAAAAACAGGGGAGACAGTTTCATTTAACAACAGAACTGTTTTATACTAATAAAATCATATCCGAAACTGTTATATATATATGCGTGAAGTTGCAACTGTTTTACATGATACATGAACGTTGAGAACTGTTTTCGAATGATTAGATATAGCATGGACTGATTTGTGTATGTACATGTACATTAATGCATCTTGGGACTGTTTTATATTATAATAATCATATTGTGTACTGTTTTGAGTAGTTACAACAAGGAAAATGCTCAAAGAATGTGAATAGGGATTGTTTTATAAGCTTGAGACTGTTTTGAAGTATTTATGTGTGAATGCTAATGTGTGGACTGTTTTGCATTGATAGGAAAATCGGTGGACTGTTTTGTGTGAAAATATATGTATCCTTGATTAATGAATAGTTTTGTAAGTGAATGATTGTTAGGAATTGTGCTAATACATGAGTGAAAATTTTGTCATATTAGACTAAGAAGAAGCCAGGAAAGAATTTGGATAAGTAGCAAGATGATTAACGATTTAGGTATCTCGTAACTTCGGGATAAGATTTGTAACCCCCTAAACCTGGCCTAGAAGAAATAGCTAAATTTAGGAAGTCATGTTTGAAAACTTTACCCTAAAAAAACTAATTCAAATTATGATATATTAAAATAATGTAAAATAAATTATTTCTTATAATAATATAAAATATCTCAATAATTATAAAACCTGAACGTTAAAATAATAATAATATAATTTAAATAAAATATTCAAATTTAAGTCTGAAAACGCATGTGAAAATAATAAGTCTCAAATCCGAATTTACATTAAAATTCCAAAATAATCTTAATAATAAAATACTCCCGAAAGTAAAGTATATCCATACTGAAGATAAAATAAATTTGATAAAATAAAGAGATCCTCCGAGTACTAAATTGCCTAGAGTCCAAGATATCTGTAAAAGGAAAACTATGGGGAGTAAGCTAAAGAGCTTAGTGTGTCTCTAAAGTGCAAGAAATCATAGTTGTAAAAACATAATAATATTTTTTTAAAAATTCTTTAAAGCACAACACAATCACAAGCGCAATGCAATGCACCCAACTACAACCGCTAAGAGGAAAGTTCCCAAGAACCCCTCACTACAACCGTCAATCCGAAGTAGAATTCAGCCCAAATGGTGAAACCACCGAACTTCCCCGAACAAATCCCAACCCATGCTCATAATAATATCGTCTCATAACGTTTTAAGTTTAAGTTCCCGTTTAAATGAATCGAAACTAACATGCATAGGTTCGAACTTTTTTTACAAATTGAGTTTTTCGCCCTAAACTGTCTTCATCGGTATATTTATAAAAGCGTCATAAATGTCATTTAAATGGGACGAGGATGTTTCTTTACTGTAAGTTTAAGACTTAAAATATCAACAGAAATGGTCACATTCACGGCTGATCAGTCTTAGTTGTAGTTTCAGAACTCGACGACAAGTTTAAAATATTATAAACCTTTAATTAGCATAAGTGGCCAATACATAAACATAAAAGAGTAATATTACAAGCAGGTGTGGCCAATGCATTTCAACCCTTAATCTTTCCTCGCATAGTTTGCAAAGCGCTAGGGATTGTTCCTGTAAATCAGAGCAACACCCTCACAATCCAATTGAGGGTCGTCTGGGTTTAGAACAAGCAACAAACCCAGTATACGCGCAATAATTTCTACAACTCTGATAGTAGGGGTCCAATTTTCATGGAGGAAATCCAGCCTAATTGCGCCAGCTTTAGTGAAGTTGGGATGGAATAAGTCCCCATCAAATTTTAAAGCAACCTACATAAACAAATAACAATACTCTTTGAAATTATTCAGCATAAAAAATGAACAACATATAACAACAATCTTGGGAGGCTAATTATATAACCTTAAGAGGATTCATGGGATAATCAGGTGGGAAGAAAATGTTAACTTCAAAATCATGCCCTTCATAAGGGATGCCTTCAGGTGCAGTCATTTGAAGTCAATAATGATACGGACAGTCATCGACATCGACCATTACTAAATCAGAATCATGGTAATTATAAAGTGCCTGAAAACGAAAATTTTGCACATATTACACCGTAACATAGGGATGTTTACAAGAAAGCAGATAAGGGGCTACAAATGGATTCTCCAAGGCATCAGGACAGAACTCCCTTCGAATACGTGCAAGCGAACCCATGTTCGTCTCTCAAAGTAGATGAAGAAATAAGATAAAAATGGTGATTTACAACACAAAGTGGGGGTATTTATAGGCCAGAAAGTGTCGAGCCATGACTTATTATAGAATTTGTCGCTTCTTTTGGCAGTATCGACACAGCTTCAACTTCGTTTGGAACTCTTGAATTTTCAACTTAAACTATTACCTTTTGTTCTCACATTTTTAGTTTTAGGTAATTGGTGCCGAACTTGTATTTATGGGTTCTGTATACAATGTTAACAACTTTTTTACATACAAAGATGCATGGTCCCAATAAGCAAGAGTCTTCTCAGTGTCAGTTTCGAATCTATGTTACCCGTTTCGATACGTCACCAGTAGATAAGTCTTATCGGTTGCACAATACGACAGAACAATGCCTTCTCAGTTTAATTGCCTGACGATTTCAGTTAAGTTCAATTTCTGGTTCCCGCCTAAAACTGTCTTCTCAATTATAATAGCCCCAACTACAAACATCCCAATTAAATACCATAAAAATACCAAACCGTACATTCTAATTTTCAACATAAAAGAAAACCTCAAGGTCCCTCTGTCCGCTAAATACGTGAAGAACGAAGAAAAATAGTTGATAGATGGATTATGTCTCTAAGGCGAACGAAATTTTGACCTGCAGCTGTAGAAAGCCTGTCGTGTTGAAGACATCCTGGTCAGATAACAATCAGGGAAGAAGATTTTTTTGGTGTTCTAACCATGGAAAAAGATTTCGAAAATCATGTATTTTTTCCAGTGGCATGAAACACCTATGAGTCCGCATGCACAAGTACTTATTCTTGGACTCTTAAGGAAATTCCGGGCCAATGATAGGGGAAGAAGAAACAAAAATATTGCTTGGGTTCTTACTTTTTTTGTTTTGTTTTTCTTTTAGTGGATTGGTGTTGAGTGGATCGAAAGATCGATATGAACCAAGATGGGGTGAATTGGAAATTTAAAGTTTGTGTGGTGGAAATTTGCAAATTAAAAGATTGGCAAGAGATTTTAGAGTGGTTCAAGTTCCAAATGAACTCTACATCCACTACCTTAGCTTCACTAAGGATTTGCAACAATTCCACTAATTGCTCTTCCCCTTTTCTAGGCTAAGGAGGCAACCCTTACAATTTCGGTTAAATTTTCTACCCAAAATTTAACCCAATCCTCACAACAAGGAACAAAGAATTTGATGGCTAATAGGGTATCTCTCAATACAAATTGTAGCCCAATTACAAGCACTCAACCCAATTTAACAAGATAAGAATGAAAATTACAATTGAGGTTTCTAGACAATATGGGATTTTTGCACAATTGCTTGGATTTGATGTATAGATGTTTTCTTGAGGATCAATAGTTGTTGCTGGAGCTTTTGGAGGTCTCTTTTATACCTTCTCATTGATTTCTAGCCGTTTGGGTGGTTGGGAACATAAATTGAGGTTCTTCAAATACGGCGGCGGCCTCGGGTGGTAGCTCGGCAAGACGTACCCATTCACCATTAAAATATTGGAACTTTGCCCGTGCAAGAGATCGCTCATCAATGGGATCGGTGAGGGGAGTTGGGTAGTCAAAAGAGCAATCAATATCCTTTTTAACAAAGAAATAACTTAAGGCCGTACCATATGTAAAGGAGGTGACGAGAGGTGTGTGGTGATTTTGCACAAGGTAGATGATCTCTGCGAACATGATTCGAGCAAGATTTGGGCGCTTTCGCTCACGGAAGCAACGGATCTAAAAGTCATCCACTTGACGAATGGTAGAATATTTTCCTCCGGAGGGACGAAACCACCAAGACACCATCAAATGGAGGATCCGGTCTTGAGCATTTAGGACGGTGACGGATCCACTAAGAACATGCCCCAAAGCATTCTCATCTTCAAGGCCTTCATCCTCTAATTTAAAAACTTCACAAATGGATTTGACATCAAGGATGATTTTCTTTCCCATGAAATAAGAGCTAATGGCAACAACTTCCCCATTGCGAGTAATACATTTGGCATTAGTGTAGAAAATCAAAACCAAAAGACGATAATAAAAACCGGGAATAGATATGAAATCCATGAAATTCCAACGTCGAAACAAAGGAAGATATTCAAACTTAAAATGCTCCGAGTCGAGAAAATGAATGAATATTACCCTTTCCGCATAAATCTTATAATTCTCAAATTGACGAAAATAAGCTAGACCCGTGGGACCTTCAAAGGATTGTTCATAGATGGAAGTGTAGTTCGGTCGTGCAATCGCTCCAAGAGTGGATGATTCACCGATTTGAGAAACCCTTGATCGCTTCCTCGATTCCTTTGGTGCCATGATCTAAAAGAGAAATCATGCATAAAGATTTCTTCAATTTTGGTTAAAAACCAAGGTAAAAAAATTTGAAAAGAAAATAAAGATTTGAAGAAAAAGAAATTTTGAAGAACAAAAGTTTTGATCAAGAAGAATGAATCAAAAACAAAACAAAAAAAATTGCAAAAGAAAGAAATTTTATCTTGATAGAAACTTGAGAGATTGAAGAAAAATTCTAGCACAATTGATGAGAGAGAGCTAAAAGCCTTGCTTGAATCAAAAACTCTTTTAGATTTGAGTTGTGGTGTGAAAATATGAGGGAGGAAGAGCCCTTTTATAGGCAAAAACGGCTAGGGTTTTTAGGTTTTGAAGAGTTTCAATTTTGGTAAAAGTTGAACACATTAAAAGCCAAATTTTAAGCTCTCTGCGCAATCGAGTATCGATACGCCTGAAGGTGTATCGATACGGGGGTAGAATCGTCATTTCCGCAAAAATGCCCGTTGGAGAGACGTATCGAAACAGATGAGATTCGTATCGAAACGACTCGTATCGATACGGGTTTAATCGTATCGATACCCGTTTAAGCAAAATAAATTCTGGGAGACTGAATGAAGAACACGTATCGATACGCGTAGATCCGTATCGATACCTTATGCCCAGAAATGCATATTTAGTTCTAAGAACAACCATAGGCTCGAATTTAACATCTCCTAAAGGTATGCAAATGATGAATGAACAGTTCTAAGCATATTTTAATAGAAGCATACTCCCCCTAACTATAGGCATGGATGAAATTAAGAGTCTAAACACATAAACATGGCATTTCACAAGATCAAGGAAATTTAAGCACAAAAGAGGTCCTAAAAGGTCAAGATAGGCTAGCTAGACCTAACTCCCTCCTAAGGGACCAAAAACGCTCTTTGTCTAAAGGTTTTGTAAATATGTCCGCTAATTGATTTAAGGTGTCTACATACTCTATAACCACATCTTCTTTAAGAACATGATCTCTAATGAAATGATGCCTTATTTCTATGTGTTTGGTTCTAGAGTGTTGGATGGGATTTTTTGTTAGACATATCGCACTAGTGTTGTCACATTTTAGGGGTATGGTTTCAACTTTAATTCCATAATCTAAGAGTTGTTGCTTCATCCAAAGAACTTGAGCACAACAACTCCCTAAGGATATGTACTCGGCTTCGGTGGTAGATAAGGCTACACTATTTTGTTTCTTAGAGAACCAAGATATGAGCATATTACCTAGGAATTGACAAGTTCCCGAAGTACTTTTCCTATCGATTTTGCAACCCTCATAATCTGCATCCGAATAAGCATGAAGGTTGAAGGTAGAGTCTCTAGGGTACCAAAGACCTAAACAAGGAGTATCTCTAAGGTACCTAAAGATTCTCTTAACGGCTATAAGGTGAGACTCTCTAGGACTAGCTTGAAACCTAGCACACAAGCAAACACTAAACAAGATATCCGGTCTACTTGCGGTAAGGTAAAGCAATGATCCAATCATAGAACGGTAAAGCTTAGAGTCAACACAATTACCTCCTTCATCTTTGTCAAGCTTTGTAGATGAGCTCATAGGTGTGGCTTGAGGCTTTGCATTCTCCAAGCCAAAATTCTTGAGCATATCCTTTATGTACTTTGCTTGATTGATGAAGGTGCCATCCTTCTTTTGCTAAATTTGGAGTCCCAAAAAGAATGAGAGCTCCCCCATCATGCTCATCTCAAATTCACCTTGCATTAACTTAGCAAACTCTTGACAATGACATTCATTAGTAGAACCAAAAATAATATCATCAACATAAATTTGACTACTAAGATGTCATTTTTATACATTTGTATAAAAAGTGTAGTGTCCACCTTACCTTTTTCAAATCCTTTTTCAATTAAAAAGTTTGAAAGTCTTTCATACCAAGCTCTAGGAGCTTGTTTTAAACCATAAAGAGCTTTGGTGAGTTTGAAAACATGATTTGGAAATTTTGAGTCTTCAAAACCCGGTGGTTGTTCCACAAACACTTCTTCATTTATAAAACCATTTAAAAATGCGCTTTTAACATCCATTTGAAAAAGCTTGAAATTATGATAACATGCATATGCAAGCAACATCCTAATGGCTTCCATTCTAGCTACGGGTGCATAGGTTTCATCAAAATCTATTCCCTCTTCTTGAGTGTAACCTTGTGCTACTAGTCTAGCTTTATTTCTTACAATGTTACCACTCTCATCTAGCTTGTTCCTAAAGACCCATTTAGTTCCTATTGTAGATTGATTACTAGGCCTATCAACTAATGTCCAAACGTTACTTCTCTCAAATTGATTTAACTCTTCTTGCATAGCCATAATCCAAAAATCATCTTTCAATGCTTCTTTAATATTCTTAGGCTCTATGCATGAGATAAATGCAACATGATTCATTAATCTAAGAGAAGATCGAGTGGTTACCCCCTTGGATGGATCACCCAAGATTTCACCATCTTTGACATAGTTCAACTCCCTTGGGTAGCTCACTTCCTTTTCCTCAAGAGCCAAGTCCTTCAAGGCTTCAAGAGGTGGATCTTGTGTGTCCTCTTCTTTTGTTGGAATCTCATCCTCCTTTGAAGTTTGTCCTCCATCAAAGGCATTTATGATTCCTACATCATCATCATCACAAGAATCCTTCCTAGGAAGGAGGTTATCATCGAATACAACATGAATAGATTCTTCTACTACTAAAGTTCTTTTGTTAAATACTCGATAGGCTTTAGAGGTTAAAGAGTAACCTATGAAAATAGCTTCATCACTTTTTGCATCAAATTTACCTAAGTTGTCTTTTCCATTATTTAAAACAAAACACTTGCAACCAAAAGGGTGAAAATAGCTAATGTTAGGCTTTTTAGATTTTAAAATCTCATAAGGTGTTTTCTTTAAAATTGGCCTAATCATTACTCGATTTACAATATAGCAAGCGGTGTTTGTGGCTTCCGTCCAAAAATATTTAGGTAAATTGTTTTCACAAAGCATAGTTCTAGCCATTTCTTGCAAAGTTCTATTTTTCCTCTCAACTACCCCATTTTGTTGAGGAGTTCGAGGAGCCGAAAAGCTATGGCTAATACCATTTTCATTTAAAAAATCTTCAAACCCTAAATTTTGAAACTCGGTTCCATGATCACTTCTAATATGTGAAATTTTAAGTTCAAGATCATTTTGGGTTAGTTTTGAAAATGTGATGAATTTTTCCAAAGCCTCATCTTTAGTACTTAAAAATAGAACCCAAGTAAATCTAGAAAAATCATCAACAAGTACAAAAGCATAAGACTTACCACCCAAGCTCATAGTCCTAATTGGCCCAAATAAATCCATGTGGATAAGTTGTTAACATCTACTAGTAGAAACATCATTAATGGATTTAAAGGAAGACTTATGTTGTTTACCCTTAGAGCATGCATCACAAATTTTATCATTTGAAAATTTTATCTTGGGTAAACCTCTAACTAGATTAAGGGAGACTAGTTTTTCTAAAACACTTATGCTAGCATGTCCTAGTTTCCTATGCCACAACCATGCATCATTTTCATTTTGTGCAACTAAGCATGCATGAGATGTATGAATGTCATCTAGATGCACCATGTATATGTTCCCTATGCGATGACCTATGAGCATAATATTATTAGATTTAATGTCTACAATTTTGCATCCATTTTTATCAAATAAAACATTAAATCCTTTATCACACAATTGACTTATGCTCAATAAATTGTATTTAAGACCATCGACATACAAGACATTTTCAATGAGAATAGTAGAGTGATTACCTATGGAGCCAATACCTTTAATGTGGCCTTTGGAGTTGTCACCAAAAGTCACTACTCCTCCACTTTTTGGCTTTAGATCCATGAATCTACTCTTGTCTCCGGTCATATGCCTTGAGCATCCACTATCAAGGTACAATGAGTTTTGACTTTGTGCTTTGGCCTTGTAGCAATGCTCCCCCTACAAACAAAGATATTAAACTTTTGTTTTTGGTACCCAAATCATTTTGGGTCCATGAGTGTTAGCTCCCAAAACCTTGGTTTCCTTAGGAATCCAAGATGACATAGCAATAATATTATTAGATTTTACAAGTTCCTTAGGAACCCATACACTTCTAATTCTTTTAGCTCTACTATGTCTAGGATAGCTACCTTGTTTGTAGTAGTTAGTCCTTTTCTTAGGTTGGTTTGTTCTAGAGGATTCACCTATTTCATGCTTGATACTACCAACACTTTTAAAGGACTTTTTGAGCTCATTTAGCTCATTTAACACCTTTTGGTGTTCACTATTACATTGAGACAAAAGATTATTAAGATCAACATTTTCATCTTGAAAGAATTTTAGTTCATCTTTTAACCCTAATATCTTTTTCTCAAATTTTGAATTAGCTTGAGTGAGTGAGTCATTTTTCTCATTTAGTTCCAAAATAATTTTCTTGTTTCTAATGACCGACTCTTTATAATTCTCAACTAATTCATCATAGACCTCTTGTAACTCATCATATGCATCATTCAATTCATCATATGTAAAGTCTAAAGTAGATGAGTTAGAGGTTACCATGGAGGAATCTTCCTCAAGTGCCATGAGGCAAAGGTTAGCCACTTCTTGTTCGTCATCCTCCGATGACTCCTCATCACTCCAAGTAGCAAGCTTGGCTTTGAGCCTCTTCTTCTTCTCAAAGCCCTTCTTCTTGAGTTGAGGGCACTCCGAACGTATGTGGCCGAGTTGTTTGCACTCAAAGCAAATGATTGTATCCCTTGCTTCTTCTTTGTTCTTGCTTTTGAAGTCCATCTTTCTTTGGATTTTTCTTCCCCGGTTGGACCTCATAAAACGTGAGAATCGTTTGGCTATCATAGCCAATTCTTCTAGTCCATCCTCCTCACTAGAAGAGCTCTCTTCATGTTGTGAAACTTTGAGAGCTATTCCCATCTTCTTCTTCTTCTCAACCTCAAGCTTCTCTACTCTTTTCTCTTCTTTCTTCTTCTCTTCTTCCCTTCCTTGCTTCATGATCTCATGAGTAAGGAGAGAACCCACAAGCTCATCAAGCTTTAAAGTTTTCAAATTCTTAGCTTCAATGATAGCGGTTCTCTTCCCATCCCAAGATTCGGGAAGTGAATAGAGTAGCTTCCGGACAAGCTTGTCTTCCGGTATGATTTCTCCAAAATCCTTTAGCCCATTGACAATAGTGGAGAAACGATCAAACATCTTGGACACTGTCTCATCGGGCTCCATCTTGAAATTCTCATAACTAAGATTGAGAATTCCAATCTTAGTTTCTTTAACATCGTTGGTGCCCTCGTAGGTAGTCTCAAGAGTGTCCCACACTTCTTTGGAACTCTCAATGGATGAGACCTTAGAATAGATGTCCGGACCGAATGAACAAAATAGCATGTGGAGAGCTTTGTCATTTACTTGAATCTTTTTCCTTTCTTCTTCACTCATCTCCATCTTTTTCTTTAAGACCATCTTGCATTCACCACCTTGCTTCAATGGAATATAGGGTCCATCTTCAATGACATCCCACACTAAGTAGTCATTTGACTTGATGAAGAGACGCATTCTATTCTTCCAAAAAGAATAGTTATCGCCATTAAAGAAGGGAGGCTTTGTAGTGGATTGAGACTCATACATGCCCGAACCAGAGGTTGAAGCCATCTCTTGATATTTGATGATCACACTCTTCCAAGGAACTCCTCTTGTGGTTGTTAATCCTCAAAGAGGTAGGCTCTGCTACCAATTGTTGAGTGGATCGAAAGATCGATATGAACCAAGAGGGGGGGTGAATTGGAAATTTAAAGTTTGTGTGGTGGAAATTTGCAAATTAAAAGATTGACAAGAGATTTTAGAGTGGTTCAAGTTCCAAATGAACTCTACATCCACTACCTTAGCTTCACTAAAGATTTGCAACAATTCCACTAATTGCTCTTCCCCTTTTCTAGGCTAAGAAGGCAACCCTTACAATTTCGGTTAAATTTTCTACCCAAAATTTAACCCAATCCTCACAACAAGGTAACAAAGAATTTTATGGCTAATAGGGTATCTCTCAATACAAATTGTAGCCCAATTACAAGCACTCAACCCAATTGAACAAGATAAGAATGAAAATTACAGTTGGGGTTTCTAGACAATATGGGATTTTTGCACAATTGCTTGGATTTGATGTATAGATGTTTTCTTGAGGATCAATAGTTGTTGCTGGAGCTTTTGGAGGTCTCTTTTATACCTTCTCATTGATTTCTAGCCGTTTGGGTGGTTGGGAACATAAATGGAGCCGTTGGAACCCTCTCTTACCACCATAAATGCACTTCTGCAGCTATCAGTATCGGTACACGTGAAACCGTATCGATACCTTTCTCAGAAAAGAAAGAGTCGTTGTGTGCAATTAACAAGGGG